>OX443566.1:2752500-3440000 GCA_949372485.1 Cheilosia soror | reverse complement strand
ATGATCGTCATCCTATTAGTGACGTATAAAACCATATAAAACGCCCAAAAGTATTTGAAAATATCGTATAGAACACTGAAAAGTGTTTGAAAACGATAGAAAAAAAGACTTGGAAGTGTTAAACAGTTACATAAATGATCGTCATCCTATTAGTGACGTATAAAACCATATAAAACGCCCAAAAGTATTTGAAAATATCGTATAGAACACTGAAAAGTGTTTGAAAACGATAGAAAAAAAGACTTGGAAGTGTTAAACAGTTACATAAATGATCGTCATCCTATTAGTGACGTATAAAACCATATAAAACGCCCAAAAGTAAAACATAAAATATGCAAAAATGTTGGCTCTTCTTGTATATTAAACAAAAAGTTGAATGATACCATGAAGTAAAACATAAAACACGCAAAAATGTTGGCTCTTCTTGTTGTACATTAACAAAAAGTTAAATGATACCATGAAGTAAAACATAAAACATGCAAAAATGTGTGAAAAATGTTCCATAAATGATCGTCATCCTATTAGTGACGTATAAAACCATATAAAACGCCCAAAAGTATTTGAAAATATCGTATAGAACACTGAAAAGTGTTTGAAAACGATTGATAAGAAGACTTGGAAGTGTTAAACAGTTACATAAATGATCGTCATCCTATTAGTGACGTATAAAACCATATAAAACGCCCAAAAGTATTTGAAAATATCGTATAGAACACTGAAAAGTGTTTGAAAACGATTGATAAGAAGACTTGGAAGTGTTAAACAGTTACATAAATGATCGTCATCCTATTAGTGACGTATAAAACCATATAAAACGCCCAAAAGTATTTGAAAATATCGTATAGAACACTGAAAAGTGTTTGAAAACGATAGAAAAAAAGACTTGGAAGTGTTAAACAGTTACATAAATGATCGTCATCCTATTAGTGACGTATAAAACCATATAAAACGCCCAAAAGTATTTGAAAATATTGTATAGAACACTGAAAAGTGTTTGAAAGCGATAGAGAAGAAGACTTGGAAGTGTTAAACAGTTACATAAATGATCGTCATCCTATTAGTGACGTATAAAACCATATAAAACGCCCAAAAGTATTTGAAAATATCGTATAGAACACTGAAAAGTGTTTGAAAACGATTGATAAGAAGACTTGGAAGTGTTAAACAGTTACATAAATGATCGTCATCCTATTAGTGACGTATAAAACCATATAAAACGCCCAAAAGTATTTGAAAATATCGTATAGAACACTGAAAAGTGTTTGAAAACGATTGATAAGAAGACTTGGAAGTGTTAAACAGTTACATAAATGATCGTCATCCTATTAGTGACGTATAAAACCATATAAAACGCCCAAAAGTATTTGAAAATATCGTATAGAACACTGAAAAGTGTTTGAAAACGATAGAAAAAAAGACTTGGAAGTGTTAAACAGTTACATAAATGATCGTCATCCTATTAGTGACGTATAAAACCATATAAAACGCCCAAAAGTATTTGAAAATATCGTATAGAACACTGAAAAGTGTTTGAAAACGATAGAAAAAAAGACTTGGAAGTGTTAAACAGTTACATAAATGATCGTCATCCTATTAGTGACGTATAAAACCATATAAAACGCCCAAAAGTAAAACATAAAATATGCAAAAATGTTGGCTCTTCTTGTATATTAAACAAAAAGTTGAATGATACCATGAAGTAAAACATAAAACACGCAAAAATGTTGGCTCTTCTTGTTGTACATTAACAAAAAGTTAAATGATACCATGAAGTAAAACATAAAACATGCAAAAATGTGTGAAAAATGTTCCATAAATGATCGTCATCCTATTAGTGACGTATAAAACCATATAAAACGCCCAAAAGTATTTGAAAATATCGTATAGAACACTGAAAAGTGTTTGAAAACGATTGATAAGAAGACTTGGAAGTGTTAAACAGTTACATAAATGATCGTCATCCTATTAGTGACGTATAAAACCATATAAAACGCCCAAAAGTATTTGAAAATATCGTATAGAACACTGAAAAGTGTTTGAAAACGATTGATAAGAAGACTTGGAAGTGTTAAACAGTTACATAAATGATCGTCATCCTATTAGTGACGTATAAAACCATATAAAACGCCCAAAAGTATTTGAAAATATCGTATAGAACACTGAAAAGTGTTTGAAAACGATTGATAAGAAGACTTGGAAGTGTTAAACAGTTACATAAATGATCGTCATCCTATTAGTGACGTATAAAACCATATAAAACGCCCAAAAGTATTTGAAAATATCGTATAGAACACTGAAAAGTGTTTGAAAACGATAGAAAAAAAGACTTGGAAGTGTTAAACAGTTACATAAATGATCGTCATCCTATTAGTGACGTATAAAACCATATAAAACGCCCAAAAGTATTTGAAAATATCGTATAGAACACTGAAAAGTGTTTGAAAACGATTGATAAGAAGACTTGGAAGTGTTAAACAGTTACATAAATGATCGTCATCCTATTAGTGACGTATAAAACCATATAAAACGCCCAAAAGTATTTGAAAATATCGTATAGAACACTGAAAAGTGTTTGAAAACGATTGATAAGAAGACTTGGAAGTGTTAAACAGTTACATAAATGATCGTCATCCTATTAGTGACGTATAAAACCATATAAAACGCCCAAAAGTATTTGAAAATATCGTATAGAACACTGAAAAGTGTTTGAAAACGATTGATAAGAAGACTTGGAAGTGTTAAACAGTTACATAAATGATCGTCATCCTATTAGTGACGTATAAAACCATATAAAACGCCCAAAAGTATTTGAAAATATCGTATAGAACACTGAAAAGTGTTTGAAAACGATTGATAAGAAGACTTGGAAGTGTTAAACAGTTACATAAATGATCGTCATCCTATTAGTGACGTATAAAACCATATAAAACGCCCAAAAGTATTTGAAAATATCGTATAGAACACTGAAAAGTGTTTGAAAACGGTAGAAAAAAAGACTTGGAAGTGTTAAACAGTTACATAAATGATCGTCATCCTATTAGTGACGTATAAAACCATATAAAACGCCCAAAAGTATTTGAAAATATCGTATAGAACACTGAAAAGTGTTTGAAAACGATAGAAAAAAAGACTTGGAAGTGTTAAACAGTTACATAAATGATCGTCATCCTATTAGTGACGTATAAAACCATATAAAACGCCCAAAAGTAAAACATAAAATATGCAAAAATGTTGGCTCTTCTTGTACATTAAACAAAAAGTTAAATGATACCATGAAGTAAAACATAAAACATGCAAAAATGTTGGCTCTTCTTGTTGTACATTAACAAAAAGTTAAATGATACTATGAAGTAAAAGATAAAACATACAAAAATTGTATGAAAAATGTTCCATAAATGATCGTTATCCTATTAGTGACGTATAAAACCATTTAAAACGCCCAAAAGTATTTGAAAATATCGTATAGAACACTGAAAAGTGTTTGAAAACGATTGATAAGAAGACTTGGAAGTGTTAAACAGTTACATAAATGATCGTCATCCTATTAGTGACGTATAAAACCATATAAAACGCCCAAAAGTATTTGAAAATATCGTATAGAACACTGAAAAGTGTTTGAAAACGATTGATAAGAAGACTTGGAAGTGTTAAACAGTTACATAAATGATCGTCATCCTATTAGTGACGTATAAAACCATATAAAACGCCCAAAAGTATTTGAAAATATCGTATAGAACACTGAAAAGTGTTTGAAAACGATAGAAAAAAAGATTTGGAAGTGTTAAAAAAGTTACATAAATGATCGTCATCTTATTAGTGACGTATAAAGTATAAAAAACACAAGAAAGAAAACACATCCTGGACCGCCGTTTGGTGAAAATGATGAATTCTGAGAAAACAAATTTTTTGTCCCAAATCGAATAAAACAATTATGGGTTAAAAACTAAATGCAAAAAATAATGTTTGACCACATTATTAAAGGTCTGTTTCTCATTTTGTGAGAAAATAAAATTTTCATAGTACAAAAATGTATGAAAAATTAAAGGTAACTAAAATGATCGTCAAATGATGTGGAAATTCCTACTATATCTCATATGAAATTTTACAAGTTTTCATTTGAGAAAACTTTTAGTGATGAAAACATCATTATAACATCATTTTATGATATAAAAAAATTTAAGAAAAAAATTAAGTTTTTGCAAGTACAAGAAAAAAGGCACATCCTGGACCGCCGTTTCTAAACTATTATAGGGAATGTGTATGAAAATGATCGATTTTGAGAAAAAATTTTTTATGTCTCAAATTGAATAATAACCTTATGGGATGAAAGTAAAAGCATTTGCCCGCATTATTAAAGGTTATTTGAGACAAAATAAAAACATTTCCGATTTTATGAGGGAGAAAATTTTGTCAAGTCCCAGACAGAAGGCAAATGCTGGAACGCCGTTTCTAAACTACTATAGGGAATGTGTATGAAAATGATCAATTTTGAGAAAAAATTTTTAATGTCTCAAATTGAATAATAACCTTATGGGATGAAAGTAAAAGAATTTGCCCATATAATAAAAGGTTATTTACACAAAATAAAAACATTCCCATTCCTGTGGAGGAAAAAATTTTGCCAAGTCCAAGCCAGCTGACAAATATAGGAACGTTGTTTCTACACTATTATATGGAATGTGAAAAAATTCACTATTCCGGATTGACGGAAAAACTGACATTGTCAGGTAGGGAGTTTGTCTGGGGCGGTACATCTCTCAAAATAATAACGAAGGTGTCCCAAGGGCAGCTCAGTGCGGACAGAAACCACACATAGAGCAAAAGGGCAAATGCTGACTTGATCCAGCTAAAGCTCGGCCTATCGATCCTTTTGGTTTAAAGAGTTTTTATAACAAGAGGTGTCAGAAAAGTTGCCACAGGGATAACTGGCTTGTGGCGGCCAAGCGTTCATAGCGACGTCGATATCGGCTGTTCCTATCATTGTGAAGCAAAATTCACCAAACGTTGGATTGTGAGCTGGGTTTAGACCGTCGTGAGACAGGTTAGTTTTACCCTACTGATGACAATTGTTGTTGTATCCGTGCTGGACTGCAATGATAAAAATGGGGCAATTGTATTGTATGGCAATAAACCATTAAAAGTTTATCTTCGATAAACGACAATGGATGCGATGCCAATGTTCTATGTAACAAAGCATATATGGGATGTATTAAATATCACCTGTAGCCTCGCTAGTTACATAGTTAAACATTATTAAAAACGATGACAATGCCTAGAATCAATTGTAAACGACTTTATTAATGGGCCAGGTGTTGTAAGTGGTAGAGCAGCTGCCATACTGCGATCCACTGAAGTTCATCCTCTGCTTGATGATTCGGGATAATAAACGAATCGAATTAAGAAGAGATTAAGGTTTAGTTTAGGTTTGTATATTATTATATTATGTATTATTATATGATTATAGGTATGTTATCTAATTATTATTATTGTATATTATTTATATTATATATGTATTTATATTGTATATTTATGTATATGTAGCTTATGTTAGGGGACGCAAGTAAACAAAATGATCGTCATCTTATTAGTGACGTGAAAAAAAGTTAAATGATACTATGAAGTAAAACATAAAATATGCAAAAATGTGTGAAAAATGTTGGCTCTTCTTGTACATTAAACAAAAAGTTAAATGATACCATGAAGTAAAACATAAAACATTCAAAAATGTTGGCTCTTCTTGTTGTACATTAACAAAAAGTTGAATGATACCATGAAGTAAAACATAAAACATGCAAAAATGTTGGCTCTTCTTGTTGTACATTAACAAAAAGTTAAATGATACTATGAAGTAAGACATAAAACATGCAAAAATGTATGAAAAATGTTGACACTTCTTGTACATTATACAAAAAGTTAAATGATACTATGAAGTAAAACATAAAACATGCAAAAATGTTGGCTCTTCTTGTTGTACATTAACAAAAAGTTAAATGATACTATGAAGTAAGACATAAAACATGCAAAAATGTATGAAAAATGTTGATACTTCTTCTACATTATACAAAAAGTTAAATGATACTATGAAGTAAAACATAAAACATGCAAAAATGTTGGCTCTTCTTGTTGTACATTAACAAAAAGTTAAATGATACTATGAAGTAAAACATAAAACATGCAAAAATGTGTGAAAAATGTTGGCCCTTCTTGTACATTATACAAAAAGTTAAATGATACTATGAAGTAAAAGATAAAACATACAAAAATGTATGAAAAATGTTCCATAAATGATCGTCATCCTATTAGTGACGTATAAAACCATATAAAACGCCCAAAAGTATTTGAAAATATTGTATAGAACACTGAAAAGTGTTTGAAAGCGATAGAGAAGAAGACTTGGAAGTGTTAAACAGTTACATAAATGATCGTCATCCTATTAGTGACGTATAAAACCATATAAAACGCCCAAAAGTATTTGAAAAAATCGTATAGAACACTGAAAAGTGTTTGAAAACGATTGATAAGAAGACTTGGAAGTGTTAAACAGTTACATAAATGATCGTCATCCTATTAGTGACGTATAAAACCATATAAAACGCCCAAAAGTATTTGAAAAAATCGTATAGAACACTGAAAAGTGTTTGAAAACGATTGATAAGAAGACTTGGAAGTGTTAAACAGTTACATAAATGATCGTCATCCTATTAGTGACGTATAAAACCATATAAAACGCCCAAAAGTATTTGAAAATATCGTATAGAACACTGAAAAGTGTTTGAAAACGATTGATAAGAAGACTTGGAAGTGTTAAACAGTTACATAAATGATCGTCATCCTATTAGTGACGTATAAAACCATATAAAACGCCCAAAAGTATTTGAAAATATCGTATAGAACACTGAAAAGTGTTTGAAAACGATAGAAAAAAAGACTTGGAAGTGTTAAACAGTTACATAAATGATCGTCATCCTATTAGTGACGTATAAAACCATATAAAACGCCCAAAAGTATTTGAAAATATCGTATAGAACACTGAAAAGTGTTTGAAAACGATTGATAAGAAGACTTGGAAGTGTTAAACAGTTACATAAATGATCGTCATCCTATTAGTGACGTATAAAACCATATAAAACGCCCAAAAGTATTTGAAAATATCGTATAGAACACTGAAAAGTGTTTAAAAACGATAGAAAAAAAGACTTGGAAGTGTTAAACAGTTACATAAATGATCGTCATCCTATTAGTGACGTATAAAACCATATAAAACGCCCAAAAGTATTTGAAAAAATCGTATAGAACACTGAAAAGTGTTTGAAAACGATTGATAAGAAGACTTGGAAGTGTTAAACAGTTACATAAATGATCGTCATCCTATTAGTGACGTATAAAACCATATAAAACGCCCAAAAGTATTTGAAAATATCGTATAGAACACTGAAAAGTGTTTGAAAACGATTGATAAGAAGACTTGGAAGTGTTAAACAGTTACATAAATGATCGTCATCCTATTAGTGACGTATAAAACCATATAAAACGCCCAAAAGTATTTGAAAAAATCGTATAGAACACTGAAAAGTGTTTGAAAACGATTGATAAGAAGACTTGGAAGTGTTAAACAGTTACATAAATGATCGTCATCCTATTAGTGACGTATAAAACCATATAAAACGCCCAAAAGTATTTGAAAATATCGTATAGAACACTGAAAAGTGTTTGAAAACGATTGATAAGAAGACTTGGAAGTGTTAAACAGTTACATAAATGATCGTCATCCTATTAGTGACGTATAAAACCATATAAAACGCCCAAAAGTATTTGAAAATATCGTATAGAACACTGAAAAGTGTTTGAAAACGATAGAAAAAAAGACTTGGAAGTGTTAAACAGTTACATAAATGATCGTCATCCTATTAGTGACGTATAAAACCATATAAAACGCCCAAAAGTATTTGAAAATATCGTATAGAACACTGAAAAGTGTTTGAAAACGATAGAAAAAAAGACTTGGAAGTGTTAAACAGTTACATAAATGATCGTCATCCTATTAGTGACGTATAAAACCATATAAAACGCCCAAAAGTAAAACATAAAATATGCAAAAATGTTGGCTCTTCTTGTATATTAAACAAAAAGTTGAATGATACCATGAAGTAAAACATAAAACACGCAAAAATGTTGGCTCTTCTTGTTGTACATTAACAAAAAGTTAAATGATACCATGAAGTAAAACATAAAACATGCAAAAATGTGTGAAAAATGTTCCATAAATGATCGTCATCCTATTAGTGACGTATAAAACCATATAAAACGCCCAAAAGTATTTGAAAATATCGTATAGAACACTGAAAAGTGTTTGAAAACGATTGATAAGAAGACTTGGAAGTGTTAAACAGTTACATAAATGATCGTCATCCTATTAGTGACGTATAAAACCATATAAAACGCCCAAAAGTATTTGAAAATATCGTATAGAACACTGAAAAGTGTTTGAAAACGATTGATAAGAAGACTTGGAAGTGTTAAACAGTTACATAAATGATCGTCATCCTATTAGTGACGTATAAAACCATATAAAACGCCCAAAAGTATTTGAAAATATCGTATAGAACACTGAAAAGTGTTTGAAAACGATAGAAAAAAAGACTTGGAAGTGTTAAACAGTTACATAAATGATCGTCATCCTATTAGTGACGTATAAAACCATATAAAACGCCCAAAAGTATTTGAAAATATCGTATAGAACACTGAAAAGTGTTTGAAAACGATAGAAAAAAAGACTTGGAAGTGTTAAACAGTTACATAAATGATCGTCATCCTATTAGTGACGTATAAAACCATATAAAACGCCCAAAAGTATTTGAAAATATCGTATAGAACACTGAAAAGTGTTTGAAAACGATTGATAAGAAGACTTGGAAGTGTTAAACAGTTACATAAATGATCGTCATCCTATTAGTGACGTATAAAACCATATAAAACGCCCAAAAGTATTTGAAAATATCGTATAGAACACTGAAAAGTGTTTGAAAACGATTGATAAGAAGACTTGGAAGTGTTAAACAGTTACATAAATGATCGTCATCCTATTAGTGACGTATAAAACCATATAAAACGCCCAAAAGTATTTGAAAATATCGTATAGAACACTGAAAAGTGTTTGAAAACGATTGATAAGAAGACTTGGAAGTGTTAAACAGTTACATAAATGATCGTCATCCTATTAGTGACGTATAAAACCATATAAAACGCCCAAAAGTATTTGAAAATATCGTATAGAACACTGAAAAGTGTTTGAAAACGATTGATAAGAAGACTTGGAAGTGTTAAACAGTTACATAAATGATCGTCATCCTATTAGTGACGTATAAAACCATATAAAACGCCCAAAAGTATTTGAAAATATCGTATAGAACACTGAAAAGTGTTTGAAAACGATTGATAAGAAGACTTGGAAGTGTTAAACAGTTACATAAATGATCGTCATCCTATTAGTGACGTATAAAACCATATAAAACGCCCAAAAGTATTTGAAAATATCGTATAGAACACTGAAAAGTGTTTGAAAACGATAGAAAAAAAGACTTGGAAGTGTTAAACAGTTACATAAATGATCGTCATCCTATTAGTGACGTATAAAACCATATAAAACGCCCAAAAGTATTTGAAAATATCGTATAGAACACTGAAAAGTGTTTGAAAACGATTGATAAGAAGACTTGGAAGTGTTAAACAGTTACATAAATGATCGTCATCCTATTAGTGACGTATAAAACCATATAAAACGCCCAAAAGTATTTGAAAATATCGTATAGAACACTGAAAAGTGTTTGAAAACGATTGATAAGAAGACTTGGAAGTGTTAAACAGTTACATAAATGATCGTCATCCTATTAGTGACGTATAAAACCATATAAAACGCCCAAAAGTATTTGAAAATATCGTATAGAACACTGAAAAGTGTTTGAAAACGATAGAAAAAAAGACTTGGAAGTGTTAAACAGTTACATAAATGATCGTCATCCTATTAGTGACGTATAAAACCATATAAAACGCCCAAAAGTATTTGAAAATATCGTATAGAACACTGAAAAGTGTTTGAAAACGATAGAAAAAAAGACTTGGAAGTGTTAAACAGTTACATAAATGATCGTCATCCTATTAGTGACGTATAAAACCATATAAAACGCCCAAAAGTAAAACATAAAATATGCAAAAATGTTGGCTCTTCTTGTATATTAAACAAAAAGTTGAATGATACTATGAAGTAAAACATAAAACACGCAAAAATGTTGGCTCTTCTTGTTGTACATTAACAAAAAGTTAAATGATACCATGAAGTAAAACATAAAACATGCAAAAATGTGTGAAAAATGTTCCATAAATGATCGTCATCCTATTAGTGACGTATAAAACCATATAAAACGCCCAAAAGTATTTGAAAATATCGTATAGAACACTGAAAAGTGTTTGAAAACGATTGATAAGAAGACTTGGAAGTGTTAAACAGTTACATAAATGATCGTCATCCTATTAGTGACGTATAAAACCATATAAAACGCCCAAAAGTATTTGAAAATATCGTATAGAACACTGAAAAGTGTTTGAAAACGATTGATAAGAAGACTTGGAAGTGTTAAACAGTTACATAAATGATCGTCATCCTATTAGTGACGTATAAAACCATATAAAACGCCCAAAAGTATTTGAAAATATTGTATAGAACACTGAAAAGTGTTTGAAAGCGATAGAGAAGAAGACTTGGAAGTGTTAAACAGTTACATAAATGATCGTCATCCTATTAGTGACGTATAAAACCATATAAAACGCCCAAAAGTATTTGAAAATATTGTATAGAACACTGAAAAGTGTTTGAAAACGATAGAAAAAAAGACTTGGAAGTGTTAAACAGTTACATAAATGATCGTCATCCTATTAGTGACGTATAAAACCATATAAAACGCCCAAAAGTATTTGAAAATATCGTATAGAACACTGAAAAGTGTTTGAAAACGATAGAAAAAAAGACTTGGAAGTGTTAAACAGTTACATAAATGATCGTCATCCTATTAGTGACGTATAAAACCATATAAAACGCCCAAAAGTAAAACATAAAATATGCAAAAATGTTGGCTCTTCTTGTATATTAAACAAAAAGTTGAATGATACCATGAAGTAAAACATAAAACACGCAAAAATGTTGGCTCTTCTTGTTGTACATTAACAAAAAGTTAAATGATACCATGAAGTAAAACATAAAACATGCAAAAATGTGTGAAAAATGTTCCATAAATGATCGTCATCCTATTAGTGACGTATAAAACCATATAAAACGCCCAAAAGTATTTGAAAATATCGTATAGAACACTGAAAAGTGTTTGAAAACGATTGATAAGAAGACTTGGAAGTGTTAAACAGTTACATAAATGATCGTCATCCTATTAGTGACGTATAAAACCATATAAAACGCCCAAAAGTATTTGAAAATATCGTATAGAACACTGAAAAGTGTTTGAAAACGATAGAAAAAAAGACTTGGAAGTGTTAAACAGTTACATAAATGATCGTCATCCTATTAGTGACGTATAAAACCATATAAAACGCCCAAAAGTATTTGAAAATATCGTATAGAACACTGAAAAGTGTTTGAAAACGATTGATAAGAAGACTTGGAAGTGTTAAACAGTTACATAAATGATCGTCATCCTATTAGTGACGTATAAAACCATATAAAACGCCCAAAAGTATTTGAAAATATCGTATAGAACACTGAAAAGTGTTTGAAAACGATTGATAAGAAGACTTGGAAGTGTTAAACAGTTACATAAATGATCGTCATCCTATTAGTGACGTATAAAACCATATAAAACGCCCAAAAGTATTTGAAAATATCGTATAGAACACTGAAAAGTGTTTGAAAACGATAGAAAAAAAGACTTGGAAGTGTTAAACAGTTACATAAATGATCGTCATCCTATTAGTGACGTATAAAACCATATAAAACGCCCAAAAGTATTTGAAAATATCGTATAGAACACTGAAAAGTGTTTGAAAACGATTGATAAGAAGACTTGGAAGTGTTAAACAGTTACATAAATGATCGTCATCCTATTAGTGACGTATAAAACCATATAAAACGCCCAAAAGTATTTGAAAAAATCGTATAGAACACTGAAAAGTGTTTGAAAACGATTGATAAGAAGACTTGGAAGTGTTAAACAGTTACATAAATGATCGTCATCCTATTAGTGACGTATAAAACCATATAAAACGCCCAAAAGTATTTGAAAATATCGTATAGAACACTGAAAAGTGTTTGAAAACGATTGATAAGAAGACTTGGAAGTGTTAAACAGTTACATAAATGATCGTCATCCTATTAGTGACGTATAAAACCATATAAAACGCCCAAAAGTATTTGAAAAAATCGTATAGAACACTGAAAAGTGTTTGAAAACGATTGATAAGAAGACTTGGAAGTGTTAAACAGTTACATAAATGATCGTCATCCTATTAGTGACGTATAAAACCATATAAAACGCCCAAAAGTATTTGAAAATATCGTATAGAACACTGAAAAGTGTTTGAAAACGATTGATAAGAAGACTTGGAAGTGTTAAACAGTTACATAAATGATCGTCATCCTATTAGTGACGTATAAAACCATATAAAACGCCCAAAAGTATTTGAAAATATCGTATAGAACACTGAAAAGTGTTTGAAAACGATAGAAAAAAAGACTTGGAAGTGTTAAACAGTTACATAAATGATCGTCATCCTATTAGTGACGTATAAAACCATATAAAACGCCCAAAAGTATTTGAAAATATCGTATAGAACACTGAAAAGTGTTTGAAAACGATAGAAAAAAAGACTTGGAAGTGTTAAACAGTTACATAAATGATCGTCATCCTATTAGTGACGTATAAAACCATATAAAACGCCCAAAAGTAAAACATAAAATATGCAAAAATGTTGGCTCTTCTTGTATATTAAACAAAAAGTTGAATGATACCATGAAGTAAAACATAAAACACGCAAAAATGTTGGCTCTTCTTGTTGTACATTAACAAAAAGTTAAATGATACCATGAAGTAAAACATAAAACATGCAAAAATGTGTGAAAAATGTTCCATAAATGATCGTCATCCTATTAGTGACGTATAAAACCATATAAAACGCCCAAAAGTATTTGAAAATATCGTATAGAACACTGAAAAGTGTTTGAAAACGATTGATAAGAAGACTTGGAAGTGTTAAACAGTTACATAAATGATCGTCATCCTATTAGTGACGTATAAAACCATATAAAACGCCCAAAAGTATTTGAAAATATCGTATAGAACACTGAAAAGTGTTTGAAAACGATTGATAAGAAGACTTGGAAGTGTTAAACAGTTACATAAATGATCGTCATCCTATTAGTGACGTATAAAACCATATAAAACGCCCAAAAGTATTTGAAAATATCGTATAGAACACTGAAAAGTGTTTGAAAACGATTGATAAGAAGACTTGGAAGTGTTAAACAGTTACATAAATGATCGTCATCCTATTAGTGACGTATAAAACCATATAAAACGCCCAAAAGTATTTGAAAATATCGTATAGAACACTGAAAAGTGTTTGAAAACGATTGATAAGAAGACTTGGAAGTGTTAAACAGTTACATAAATGATCGTCATCCTATTAGTGACGTATAAAACCATATAAAACGCCCAAAAGTATTTGAAAAAATCGTATAGAACACTGAAAAGTGTTTGAAAACGATTGATAAGAAGACTTGGAAGTGTTAAACAGTTACATAAATGATCGTCATCCTATTAGTGACGTATAAAACCATATAAAACGCCCAAAAGTATTTGAAAATATCGTATAGAACACTGAAAAGTGTTTGAAAACGATTGATAAGAAGACTTGGAAGTGTTAAACAGTTACATAAATGATCGTCATCCTATTAGTGACGTATAAAACCATATAAAACGCCCAAAAGTATTTGAAAATATCGTATAGAACACTGAAAAGTGTTTGAAAACGATAGAAAAAAAGACTTGGAAGTGTTAAACAGTTACATAAATGATCGTCATCCTATTAGTGACGTATAAAACCATATAAAACGCCCAAAAGTATTTGAAAATATCGTATAGAACACTGAAAAGTGTTTGAAAACGATTGATAAGAAGACTTGGAAGTGTTAAACAGTTACATAAATGATCGTCATCCTATTAGTGACGTATAAAACCATATAAAACGCCCAAAAGTATTTGAAAATATCGTATAGAACACTGAAAAGTGTTTAAAAACGATAGAAAAAAAGACTTGGAAGTGTTAAACAGTTACATAAATGATCGTCATCCTATTAGTGACGTATAAAACCATATAAAACGCCCAAAAGTATTTGAAAAAATCGTATAGAACACTGAAAAGTGTTTGAAAACGATTGATAAGAAGACTTGGAAGTGTTAAACAGTTACATAAATGATCGTCATCCTATTAGTGACGTATAAAACCATATAAAACGCCCAAAAGTAAAACATAAAATATGCAAAAATGTTGGCTCTTCTTGTATATTAAACAAAAAGTTGAATGATACCATGAAGTAAAACATAAAACACGCAAAAATGTTGGCTCTTCTTGTTGTACATTAACAAAAAGTTAAATGATACCATGAAGTAAAACATAAAACATGCAAAAATGTGTGAAAAATGTTCCATAAATGATCGTCATCCTATTAGTGACGTATAAAACCATATAAAACGCCCAAAAGTATTTGAAAATATCGTATAGAACACTGAAAAGTGTTTGAAAACGATTGATAAGAAGACTTGGAAGTGTTAAACAGTTACATAAATGATCGTCATCCTATTAGTGACGTATAAAACCATATAAAACGCCCAAAAGTATTTGAAAATATCGTATAGAACACTGAAAAGTGTTTGAAAACGATAGAAAAAAAGACTTGGAAGTGTTAAACAGTTACATAAATGATCGTCATCCTATTAGTGACGTATAAAAGCATATAAAACACCCAAAAGTATCTGAAAAAATCGTATAGAACACTGAAAAGTGTTTGAAAACGATTGAAAAGAAGACTTAGAAGTGTTAAACAGTTACATAAATGATCGTCATCCTATTAGTGACGTATAAAAGCATATAAAACACCCAAAAGTATCTGAAAAAATCGTATAGAACACTGAAAAGTGTTTGAAAACGATTGAAAAGAAGACTTAGAAGTGTTAAATAGTTACATAAATGATCGTCATCCTATTAGTGACGTATAAAAGCATATAAAACACCCAAAAGTATCTGAAAAAATCGTATAGAACACTGAAAAGTGTTTGAAAACGATTGAAAAGAAGACTTAGAAGTGTTAAACAGTTACATAAATGATCGTCATCCTATTAGTGACGTATAAAACCATATAAAACGCCCAAAAGTATTTGAAAATATCGTATAGAACACTGAAAAGTGTTTAAAAACGATAGAAAAAAAGACTTGGAAGTGTTAAACAGTTACATAAATGATCGTCATCCTATTAGTGACGTATAAAACCATATAAAACGCCCAAAAGTATTTGAAAAAATCGTATAGAACACTGAAAAGTGTTTGAAAACGATTGATAAGAAGACTTGGAAGTGTTAAACAGTTACATAAATGATCGTCATCCTATTAGTGACGTATAAAACCATATAAAACGCCCAAAAGTATTTGAAAATATCGTATAGAACACTGAAAAGTGTTTGAAAACGATTGATAAGAAGACTTGGAAGTGTTAAACAGTTACATAAATGATCGTCATCCTATTAGTGACGTATAAAACCATATAAAACGCCCAAAAGTATTTGAAAATATCGTATAGAACACTGAAAAGTGTTTGAAAACGATTGATAAGAAGACTTGGAAGTGTTAAACAGTTACATAAATGATCGTCATCCTATTAGTGACGTATAAAACCATATAAAACGCCCAAAAGTATTTGAAAATATCGTATAGAACACTGAAAAGTGTTTGAAAACGATTGATAAGAAGACTTGGAAGTGTTAAACAGTTACATAAATGATCGTCATCCTATTAGTGACGTATAAAACCATATAAAACGCCCAAAAGTATTTGAAAATATCGTATAGAACACTGAAAAGTGTTTAAAAACGATAGAAAAAAAGACTTGGAAGTGTTAAACAGTTACATAAATGATCGTCATCCTATTAGTGACGTATAAAACCATATAAAACGCCCAAAAGTATTTGAAAAAATCGTATAGAACACTGAAAAGTGTTTGAAAACGATTGATAAGAAGACTTGGAAGTGTTAAACAGTTACATAAATGATCGTCATCCTATTAGTGACGTATAAAACCATATAAAACGCCCAAAAGTATTTGAAAATATCGTATAGAACACTGAAAAGTGTTTGAAAACGATTGATAAGAAGACTTGGAAGTGTTAAACAGTTACATAAATGATCGTCATCCTATTAGTGACGTATAAAACCATATAAAACGCCCAAAAGTATTTGAAAATATCGTATAGAACACTGAAAAGTGTTTGAAAACGATTGAAAAGAAGACTTAGAAGTGTTAAACAGTTACATAAATGATCGTCATCCTATTAGTGACGTATAAAAGCATATAAAACACCCAAAAGTATCTGAAAAAATCGTATAGAACACTGAAAAGTGTTTGAAAACGATTGAAAAGAAGACTTAGAAGTGTTAAACAGTTACATAAATGATCGTCATCCTATTAGTGACGTATAAAACCATATAAAACGCCCAAAAGTAAAACATAAAATATGCAAAAATGTTGGCTCTTCTTGTATATTAAACAAAAAGTTGAATGATACCATGAAGTAAAACATAAAACACGCAAAAATGTTGGCTCTTCTTGTTGTACATTAACAAAAAGTTAAATGATACCATGAAGTAAAACATAAAACATGCAAAAATGTGTGAAAAATGTTCCATAAATGATCGTCATCCTATTAGTGACGTATAAAACCATATAAAACGCCCAAAAGTATTTGAAAATATCGTATAGAACACTGAAAAGTGTTTGAAAACGATTGATAAGAAGACTTGGAAGTGTTAAACAGTTACATAAATGATCGTCATCCTATTAGTGACGTATAAAACCATATAAAACGCCCAAAAGTATTTGAAAATATCGTATAGAACACTGAAAAGTGTTTGAAAACGATAGAAAAAAAGACTTGGAAGTGTTAAACAGTTACATAAATGATCGTCATCCTATTAGTGACGTATAAAACCATATAAAACGCCCAAAAGTAAAACATAAAATATGCAAAAATGTTGGCTCTTCTTGTACATTAAACAAAAAGTTAAATGATACCATGAAGTAAAACATAAAACATGCAAAAATGTTGGCTCTTCTTGTTGTACATTAACAAAAAGTTAAATGATACTATGAAGTAAAAGATAAAACATACAAAAATGTATGAAAAATGTTCCATAAATGATCGTTATCCTATTAGTGACGTATAAAACCATATAAAACGCCCAAAAGTATTTGAAAATATCGTATAGAACACTGAAAAGTGTTTGAAAACGATTGATAAGAAGACTTGGAAGTGTTAAACAGTTACATAAATGATCGTCATCCTATTAGTGACGTATAAAACCATATAAAACGCCCAAAAGTATTTGAAAATATCGTATAGAACACTGAAAAGTGTTTGAAAACGATAGAAAAGAAGACTTAGAAGTGTTAAACAGTTACATAAATGATCGTCATCCTATTAGTGACGTATAAAACCATATAAAACACTCAAAAGTATTTGAAAATATCATATAGAACACTGAAAAGTGTTTGAAAACGATTGAAAAGAAGACTTAGAAGTGTTAAACAGTTACATAAATGATCGTCATCCTATTAGTGACGTATAAAACCATATAAAACGCCCAAAAGTATTTGAAAACATCGTATAGAACACTGAAAAGTGTTTGAAAACGATAGAAAAGAAGACTTAGAAGTGTTAAACAGTTACATAAATGATCGTCATCCTATTAGTGACGTATAAAAGCATATAAAACACTCAAAAGTATTTGAAAATATCGTATAGAACACTGAAAAGTGTTTGAAAACGATAGAAAAGAAGACTTAGAAGTGTTAAACAGTTACATAAATGATCGTCATCCTATTAGTGACGTATAAAACCATATAAAACGCCCAAAAGTATTTGAAAACATCGTATAGAACACTGAAAAGTGTTTGAAAACGATAGAAAAGAAGACTTAGAAGTGTTAAACAGTTACATAAATGATCGTCATCCTATTAGTGACGTATAAAACCATATAAAACGCCCAAAAGTATTTAAAAAATCGTATAGAACACTGAAAAGTGTTTGAAAACGATTGAAAAGAAGACTTGGAAGTGTTAAAAAGGTTACATAAATGATCGTCATCCTATTAGTGACGTATAAAACCATATAAAACGCCCAAAAGTATTTGAAAAAATCGTATAGAACACTGAAAAGTGTTTGAAAACGATAGAAAAGAAGACTTAGGAGTGTTAAACAGTTACATAAATGATCGTCATCCTATTAGTGACGTATAAAAGCATATAAAACACTCAAAAGTATTTGAAAACATCGTATAGAACACTGAAAAGTGTTCGAAAACGATTGAAAAGAAGACTTAGAAGTGTTAAACAGTTACATAAATGATCGTCATCCTATTAGTGACGTATAAAACCATATAAAACGCCCAAAAGTATTTAAAAAAATCGTATAGAACACTGAAAAATGTTTGAAAACGATAGAAAAGAAGACATAGAAGTGTTAAACAGTTACATAAATGATCGTCATCCTATTAGTGACGTATAAAAGCATATAAAACACTCAAAAGTATTTGAAAACATCGTATAGAACACTGAAAAGTGTTTGAAAACGATAGAAAAGAAGACTTAGAAGTGTTAAACAGTTATATAAATGATCGTCATCCTATTAGTGACGTATAAAACCATATAAAACGCCCAAAAGTATTTGAAAACATCGCATAGAACACTGAAAAGTGTTTGAAAACGATAGAAAAGAAGACTTAGAAGTGTTAAACAGTTACATAAATGATCGTCATCCTATTAGTGACGTATAAAAGCATATAAAACACTCAAAAGTATTTGAAAACATCGTATAGAACACTGAAAAGTGTTTGAAAACGATTGAAAAGAAGACTTAGAAGTGTTAAAAAGGTTACATAAATGATCGTCATCCTATTAGTGACGTATAAAACCATATAAAACGCCCAAAAGTATTTGAAAATATCGTATAGAACACTGAAAAGTGTTTGAAAACGATAGAAAAGAAGACTTAGAAGTGTTAAACAGTTACATAAATGATCGTCATCCTATTAGTGACGTATAAAACCATATAAAACGCCCAAAAGTATTTAAAAAAATCGTATAGAACACTGAAAAGTGTTTAAAACCATAGAAAAGAAGACTTGGAAGTGTTAAAAAGGTTACATAAATGATCGTCATCCTATTAGTGACGTATAAAACCATATAAAACGCCCAAAAGTATTTGAAAATATCGTATAGAACACTGAAAAGTGTTTGAAAACGATTGATAAGAAGACTTGGAAGTGTTAAACAGTTACATAAATGATCGTCATCCTATTAGTGACGTATAAAACCATATAAAACGCCCAAAAGTATTTGAAAATATCGTATAGAACACTGAAAAGTGTTTGAAAACGATTGATAAGAAGACTTGGAAGTGTTAAACAGTTACATAAATGATCGTCATCCTATTAGTGACGTATAAAACCATATAAAACGCCCAAAAGTATTTGAAAATATCGTATAGAACACTGAAAAGTGTTTGAAAACGATAGAAAAAAAGACTTGGAAGTGTTAAACAGTTACATAAATGATCGTCATCCTATTAGTGACGTATAAAACCATATAAAACGCCCAAAAGTATTTGAAAATATTGTATAGAACACTGAAAAGTGTTTGAAAGCGATAGAGAAGAAGACTTGGAAGTGTTAAACAGTTACATAAATGATCGTCATCCTATTAGTGACGTATAAAACCATATAAAACGCCCAAAAGTATTTGAAAATATCGTATAGAACACTGAAAAGTGTTTGAAAACGATTGATAAGAAGACTTGGAAGTGTTAAACAGTTACATAAATGATCGTCATCCTATTAGTGACGTATAAAACCATATAAAACGCCCAAAAGTATTTGAAAACATCGTATAGAACACTGAAAAGTGTTTGAAAACGATAGAAAAGAAGACTTAGAAGTGTTAAACAGTTACATAAATGATCGTCATCCTATTAGTGACGTATAAAAGCATATAAAACACTCAAAAGTATTTGAAAATATCGTATAGAACACTGAAAAGTGTTTGAAAACGATTGAAAAGAAGATTTAGAAGTGTTAAACAGTTACATAAATGATCGTCATCCTATTAGTGACGTATAAAAGCATATAAAACACTCAAAAGTATTTGAAAACATCGTACAGAACACTGAAAAGTGTTTGAAAACGATTGAAAAGAAGACTTAGAAGTGTTAAACAGTTACATAAATGATCGTCATCCTATTAGTGACGTATAAAACCATATAAAACGCCCAAAAGTATTTGAAAACATCGTATAGAACACTGAAAAGTGTTTGAAAACGATTGAAAAGAAGACTTAGAAGTGTTAAACAGTTACATAAATGATCGTCATCCTATTAGTGACGTATAAAACCATATAAAACGCCCAAAAGTATTTGAAAACATCGTATAGAACACTGAAAAGTGTTTGAAAACGATAGAAAAGAAGACTTAGAAGTGTTAAACAGTTACATAAATGATCGTCATCCTATTAGTGACGTATAAAAGCATATAAAACACTCAAAAGTATTTGAAAACATCGTATAGAACACTGAAAAGTGTTTGAAAACGATTGAAAAGAAGACTTAGAAGTGTTAAACAGTTACATAAATGATCGTCATCCTATTAGTGACGTATAAAACCATATAAAACACCCAAAAGTATCTGAAAAAATCGTATAGAACACTGAAAAGTGTTTGAATGCGATAGAAAAGAAGACTTAGAAGTGTTAAACAGTTACATAAATGATCGTCATCCTATTAGTGACGTATAAAACCATATAAAACGCCCAAAAGTATTTGAAAACATCGTATAGAACACTGAAAAGTGTTTGAAAACGATAGAAAAGAAGACTTAGAAGTGTTAAACAGTTACATAAATGATCGTCATCCTATTAGTGACGTATAAAACCATATAAAATGCCCAAAAGTATTTGAAAACATCGTATAGAACACTGAAAAGTGTTTGAAAACGATAGAAAAGAAGACTTAGAAGTGTTAAACAGTTACATAAATGATCGTCATCCTATTAGTGACGTATAAAAGCATATAAAACACTCAAAAGTATTTGAAAACATCGTATAGAACACTGAAAAGTGTTTGAAAACGATAGAAAAGAAGACTTAGAAGTGTTAAACAGTTACATAAATGATCGTCATCCTATTAGTGACGTATAAAACCATATAAAACGCCCAAAAGTATTTAAAAAAATCGTATAGAACACTGAAAAATGTTTGAAAACGATAGAAAAGAAGACTTAGAAGTGTTAAAAAGGTTACATAAATGATCGTCATCCTATTAGTGACGTATAAAACCATATAAAACGCTCAAAAGTATTTGAAAATATCGTATAGAACACTGAAAAGTGTTTGAAAACGATTGAAAAGAAGACTTAGAAGTGTTAAACAGTTACATAAATGATCGTCATCCTATTAGTGACGTATAAAACCATATAAAACGCCCAAAAGTATTTGAAAACATCGTATAGAACACTGAAAAGTGTTTGAAAACGATAGAAAAGAAGACTTAGAAGTGTTAAACAGTTACATAAATGATCGTCATCCTACTAGTGACGTATAAAACCATATAAAACGCCCAAAAGTATTTAAAAAAATCGTATAGAACACTGAAAAGTGTTTGAAAACGATAGAAAAGAAGACTTAGAAGTGTTAAACAGTTACATAAATGATCGTCATCCTATTAGTGACGTACAAAAGCATATAAAACACTCAAAAGTATTTGAAAATATCGTATAGAACACTGAAAAGTGTTTGAAAACGATAGAAAAGAAGACTTAGAAGTGTTTAACAGTTACATAAATGATCGTCATCCTATTAGTGACGTATAAAACCATATAAAACGCCCAAAAGTATTTGAAAACATCGTATAGAACACTGAAAAGTGTTTGAAAACGATAGAAAAGAAGACTTAGAAGTGTTAAACAGTTACATAAATGATCGTCATCCTATTAGTGACGTATAAAACCATATAAAACGCCCAAAAGTATTTAAAAAAATCGTATAGAACACTGAAAAGTGTTTGAAAACGATTGAAAAGAAGACTTGGAAGTGTTAAAAAGGTTACATAAATGATCGTCATCCTATTAGTGACGTATAAAACCATATAAAACACTCAAAAGTATTTGAAAACATCGTATAGAACACTGAAAAGTGTTTGAAAACGATTGAAAAGAAGACTTAGAAGTGTTAAACAGTTACATAAATGATCGTCATCCTACTAGTGACGTATAAAACCATATAAAACGCCCAAAAGTATCTGAAAAAATCGTATAGAACACTGAAAAGTGTTTGAATGCGATAGAAAAGAAGACTTAGAAGTGTTAAACAGTTACATAAATGATCGTCATCCTATTAGTGACGTATAAAACCATATAAAACGCCCAAAAGTATCTGAAAAAATCATATAGAACACTGAAAAGTGTTTGAATGCGATAGAAAAGAAGACTTAGAAGTGTTAAACAGTTACATAAATGATCGTCATCCTATTAGTGACGTATAAGACCATAGAAAACGCCCAAAAGTATTTGAAAACATCGTATAGAACACTGAAAAGTGTTTGAAAACGATAGAAAAGAAGACTTAGAAGTGTTAAACAGTTACATAAATGATCGTCATCCTATTAGTGACGTATAAAACCATATAAAACGCCCAAAAGTATTTGAAAAAATCGTATAGAACACTGAAAAATGTTTGAAAACGATAGAAAAGAAGACTTAGAAGTGTTAAAAAGGTTACATAAATGATCGTCATCCTATTAGTGACGTATAAAACCATATAAAACGCTCAAAAGTATTTGAAAATGTCGTATAGAACACTGAAAAGTGTTTGAAAACGATAGAAAAGAAGACTTAGAAGTGTTAAACAGTTACATAAATGATCGTCATCCTATTAGTGACGTATAAAACCATATAAAACGCCCAAAAGTATTTAAAAAAATCGTATAGAACACTGAAAAGTGTTTGAAAACGATTGAAAAGAAGACTTAGAAGTGTTAAGCAGTTACATAAATGATCGTCATCCTATTAGTGACGTATAAAACCATATAAAACGCTCAAAAGTATTTGAAAATATCGTATAGAACACTGAAAAGTGTTTGAAAACGATTGAAAAGAAGACTTAGAAGTGTTAAACAGTTACATAAATGATCGTCATCCTATTAGTGTCGTATAAAACCATATAAAACGCCCAAAAGTATTTGAAAACATCGTATAGAACACTGAAAAGTGTTTGAAAACGATTGAAAAGAAGACTTAGAAGTGTTAAACAGTTTCATAAATGATCGTCATCTATTAGTGACGTATAAAACCATATAAAACGCCCAAAAGTATTTAAAAAAATCGTATAGAACACTGAAAAATTTTTGAAAACGATAGAAAAGAAGACTTAGAAGTGTTAAACAGTTACATAAATGATCGTCATCCTATTAGTGACGTATAAAAGCATATAAAACGCCCAAAAGTATTTGAAAACATCGTATAGAACACTGAAAAGTGTTTGAAAACGATAGAAAAGAAGACTTAGAAGGGTTAAACAGTTACATAAATGATCGTCATCCTATTAGTGACGTATAAAAGCATATAAAACACTCAAAAGTATTTGAAAAAATCGTATAGAACACTGAAAAGTGTTTGAAAACGATAGAAAAGAAGACTTAGAAGTGTTAAACAGTTACATAAATGATCGTCATCCTATTAGTGACGTATAAAAGCATATAAAAAACTCAAAAGTATTTGAAAATATCGTATAGAACACTGAAAAGTGTTTGAAAACGATAGAAAAGAAGACTTAGAAGTGTTAAACAGTTACAGAAATGATCGTCATCCTATTAGTGACGTATAAAAGCATATAAAACACTCAAAAGTATTTGAAAATATCGTATAGAACACTGAAAAGTGTTTGAAAACGATAGAAAAGAAGACTTAGAAGTGTTAAACAGTTACATAAATGATCGTCATCCTATTAGTGACGTATAAAAGCATATAAAACACTCAAAAGTATTTGAAAATATCGTATAGAACACTGAAAAGTGTTTGAAAACGATAGAAAAGAAGACTTAGAAGTGTTAAACAGTTACATAAGTGATCGGCATCCTAGATCATTTATGTAACTATTTAACACTTCTAAGTCTTCTTTTCTATCGTTTTCAAACACTTTTCAGTGACGTATAAAACCATATAAAACACTCAAAAGTATTTGAAAAAATCGTATAGAACACTGAAAAGTGTTTGAAAACGATAGAAAAGAAGACTTAGAAGTGTTTAACAGTTACATAAATGATCGTCATCCTATTAGTGACGTATAAAACCATATAAAACGCCCAAAAGTATTTGAAAACATCGTATAGAACACTGAAAAGTGTTTGAAAACGATAGAAAAGAAGACTTAGAAGTGTTAAACAGTTACATAAATGATCGTCATCCTATTAGTGACGTATAAAAGCATATAAAACACTCAAAAGTATTTGAAAATATCGTATAGAACACTGAAAAGTGTTTGAAAACGATTGAAAAGAAGACTTAGAAGTGTTAAACAGTTACATAAATGATCGTCATCCTATTAGTGACGTATAAAAGCATATAAAACACTCAAAAGTATTTGAAAAAATCGTATAGAACACTGAAAAGTGTTTGAAAACGATAGAAAAGAAGACTTAGAAGTGTTAAACAGTTACATAAATGATCGTCATCCTATTAGTGACGTATAAAACCATATAAAACGCCCAAAAGTATTTAAAAAAATCGTATAGAACACTGAAAAGTGTTTGAAAACGATTGAAAAGAAGACTTAGAAGTGTTAAACAGTTACATAAATGATCGTCATCCTATTAGTGACGTATAAAACCATATAAAACGCCCAAAAGTATTTGAAAACATCGTATAGAACACTGAAAAGTGTTTGAAAACGATTGAAAAGAAGACTTAGAAGTGTTAAACAGTTACATAAATGATCGTCATCCTATTAGTGACGTATAAAAGCATATAAAACACTCAAAAGTATTTGAAAAAATCGTATAGAACACTGAAAAGTGTTTGAAAACGATAGAAAAGAAGACTTAGAAGTGTTAAACAGTTACATAAATGATCGTCATCCTATTAGTGACGTATAAAAGCATATAAAACACTCAAAAGTATTTGAAAACATCGTATAGAACACTGAAAAGTGTTTGAAAACGATTGAAAAGAAGACTTAGAAGTGTTAAAAAGGTTACATAAATGATCGTCATCCTATTAGTGACGTATAAAACCATATAAAACGCCCAAAAGTATTTGAAAATATCGTATAGAACACTGAAAAGTGTTTGAAAACGATAGAAAAGAAGACTTAGAAGTGTTAAACAGTTACATAAATGATCGTCATCCTATTAGTGACGTATAAAACCATATAAAACGCCCAAAAGTATTTGAAAAAATCGTATAGAACACTGAGAAGTGTTTGAAAACGATAGAAAAGAAGACTTAGAAGTGTTAAACAGTTACAGAAATGATCGTCATCCTATTAGTGACGTATAAAACCATATAAAACGCCCAAAAGTATTTGAACAAATCGTATAGAACACTGAAAAGTTGTAACGTAATTTAATTTCCACACCGCTCGATGGACGACCACACGAGGGTGCAAGGCACTAGCCGTTCACAGGACTAGGCTTTGCCCCTATGAGTGTGACCTCCGGCAACGTGAAAACTCATTTGAATGAATTTATATGAACCTGTCTGGAACAAGACACCTTCGAAAGGGAAATAATCTCCTTCTAAGCATCACCCATTAAAGGTCCAGCCGTAAACGTAACAACCTAAAGATGACTCACACGGCAAAATTACTAAAACCTCCCACTTTGTAATAACCCTTGTGACCCCTGCGCTACAGGCTCCACATGAGGGCAGTCCGGGCTAAAGCGGAAGGGGGTTCGGACTCTAAACAGCTGCAGGCATGCTAGTTGTGCTCCGTCCTCAGCTCGTCGGAATGGGGGGGTTCTTGCTGCTTAAATTGCCGAACAGCGTTACATTTTTACATGCCTGTCTCCAGATGTAGTTTGAGAAAATGTTATTGAGAAAAAAAAACGAGGCTCGAAATTATCCTAAGAGTCATTGAATGTTTTGGGTTGACCAATCTTAAACGCGTTCTATATTCCTATCGAATCCTATCCATATTAATTTAGGGAGAAAGCTGGGTGTTAATGCTTCCTCCGAGGGTAGACCCACCCCTATGGTGGTAGAGAATGAAACATCCCCACATCCACCAACCTTGGTGACTAAGCCCCTCCTAACCAAATATTTAGTCACCCCTTAATTAGTCCTGAGGCCTTAAAACCTCTACGGGACCTGATCCACGTCACGACCGCTATACATGGTCATCACATCCGAATATATTCTCCTTAGATACTACACATCGTCGATCCTATCCTAGACGTAGGAATAATTATCTCTGGGTATCAATGCCTGAAAAAGAATAACCTTCTCCAAATCAGAACATCAACGTAGTTATTTTTAACTAACTTAAAACAGTTTTCCGTTTATTGGTCCAGGAAATTTGACAACAATCGCTTATAACTAACAATCTAACGTCCACTTTCTTCATTAAAAAAAATATCATACAAATTATGATGTTCATAGAACAGTGTTCATTCTACATAAGCATCTTAATATAAATTTCAATAAAAAAAGGAAGGGGGATCATTAAATTTTCAATTCTTATTCAGATTGATTATCATCCCAAGTGGTGTAATCAAATTGCGTAATCAAAGTTAGATTTTTAATTTAAAATTCATAATCTAGGAGTTGATGATACTTCCTATTCAAAAGAGTATTCAAAATGTCGATGTAATCCAAATTCGTAATACAAAAAAAAACTTGCAATCAAAGTAGTAGTTGAAACATTACGGAAATATTATTTATTTGACCTACGCCTTATTAAAGGACGAATCGTTCACACAAATTTTAAATAATTAACACTGTCATTTATAGGGACTTACCAATTACAAAATTCGACGGTTGTTTAAGCAGCAGGGGGGATGTTGTGCACAGCATCGTCCTGGGTTTTGGCTGGTTCCAAATTGGATGCTAAATATCGCGGAGGGATGGAGTTATTTAAAATTTTTGTTGAACGAAGAATATAGGTCACTTTCTGGCATACATACTAAATTCTAAAACTTTAATTGCATTTACTTTACTCTTTTATTATTAAATTTTTTTTTTTTTTTTTTTTCTTTATCTTTTTTTTTTTTCTACATTAATCTGTTACCATCTTTAAACTTAAAATTAACAATTTGGGATGGGAAGGGGGGAAGGTATAAAAATGCGGATTTGAGATTGCGTCGCCTGTTGATTGAAGAGCGCCGTCGCTGCAGCTGAATTCCACGTGGCAGATGATGAATTTTTGACGATATCAATTTACACCTTTTAGGTATGACTATACTGTGATGCCGGGATATAAGACGCTCTTGCTGATGGTGGAGGTCCCAAACTATTAGCAGGGTACAATCTGGCGTGGCGATGTCGAAACAGTAATCTGGGGGGGGGGGTGGTTGACACTGATATTTCGTCGTTTTTAGGGCCACCGCCCAGAGCACTTATCGTCAATGCGAATCGAGCGAGCGTGGAGACCACGGCAGAATAGTGTTTGTCTTATCGTTTTTGAGCACTTTTGGTCGCGTCGGGGTAGCGTGAGACGTACGCACGTGGCACTTTAATTGCGATGGTGGTCTAAGGAACTACGCGTAATATTTTTCTTTTGTTTCTTTTTTTTCGAGGACTTATGAGTCTTTTACATATATCAGTTATATGGTGCCCGGGTTAAGATTATCTTTTCACCCTTTGTGGTGCACTACAAAAAACTTGGTTACAGCTCGCGACTACGATTACAAAAAAACTTTCTTCGCGCCCTCGACCACCTCGTGCACACCCGTCAGAACCAACACGTCTGCCCACTGGCTCTACTAAACAACAACTGACTCGCAAGTCGAAACTCATCCATCATCTTACCAGAACATTCCGGTCTCTGAAAAAAAAATATGTCTAGCTGTATACCCTATGTATGGAAAAATACCAACTCATACAGTCATAAAGTCCTCACGTGACATCGTCAACCCAAGCGCAATTACGCACATATTATCCCGTAAAATACATGGTGCGATCGCATTTGCCAATATACAAGGCATTGTATTTACAAAAAAAAATGCTTTGTTTCTCGTTAGTGAGCACTGTACCTTGTTCATGGAATGTCAGCCAACGGAAAAAACACGTCATTGTAGTGGTCATATCGCTACATTGCCTTTTATATAATTTTCATATTCGGTGAGCTTACAGTCGTAACCACCACTCTTTTACCCTCGCACCCGCATCATGGACATCTATCGGTCGGAAAATGGAATGAATTTCCTCAGACACAATTATTGTTGACTTTACATAGTCGAGACATGAACCAACTTTTTCATAATGGGATATTTCCCAATATGGATAAAACTTCGGATAACCGAATCCATCACATTCTACAACCAATTTGTGTTCGTGGGATCGAATCGAAATAAATTTTGTTATATTCGGAGTCCAATGTATTCGGTATACCTCGTTCCGAAAATATTCCTTCTGCTTCTGCCAGAAATGGTCATATTGAGGATACAATATTATGAAACCAATCAGTTTGTGAGCGTTTCCCACAAAACTTATCGCTTTTGCGAGTACAAAAGAACACAAGTGATAAGAAAAGAAACGGTTGACGAAAACTCACGAAGTCTCATGCTCAGACTGGACTAGCCGGGTAAATGTTTATTTCTATTCAGGATCGTAGATCTTTTATATGAAAAACTCCTACGGGTTTCCCTTTCATGTCCTGTAGATCGTACAAATTTTGACCAACAACTTTACGGACCTGCATTTTCACGAATTTCGGACAGAGTTTCGCGTTCAGTTTCTTCGAAGCATCGCTGAGGATGAAATTTCTTTTGTACACGAGATCTCCAACTTTGAATGTACGGTTGGTACTACGGAGATTATACACTTTCTCATACTTTTGATGTGCGGCATCCAGAGACTGTTTCAAGTGATTATGTAGAATGTTCATCTTATCTGGTTTAGCCAACACGTTTAGGTCGGAATTGTTTAAGCCGTCGAGATTTCGGAGAAGTTCATATGTAGAGCCATGCTCTATCATGGTTTGCCCGAATAGGGCTTCAAACGGAGAAACACCAATGGCAGTATGAACCGCCGAACGCAAGGCACAACCTATGGATGGAAGCTGTTCATCCCATCTGGTTTGATCAGTCGAGAGATATGACCGAATGGCAGCCAAGATTGAGCGGTTTACCCGTTCGCTTGCGTTCGCCTGCGGAGCGTAAGCAGCCGTTTTTATATGACGAATGCCAAAACTAGTGAAGAATTTGCTAAATTCACGACTGGTAAACTGTTTTCCGTTGTCCGATAGCAGGGTCTCGGGGACACCAAAGAGTAAAAAGATTTGGTCTCGTAAGAATTTCGTGGCTGTTTCAGTAGTTGCCTTTTTCTGTGGCTGAAGGAGCACAAATTTGGTTAACTGGTCTAACACTATGAGTATATGCGTATTGCCAGCCTTCGAACGGGGATATGGACCTAGATAGTCTATGAAAAGGTGTTGAAATGGGCGTTCAACTACGAAAGCCTTTCCCATAGGTGTACGTAATATCGAGTTTGGAGCTTTCGAAGACTTGCATTCTTCGCAATCATTTATAAAGTTTTTAACCTGGGAGGCCATGTTTGGCCAATAGAAGCGTTCGCGCAGTCGGTGTATCGTTTTCGCTATCCCACCATGAGAAGATCGAGGAGGGCGATGTGCCAAGGATATTAGACTATCGGTTAGCTGCGTTGGAACCCAGAGCTTCCATAATAAATCGTCTTGTAGGGGGTGCCCAGAACAGGGTTTGACCTTTTTATAGACCAAATGATTGGAAACAATAAGGTCAGGTAATTGATTTTGGTTTCGCTGGATTGTGTCAATTATTTTGGCATACTCCGCTGATGTAAAGCTGGGATCTGTAAGGTCGATTCGCAGCCCATCCTGACACAATTCGCTCGATGCCGATGTAACCAGATCGACTGAATCCAAACCATATACTCTAGATAGGGCATCGGGTACCACATTAAGAGAGCCTTTTCGATGCTCAATCTCAAATACAAAGCTTTGTAACTTTAGGCTCCAACGAGCCAACCTACCGTCTAAATCCTTTTTGTTCATGAGCCACCACAAGCTCGCGTGATCAGTTATAACCTTGAACCTGTGTCCTTCCACATATGCCCTAAACTTTTGCACACCCATAACCGCAGCGAGACATTCGCGTTCAGTAACGCTGTAGTTGCGTTGTGCGGCGTTTAGTTTATGGGAATAGTAATAAATGGGGCGTTCCGAGCCATTCTCATCACACTGACACAATACGCAGCCTATCCCGGTCGCAGACGCATCACAAACGATTACAAACTCCTTTTCATAGTCCGGGTTAACTAAAATTGGCGCTGTAGTCAACATCGCCTTAAGCTGATTGAAGGAAACGAGCGCCTCATCGCTAAAGAAGAATTTCACACCTTTCTTTAGGGTGTTAGTAATAGGTGTGGCGATGGACGCGAAATCTTTTACGAACCTCCGGTACCATCCGGCCATCCCGAGGAATCGGCGTACCTGGCGTGGGGTTTTTGGTACCGGGAAATCATATATCGCTGCAACCTTCTCAGGATCCGTTTTAAGACACCCTTCTCCTACGATGAACCCTAGATATTTAAGTTGACGAAGACAAAATTTAGACTTTTGTATATTAATTGATAACCCAGCATCTCTCAACCTATTCGCCACACACGACAACATTTTCAGGTGTTCCTCGAACGTTCGTGAAACTATCAGTAAGTCATCCAGGTAGACAAACACGTTTTCTCGCAATTCATGAGGTACCACTTTGTCCATCAATCTGCACATGCGCTGTGGAGCATTGCAGAGGCCAAAGGGCATCACTCTGAAATGATATAAAGGCCTACCGGGGACGGTGAAAGCGGTTTTCTCCCTTGACCTTTGCTCCAGCGGTATCTGCCAGAAGGCGTCCTTCAAATCCACACTCGAAATAAAGTGTGTATCGGAAAGACGTCCCAGCAGCCCCTCAATATGGGGAAGTGGATAAGCATCCTTTTTAGTGACTTGGTTCACTTTCCGAAAGTCCAAGCACAAGCGGTTCTTCCCAGGCTTACGTATGAGTACGACTGGGGAGCTCCATGCACTTGAACTCTCTTCTATGATCCCCAATTCAAGCATGCGATCCAACTCCCCATACAATAGGGTTTGTACCGCCGGAGAAACGGGATAATGTCGCTGTTTGACGGGTTCAGCGTCTCCGGTATCTATAATATGTTCCTCTAAGTTTGTCTTTCCTAGGCCAACGGTGGCAAAGGAGGGGAACAAACTCATGGCTGCGTTTAGTCTACTGGATTCCTCGTGTGATAATTTACAATAAAGTTCATTACTTGGGCGATCTGGCTGGTTTAACGATAGTTCCGATATAAGATGGGGAGCGATCCGGAATTCCTTCCAAAAATCCACTCCTAAATATAAGGGTTGATTTAGAGAAGGTACTAGGCAAAGAGTCAACTGCCTCACGACGCCTTTGTACGCAATGTCAAGGGTAACTTGCCCTATGACAGACTGGTTTTGCCCGTCAGCAGTTTTGACTAGCGAATGCAAATTTTTAAAGGGGATATTATATTCATGAAGAAGCTTACATCCCTCTCGGCCTAAGCAACTAACCGCTCCACTATCTAGCAGTCCTAATATGTTTTGTCCGAAGATATTCACCCATGCATAAGGACGGGGATCATGCTCGGGACTGCAGAGTGTAGTAGCTGCGATAGACTGGTAGGTTTGCTTCTTCTTCTTAAATCTTTCCCGAAGACGAAGTATCTTTTCCGAAACGTAAGGGGGAGCGCTTTTAAATATTCTAGTTCTGGTTGCATAGTAGGTCTGCAAACGGTCATGCAAAGATTTGACTGGGATGTTTTTGTTTTGATCTGGCTGAGGAGGAGCGGGTGTATTTCGTTTAAGTATCGTAACTGGCTTAGCATAGTTTAGAGGAGAGAAAGTTTGAATGGGTGTACTGATAGTAGAAGTTAGGGTTGTGCCGGGTTTCTTTCCTGCGAACAGCTCACACCGGTGGATGACCTGTTCTGTCGCAAGTTTTCCGAACATCTCGAGCATCTAGGAGTGGTAGTATTTTCCTGCCCGCATTTGAAACAGAATAGGTTTCTCTGAGGACTATCGCACTCATAAAAAGTGTGCCCGCCACGCTTACAATTCCAACAGGTCAGAACATTTTGGGTCCTACGATTTTCCACCGCGTCGATCTGAAAACCTACGCCACTGCAGGAGGGTTCTTCTTCAGTAACTCCTATCTCACTAACATGGCGTCTGCAGGCTGGAGCTTGCATGGCTCGTACTCTAGGGGGCTCATGGTCGCTGAGATATTTCTCAATAGTGCGACACACATACACCATCTCAGGTAAGCTGCTGGTGTTGAAGGTTATTAGGAGCTCTCCCATTCGCTTTCGAACATTTTGTTTGATGATTTCAATTATTTCGGGGTTCCGTTTTGGATTTCTCAAACGAGAATTCAGTTGCAAAATATCCGATATTTTCCGTGACAGTTCGGAATCCGTTTCGAGGCTTCGGAACTCTTCAATCAGGGAATTTTTAAGACAGGGCCAAGTAGCATTTGGGTTAGACTTCAAATAGACCCAGAACCAATTTTCAACTGGGCCGGTTACAAATTGATGGGAATTTAAAACTACCTCCTCCCACGAAGCTCCATACCCCTCTTTGACTCGCTCCAACCGAAAAAGGAAGTCATCCACGGACATTTTCTGATTATCGAATTTAATGCCCCACTTATGAAAGTTGTGGGCATTAGAAATGGTCGACGACGGAGTTGGAATTCTATTTCCAGCTGGTGGAGTCATGGGTTGGTTAAGATTCAAATTGCTTAGTTGTGAGATAAAGTTATCTACATTCGTACTTTGAACGTTGGGCGGAGGGACAGACATATCTGGTAATTGCATATGGGAGGCCGTATGTGGCACAGTCTGGTGTAATACTGCGGTATTGGTACGAGGTAGAATTCTTGTCGGAGTCTGAGAGTTCAAGAGGTCTTGAAAAAGCAGAGTAATATCATTTCGGGTAGTTTCTCGATTCCTCTCTAGCTCCTCCCTAATCTCTCGCAAGTCCTCGGCGCGACTCAAACCTACCGTTGCCGTAACTAATTCCTGCACATACTGAGCTAAATTATTGTCTCTTTCGGTATTATCAGCATCATTTTCCCCTTCTGACTCAACGTGTAGAACTACGTTTTCCTCTATTGGTCGAATATCATGTTGACGTGTGTCATCGAGACCGAGAGACGCACGAGCTTCGCTTGAAGTAGAAGGATTGGGTTCATTATTTATGGAACGGGCTCTCGTTCTCGACGCTTTAGCTACCGGACCTAAGGACAAACGTGTATCTTTTGACTTTTTGTCCTTTTTCGGACGTAAGAGTCTGTCAGAAGTCAAATTTGGGGGTGACATATTTCAGGCAAAATTGTAAAATTATTATGAGGAGTAAAAAAAAAAATAAGTTTTCAGTATTAAAACGAATCAAAAGGACTGCAAAATCAAAACTAAATTTTCAATTAAATCAAACTAAAATAATAACCAACTATAAAATATGAAATTTCAGATTGGGTAAAACTAATTAGGTGAATAAATATTTCATAAAGGATTCGGATGTGATGACGTTGTGGAGCACGTAGTGGAGCAGATATAAATAGATAAATTTTTTTTTTTTTTTTTTTTTTTTTTTTTTTTTTTTTAATATGGATATACAAACTTTCCGGAATAAAATAAAATGACATAATGTACTTCAGTGAGTTTGCAAAACTGGTTTCTATATGGACTAGCCAAAAATCTTGCGCAACAGCAACGAACATAAGACTGGACATTTGTCCTAATTTACCGGACAGTGCGCTTTCAAAAATCAAGTAATTAAGATGATAATTAAACGATATGTCATTCAAAACAAACTAAAGATCAACTGATATTTAAGATAAACCTTCAGAGTAGTTTACTTTATTTGGCCGGCTTTAAATCATCAGCTTACGGATCTTTACAATCAAGGAAAATACGAGTACTTAGCAACAGACATAGGTCAGGAGTCTTATAAGTAACCTACCGGACAAAGCACTTAAATCATCCATGAGATAAAGCAATGAAGAAACTCTGATGACATCAGATCGAAATACAAATACAAAGCCAAACTCAAGGCCATAGCTTCCAGCACATGTATCTGAAGAAAAACGACCTACGGAGAAACGAATCCACTATCCCTAAGTGGCAGCAAGACGTTAGTCTGGCTAAAAGCAACGAACTTAACGGACAACCACTACGGAATCCGATGGATCCTGATGATAAACTCAAAAAAAAATAAAAGCCGGAACAACTTGAGAGCATGCTCGATCAAGAGTTCCAAGATAAAGGTTAATGTAAACTTTAGAGGGACTATGGTCAACTTCCTCTAACACCGACACTTAATCTGTGGAATCAGAAGTAAGTGAAAAAGGAAAACTCGTTAATTTTATAAGGACACTTCGGGCCCCACGTTGGGCGCCAACCTGTAACGTAAATTAATTTCCACACCACTCGATGGACGACCACACGAGGGTGCAAGGCACTAGCCGTTCACAGGACTAGGCTTTGCCCCTATGAGTGTGACCTCCGGCAACGTGAAAACTCATTTGAATGAATTTATATGAACCTGTCTGGAACAAGACACCTTCGAAAGGGAAATAATCTCCTTCTAAGCATCACCCATTAAAGGTCCAGCCGTAAACGTAACAACCTAAAGATGACTCGCACGGCAAAATTACTAAAACCTCCCACTTTGTAATAACCCTTGTGACCCCTGCGCTACAGGCTCCACATGAGGGCAGTCCGGGCTAAAGCGGAAGGGGGTTCGTACTCTAAACAGCTGCAGGCATGCTAGTTGTGCTCCGTCCTCAGCTCGTCGGAATGGGGGGGTTCTTGCTGCTTAAATTGCCGAACAGCGTTACATTTTTACATGCCTGTCTCCAGATGTAGTTTGAGAAAATGTTATTGAGAAAAAAAAACGAGGCTCGAAATTATCCTAAGAGTCATTGAATGTTTTGGGTTGACCAATCTTAAACGCGTTCTATATTCCTATCGAATCCTATCCATATTAATTTAGGGAGAAAGCTGGGTGTTAATGCTTCCTCCGAGGGTAGACCCACCCCTATGGTGGTAGAGAATGAAACATCCCCACATCCACCAACCTTGGTGACTAAGCCCCTCCTAACCAAATATTTAGTCACCCCTTAATTAGTCCTGAGGCCTTAAAACCTCTACGGGACCTGATCCACGTCACGACCGCTATACATGGTCATCACATCCGAATATATTCTCCTTAGATACTACACATCGTCGATCCTATCCTAGACGTAGGAATAATTATCTCTGGGTATCAATGCCTGAAAAAGAATAACCTTCTCCAAATCAGAACATCAACGTAGTTATTTTTAACTAACTTAAAACAGTTTTCCGTTTATTGGTCCAGGAAATTTGACAACAATCGCTTATAACTAACAATCTAACGTCCACTTTCTTCATTAAAAAAAATATCATACAAATTATGATGTTCATAGAACAGTGTTCATTCTACATAAGCATCTTAATATAAATTTCAATAAAAAAAGGAAGGGGGATCATTAAATTTTCAATTCTTATTCAGATTGATTATCATCCCAAGTGGTGTAATCAAATTGCGTAATCAAAGTTAGATTTTTAATTTAAAATTCATAATCTAGGAGTTGATGATACTTCCTATTCAAAAGAGTATTCAAAATGTCGATGTAATCCAAATTCGTAATACAAAAAAAAACTTGCAATCAAAGTAGTAGTTGAAACATTACGGAAATATTATTTATTTGACCTACGCCTTATTAAAGGACGAATCGTTCACACAAATTTTAAATAATTAACACTGTCATTTATAGGGACTTACCAATTACAAAATTCGACGGTTGTTTAAGCAGCAGGGGGGATGTTGTGCACAGCATCGTCCTGGGTTTTGGCTGGTTCCAAATTGGATGCTAAATATCGCGGAGGGATGGAGTTATTTAAAATTTTTGTTGAACGAAGAATATAGGTCACTTTCTGGCATACATACTAAATTCTAAAACTTTAATTGCATTTACTTTACTCTTTTATTATTAAATTTTTTTTTTTTTTTTATTTTTTTTTCTTTATCTTTTTTTTTTTTCTACATTAATCTGTTAACATCTTTAAACTTAAAATTAACAATTTGGGATGGGAAGGGGGGAAGGTATAAAAATGCGGATTTGAGATTGCGTCGCCTGTTGATTGAAGAGCGCCGTCGCTGCAGCTGAATTCCACGTGGCAGATGATGAATTTTTGACGATATCAATTTACACCTTTTAGGTATGACTATACTGTGATGCCGGGATATAAGACGCTCTTGCTGATGGTGGAGGTCCCAAACTATTAGCAGGGTACAATCTGGCGTGGCGATGTCGAAACAGTAATCTGGGGGGGGGGGTGGTTGACACTGATATTTCGTCGTTTTTAGGGCCACCGCCCAGAGCACTTATCGTCAATGCGAATCGAGCGAGCGTGGAGACCACGGCAGAATAGTGTTTGTCTTATCGTTTTTGAGCACTTTTGGTCGCGTCGGGGTAGCGTGAGACGTACGCACGTGGCACTTTAATTGCGATGGTGGTCTAAGGAACTACGCGTAATATTTTTCTTTTGTTTCTTTTTTTCGAGGACTTATGAGTCTTTTACATATATCAGTTATATGGTGCCCGGGTTAAGATTGTCTTTTCACCCTTTGTGGTGCACTACAAAAAACTTGGTTACAGCTCGCGACTACGATTACAAAAAAACTTTCTTTGCGCCCTCGACCACCTCGTGCACACCCGTCAGAACCAACACGTCTGCCCACTGGCTCTACTAAACAACAACTGACTCGCAAGTCGAAACTCATCCATCATCTTACCAGAACATTCCGGTCTCTGAAAAAAAAATATGTCTAGCTGTATACCCTATGTATGGAAAAATACCAACTCATACAGTCATAAAGTCCTCACGTGACATCGTCAACCCAAGCGCAATTACGCACATATTATCCCGTAAAATACATGGTGCGATCGCATTTGCCAATATACAAGGCATTGTATTTACAAAAAAAAAATGCTTTGTTTCTCGTTAGTGAGCACTGTACCTTGTTCATGGAATGTCAGCCAACGGAAAAAACACGTCATTGTAGTGGTCATATCGCTACATTGCCTTTTATATAATTTTCATATTCGGTGAGCTTACAGTCGTAACCACCACTCTTTTACCCTCGCACCCGCATCATGGACATCTATCGGTCGGAAAATGGAATGAATTTCCTCAGACACAATTATTGTTGACTTTACATAGTCGAGACATGAACCAACTTTTTCATAATGGGATATTTCCCAATATGGATAAAACTTCGGATAACCGAATCCATCACATTCTACAACCAATTTGTGTTCGTGGGATCGAATCGAAATAAATTTTGTTATATTCGGAGTCCAATGTATTCGGTATACCTCGTTCCGAATATATTCCTTCTGCTTCTGCCAGAAATGGTCATATTGAGGATACAATATTATGAAACCAATCAGTTTGTGAGCGTTTCCCACAAAGTGTTTGAAAACTATAGAAAAAAAGACTTAGAAGTGTTAAACAGTTACATAAATGATCGTCATCCTATTAGTGACGTATAAAACCATATAAAACACTCAAAAGTATTTGAAAATATCGTATAGAACACTGAAAAGTGTTTGAAAGCGATAGAAAAGAAGACTTAGAAGTGTTAAAAAGGTTACATAAATGATCGTCATCCTATTAGTGACGTATAAAACCATATAAAACGCTCAAAAGTATTTGAAAAAATCGTATAGAACACTGAAAAGTGTTTGAAAACGATTGAAAAGAAGACTTAGAAGTGTTAAACAGTTACATAAATGATCGTCATCCTATTAGTGACGTATAAAAGCATATAAAACACTCAAAAGTATTTGAAAATATCGTATAGAACACTGAAAAGTGTTTGAAAACGATAGAAAAGAAGACTTAGAAGTGTTAAACAGTTACATAAATGATCGTCATCCTATTAGTGACGTATAAAAGCATATAAAACACTCAAAAGTATTTGAAAAAATCGTATAGAACACTGAAAAGTGTTTGAAAACGATTGAAAAGAAGACTTGGAAGTGTTAAAAAGGTTACATAAATGATCGTCATCCTATTAGTGACGTATAAAACCATATAAAACGCCCAAAAGTATTTGAAAAAATCGTATAGAACACTGAAAAGTGTTTGAAAACGATTGAAAAGAAGACTTGGAAGTGTTAAACAGTTACATAAATGATCGTCATCCTATTAGTGACGTATAAAACCATATAAAACGCCCAAAAGTATTTGAAAATATCGTATAGAACACTGAAAAGTGTTTGAAAACGATAGAAAAGAAGACTTAGAAGTGTTGAACAGTTACATAAGTGATCGTCATCCTATTAGTGACGTATAAAACCATATAAAACGCCCAAAAGTATTTGAAAATATCGTATAGAACACTGAAAAGTGTTTGAAAACGATAGAAAAGAAGACTTGGAAGTGTTAAACAGTTACATGAGTGATCGTCATCTTATTAGTGACGTATAAAACCATATAAAACGCCCAAAAGTATTTGAAAAAATTGTGTAGAACACTGAAAAGTGTTTGAAAACGACTGAAAAGAAGACTTGGAAGTGTTAAAAAGGTTACATAAATGATCGTCATCCTATTAGTGACGTATAAAACCATATAAAACGCCCAAAAGTATTTGAAAAAATTGTATAGAACACTGAAAAGTGTTTGAAAACGACTGAAAAGAAGACTTGGAAGTGTTAAAAAGGTTACATAAATGATCGTCATCCTATTAGTGACGTATAAAACCATATAAAACGCCCAAAAGTATTTGAACAAATCGTATAGAACACTGAAAAGTGTTTGAAAACGATAGAAAAGAAGACTTAGAAGTGTTAAACAGTTACATAAATGATCGTCATCCTATTAGTGACGTATAAAAGCATATAAAACACTCAAAAGTATTTGAAAAAATCGTATAGAACACTGAAAAGTGTTTGAAAACGATAGAAAAGAAGACTTAGAAGTGTTAAACAGTTACATAAATGATCGTCATCCTATTAGTGACGTATAAAAGCATATAAAACACTCAAAAGTATTTGAAAATATCGTATAGAACACTGAAAAGTGTTTGAAAACGATAGAAAAGAAGACTTAGAAGTGTTAAACAGTTACATAAATGATCGTCATCCTATTAGTGACGTATAAAAGCATATAAAACACTCAAAAGTATTTGAAAATATCGTATAGAACACTGAAAAGTGTTTGAAAACGATAGAAAAGAAGACTTAGAAGTGTTAAACAGTTACATAAATGATCGTCATCCTATTAGTGACGTATAAAACCATATAAAACGCCCAAAAGTATTTGAAAATATCGTATAGAACACTGAAAAGTGTTTGAAAACGATAGAAAAGAAGACTTAGAAGTGCTAAACAGTTACATAAATGATCGTCATCCTATTAGTGACGTATAAAAGCATATAAAACACTCAAAAGTATTTGAAAATATCGTATAGAACACTGAAAAGTGTTTGAAAACGATAGAAAAGAAGACTTAGAAGTGTTAAACAGTTACATAAATGATCGTCATCCTATTAGTGACGTATAAAAGCATATAAAACACTCAAAAGTATTTGAAAATATCGTATAGAACACTGAAAAGTGTTTGAAAACGATAGAAAAGAAGACTTAGAAGTGTTAAACAGTTACATAAATGATCGTCATCCTATTAGTGACGTATAAAAGCATATAAAACGCCCAAAAGTATTTGAAAATATCGTATAGAACACTGAAAAGTGTTTGAAAACGATAGAAAAGAAGACTTAGAAGTGTTAAACAGTTACATAAATGATCGTCATCCTATTAGTGACGTATAAAAGCATATAAAACACTCAAAAGTATTTGAAAAAATCGTATAGAACACTGAAAAGTGTTTGAAAACGATAGAAAAGAAGACTTAGAAGTGTTAAACAGTTACATAAATGATCGTCATCCTATTAGTGACGTATAAAAGCATATAAAACACTCAAAAGTATTTGAAAATATCGTATAGAACACTGAAAAGTGTTTGAAAACGATAGAAAAGAAGACTTAGAAGTGTTAAACAGTTACATAAATGATCGTCATCCTATTAGTGACGTATAAAAGCATATAAAACACTCAAAAGTATTTGAAAATATCGTATAGAACACTGAAAAGTGTTTGAAAACGATAGAAAAGAAGACTTAGAAGTGTTAAACAGTTACATAAATGATCGTCATCCTATTAGTGACGTATAAAACCATATAAAACGCCCAAAAGTATTTGAAAATATCGTATAGAACACTGAAAAGTGTTTGAAAACGATAGAAAAGAAGACTTAGAAGTGCTAAACAGTTACATAAATGATCGTCATCCTATTAGTGACGTATAAAAGCATATAAAACACTCAAAAGTATTTGAAAATATCGTATAGAACACTGAAAAGTGTTTGAAAACGATAGAAAAGAAGACTTAGAAGTGTTAAACAGTTACATAAATGATCGTCATCCTATTAGTGACGTATAAAAGCATATAAAACACTCAAAAGTATTTGAAAATATCGTATAGAACACTGAAAAGTGTTTGAAAACGATAGAAAAGAAGACTTAGAAGTGTTAAACAGTTACATAAATGATCGTCATCCTATTAGTGACGTATAAAAGCATATAAAACGCCCAAAAGTATTTGAAAATATCGTATAGAACACTGAAAAGTGTTTGAAATCGATAGAAAAGAAGACTTAGAAGTGTTAAACAGTTACATAAATGATCGTCATCCTATTAGTGACGTATAAAACCATATAAAACGCCCAAAAGTATTTGAAAATATCGTATAGAACACTGAAAAGTGTTTGAAAACGATAGAAAAGAAGACTTAGAAGTGTTAAACAGTTACATAAGTGATCGTCATCTTATTAGTGACGTATAAAACCATATAAAACGCCCAAAAGTATTTGAAAATATCGTATAGAACACTGAAAAGTGTTTGAAAACGATAGAAAAGAAGACTTAGAAGTGTTGAACAGTTACATAAGTGATCGTCATCCTATTAGTGACGTATAAAACCATATAAAACGCCCAAAAGTATTTGAAAATATCGTATAGAACACTGAAAAGTGTTTGAAAACGATAGAAAAGAAGACTTGGAAGTGTTAAACAGTTACATGAGTGATCGTCATCTTATTAGTGACGTATAAAACCATATAAAACGCCCAAAAGTATTTGAAAAAATTGTGTAGAACACTGAAAAGTGTTTGAAAACGACTGAAAAGAAGACTTGGAAGTGTTAAAAAGGTTACATAAATGATCGTCATCCTATTAGTGACGTATAAAACCATATAAAACGCCCAAAAGTATTTGAAAAAATTGTATAGAACACTGAAAAGTGTTTGAAAACGACTGAAAAGAAGACTTGGAAGTGTTAAAAAGGTTACATAAATGATCGTCATCCTATTAGTGACGTATAAAACCATATAAAACGCCCAAAAGTATTTGAACAAATCGTATAGAACACTGAAAAGTGTTTGAAAACGATAGAAAAGAAGACTTAGAAGTGTTAAACAGTTACATAAATGATCGTCATCCTATTAGTGACGTATAAAAGCATATAAAACACTCAAAAGTATTTGAAAAAATCGTATAGAACACTGAAAAGTGTTTGAAAACGATAGAAAAGAAGACTTAGAAGTGTTAAACAGTTACATAAATGATCGTCATCCTATTAGTGACGTATAAAAGCATATAAAACACTCAAAAGTATTTGAAAATATCGTATAGAACACTGAAAAGTGTTTGAAAACGATAGAAAAGAAGACTTAGAAGTGTTAAACAGTTACATAAATGATCGTCATCCTATTAGTGACGTATAAAAGCATATAAAACACTCAAAAGTATTTGAAAATATCGTATAGAACACTGAAAAGTGTTTGAAAACGATAGAAAAGAAGACTTAGAAGTGTTAAACAGTTACATAAATGATCGTCATCCTATTAGTGACGTATAAAACCATATAAAACGCCCAAAAGTATTTGAAAATATCGTATAGAACACTGAAAAGTGTTTGAAAACGATAGAAAAGAAGACTTAGAAGTGCTAAACAGTTACATAAATGATCGTCATCCTATTAGTGACGTATAAAAGCATATAAAACACTCAAAAGTATTTGAAAATATCGTATAGAACACTGAAAAGTGTTTGAAAACGATAGAAAAGAAGACTTAGAAGTGTTAAACAGTTACATAAATGATCGTCATCCTATTAGTGACGTATAAAAGCATATAAAACACTCAAAAGTATTTGAAAATATCGTATAGAACACTGAAAAGTGTTTGAAAACGATAGAAAAGAAGACTTAGAAGTGTTAAACAGTTACATAAATGATCGTCATCCTATTAGTGACGTATAAAAGCATATAAAACGCCCAAAAGTATTTGAAAATATCGTATAGAACACTGAAAAGTGTTTGAAATCGATAGAAAAGAAGACTTAGAAGTGTTAAACAGTTACATAAATGATCGTCATCCTATTAGTGACGTATAAAACCATATAAAACGCCCAAAAGTATTTGAAAATATCGTATAGAACATTGAAAAGTGTTTGAAAACGATAGAAAAGAAGACTTAGAAGTGTTAAACAGTTACATAAGTGATCGTCATCTTATTAGTGACGTATAAAACCATATAAAACGCCCAAAAGTATTTGAAAAAATCGTATAGAACACTGAGAAGTGTTTGAAAGCGATAGAAAAAAAGACTTAGAAGTGTTAAACAGTTACATAAATGATCGTCATCCTATTAGTGACGTATAAAAGCATATAAAACGCCCAAAAGTATTTGATAACATCGTATAGAACACTGAAAAGTGTTTGAAAACGATAGAAAAGAAGACTTAGAAGTGTTAAACAGTTACATAAATGATCGCCATCCTATTAGTGACGTATAAAGGCATATAAAACACTCAAAAGTATTTGAAAATATCGTATAGAACACTGAAAAGTGTTTGAAAACGATTGAAAAGAAGACTTAGAAGTGTTAAACAGTTACATAAATGATCGTCATCATATTAGTGACGTATAAAAGCATATAAAACACTCAAAAGTATTTGAAAATATCGTATAGAACACTGAAAAGTGTTTGAAAACGATTGAAAAGAAGACTTAGAAGTGTTAAACAGTTACATAAATGATCGTCATCCTATTAGTGACGTATAAAACCATATAAAACGCCCAAAAGTATTTGAAAAAATCGTATAGAACACTGAAAAGTGTTTGAAAACGATTGAAAAGAAGACTTGGAAGTGTTAAAAAGGTTACATAAATGCTCGTCATCCTATTAGTGACGTATAAAAGCATATAAAACGCCCAAAAGTATTTGAAAACATCGTATAGAACACTGAAAAGTGTTTGAAAACGATTGAAAAGAAGACTTGGAAGTGTTAAAAAGGTTACATAAATGATCGTCATCCTATTAGTGACGTATAAAAGCATATAAAACGCCCAAAAGTATTTGAAAATATCGTATAGAACACTGAAAAGTATTTGAAAACGATAGAAAAGAAGACTTGGAAGTGTTAAAAAGGTTACATAAATGATCGTCATCCTATTAGTGACTTATAAAAGCATATAAAACACTCAAAAGTATTTGAAAATATCGTATAGAACACTGAAAAGTGTTTGAAAACGATAGAAAAGAAGAAGTGTTAAACAGTTACATAAATGATCGTCATCCTATTAGTGACGTATAAAAGTATATAAAACACTCAAAAGTATTTGAAAATATCGTATAGAACACTGAAAAGTGTTTGAAAACGATTGAAAAGAAGACTTAGAAGTGTTAAACAGTTACATAAATGATCGTCATCCTATTAGTGACGTATAAAAGCATATAAAACACTCAAAAGTATTTGAAAAAATCGTATAGAACACTGAAAAGTGTTTGAAAACGATAGAAAAGAAGACTTAGAAGTGTTAAACAGTTACATAAATGATCGTCATCCTATTAGTGACGTATAAAACCATATAAAACGCCCAAAAGTATTTGAAAATATCGTATAGAACACTGAAAAGTGTTTGAAAACGATTGAAAAGAAGACTTAGAAGTGTTAAACAGTTACATAAATGATCGTCATCCTATTAGTGACGTATAAAAGCATATAAAACACTCAAAAGTATTTGAAAATATCGTATAGAACACTGAAAAGTGTTTGAAAACGATTGAAAAGAAGACTTAGAAGTGTTAAACAGTTACATAAATGATCGTCATCCTATTAGTGACGTATAAAACCATATAAAACGCCCAAAAGTGTTTGAAAAAATCGTATAGAACACTGAGAAGTGTTTGAAAACGATAGAAAAGAAGACTTAGAAGTGTTAAACAGTTACATAAATGATCGTCATCCTATTAGTGACGTATAAAACCATATAAAACGCCCAAAAGTATTTGAAAAAATCGTATAGAACACTGAGAAGTGTTTGAAAACGATAGAAAAGAAGACTTAGAAGTGTTAAACAGTTACATAAATGATCGTCATCCTATTAGTGACGTATAAAACCATATAAAACGCCCAAAAGTATTTGAACAAATCGTATAGAATACTGAAAAGTGTTTGAAAACGATAGAAAAAAAGACTTAGAAGTGTTAAACAGTTACATAAATGATCGTCATCCTATTAGTGACGTATAAAAGCATATAAAACACTCAAAAGTATTTGAAAATATCGTATAGAACACTGAAAAGTGTTTGAAAGCGATAGAAAAGAAGACTTAGAAGTGTTAAAAAGGTTACATAAATGATCGTCATCCTATTAGTGACGTATAAAACCATATAAAACGCTCAAAAGTATTTGAAAATATCGTATAGAACACTGAAAAGTGTTTGAAAACGATAGAAAAGAAGACTTAGAAGTGTTAAACAGTTACATAAATGATCGTCATCCTATTAGTGACGTATAAAAGCATATAAAACACTCAAAAGTATTTGAAAATATCGTATAGAACACTGAAAAGTGTTTGAAAACGATAGAAAAGAAGACTTAGAAGTGTTAAACAGTTACATAAATGATCGTCATCCTATTAGTGACGTATAAAAGCATATAAAACACTCAAAAGTATTTGAAAAAATCGTATAGAACACTGAAAAGTGTTTGAAAACGATTGAAAAGAAGACTTAGAAGTGTTAAACAGTTACATAAATGATCGTCATCCTATTAGTGACGTATAAAAGCATATAAAACACTCAAAAGTATTTGAAAATATCGTATAGAACACTGAAAAGTGTTTGAAAACGATTGAAAAGAAGACTTGGAAGTGTTAAACAGTTACATAAATGATCGTCATCCTATTAGTGACGTATAAAACCATATAAAACGCCCAAAAGTATTTGAAAAAATCGTATAGAACACTGAAAAGTGTTTGAAAACGATTGAAAATAAGACTTGGAAGTGTTAAAAAGGTTACATAAATGATCGTCATCCTATTAGTGACGTATAAAACCATATAAAACGCCCAAAAGTATTTGAAAAAATCGTATAGAACACTGAAAAGTGTTTGAAAACGATTGAAAAGAAGACTTGGAAGTGTTAAACAGTTACATAAATGATCGTCATCCTATTAGTGACGTATAAAAGCATATAAAACACTCAAAAGTATTTGAAAATATCGTATAGAACACTGAAAAGTGTTTGAAAACGATTGAAAAGAAGACTTAGAAGTGTTAAACAGTTACATAAATGATCGTCTTCCTATTAGTGACGTATAAAAGCATATAAAACACTCAAAAGTATTTGAAAAAAGGTATGAGTAACTAAGGCCAAACGGAGCTATCATCCTAGCTTACCGCAACGGAGCACAAGCTCGGGTTAGGTATATAGCGATTGCAAGTGCGTTCATGCAGGTAGTCGAAGACAGATATTGTAGGTGGTCAGTTCGGTGGTCGGTCGTAAGTCTTATCGGCGAAAAGTACAGTCCCTGTCGTCAATAAAACGGACAGTCGCCTTTTATTCGGAAGCGTGAAAAAAAAAGAAAAAGTTAATCTAGTTCGGGATACGTTTCTAAGTTACGTTTTGCATTGTTTTCCCGGCATAGAAACAAGGAAATCTTCTTCCCGTCAACGAATTTACCGGGAAACGAATTTACAAACAAAAGAAAAAAGAAAAAAAAGCTAAAAATAAGTCTAAAACATTTACAAAAAAAAACTAAAACAAGTGATAACCAACCCCGTGTATCCGTCACCGAAATCAACTTTGAACGGATGCAATCTACTGCAAAAATTGCGTAGCAGAAGTTCGGCAAACTCATGGCGGTCGCATCATAGCCTCCGTATCTTGACTCTCCCGCTAATCGAAACCACCAGCACCTGAATCGTACAGGTTGCATCATCAGCGCCTTATCAAAATCCATTTGACAAAACCACGATCCCATCGAATCGTCAGCGATCCCAGCAGCTTATTGCTTTGGTACCTCAGAAGAACGCATAATATCCGACAGCAGAAATATCGAACTCAGCACCGCTTACCCTCCACGACACCACCCTCTTCCAACACCATCGACCCCCCCTCCCCCACCAACGTAAATTTAGTTAACGAAACAAAAACAAAATCAATGCTAAGTATTAAAATATATTTGATCAAAAGTGTCTGTAAAGTTCGCGACATAGGTCTAGTGTACGCAAATTTGTTCGTTTCATTCTTACAGCGGTATATGTGGCAAAATCGTCATTCACGTCTACGTCACCTCGGGCTGGAGTATGATAAGCTTACCATTCCCCTCACCCCTGGAAACAACAAAATAAATATCCCGGTAAGTGATCTTTTTCACCATTTTATGCGTATACCTTTTCTAGTTGCGAGCTATGTATATTATCTCGTCTAAATAGAGGCTTTGAGTAAACTTTTTTTTCGTATACAGATTTGATTACTATTGTTTTAGTTGTTGTTCTCTTTACTCGATCCCCTTCTGGGAGAGAGGTACGTATTGCAATAGTTTTTTTTTGTTTTGTTATTGTGGGTGGATGTTATCAGTTCTATGGCATATTTCGATTAACTACACGAAAGTTGAAGATTATCAACTCAATCATTCTGCCATCGTTGGTAAAGAAAATTCGAAATCGACTACGTTATTTTTACCCTGAAGTTGTTTAAATATATAAGAATTAAATGAATATTGTAATTTAGTACGTATACCCCGCTAAAGGTTGATGATTGCTATTTTTTGTTTTATAACAAAATATATAACTTACGTTGGTCTAAATAGTTCACCGAACCCTAATTTTTGAAAAACTTACCTACATTTTGAATTTTATAAGAAAGAAATATATATAACGCTAGATCTAATTAAATTTATTCCGAAATTGAGTTGTAATAAATGAATATTAGTTGTCCGATATAGAACCTAGATTTTTAAGCAATAAAGAGATAATTTTTTATAAGTAGTACTGAAATCAAACTTTTTTTTTATAATGGGAAGATGAGGCTGAAATGCCATTCACTATTTATATTGGATGTCCGAAGGTAAACAAATTGGGAAGATTAGTTCTGCTCGGATCATGAGATCCTATTAATTAACTTTCAGGCGGGTGTGACGGCGCGAGATATATCCAGTGAGGGATGGGAGAGATGAGGAAGTTAGCCTAGAAGAATCAAATTAGGGGCAGCCACAAATATAGAGTGACGTGGTAGCCAAGGTAACGTTACCCAAACCGAGGTTTAGGTAAAGTAGCGGGTGGGCACACTCAAGGGGAGCACATTACAGCCCTCGCTCTCCTTCCTTATGTGGAACCAAATCCGAACTTACAATATGCTAATTCGAAAAGACATTTCGGGCTTCTATCTCAAGAATCCTCTAGATATTAACATCCATTCTAAAGGCACGGAAAATTTCGTAACTAAGTCCATCGTCATTGCGGCAAGATCCCCCCCCCCCCTTTCGACGAGCTATGACCTGGCGGGAGCTAGCGTGCCTGACGCTGCAATGATCTGGACGCCCTATCGCTTCAGCTGCCCGGACCGCCTCAAGGAGTCCTGTGGCCTTGGGTCGTAAGGGTGGTATAAGAAGTGGTAGGTTTAGGGACTTGTGGTCGAATAGGAAATCAATTCATTTGTTCGGAAACAGTGCGGTGGTCATACGACCAGGTTGAGTGGTCATACGCTTGATGTGTCATATATCTTTGAATTATATCCGACCGCCCGATTCCCCGAGTTCGTTACAGGTGGCGCCCAACGTGGGGCCCGAATTGTCTCAATTTTTAGCATTTTGTGTGTTTTTGTTTTCAAGTTTCTTGTTAGGGTATCAGTATGCGGTAGTCTATATCGTTTTTATTTTAAGGAAATAAGCACAAATACAACCGATTGTATTATGTTGCTACCTTACGAAAACTAATATCGTTTCGCTAGATATCTACTGTTATGCGTTTCTCTGTAATTGTCTAGTCTCGTGCATGCCCAGACCGACCGGTCCTTGACGGTGAATCAATTTTGATACGTCCGCTTCTGTTGCGTATACCTGTGGCGTGTACCAGATAACTACAACCCAAGGTGGGTTGGATTGCTAAGTCGTCATCCACTAGATACGGATATTACTTTTTCTTTTTAGCCTGTTGTGATGATTTCAGCTTCTTATTAAATGAATTATGAATTTTTGGGATCCTTGTCCGGTAGCGGAGATATAGTTCTCTGCTACGTCCGTTGCGATGTTCCTAATTTCCTGGCACTAGATAATCTACTACCGAATTCGTCTTCCAATCAAATTGGAGGCTGGAAAAGGTGCATGTCCCATAGGCGTTTGCTGGTAGAAGCATTGCCTTTGTACCATGGTTGCATCACCTTGAAGTGCTCGTCAGTAGCTCTCGCATTAAGAGAGCGCATAACTCTTTACTGGTTAACATAGAAACTAATTATGTAAAAATTAACTTAAGTTCCAAATATAAGTTTTTTGTTCTTGTCTGATTTCTCATCGATGTCATCCTTTTGGGATAAATTGGTAGTACCGTCACATCCGCCAGACACCCGATAATAGCTAAAGTTTTGAGCAGTTGTTTTATATCAATAAGATTTAAATTTATTTTTATTGATTGGATTTGAGTTTTAAGTTGCTATATTCTTGCCATTTTTTTTTTTTGATTTTGTATATAGTGGAGTATATGGTACATCCGATAGATATTTGTGTTTGCGATAAATAACCTATACTGTTTATCCGAATTTTATATGTAAATATTTTCGCCTATCTTTAGTTTTAGGGTTAGTAAATTTATCTTGAATTATTTTCAGAATTTATTTTTAAGCTGCCTACAAGTTTGGGACACTTGATATAAATATTTTATTATACTTACAACCATTAAGTTTTCTTTTTGCGGAAACAGCCATCCTGTGAATAGGTTATATCATTATTTGTATAAAGTCCCCCAGAGTTTCCTTTGAGGTATTTAGTAGTTCAAGTTATGAACTATAAAACTGGCCATAACATCTCTACAAGCACCCGATACCAGTTACGACCACGAAATCCTACTAGTAGCAGTGGAGCGAAATACAAAAGTGGTCATAAGAAGATAGGTATGGCAAGTAATTCGAACGCTCTCCCACAGCCAGGGGCCCCTGGTCCCTCAAATGCTAATATCTCTCCCGGCGGCCAGTCTGAAAGTAATCAGCCTCCCATTGGTAATGAAAATCCCAGCCTGGGAGATTATGTACAAGAAATTGTAACAGCTACCCTTGGCCATAATCGAGCCGAGGAATTAAAGCTCATCAGGGACGAAATGGAAAAAAATCGAGCGTTTTTGAGAAATGAGGTTTCTGGCCTCGTTCGCCAGGCTCTTGCGGCTTCTACGCCTAGTTTTCATCGAAATGCAGAAGCAAATGCTGGCGATAGTGGAAGCGATGAATCACTACCGCCACAGGTTCAGCCTAATATTCCAACCATACCTCGACCCCAACCTTTGCCTCAGCGTGACGTGGGCCAAAGTGCTAATGTTCACAACTTCCTCCATCAGCTAAATAACCTTAGTCTTAGTGACCCAATTAGTATGCTTCCTAGTCCTCGTACCCAGGCCGGAAACCGAGTCCACGGTCAGAACTTTCACAAATGGGGCATCAAATTTGATAACCGAAGCATGACCGTGGATGACTTTTTGTTCAGGCTGGAGCGTTTGAGACTATGCAATAACGCCTCCTGGGAAGAAGTGGTCATGAATTTCCACCAGTTTGTTGCTGGTCAAGTAGAGTGTTGGTTCTGGGTATTTTTAAAATCAAATCCGTCCGTCGACTGGATGACACTTCGTATGGCTTTGATTGAACAGTATCGGAGCCTGGAAACAGATTCCGAACTGTCCCGTAAGATGTCAGATAGACGCCAAAAACACACGGAGACTTTCGACGATTTTCTCGCTGTCATTCAGGAGATGAACGGAAGACTTAGAATACCCAAACCTGCTCGTGAACTGGTTGAACTTTTAAAACAAAATGTTCGGACTCGTATGGGAGAGCTGCTTATTACTTTTCAAACTGAGAGTCTCCCCGAGATGATATATGTGTGTCGAAATATAGAAAAATATATTAATGATCACGACCAGCATCGCGGAAGGAATACCGTTTTCCCACCCCCTCGAAGAAATCTTGTCTCCGAAGTTGAGGTAGTACCGGCAAATGCCACGGATGATGTCCCTCATATCGAAGCGCTGCACGCGCGAAGAGAGCCACGAAATTTTGTTTGCTGGAACTGTAAACAGATCGGTCATCCATATATCGAATGCCCCGACCCACAAAGAGCACTTTTCTGCTATAAATGCGGTCTAGAAAACACCACTTCACCTTCATGTAGCCGTTGCTCGGGAAACGCCAGGCGGAGCAGTTTGACATCTGGGGCGAATTGCTCTCGGAACAGGGACCCGGTCAGTCAGTAGGTCAAACCAGCGAGAGCTGTACCAACCATTACCAATGTTCTCCTAGTCTTTCTTCTTGTCCCCCGTCACATGTTTTCCCTGAAGTGCAAATTTTACAACATAAGTCTCCGGACCCCTTGTCCTCTCAATCGTCCACCGCCCCTTTAAACCCGCCGCTGCCGATAAAGTCTTATCAGGAACGTCTCGATAACTATACTTCCATCCGCAATCGAATATTCGGCACGTCGAAGCGTCCTGTTTCCAAAAAAATCATTAAACTTCGCGATCGTTTTAAATCAAAACGGGAATTATACAAAGCCATCGAATCGACAACTCTGTGCTGTTCTTCAGAAGATCCCAGGCCTTACGCAACCGTTTCGGTTTTTGGAGAACCTATGTTGGGTCTGCTTGATAGTGGAGCCAGCATAAGTTGTTTGGGAGAAGAAGGGCTACGCTTGTTGGAAAAAAATAAAATCAATTTTCGCATTTTTCAGTCGGATGTCAAAACTGCCGATGGGAAAACACAGCCGATCGTAGGAAAAGTGGTTGCAGATATTTCATACAAGGGAAATACTAAAAGTCTTTGTCTTTTTGTTGTCCCTTCTCTAAAACAAAAATTATATTTGGGAGTAGATTTTTGGAAGAAATTTGATGTAGCGCCGAACATAATTTCCGAAATTTCTGATCCATTAGCCCGGGATGAGGATTCTAACGCCCACGCTTTATCAGTCGAGCAGTCCAGTAAATTGAAGGAAACCATCAGCATGTTCCCTTCCTCGGCCACTATTGGTTTAGGAAAAACCATGCTGGAGGAACATTTTATTGATACAGGGGATGCTGAACCGATTAAACAACGTCACTATCCTGTTTCTCCAGCGGTGCAGAAACTGCTATATGAGGAATTGGATCGCATGCTTGAGATAGGAGTTATCGAAGTCAGCTCAAGCGCTTGGAACTCTCCGGTAGTCCTAATTCGCAAACCCGGTAAAAATCGGTTGTGCCTGGACTATCGGAAGGTGAACCAGGTGACCAAGAAAGATGCGTATCCTCTTCCTCATATAGAAGGATTGCTAGGACGGCTTTCAGATACTCACTACATATCTAGTGTGGATTTGAAAGACGCCTTTTGGCAGATCCCGTTGGAGGAAGAGTCCAGGCAGAAGACAGCGTTTACGGTTCCTGGCAGACCTTTGTACCAGTTCAAGGTAATGCCCTTTGGCCTGTGCAATGCGCCTCAGCGTATGTGCCGTTTGATGGACAAAGTGGTACCCCACGAACTTAGGGAAAACATCTTCGTTTACTTGGACGACTTATTGATAATTTCGCGTACGTTTGAAGAACATATTCAGATGTTAAGAGTAGTAGCGAAAAGACTAAGGGATGCAGGTTTGAGCATAAACGTACAAAAATCCAAGTTTTGCTTTAGGGAGCTTAAGTACCTCGGGTATTTAGTTGGTAATGGGTGTCTTAAGACAGATCCAGGGAAAATAGCTGCTATTAATGATTTCCCAATTCCAAAAACAGCGCGTCAGGTTAGGCGTTTTCTAGGGCTCGCAGGCTGGTATCGACGTTTTGTGAAAGATTTCTCCACCCTCGCTAATCCTCTTACTGATACCTTAAAAAAGGGTAAACAATTTGTTTTCACTGAATGTGCGAAAGACGCGTTAAATTCCATCAAGGCGGCCTTAACAACAGCCCCTGTTCTTGTCAATCCCGACTTCGGTAAGGAGTTTATTATCCTCTGCGATGCTTCTGCGTCCGGCATTGGGTGCGTTCTGTGCCAGAAAGATGAGTCTGGGGTCGAAAAGCCCATTTATTACTACTCTCACAAATTAAACTCCGCCCAACGCAATTATAGCGTTACGGAGCGTGAATGTCTGGCGGCGGTCAAAGGTATCCAGAAATTCCGAGCTTACGTGGAGGGACAACCATTTAGGGTGATAACTGATCATGCGAGCTTAAGATGGCTGATGGGTCAGAAGGATCTGAGTGGACGGTTAGCCAGATGGAGCTTGAAGCTACAGGGGTTTACCTTCGTGATCGAACATCGCAAGGGCTCTCTGAACGTCGTACCTGACACTCTATCCAGAGCCTATGAAGTCGATGCCCTTGATTCTGATGTTTCGATCATGAAAAATGAGGACGATGCGCTGCATATTGACCTGAAAGATCCCAGCTTTCAGTCTGAGCAGTATTTAAATATTCTCGAAAACACCAGTAAGCACCAGCACCAGCTACCTGACCTTCAAGTTTTAAATAAATTCGTCTACAAGAAGGTCAGCCATTGTACGGGTAATCCACTGGAAGATGCCTCTGTTTGGAAACTATGGGTTCCTGAAAAGCTAACCGAGCACTTGATCACTTTGGCTCATCGGCCACCTCGAGCTTCGCATGGTGGAATCGCTAAAACTCTTTACCGTCTCCGGAAGCAGTTCTTCTGGCCAAATATGGCAACCCAAGTCAAAAATTCCCTTTCCAATTGCGACGTATGTAAAACCTCGAAGGCTCCTAATAACATTTTACGTCCTCCCATGGGAAAAGCCTTCGTTGTCGATCGGCCATTTCAATTGGTCTATATAGATTTTTTAGGGCCATACCCTCGGTCTAGACATGGTAATACCCACCTCATTATAGCGTTAGACCAGTTAACCAAGTTTGTCATTATCCAGCCCATGAAAGCAGCAACCACCGCTACTACTGTCAAGTTTTTACGAGATCAAATATTTTGCATGTTCGGCGTTCCAGAATCGATCCTATCGGATAACGGAAAGCAATTTACAAGTACGGAATTTCGTAAATTACTAACCTCTTATGGTATAACCCATATTAAAACGGCCTCATACTCTCCGCAGGCAAATGCCAGCGAGAGTGTTAACAGGTCAATTTTAGCCGCTATTCGTTGTTATCTCGATACAGACCAAAGGAACTGGGACGATAATTTACCGTCAATTGCCTGTGCCCTTCGAACTGCTGTCCATTCAGCGATTGGCACTTCTCCGTACGAAGCCCTATTCGGACAGAAAATGGTCGAGCATGGGTCAGAGTACGAAGTGTTAAAAGCAATAGATGGACTTAATAACTCTGAACTCCATGTTCTACCAAAACCTTGTCGCATGAATATCCTTCACTCCTATATTAAGGAATCGTTAGAAAAGGCCCACAATGACTACGAAAAGGTATATAATACGCGGAGTAAGAAAATAAGTTATGTAGCTGGGGAGGAAGTGTTCAGGCGAAACTTTTTTAAGTGATGCCTCCAAACGTATAAATTCCAAATTGTGCCCAAAATTTGTGAAAATGAGAATTAGGAAAGCGATAGGAAACAATTTATATGAGTTGGAAGACTTAAGTGGGAAACGAGTTGGCGTCTATCATTGCAAGGATCTCCGTAAATAGGATTTTGTGTCCTCTGCTAGCTCAGCCTGCGCATGAGACTCGTGATTAATTTGATAGGAGACCCAATGACTTTTTTATAGACATTACGTTCGTTCCATTTTCTTGTTCTTTACGTTTCGATGTACTCTCGGAAAGAGCAAGTTTTGTAGGGAACTATTTTTTTTTCTGTTATAGCATTAATTTTTTTTAACTGCTGTAGGACATAAAGACCAACAAAACCAACAGTAAGTTTGAGAGGCTATGATTAAATTTAGCAACATCGTCTTTAGCGAGGGTTCGCACCTACACTTAATGATTATGTGGATGGTATGTGGATGAGAGTGGACGTGATGCTGAGCGGCAATCCTGGTATATTAAGCGACAAACAATTGAGCGACTCATATGAAAAGTATATAGGTGCTCGCAATGCGAGACGCAAGATATCGTCCGAGATAGCCGTACCGGAGAAGCCAGTATGTGCTTGCGGTGTGTTTTATCGGAAGGTATGAGTAACTAAGGCCAAACGGAGCTATCATCCTAGCTTACCGCAACGGAGCACAAGCTCGGGTTAGGTATATAGCGATTGCAAGTGCGTTCATGCAGGTAGTCGAAGACAGATATTGTAGGTGGTCAGTTCGGTGGTCGGTCGTAAGTCTTATCGGCGAAAAGTACAGTCCCTGTCGTCAATAAAACGGACAGTCGCCTTTTATTCGGAAGCGTGAAAAAAAAGAAAAAGTTAATCTAGTTCGGGATACGTTTCTAAGTTACGTTTTGCATTGTTTTCCCGGCATAGAAACAAGGAAATCTTCTTCCCGTCAACGAATTTACCGGGAAACGAATTTACAAACAAAAGAAAAAAGAAAAAAAAGCTAAAAATAAGTCTAAAACATTTACAAAAAAAAACTAAAACAAGTGATAACCAACCCCGTGTATCCGTCACCGAACTCAACTTTGAACGGATGCAATCTACTGCAAAAATTGCGTAGCAGAAGTTCGGCAAACTCATGGCGGTCGCATCATAGCCTCCGTATCTTGACTCTCCCGCTAATCGAAACCACCAGCACCTGAATCGTACAGGTTGCATCATCAGCGCCTTATCAAAATCCATTTGACAAAACCACGATCCCATCGAATCGTCAGCGATCCCAGCAGCTTATTGCTTTGGTACCTCAGAAGAACGCATAATATCCGACAGCAGAAATATCGAACTCAGCACCGCTTACCCTCCACGACACCACCCTCTTCCAACACCATCGACCCCCCCTCCCCCACCAACGTAAATTTAGTTAACGAAACAAAAACAAAATCAATGCTAAGTATTAAAATATATTTGATCAAAAGTGTCTGTAAAGTTCGCGACATAGGTCTAGTGTACGCAAATTTGTTCGTTTCATTCTTACAGCGGTATATGTGGCAAAATCGTCATTCACGTCTACGTCACCTCGGGCTGGAGTATGATAAGCTTACCATTCCCCTCACCCCTGGAAACAACAAAATAAATATCCCGGTAAGTGATCTTTTTTACCATTTTATGCGTATACCTTTTCTAGTTGCGAGCTATGTATATTATCTCGTCTAAATAGAGGCTTTGAGTAAACTTTTTTTTCGTATACAGATTTGATTACTATTGTTTTAGTTGTTGTTCTCTTTACTCGATCCCCTTCTGGGAGAGAGGTACGTATTGCAATAGTTTTTTTTTGTTTTGTTATTGTGGGTGGATGTTATCAGTTCTATGGCATATTTCGATTAACTACACGAAAGTTGAAGATTATCAACTCAATCATTCTGCCATCGTTGGTAAAGAAAATTCGAAATCGACTACGTTATTTTTACCCTGAAGTTGTTTAAATATATAAGAATTAAATGAATATTGTAATTTAGTACGTATACCCCGCTAAAGGTTGATGATTGCTATTTTTTGTTTTATAACAAAATATATAACTTACGTTGGTCTAAATAGTTCACCGAACCCTAATTTTTGAAAAACTTACCTACATTTTGAATTTTATAAGAAAGAAATATATATAACGCTAGATCTAATTAAATTTATTCCGAAATTGAGTTGTAATAAATGAATATTAGTTGTCCGATATAGAACCTAGATTTTTAAGCAATAAAGAGATAATTTTTTATAAGTAGTACTGAAATCAAACTTTTTTTTTATAATGGGAAGATGAGGCTGAAATGCCATTCACTATTTATATTGGATGTCCGAAGGTAAACAAATTGGGAAGATTAGTTCTGCTCGGATCATGAGATCCTATTAATTAACTTTCAGGCGGGTGTGACGGCGCGAGATATATCCAGTGAGGGATGGGAGAGATGAGGAAGTTAGCCTAGAAGAATCAAATTAGGGGCAGCCACAAATATAGAGTATATATAGGAAATCACTTCATTTGTTCGGAAACAGTGCGGTGGTGATACGACCAGGTTGAGTGGTCATACGCTTGATGTGTCATATATCTTTGAATTATATCGGACCGCCCGATTCCCCGAGTTCGTTACATCGTCATCCTATTAGTGACGTATAAAAGCATATAAAACACTCAAAAGTATTTGAAAATATCGTATAGAACACTGAAAAGTGTTTGAAAACGATAGAAAAGAAGACTTAGAAGTGTTAAACAGTTACATAAATGATCGTCATCCTATTAGTGACGTATAAAAGCATATAAAACACTCAAAAGTATTTGAAAATATCGTATAGAACACTGAAAAGTGTTTGAAAACGATTGAAAAGAAGACTTAGAAGTGTTAAACAGTTACATAAATGATCGTCATTCTATTAGTGACGTATAAAAGCATATAAAACACTCAAAAGTATTTGAAAATATCGTATAGAACACTGAAAAGTGTTTGAAAACGATAGAAAAGAAGACTTAGAAGTGTTAAACAGTTACATAAATGATCGTCATCCTATTAGTGACGTATAAAAGCATATAAAACACTCAAAAGTATTGAAAAGAAGACTTAGAAGTGTTAAACAGTTACATAAATGATCGTCATCCTATTAGTGACGTATAAAAGCATATAAAACACTCAAAAGTATTTGAAAAAATCGTATAGAACACTGAAAAGTGTTTGAAAACGATAGAAAAGAAGACTTAGAAGTGTTAAACAGTTACATAAATGATCGTCATCCTATTAGTGACGTATAAAACCATATAAAACGCCCAAAAGTATTTGAAAACATCGTATAGAACACTGAAAAGTGTTTGAAAACGATAGAAAAGAAGACTTAGAAGTGTTAAACAGTTACATAAATGATCGTCATCCTATTAGTGACGTATAAAAGCATATAAAACACTCAAAAGTATTTGAAAATATCGTATAGAACACTGAAAAGTGTTTGAAAACGATTGAAAAGAAGACTTAGAAGTGTTAAACAGTTACATAAATGATCGTCATCCTATTAGTGACGTATAAAAGCATATAAAACACTCAAAAGTATTTGAAAATGTCGTATAGAACACTGAAAAGTGTTTGAAAACGATAGAAAAGAAGACTTAGAAGTGTTAAACAGTTACATAAATGATCGTCATCCTATTAGTGACGTATAAAAGCATATAAAGCACTCAAAAGTATTTGAAAAAATCGTATAGAACACTGAAAAGTGTTTGAAAACGATAGAAAAGAAGACTTAGAAGTGCTAAACAGTTACATAAATGATCGTCATCCTATTAGTGACGTATAAAACCATATAAAACGCCCAAAAGTATTTGAAAACATCGTATACCATATAAAACGCCCAAAAGTATTTGAAAACATCGTATAGAACACTGAAAAGTGTTTGAAAACGATAGAAAAGAAGACTTAGAAGTGTTAAACAGTTACATAAATGATCGTCATCCTATTAGTGACGTATAAAACCATATAAAACGCCCAAAAGTATCTGAAAAAATCGTATAGAACACTGAAAAGTGTTTGAATGCGATAGAAAAGAAGACTTAGAAGTGTTAAACAGTTACATAAATGATCGTCATCCTATTAGTGACGTATAAAACCATATAAAACACACAAAAGTGTTTGAAAAAATCGTATAGAACACTGAAAAGTGTTTGAATGCGTGTAACGGAAGTTGTCCCTACCTTACAAGTTGCGATGGTATTGCAATCCCACCGATCTCTAGGAGTACAGGATTTCCTACAGAAATCGATGGGTTGTAAGGTAGGTTGTCCTGACAGAGAAGTGTGAGCAGGCATGCTTGCATACGCGCGACACTAGCTCGACGGAGGCGTGGGTTCTTACACTTACTGCCGGACGACCGCACATTTATTTCATGCCTTTACAAAAAAAAATTCTAAATTGGAACCACGAAACTAAAATGCTAAAATTACTACCGAACCGTTTCTAAAATCAGATGAAGAAATGTAAACCGCGATAAATAGATATGAACACCTGCAAAACCTTGGGAAACCTAAGGTGGAAATGGCTTCCCTAGCGTGACCCTCCCTCAATCAATCACCCTTACAGGGATGACGATCATCCTTGGCTAATGCTCCGCTAAATCTTGCATTAGCCCCTAACTCAAAGACGAGCAATTCCTTAAGAATCACTCATTGAATCCATCACCGATGGACTACCCACAAATCACTTCCCAAAAGCACTAAGAAAATTCTCAATTAAAACTCATCATGAGTTTTCTCACAAAAAAAAATAATTCGACATTTAAATTTCATTCATGAAACACATTATGTTTTATTGCTCAAAATAATTACCCTAAATTTACTGCGATATGACGTTTTCTAAGTGTCCAATTCATATGGAATTAAAATTTTTGAATATGCTTGATCAAGCATAATATTTTATTTTGAATTCAAGCGTTTAGTTTTATTTGCCGCTTAATGTTTATGATCTTAATAATTATGATCTCTTTGTTGTGTTATTTATCTATCTGTGTTTTAAGTTGAATTCACGATTTTAAGCTATTATTAATCTTAATTTTGCTTTTATATTCTAAGTTATTTTGCATGTAGTTCTCTAGTATTTAACCGATTAAGCTTTTAGATTTATGTTTTTAAAATTTGCCTTTACTTTAAGCTATAATATTCAAAAATATACAATAACTACCACAAAAAGAAAATAGTCCGTTCAATAAAAAAAAGATTATGTACTCACCGACTAATAGTACTCTTTATCGTACCTTTCGTTAATATAATAATCGTTGTTTGAACTAATTGACGACTCCTATGGATGGTGTGCACAGCATTCATCGAAGTGTATGGTTTTTCTTACCTAAATTGGTTTTTGGAAAATAAGATACATATATATCGAACGAACTTCACAAAATCTAATTATCAAATTTGGTAAATACTTAGCTTTTTAAACGGTGGGCAATATTACTAAAATAAATATGCAATATTCTATGTTGTTTATAAACACAACACTTTGTGAAGGGCACCAACGCACTGAGTGCATGTGTTGTTGCTGCTGACGATGGCTCGATCGTTTCGGTGGCCGCTGTTATCAGCCGCGGTTTTGCCGATGCCGATGATCGTGGCTAATGAAGCTTATCGCTGCTGATGCTGCGTGCGATTTGGACCACTGACGAAGAGAGAGACTGACGATGTTGTGGATTGAAGGACGTTGCTTTTCGATGGGGAGGGAAGTATGGATTCGCTGCGTTCACTCTGTGCGGCTGATAATGCCTCTTGTGGTGAATTGCAGGCACTGAATCACCTGTTCGCTCCCGTGTTTTTCGTAGGGATCGTAGAACTCTCGATTTCACGTCCGGGTGGGGTGCGGATGTGGCTGTCTTACACACGTGATAAGCACGGGGTGGCAGTGGACAAAGAGCTTGTTGCTGTATCGACAGACAGCTCTCATGATTGAGCTAGAAAGCGAGACTTTAATCAAGTCCTCAGCTAGTTTTGCGTGTGGGCGAAGGTTGAGGTGAGGGTGTTCGCATACCCGACCACGTACACGGCTTACCGAGCTGATAGCTAGTTTTTATTGCTGAAGAGGGTTTTGAGCACTATAAAAATGTTTCTCTTAGAGTAGGTGTTTAATGAATGGCAAGCATGATTACTTACACTGATGAAGGTCTCTTTCCACTGCTTATTGATTGTAGTTAAAATTCTACCGGGGGTGTGTGAAATGAGGGATTGGAGAGTTACAGGGACCTGGGCCGCGTGGGTGAATGGCGTCGCAGCCTCACTGCTACTGGAGGTTATGGCACACTTTGCAGCTATATTTGCTGGAATAAACTGCACGTGAGATACGAGCGGATTCGCCAAATCAAAAAAAAAATTTACCAGGTATCTCACAGGAACACAATTTGGCACTATCGCGATTGGAGTAGGGGAAACATACTCCGGTTTCTCTTCTCTGTCAAGATGAAGGTGAGCTTCTCGAACCTCGTTTCGTCGTGACGGATGGACGAACGTAATAATCAGCGATTTATTACCACGTCTTGCAATTATTCTTTAATTGCTCACAATTTCGGTAGAGCGTTTGAATATTTTACTGTGCAATTCCGTCACTATACATAAAAATGAGCTTTCGGCCAAAGCGTGGCGCGTAAAGAACTACTCGCGTTGGTGCCCAGAATGAAAAAGAGCGTTTCGTATTTCGCGAAATCGCAGGTAGCTGCTACTCATCGAAAAGAGCAAGCAAAAAGGCGTCCCTTCCGCTCATACAGTTGACGAAAGGACACAGCTGATTGATGGTGGAATTCAGTGTGGTTCTGATGTTAGCTACATTACTTTTTCTAACAGGGTGCACATAAAAAAATTGTGTAGAAAAATTAAAAACTATTATATTATATTAATTGTTTTGAGGTAGTCCCCCACAAAACTTTTCAGTTTCATGGACGCAAGGACATGAAAATGAAATGAAAAAGGACTGGATTCTTTGTTTTCGTCGACCCACCCCTGAGAGTGCCAAATTATAGTTTAAATGTTTTAAAACGCTGACGTTACCATTTTTGCATAGCTGAGTTTCAGACTTTCAGACTTGTGGAGATGTGCCTTTACTATTTTCGGATGTCCTTGGCATGAAAGATGCCAATCGAATTCCCTTTAGCATCCGCAAGTTCATACAAATTATTGCCAACTATTCGTGTGATCTTGGCTTGGTTGAATTTCGGGCAAAACTTGGCGTTCCTTTGCTTTGTCGCATCGCTGAGAACGAAATTGCGTTTAAATACGGTTTGGCCTACTGCAAACTTACAGTTTTTACTTCTCGTATTATATGAGCGTTCGTATTTTTTGTGTGCCTGTGCAAGAGATTCTTTTAATCGGCTGTGTATCAGGTTCATTTTGAGAGCTTTTGGTAAAACATCAAACTCTGCATTATTTACATCATTGAGTTTCTTTAACAGATTATAGTCCTGCCCATGCTCGATTTTCGATTGACCGAATAACGCTTCGTGCGGTGACATCCCGATCGCAGAGTGGATAGTGGTACGAAGTGCGCTAGAGATCGATTGCACATGACTGTCCCAGTTGGTTTGGCTCTGCCCTTTTATATATGAGCGAATCGCTGCTAATATGGAGCGATTAACGCGCTCGCTAGCATTCGCTTGTGGCGAATATACAGCCGTTCTGACATGCCTAACCCCATACGCATTAAGAAACTTGCCAAAGTCCTTACCGGTGAATTGTTTCCCATTGTCAGAAAGTAGTGACTCTGGTACTCCAAATAGTGAAAAGACCTGGTCTTCTAGAAAAGATATGGCTGCTTCACTTGTTGCTTTTCGTATGGGCTTGATAAGGACAAACTTTGTCAACTGATCAAGACAAACGATCATAAACACATTTCCGCTCTTTGATCTGGGATATGGACCGAGATAGTCGATAAAAATGTGCTGGAAGGGCCTATCTACTACAAACGCCTGTCCCATCGGCGGTCTTAGGGTTGAGTTAGGTGCTTTCGACGATTTGCAGATGCTACAGTCTGATATGAACGCTTTCACTTGAGCCGCCATATTAGGCCAGTAAAAACGCTCACGCAGACGATAGAGAGTTTTGGTAACCCCACCATGCGATGCTTTTGGTGGATCATGAGCCAGATGGATCAATCGGCTAGTGAGTGAGGAGGGAATCCATAGTTTCCAGATGTGATCATCTGCTATGGCGTCCCCTGTACTGCATTTGACCCTCTTGTAAACAAAATTGTCTGAAACTTGAAGGTCAGGCAGTTGGCTTTTGTTCTTCTCCACCGTTTCTATCAACCTTGCATACTCTTCCGACTTAAAACTCGGATCTGCAAGATCGACGTGTAGAACATCAAAAGAGTTCACACCACTTGCTGTATCAGATACAATTTCATCGACGCAATAAACTCGTGAAAGAGCATCTGGTACTACATTTTGTGTTCCCTTTCGATGTTCAATCACAAAAGAGAAACGTTGGAGCTTTAGACTCCATCGAGCTAAACGACCGCTGAGATCCCTCTGACTCATGAGCCATTTCAAGCTCGCATAATCGGTTACAATCTTGAATTCCTGCATTTCAACGTATGACCTAAACTTTTCAACACCTAAGACTGCCGCGAGACACTCTAACTCTGTTACGCTATAATTGCGTTGGGCAGAATTGAGTTTGTGCGAGTAGTAGTAGATCGGCCTCTCCAACCCATCTTCATCCTGCTGGCACAAAACACATCCAATGCCGGATGTAGATGCGTCACATAATATAGTGAACGGTCTACTAAAATCAGGGTTGACTAATATTGGTGCTGATGTTAACGCTATTTTTAGCTCCTCAAATGCAGCAATTGCTTCTGGACCGAATACAAAAGATTTGCCTTTCTTTAACGTATCTGTTATGGGAGTGGCAAGTGATGAGTAGTCCTTAACGAACCTCCTATACCAACCAGATAATCCCAAAAAACGTCGGACTTGTCTGGGAGTCTTTGGTATAGGGAAATCGTTAATTGCCGAAACCTTGTCTGGATCGGTTTTGAGACAACCTTCACCCACAATGTATCCTAGATACTTTAGCTGTTTAAAACAGAACTTTGATTTGCCAAGATTGATCGTAAGCCCAGCAGATTGCAAACGGGCAGCTATAATTTTAAGCAGGTCTAAATGCTCCTCAAATGTCTTCGAAATAATCAATAAATCATCCAAATATACAAAAATGTTTTGTTTCAATTTATGCGGTACCACTTTGTCCATAAGTCTGCACATGCGCTGAGCAGCATTGCAGAGGCCAAAGGGCATCACCTTAAATTGATATAGGGGTCTGCCAGGGACAGTAAACGCTGTCTTTTCCCGTGATGTTTTCTCCAGAGGTATTTGCCAAAAGGCGTCCTTCAGATCCACACTAGAAATGTAGTGTGTTTCTGAAAGACGACTTAATAGCCCCTCTATATGAGGAAGTGGATAGGCGTCCTTTTTCGTGACTTGGTTCACTTTTCGCGAGTCGAGGCATAGGCGGTTTTTTCCCGGTTTCCGCACCAAGACCACTGGTGAATTCCAAGCACTACTACTCTCCTCTATGACGCCCATTTCGAGCATCCTATCCAGCTCCTCATACATCAGGTTTTGTACCGCTGGAGAAACAGGGTAGTGTCGTTGTTTAATGGCCTCAGCATTCCCCGTGTCAATGTTGTGTTCTTCGAGACTTGTCCGTCCTAGGCCAGATTGAGCATAGGACGGAAACAAGTTGATCACTTTATCAAGTTCTTTGGATTGACTCATCGATAGTTCGTGAACATTTGAGTCGCATGAATTTTGCAGCGATTTGGACGAGATTTCTGAAATGATTTGAGGCGCTACCTCAAACAACTTCCAAAAATTTACCCCCAGATACAACTGCTGTTCTAAAGATGGTACTAAAAAGAATGATAGCTTCTTCGTTATTCCTTTAAACGTGACGTTCGTCAATACCTCGCCAACAATTGTTTGTGGATGACCACTTGCAGTTTTAACGTTTGAAAAAAACGGTTTGAATTTAATGCCTGAGCCATCTAATAACTCCAAACATCCTGATCCTAGACAACTGATGCTGGCACCACTATCTAAAAGGCCAAGCATTTGTCGTCCGAAGATTGAGACGCTGGCATAAGGTCTAGGATCATCAGCGCTACAAAGGCTAGTGGCACTGATAGCTCTATAAACATTACGCTTGTTTTTAAAACGCTCTCGAAGCTTTAAGATTCGTTTGGAAGGCTCTGGATTAAAAATGCGAGTACGAACTTCATAATAATTTCTTAGTCGCTCATGCAGCGATTTTGGTTTTTCAATTTTGGGACAAACAGGAGACATAGTCATTTGAAATTAATTTCTTTTTAAAATGGATACTTTGGCAGTATCGGATTGTAAATCTTGTAATTTATGTAAGTCAGGTAAAGGTTGTATGTCAGAGTTTTTATGAAATTCAGGTAAGTTTATAATAGTTTTATTTTCATCTATAGTAGGATCTAGTTGATCTCCGGGTTGTCTACTTGAGGGCAACTCTCCCCGGTCATCGGATCGCCCCGTTTCCGGTTTCCCGAACATCGGTGACATTGCGGAGTAGTGGTGTTTTCTAAGCCGCACCTGTAACAGAATAGATTTCGTTGTGGGCTGTTACACTCTACAAACGAATGACCATTCTGCTTACAGTTCCAACAGTTGTACGAACTCGGATCACGTTTTGTACGCGAAAGGTTGAGAGCATCCACCTCAAGCACTTCATCGCTAATCGGTGCTCCGTTCAGCTCATGAACTTGCCTTCGAAAATTTTGTTGCGTAAACTGTTTTGGACGTAAGCCATCGCTCTGGTTGACGTATTTTTCGATGGTTCTGCAAACGTAAATCATTTCAGGTAAGCTGTGAGTGCTGAACGTTATCAGTAACTCGCCGATACGACGTTTCACATTTTGCTTCAACAAATCTATAAGCTGCCTAGCAGACTTTGGAATGTGAAGACGAGAGTTAATTTGCTGAATAGCGTTATAGAAATCGTCGAAGCTCTCATTTGCCCCCTGTCGTCTGTCAAACATACGACGAGAAATTTCAGAGTCAGTTTCTAGGGTTCGGAATTGTTCAAACAAAGCTATTTGAAATGTATCCCAATTCGCTCTGGGATTAGCTTTAAGGTACATCCAGTACCAACTCTCCACTGGACCTGAGACAAACAGATGAAAGTGGCGATAGATATCTTCCCACGTAGAATTAAAACATTCTTTCAGCCTGTTTAGACGAAATATAAAGTCGTCGACAGTCATATGCTGATTGTCGAACTTCAGGCCCCATTTTTGAAATTCTAATGTCCTGGTACTAGAACATGATGGACGTTCACTAGGAACCTCAGAATTGAAATTGAGTGCATTCATTTGATTGACAATGTTTTGAATATTGTCGCTGAACTGATTAGGACTTTGTCGAACACTACTTGGTTGATTACTCTGGGCCCCTTGAGCTGCAGGATTCACTGTTGCAGTGCTCTGCCGTGGTTGCCGTCGGTTTACATCGTAATCATCCTCAGTATTTCTTGCAGGGGTAGTTGCACCAAGTACTTGCCGTATAGTATTTGCTACTTCCTGTCGAATGATCTGTCTTTCTCTTTCAAATTCCTCGAGTCTATTTCGTAAGTCCGCTGACCTACCGAGACCAATTGACGCATTTACAACTTCTTGTATATACTGTGTCAAGCTTTCATTTCGAAAACGTGAAGGATTTTGACTTGAAGATTGTTCATTAGGATTACTAAGATTCGCATGTAGATTTGGTTCATACGAATTAACTACATTGTTGGGTGGTCTATTTGAGCAATGTGGTTGTACTTCCGGATCCGGAGTATTAATTTGAGCTCTAGATTCATTTTGCTGATGGAATGAGACTCCACTGGCATTACCGTCAGATCTATCATGATCTAGTTGAATGTTAGTATGCTGGGATTGGTTCTCAGATACATTTTGTGGTCTTACTTCAGGAGATTGGCGAAATGAAATTCCATTGGTATTTCTATTTGGCCTACCACTTTGTGGATTGCGATTACCTCGCAGAAAGTGAGGGTTTGTCCTTTTGGGTGGCATTATAATAAAATATTAAATTGATTTTCAGGTTTAAAACAATAATAAAATTTATAATATTATAAAATAAAATATAAAAGATCAAAATTCTCAAAAATTATTTAATGGGTTTTCAATATTTGGTTTCGTGCTTGGGTATGTGTAATGTGGTTTAGTAGCTTCATCGGTGATAAGGTTTTTCAGATTCAATCTAATTTAAGCGGATGTTTTAATTGGATACTTCAAAATCTCTAACGATATAAGGCGAGATACAGAATCTTAGCGCTGCATCTACGTTAGATGGTCGTTTGAGAATCCGTCTCTCAAATATCATCTTCGTTTTTCGCATCTATTAAAAAAGATGGATGTGCGTAAAGATACGATCGAGGATAGCAAAAGCCAAGGCGTTTTTTCTTTGAAAACGTGCCTTAAAGTGACTATCTACTCGATCGAACCTAAAAGATGTTACCATATGTAAATTTGAAATATAAACATACAAGTTTGTCAAGAAAACGGTTTATAAAATCATGCAAGATTTGTAAAAAGAGCTTAAATAATTTTGATTTCATAATATGGTTAGTTGGTCAAAACAGAGTCCAGGCGCAACTGACGGAGCGGTGATTTCTAAGGAATCGAAAACTCCCGGTCGTCTGAAAAACTGCATTGACTTTTACTAAATTCCCCTTTGCAATTGCTAATTAAACCTCGACGCAACTATCTAAAAACTGGTATAAGAAAAGAAAACCAAGTCTCGGTCGTCGAGTGATTTAATTTAGCAAAAGACTGTTAGGAATAGTACAAAAAGTTATAATATGCTTCTATCAAAGAAAGAGTTTTCAAGAACTGGTATCTTTAGGTCATGTACTTTTAAGGTACTACAAAGGGTGAAATCAAAATGTATGAAACTGTATAAATGTAACTACAATATATTAAGATGGCGATAACTATCAGTTGATTCGAGCATTGCGTTGTCGGACTTAACTTGTGTAACGAAATTACACGTTAAATATACCGAAATATGGATAGTAAAAAAAAAAAAATACAAAAACTTGCTAGCGTTTCGGGCCCCACGTTGGGCGCCACCTGTGTAACGGAAGTTGTCCCTACCTTACAAGTTGCGATGGTATTGCAATCCCACCGATCTCTAGGAGTACAGGATTTCCTACAGAAATCGATGGGTTGTAAGGTAGGTTGTCTTGACAGAGAAGTGTGAGCAGGCATGCTTGCATACGCGCGACACTAGCTCGACGGAGGCGTGGGTTCTTACACTTACTGCCGGACGACCGCACATTTATTTCATGCCTTTACAAAAAAAAATTCTAAATTGGAACCACGAAACTAAAATGCTAAAATTACTACCGAACCGTTTCTAAAATCAGATGAAGAAATGTAAACCGCGATAAATAGATATGAACACCTGCAAAACCTTGGGAAACCTAAGGTGGAAATGGCTTCCCTAGCGTGACCCTCCCTCAATCAATCACCCTTACAGGGATGACGATCATCCTTGGCTAATGCTCCGCTAAATCTTGCATTAGCCCCTAACTCAAAGACGAGCAATTCCTTAAGAATCACTCATTGAATCCATCACCGATGGACTACCCACAAATCACTTACCAAAAGCACTAAGAAAATTCTCAATTAAAACTCATCATGAGTTTTCTCACAAAAAAAAATAATTCGACATTTAAATTTCATTCATGAAACACATTATGTTTTATTGCTCAAAATAATTACCCTAAATTTACTGCGATATGACGTTTTCTAAGTGTCCAATTCATATGGAATTAAAATTTTTGAATATGCTTGATCAAGCATAATATTTTATTTTGAATTCAAGCGTGTGGCGTCGACACGTCATCAGAACAAACAAACCTTGGCCGATGTAACTCTTCAATTAATTTCAATCGATAACATCGCCTATCCATCATCGTTCGCAGCTCGATCATTCAGTTGCTTTCGATAACATATCGCGGCCATCTTTTATATCGTGGCCATCTTTATATCGCGGGTTATAAGTATCGCGTACTTGTTCCATTCGTTCTTCTTTGTGATTTGTCGCGCGCTGTGGTTGCTGGTCTAGCCTTCTTTTTAATCTTTGTATTTATTAACTTAAAAGTAAATTGAAGTCAATAAAGTGAATTTTTGTAATTGGATTTATAAATATAGTTTTATTCGAAATCCAAATTGGTGACCCCGAACTAAAGTACACCACCGTACCAACATACATTATATAAAAATTATTCTTTTCATCAGCCGGCAACGCAACCACCGACATCGCCAGTGCACGTGCGTAAAAAACGTTTAACGTTGTGTTTTATTTTTTGTGTGCAAAAAGTCTACGCATAAGCATACCACACCACATTTACCAGCCGCCACAAATCGAAGAACGCATCGCATATATATACACGCATATATATACAACATATTCCAACGAGCCACTCGACGAAAAAAACGTGTAACTCGCCATAGCGTCGTACCATCGTACCACAGTCACCATCGTCATTGGCGTTCCCACACGAAAAATAAAAAAAGAGTGCAAACAAATTTCATCTGCTTCGCACACACAAATATACGAGCAACACGGATACCGCACACCCGGCTTCGTCCATTGCGAAGGTCAGCACAAAAATCCATGTGGTGTTAGTCTGTGCCCACTACGAGTCACCGCGCCACCGCCATCGACTGTGCCTATTGCTAGTCGCGCCGCTGGACTTCGTGGGACATATAAATTTTCTCTGTGCTTTCGAGTTCGACTGTGCCTATTGCTAGTCGCGCCGCTGGACTTCGTGGGACATATAAATTTTCTCAGTGCTTTCGTGTTTCGACTGTGCCTATTGCTAGTCGCGCCGTGGGACTTCGTGGGACATAAAAACTTTCTCAGTGCCTTCGAGTTTCGACTGTGCCTATTGCTAGTCGCGCCGCTGGACTACGTGGGACATCTAATATTGTTTCTGTTCCTTCGACTGTGCCTATTGCTAGTCGCGCCGTGGGACTACGAGGGACAGCCAATTGTCAATTGTGCTTTCGACTGTGCCTATTGCTAGTCGCGCCGTGGGACTACGAGGGACAGCCAATTGTGCTTTCGACTGCGCCTATTGCGAGTCGCGCCGTGGGACTTCGAGGGACAGCTCAAACACAAATCGTGTCTTTTTTTTTTTGTTGTTTTGAACAACGAGTCGCATATTCCCTCGTTCATCACCACTCACAACGAGTCGCATATTCCCTCGTTCATCACCACTCACAACGAGTCGCATATTCCCTCGTTCATCACCACTCACAACGAGTCGCATATTCCCTCGTTCCTCAACTCACGGTAAAAAGTATCTAACCTTTGTAGTTAAGCTTATTCAGAAACTCATATATATATATTGTACAATAACGTAAACTTAGCAACTTTTGTAGTAGTAATATTTAACATTTCCTTTTTGTGAACCAATAACCACGCGGTTTCGTCTCTGCTCTAGTTCAAAAAAATTTATTTTTTAGTTTTTTTACCTTCCTTGCGCGTAGAAAAAGTGTTGTTGTCGGGTTTTGTATCGATTGAACTTAGTTTTCATTGGCCATATCATAACCTAATGATGAATGAGCCTGAATCGCTACCGAAATATGGTTCGCAACAGACCCAGTACCCCCCGCCCACCGGTGGTCAGTCTACTTCGGCCGCTGATGCGGAAAATCAGTCTGCTTCAAGCAGTGTGGAGGCGGTATCTTACAAAGCCATAAATTTTTGGCCTTCGTGTCCTGATCTTTGGTTCACGGCTATGGAAGGGCAGTTCGCTCTTTCCAGAAACATGTCCGACGAACGGAAATTTTACGCGGCTATATCTCTAATGGACATTAATACTGTCCAGCGTGTCAGAGATGTTATTTCGTCTCCACCGCCTCAGCAAAAATTCGAAGCACTAAAAAAGGCTGTACTATCTCGTTTAATGGATTCGGAAGATTCTCGGTTGCAACAACTTTTAAGCGGGCTAGATTTAGGTGACAAAAAGCCTAGTCAATTATTACGAGACATGAAAGCGTTAGCCGGCTCGGAATTCTCACCGGCTATCATAAAGAAGCTTTGGCTTCAAAGATTACCTGACATGGTCAGGGCAATTTTGGTTGGGAACACTCAAGATGCAGAGGCAATGGCTTCCACAGCCGATAAGATTGTCGAAGCTACACAACATTATAACATCTGCACTTTGGGCGTTCATACGCAAGCTGCTCCCAGCACTTCACGGGTGCATTCGTCTTCACGACCAACTGCCACCGCACCGGCAGATTCTACGATATCAAGCCTAGAGCGGCGACTGGAGCAGGTAACCGCTCAACTAAATGAGTTGAGAACACACGGTAGGGTGAACTCCCATTCTCGAGCAAGAAGTCGATCAAGGAGTAGAGGGTATAGGAACACAAACCGTGCTAGTTCCAGTTCAAAGGTGTGTTGGTATCACTTGCGTCATGGTGATAAGGCCGTTCATTGCACACAACCATGCACTTACAACCGCTCGATCTCTAGACCGGAAAACTAGAGGGCAGGTCGGATGTGGCGACCGTCGACCCCTGCCCTTCAAGTAGTAGTCGCCTTTTCATTTTTGATCAATCGAGCAGTACACACTATTTAGTAGACACGGGTGCCGATGTTTCGGTACTGCCTCCTTCACTTATAAGGAAAAGCAGCCCTCCTGACCCAAATTTTTCACTGTTTGCAGCCAATGCAACTCGCGTACGCACATACGGAAAAAAAGTTTTAAATTTAGACCTTGGTCTACGCCGCTCCTTCAGATGGGTGTTTGTTGTTGCTGACGTCGACAAACCCATTATCGGTGCAGATTTTCTGCGAGCCTACGGTATTCTGGTAGATCTAAGATCGAAACGTCTTATCGATCCCCTAACTTCATTGTACTCCGCTGGCCGTTTAGTTCCAGGTCGCACGTCTCTGTCTGTCGTGTCGGATAGCGTTACAAATCCCAAAATAAGGGAGTTGCTAAGGGCGTACTGCAGCACGAGGCCTGAAAATGCATTCAGGCAAGAGGTGTCACACAATGTAACACATCATATTGTGACCAAAGGCCCACCAATTGGTAGCAAACCTCGGAGACTATCTCCTGAAAAACTGGCCATTGCCAAAAAGGAATTTCAGTTTCTTTTAGAAACTGGTATATGTAGACCTTCGAAAAGCAGTTGGGCTTCTCCATTACATATGGTGCCTAAGAAAAATGGGGACGTGAGAGCATGTGGGGACTACCGCCGTTTAAACGCAGTGACGGAACCCGATCGATATCCAATCCCACATATTCAGGATTTCAGCCATAATCTGCACGGCTGCAAGATTTTTTCCACTCTAGACTTAGTGCGCGCTTATCACCAAATTCCAGTAGAGCCGAAAGATATCCCGAAAACTGCCATCTGCACTCCCTTCGGGTTATTTGAATTCACACGTATGACTTTCGGATTGAGGAATGCTTCGCAGTCATTCCAGCGTTTTATTCATTCGATCACCCGTGATTATAATTTTTGTTATGTGTACATCGATGATGTGCTGATAGCATCCGCAAACGAGAATGAACACTTAGGCCATGTAGAGATAATTCTACACAAGCTGCATGAATTTGGCCTCGTCGTAAATCTTGACAAAAGCATATTTGCACAACCTTCAGTAGAATTCCTCGGGCATACGATTGATGCGAATGGTATTCGTCCCAATAAGGCTAAGGTGGAAGCGATTCTCAATTACGATCCACCCAAAACGGTAAAGGACATGAGAAGATTCCTTGGATTAATCAATTTCTATCGGCGGTTTATTCCAAATGCGGCACAAGCGCAAAGTCTGTTGAACAGTTACCTCGAAGGTAGCAAGCATAAAAACGACAAGAGGCAAATTGAGTGGACACCGGAAGCCCTGAATGCGTTCAAGGAATGCAAAGCCCAATTGGGCAAGGTGACAGTTCTTGCGTTTCCAATTCCAAATGCCGAGTTAGCGCTGGTAGTCGATGCCTCAGACTCCGCCATTGGAGCAGTGGTGCAACAAAAGCTTAATGCTAATTGGCAGCCAATAAGCTTCTTTTCAATTAAATTGTCTTCAGCGGAACGCAAATATAGTGCGTATGATAGGGAGCTTCTAGCTGCGTATGCCTCCATTAAACATTTCAAGCACTTGCTGGAAGGAAGAGAATTCACGCTCTACACCGACCACAAACCTCTTATTTATGCATTGCGTCAGAATCCTGAGAAAGCAACGCCCCGTCAACGTAGACACTTAGATCTAATATCACAATTTACGTCAGATATTCGACATCTACCAGGGGAGAGAAACGTTGTGGCGGATGCTCTGTCTAGAATGCACGAACTGTCAATTCCGGAAAATGTTGATTATGGGGAAATAGCAAAGGCTCAAGAGGGAGATGAGGAACTCAAACGCTTGCGTGAGTCTGGCGGATCCACCAAGTGGAACGCCTTTCCGATTTCGGGAACAAAGAGCTTGTTGTACTGCGACATTTCCACCAACAAGGCGCGTCCATTCATACCGCAGCGTTTTAGAAAAGTCGTTTTTGAAAAGGAGCATAATCTATGCCACCCTGGTATCCGGGCTACGGTCAAGGCAATGCGTAGCAAATTTATTTGGCCTTCCATTAATAAAGATGTTCGATCGTGGGCAAGAAGCTGCATTCCTTGTCAACGATCCAAGGTCAGCAGACATGTCAGCAGTCCTGTAAGTCAATTCCCAGAAACTGTTAACCGCTTTGACACTATCCACCTAGACATTGTCGGACCCTTGCCCACCTCGGAGAACTGGCGCTACTGCTTGACGTTGATCGATCGATTCACACGTTGGCCTGAGGCCATTCCACTCGTCGACATAAGGGCAGAAACTGTTGCTGAAGCCATATGCCGGGAGTGGATTCCGCGCTTTGGTGTTCCCACGACGATCGTCACAGATCAAGGAAAGCAGTTTGAGTCCCGACTGTTCGAAGAATTAGGCAAGCTGTTAGGGTTCCAACGAAACAGAACGACAGCGTATCATCCGCAAGCCAACGGAATGATTGAAAGGTGGCACCGGACATTAAAGGCTGCGATTATGTGTTACCAAAACCAACAATGGTCCAAAACTCTTCCGTGGATTTTGTTAGGCCTCCGAACCGCTCTACGTGAAGATTTACAATCCTCACCCGCAGAGTTGGTGTATGGCAAAACCCTTCGACTGCCACACACCTTTTTGGAACCAGACAATCTGGACCTTCAAACCGATTTCGTAACTGAACTTAAGAATTATTTCGACGAGCTGCGTCCAGCTCCGTCTACTAACCACGCCGTTCAAAAGCCTTTCGTGTTTAAGGATCTCATGACTTCTGATTACGTTTTCGTACGCAAAGATACAGTTCGCGCTTCTTTGCATCAGCCATACGATGGACCCTTCAAGGTTGACAAACGAGGAAAAAAATACTTTTCAGTAACAATTAAAGGCAAGACTGTAAAAATCAGCATTGACAGACTGAAGCCGGGTTTCGTGGAGAGCCCTCAGGAAGAAATTGTATCACCAGGGACTTTACAAAAACAGAATGTTTTAAAAACCGATAGGAAAGTTAGCTTCACTAAAGCAATCGGTCAGGGAAGCAAATGTACTCGGGACTCTTGTCCAATGGCAACAACGCGTTCAGGTAGAGGTGTCAAGCCTCCGATTAGATATCGGGCCGCGTAGACCTGGCCACTTGGGGGAGGGTACTGTGGCGTCGACACGTCATCAGAACAAACAAACCTTGGCCGATGTAACTCTTCAATTAATTTCAATCGATAACATCGCCTATCCATCATCGTTCGCAGCTCGATCATTCAGTTGCTTTCGATAACATATCGCGGCCATCTTTTATATCGTGGCCATCTTTATATCGCGGGTTATAAGTATCGCGTACTTGTTCCATTCGTTCTTCTTTGTGATTTGTCGCGCGCTGTGGTTGCTGGTCTAGCCTTCTTTTTAATCTTTGTATTTATTAACTTAAAAGTAAATTGAAGTCAATAAAGTGAATTTTTGTAATTGGATTTATAAATATAGTTTTATTCGAAATCCAAAAGCGTTTAGTTTTATTTGCCGCTTAATGTTTATGATCTTAATAATTATGATCTCTTTGTTGTGTTATTTATCTATCTGTGTTTTAAGTTGAATTCACGATTTTAAGCTATTATTAATCTTAATTTTGCTTTTATATTCTAAGTTATTTTGCATGTAGTTCTCTAGTATTTAACCGATTAAGCTTTTAGATTTATGTTTTTAAAATTTGCCTTTACTTTAAGCTATAATATTCAAAAATATACAATAACTACCACAAAAAGAAAATAGTCCGTTCAATAAAAAAAAGATTATGTACTCACCGACTAATAGTACTCTTTATCGTACCTTTCGTTAATATAATAATCGTTGTTTGAACTAATTGACGACTCCTATGGATGGTGTGCACAGCATTCATCGAAGTGTATGGTTTTTCTTACCTAAATTGGTTTTTGGAAAATAAGATACATATATATCGAACGAACTTCACAAAATCTAATTATCAAATTTGGTAAATACTTAGCTTTTTAAACGGTGGGCAATATTACTAAAATAAATATGCAATATTCTATGTTGTTTATAAACACAACACTTTGTGAAGGGCACCAACGCACTGAGTGCATGTGTTGTTGCTGCTGACGATGGCTCGATCGTTTCGGTGGCCGCTGTTATCAGCCGCGGTTTTGCCGATGCCGATGATCGTGGCTAATGAAGCTTATCGCTGCTGATGCTGCGTGCGATTTGGACCACTGACGAAGAGAGAGACTGACGATGTTGTGGATTGAAGGACGTTGCTTTTCGATGGGGAGGGAAGTATGGATTCGCTGCGTTCACTCTGTGCGGCTGATAATGCCTCTTGTGGTGAATTGCAGGCACTGAATCACCTGTTCGCTCCCGTGTTTTTCGTAGGGATCGTAGAACTCTCGATTTCACGTCCGGGTGGGGTGCGGATGTGGCTGTCTTACACACGTGATAAGCACGGGGTGGCAGTGGACAAAGAGCTTGTTGCTGTATCGACAGACAGCTCTCATGATTGAGCTAGAAAGCGAGACTTTAATCAAGTCCTCAGCTAGTTTTGCGTGTGGGCGAAGGTTGAGGTGAGGGTGTTCGCATACCCGACCACGTACACGGCTTACCGAGCTGATAGCTAGTTTTTATTGCTGAAGAGGGTTTTGAGCACTATAAAAATGTTTCTCTTAGAGTAGGTGTTTAATGAATGGCAAGCATGATTACTTACACTGATGAAGGTCTCTTTCCACTGCTTATTGATTGTAGTTAAAATTCTACCGGGGGTGTGTGAAATGAGGGATTGGAGAGTTACAGGGACCTGGGCCGCGTGGGTGAATGGCGTCGCAGCCTCACTGCTACTGGAGGTTATGGCACACTTTGCAGCTATATTTGCTGGAATAAACTGCACGTGAGATACGAGCGGATTCGCCAAATCAAAAAAAAAAATTTACCAGGTATCTCACAGGAACACAATTTGGCACTATCGCGATTGGAGTAGGGGAAACATACTCCGGTTTCTCTTCTCTGTCAAGATGAAGGTGAGCTCCTCGAACCTCGTTTCGTCGTGACGGATGGACGAACGTAATAATCAGCGATTTATTACCACGTCTTGCAATTATTCTTTAATTGCTCACAATTTCGGTAGAGCGTTTGAATATTTTACTGTGCAATTCCGTCACTATACATAAAAATGAGCTTTCGGCCAAAGCGTGGCGCGTAAAGAACTACTCGCGTTGGTGCCCAGAATGAAAAAGAGCGTTTCGTATTTCGCGAAATCGCAGGTAGCTGCTACTCATCGAAAAGAGCAAGCAAAAAGGCGTCCCTTCCGCTCATACAGTTGACGAAAGGACACAGCTGATTGATGGTGGAATTCAGTGTGGTTCTGATGTTAGCTACATTACTTTTTCTAACAGGGTGCACATAAAAAAATTGTGTAGAAAAATTAAAAACTATTATATTATATTAATTGTTTTGAGGTAGTCCCCCACATGCGATAGAAAAGAAGACTTAGAAGTGTTAAACAGTTACATAAATGATCGTCATCCTATTAGTGACGTATAAAACCATATAAAACACACAAAAGTGTTTGAAAAAATCGTATAGAACACTGAAAAGTGTTTGAAAACGATTGAAAAGAAGACTTGGAAATTTTAAAAAGGTTACATAAATGATCGTCATCCTATTTGTGACGTATAAAAGCATATAAAACACTCAAAAGTATTTGAAAATATCGTATAGAACACTGAAAAGTGTTTGAAAACGATTGAAAAGAAGACTTAGAAGTGTTAAACAGTTACATAAATGATCGTCGTCCTATTAGTGACGTATAAAACCATATAAAACGCCCAAAAGTATCTGAAAAAATCGTATAGAACACTGAAAAGTGTTTGAAAACGATAGAAAAGAAGACTTAGAAGTGTTAAACAGTTACATAAATGATCGTCATCCTATTAGTGACGTATAAAAGCATATAAAACACTCAAAAGTATTTGAAAAAATCGTATAGAACACTGAAAAGTGTTTGAAAACGATAGAAAAGAAGACTTAGAAGTATTAAACAGTTACATAAATGATCGTCATCCTATTAGTGACGTATAAAACCATATAAAACGCCCAAAAGTATTTGAAAACATCGTATAGAACACTGAAAAGTGTTTGAAAACGATAGAAAAGAAGACTTAGAAGTGTTAAATAGTTACATAAATGATCGTCATCCTATTAGTGACGTATAAAAGCATATAAAACACTCAAAAGTATTTGAAAATATCGTATAGAACACTGAAAAGTGTTTGAAAACGATTGAAAAGAAGACTTAGAAGTGTTAAACAGTTACATAAATGATCGTTATCCTATTAGTGACGTATAAAAGCATATAAAACACTCAAAAGTATTTGAAAAAATCGTATAGAACACTGAAAAGTGTTTGAAAACGATAGAAAAGAAGACTTAGAAGTGTTAAACAGTTACATAAATGATCGTCATCCTATTAGTGACGTATAAAACCATATAAAACGCCCAAAAGTATTTGAAAACATCGTATAGAACACTGAAAAGTGTTTGAAAACGATAGAAAAGAAGACTTAGGAGTGTTAAACAGTTACATAAATGATCGTCATCCTATTAGTGACGTATAAAAGCATATAAAACACTCAAAAGTATTTGAAAATATCGTATAGAACACTGAAAAGTGTTTGAAAACGATTGAAAAGAAGACTTAGAAGTGTTAAACAGTTACATAAATGATCGTCATCCTATTAGTGACGTATAAAAGCATATAAAACACTCAAAAGTATTTGAAAATATCGTATAGAACACTGAAAAGTGTTTGAAAACGATAGAAAAGAAGACTTAGAAGTGTTAAACAGTTACATAAATGATCGTCATCCTATTAGTGACGTATAAAAGCATATAAAACACTCAAAAGTATTTGAAAATATCGTATAGAACACTGAAAAGTGTTTGAAAACGATTGAAAAGAAGACTTAGAAGTGTTAAACAGTTACATAAATGATCGTCATCCTATTAGTGACGTATAAAACCATATAAAACGCCCAAAAGTATTTGAAAACATCGTATAGAACACTGAAAAGTGTTTGAAAACGATAGAAAAGAAGACTTAGAAGTGTTAAACAGTTACATAAATGATCGTCATCCTATTAGTGACGTATAAAAGCATATAAAACGCCCAAAAGTATCTGAAAAAATCGTATAGAACACTGAAAAGTGTTTGAATGCGATAGAAAAGAAGACTTAGAAGTGTTAAACAGTTTCATAAATGATCGTCATCCTATTAGTGACGTATAAAAGCATATAAAACACTCAAAAGTATTTGAAAATATCGTATAGAACACTGAAAAGTGTTTGAAAACGATTGAAAAGAAGACTTAGAAGTGTTAAACAGTTACATAAATGATCGTCATCCTATTAGTGACGTATAAAACCATATAAAACGCCCAAAAGTATCTGAAAAAATCGTATAGAACACTGAAAAGTGTTTGAATGCGATAGAAAAGAAGACTTAGAAGTGTTAAACAGTTTCATAAATGATCGTCATCCTATTAGTGACGTATAAAAGCATATAAAACACTCAAAAGTATTTGAAAATGTCGTATAGAACACTGAAAAGTGTTTGAAAACGATAGAAAAGAAGACTTAGAAGTGTTAAACAGTTACATAAATGATCGTCATCCTATTAGTGACGTATAAAAGCATATCAAACACTCAAAAGTATTTGAAAATATCGTATAGAACACTGAAAAGTGTTTGAAAACGATTGAAAAGAAGACTTAGAAGTGTTAAACAGTTACATAAATGATCGTCGTCCTATTAGTGACGTATAAAACCATATAAAACGCCCAAAAGTATCTGAAAAAATCGTATAGAACACTGAAAAGTGTTTGAAAACGATAGAAAAGAAGATTTAGAAGTGTTAAACAGTTACATAAATGATCGTCATCCTATTAGTGACGTATAAAAGCATATAAAACACTCAAAAGTATTTGAAAATATCGTATAGAACACTGAAAAGTTTTTGAAAACGATTGAAAAGAAGACTTAGAAGTGTTAAACAGTTACATAAATGATCGTCATCCTATTAGTGACGTATAAAACCATATAAAACGCCCAAAAGTATTTGAAAACATCGTATAGAACACTGAAAAGTGTTTGAAAACGATAGAAAAGAAGACTTAGAAGTGTTAAACAGTTACATAAATGATCGTCATCCTATTAGTGACGTATAAAAGCATATAAAACACTCAAAGGTATTTGAAAACATCGTATAGAACACTGAAAAGTGTTTGAAAACGATTGAAAAGAAGACTTAGAAGTGTTAAACAGTTACATAAATGATCGTCATCCTATTAGTGACGTATAAAACCATATAAAACGCCCAAAAGTATCTGAAAAAATCGTATAGAACACTGAAAAGTGTTTGAATGCGATAGAAAAGAAGACTTAGAAGTGTTAAACAGTTACATAAATGATCGTCATCCTATTAGTGACGTATAAAACCATATAAAACGCCCAAAAGTATTTGAAAACATCGTATAGAACACTGAAAAGTGTTTGAAAACGATAGAAAAGAAGACTTAGAAGTGTTAAACAGTTACATAAATTATCGTCATCCTATTAGTGACGTATAAAACCATATAAAACGCCCAAAAGTATTTGAAAAAATCGTATAGAACACTGAAAAGTGTTTGAAAACGATTGAAAAGAAGACTTAGAAGTGTTAAACAGTTACATAAATGATCGTCATCCTATTAGTGACGTATAAAACCATATAAAACGCCCAAAAGTATCTGAAAAAATCGTATAGAACACTGAAAAGTGTTTGAATGCGATAGAAAAGAAGACTTAGAAGTGTTAAACAGTTACATAAATGATCGTCATCCTATTAGTGACGTATAAAACCATATAAAACACACAAAAGTGTTTGAAAAAATCGTATAGAACACTGAAAAGTGTTTGAATGCGATAGAAAAGAAGACTTAGAAGTGTTAAACAGTTACATAAATGATCGTCATCCTATTAGTGACGTATAAAACCATATAAAACACACAAAAGTGTTTGAAAAAATCGTATAGAACACTGAAAAGTGTTTGAAAACGATTGAAAAGAAGACTTAGAAGTGTTAAACAGTTACATAAATGATCGTCATCCTATTAGTGACGTATAAAACCATATAAAACGCCCAAAAGTATTTGAAAAAATCGTATAGAACACTGAAAAGTGTTTGAAAACGATTGAAAAGAAGACTTAGAAGTGTTAAACAGTTACATAAATGATCGTCATCCTATTAGTGACGTATAAAACCATATAAAACACACAAAAGTGTTTGAAAAAATCGTATAGAACACTGAAAAGTGTTTGAATGCGATAGAAAAGAAGACTTAGAAGTGTTAAACAGTTACATAAATGATCGTCAACCTATTAGTGACGTATCAAACCATATAAAACGCCCAAAAGTATTTGAAAAAATCGTATAGAACACTGAAAAGTGTTTGAAAACGATTGAAAAGAAGACTTAGAAGTGTTAAACAGTTACATAAATGATCGTCGTCCTATTAGTGACGTATAAAACCATATAAAACACACAAAAGTGTTTGAAAAAATCGTATAGAACACTGAAAAGTGTTTGAAAACGATTGAAAAGAAGACTTAGAAGTGTTAAACAGTTACATAAATGATCGTCATCCTATTAGTGACGTATAAAACCATATAAAACACACAAAAGTGTTTGAAAAAATCGTATAGAACACTGAAAAGTGTTTGAAAGCGATAGAAAAGAAGACTTAGAAGTGTTAAAAAGGTTACATAAATGATCGTCATCCTATTAGTGACGTATAAAACCATATAAAACGCCCAAAAGTATTTGAAAATATCGTATAGAACACTGAAAAGTGTTTGAAAACGATTGAAAAGAAGACTTAGAAGTGTTAAACAGTTACATAAATGATCGTCATCCTATTAGTGACGTATAAAACCATATAAAACACACAAAAGTGTTTGAAAAAATCGTATAGAACACTGAAAAGTGTTTGAAAGCGATAGAAAAGAAGACTTAGAAGTAGTGTTAAAAAGGTTACATAAATGATCGTCATCCTATTAGTGACGTATAAAACCATATAAAACGCCCAAAAGTATTTGAAAACATCGTATAGAACACGGAAAAGTGTTTGAAAACGATAGAAAAGAAGACTTAGAAGTGTTAAACAGTTACATAAATGATCGTCATCCTATTAGTGACGTATAAAACCATATAAAACGCCCAAAAGTATCTGAAAAAATCGTATAGAACACTGAAAAGTGTTTGAATGCGATAGAAAAGAAGACTTAGAAGTGTTAAACAGTTACATAAATGATCGTCATCCTATTAGTGACGTATAAAACCATATAAAACACACAAAAGTGTTTGAAAAAATCGTATAGACCACTGAAAAGTGTTTGAATGCGATAGAAAAGAAGACTTAGAAGTGTTAAACAGTTACATAAATGATCGTCATCCTATTAGTGACGTATAAAACCATATAAAACACACAAAAGTGTTTGAAAAAATCGTATAGAACACTAAAAAGTGTTTGAAAACGATAGAAAAGAAGACTTAGAAGTGTTAAACAGTTACATAAATGATCGTCATCCTATTAGTGACGTATAAAAGCATATAAAACACTCAAAAGTATTTGAAAATATCGTATAGAACACTGAAAAGTGTTTGAAAACGATAGAAAAGAAGACTTAGAAGTGTTAAACAGTTACATAAATGATCGTCATCCTATTAGTGACGTATAAAAGCATATAAAACACTCAAAAGTATTTGAAAATATCGTATAGAACACTGAAAAGTGTTTGAAAACGATAGAAAAGAAGACTTAGAAGTGTTAAACAGTTACATAAATGATCGCCATCCTATTAGTGACGTATAAAACCATATAAAACGCCCAAAAGTATTTGAAAACATCGTATAGAACACTGAAAAGTGTTTGAAAACGATAGAAAAGAAGACTTAGAAGTGTTAAACAGTTACATAAATGATCGTCATCCTATTAGTGACGTATAAAAGCATATAAAACACTCAAAAGTATTTGAAAATATCGTATAGAACACTGAAAAGTGTTTGAAAACGATAGAAAAGAAGACTTTAAAACCATTTAAAACGCCCAAAAGTATTTGAAAACATCGTATAGAACACTGAAAAGTGTTTTAAAACGATAGAAAAGAAGACTTAGAAGTGTTAAACAGTTACATAAATGATCGTCATCCTATTAGTGACGTATAAAAGCATATAAAACACTCAAAAGTATTTGAAAATATCGTATAGAACACTGAAAAGTGTTTGAAAACGATTGAAAAGAAGACTTAGAAGTGTTAAACAGTTACATAAATGATCGTCATCCTATTAGTGACGTATAAAACCATATAAAAAGCCCAAAAGTATTTGAAAATATCGTATAGAACACTGAAAAGTGTTTGAAAACGATAGAAAAGAAGACTTAGAAGTGTTAAACAGTTACATAAATGATCGTCATCCTATTAGTGACGTATAAAAGCATATAAAACACACTGGCAACTCTGGCTGCAAAGTGTCAATAAGGTGCAAAAATAAGCTCTCGAATTTTGTTTAAATATTGTGTATATTTCAAAAGTATATTGAAACTGAATATTTTCTAAGTGCGCAAGAAACCTTTCTCGGTCTAAAAAAAGCAATCTAACTCACAGAGTAAGTCATAGATGCTAAGAAATAATTAAGACAAAATTGCTCTTGCGAACAAAGAAAGTATTCCACGGTGCACATACACATATACAAAATAGCACTCCCATACATATGCTAAAGCGAAAATTCGGTGAGACTTCACCAGAAACACAACAACAAAGTCAAAAAACACTTTGCACAATGGGAGTGGGAGATATGACAGTAAAGGAGCTCGAAGAATTGTTTGATCGAAAAATCGTTAATCTGGCAACAAAAAATGATCTAGCTGAATTAAAAAACAGCATTAAGGAACAGAAAGATCAAATCGATAAACTGCAAGAGCAACTGGTGTGTACACAGTTCCAATTGCAACAAACACAAGAAGCACTACAAAAAACGCAACTCAGATGTGGTACGTGGGAGAGGGAGGTGCAACTATTGGCAAAGAGGGCATGCGAAAACAACGTCATTGTCCACATACCAACAACTACAAATGTCGACCCTATCATTCGCGCAAAAGAAATTTGCGCAGATTTTCTAGATGTTGACATTAATGAAAACACTCTAAAAGATGCCAGAAGATTGGGATCCGCAAATCAAAGTGTGGCAAATGTACTTGTCAAGGTAAACAACACGGAGGATGTCAAGAAAATAATATCCAAAGCAGGCAAACAGCGCAATACGGGAGTTTCTATTCACAGAGACTTTCCTAAGGCAGTTCGCGACCGCCGAAGAAGAATATTCAGCCTAAAGAGAGAATTACTTTCCCGCAATCAAAATCTAAAAGTGTTTCTAAGGGGCGAACATATTCAAGTGGAAACTAAAACATTCTTTTACGACGAAAACGACAAACTTGTTTGCAGCGACGGAGATGGTGATGGAGCTGAAATTCTAAATCAGCTGGTAATGACAGCCCAAGCGAGCAGTGGCCGAAGTCGGCTATTGATGCCAGAGACATCTGCATCTTCAACAAAAAACCAACGTGTCCATGATTACTCATCTAGGACAACAACCCAAACAACGAATCGTTCCTAAAAGTGTTGCCGTCTGCCCTAGTATTAAAGTAGTTACACCCAATACAAATTTAAAATTTAATATTTTGTCATATAATGTAGCTGGAATAAAAAATAAGAGTATTTATGTAGATTTTTTTGAATATGTTAAAAAACATGATATTTTTTTCCTGTATGAAACTTTTTTAATGGCAAATCGTTACGATGATTTTAAGAATTATTTTAATGGATATGAATTGCAGTGGAGTGCTGCAGTACGAACTCACACCGTAGGAAGAGCTAGTGGGGGAATGCTTTTTGGCATAAAAAAACAACTGACGTCGAACGTAAGCTTTGCGAGGAGAGAAGATAGGGACTTAGTCATAATTGAAACGAATGGGAAACAAATGGAGATTGTTCCTGTATACATAAACTGCTGCAACTGGCAAGCAGATTATACTGAATTGCTCGATTTCCTTCTTATTACAGGATGTAAAAATACGATGCTTATTGGCGATTTTAATGCTAGAGTTGGAAGAGAACAAGTAGCTCCTATTTGCAAAGGAGAAGTTACATGTTTTTCAAATATTGCCAGAAAGTCAAAGGATGAAACAATCGATACGAAAGGGAAACAACTAATAGAAACCTGTGAGTCGTTTGACCTATGTCTAATCAACGGAAGAACAGCAAGCGATATAGAGGGTGAATTAACTTATGTAAAAGGAAACGGATGTTCTGTAATAGACTATGCACTGATAAACGGAGATTGGCACGACCTGATACAAGACATGCAGATAGCTAATCAGACATTTTCAGACCACATGCCTCTGGTTATTGATTGTGCTTTATGTGCAAAAACACCAATTGCGAGGGATTTATCGCTTCTCCCAAAACTTATTTGGAAAGATAGTTGGGGTAACGAGTACCGCAGGCAACTGGATGAATGTGTCACTATTCTGGAACCGGACTGGAACCATGCTCTACTATACCCCAGCATTCTCACAAGTATTATACAATACATAGCTCAACCAAGAACAAGAAGAAGCAATGTTGTAAAAAAACAACCGCGGTTTGACGAAGATTGTTCGAAGGCCAGACGAAAATCTCTCGCGTCTCTAAACCTTTTCAGAAGGGTAAATTCAGAAGCCACAAGAAAAATATATATTGAAGCGAATGATCGGTACAAAGATGTCTGTGAACAGAAAAAATCGCTGTACTATAATAGAATGGCTAATGAAATGGCAGGCATTTCGAATAGTAAAGAGTTCTGGGCTATAGCGAAAAAATTAAATGGAACCACGCCCAAAGTTGGTACGTCAATTGGAGTTAATGCTCTAAAAAACCATTTCCAATTAATGCTCAATCCGCAAGGAACGCAAATCGCATATCAATATGCGATGCCAGATGTGCAAGATGACATTTTGGATGCAGCGTTTGAAATGGAAGAACTTTTTGAGGTCCTAAGAAAATGCAAACGAAACAAAGCCCCCGGAGAAGATAGGATACCATACGAATTTTTCCAAAATGCCTCCATAAAATTTCTTGAAAAACTTTTAGGCGCATTTAACTATATATATAGAGAAGGAAAAGTGCCGGAAGAGTTCCAAAGGTCTATTATATTCCCAATTTTTAAAAAAGGTGATCCGAATGATGCGGTTAACTACAGAGGCATATCGTTCATGAATACAGTAACTAAAATTCTCATGGGCCTAATGAATTCAAGGCTAGCAAAATGGGCTAAAGAAAATAACAAGTTGAGCCAGTTTCAGGCAGGATTTAGAGAAGGTTTCTCTACAGTGGACCAAATTTTTAACCTTACAAGTATAGCGGAAGGCTACTTAAATAAAGGCAAAAAACTTTACGCGTTTTTCATCGATTTTAGAGCCGCATTTGACACTGTAAACAGAAACTGCCTGTTCTATAAACTGTCACGGATCGGAGTATCTTCAACTTTTTTAAAAGCGCTTCTTAATTTATATGGAAAAAATGAATCAGTGATATGGAATGGTAAGGAGCTTTCGGACTCGTTCGAAATAAAAAGTGGAGTAAGACAAGGATGTCTTATAAGCCCTTTATTATTCTCACTCTTTTTGGATGACATCACAGATTTCATGCCCGCTGGAATCGAAGTAGAAGGAGTGAGAATTAAAACTCTGTTGTTTGCGGATGATATTGTCATTCTAGCAGAATCACCGAGTTCATTACAGCTAATGATAAATAAGTTAGAAAACTACTGCAAGCTAAACGACCTGCAAATAAATACAACAAAGTCAAAAATTCTTATCTTCAGAAAAGGCACAGGACGATTTGCAAGGAATGAAAAATGGAAATATGGCGGGGATGAATTGGAGGTTGTCAAGACGTTCAAATATCTGGGAATAACCCTAAGACACGACCTTTCACTGAAAAAACATTTCTCACTCAAGCTCTCCGATGCAAAGAAAGCTATCAATTATACGTGGAAAAATCTTATGTCTAATTCGAGGATCGGAATACCAGCAAAAATTAAAGTCTTCGAAGCTGTTATGCGATCGGTAATGTGCTACGGTGCACAGGTATGGGGAGGGAAATATTCCGATGAAGTGGAAAAGTTACTGCGTTTCTTTCTGAAAAAACTGCTTCGGCTTCCATCGAGCACGCCCAACTATCTGCTACAAATTGAGAGCGGTATAGCGCCACTTCTTGTATACACCCTTAAGTTGAATATGAACTTTGTTATAAAGGCTTTGAATTTAGAAGACGATACACGACTCACAAAAATACTAGTGCGGAAAGCAATAAGAACAAAAACCCTTTTCTTCAAGGACTGGGAAACCATCGCCACAAAATATAACATCAGGCTTGATTTAGAGGAGAGTAATATTTTAGACTGGCAGAGGATTGCGAACAAATTTATATTGGAGGTAGAACAGGCCATACGAATTGATAATGTTAGCAAAGCGGAAAGCTCAAGCTCACGCCGATTATATAAACAGCTCCAACATCAACACATGACCTATCTGAACCTTAACCTCAATACTGCCCAAATATCATTGGTACTTCGAGCGTGAGGAGAACTACTCAAGCTCAATTGGATGCCACATCGGGATGACCTTCCGCATCGCTGCAGCTTGTGTAACACTGGCGAAAATGAAGACGTGATACACTTCATCGGATCCTGCCCCATTATGAAGGAAATCCGGCGTAATCACTTTGGTGCCGACACTCTAATGTTGGAAGAATTAAAAAATATTCTTAACGACAGTCGTAATTGGACTACACTTGCCTCGTACTGTGAAACTGCTCTTAATTATAGAAAAAGAATTTTGGATGAAAACTTTTAAATGTACACTACTTCAGCTACTTTTTGCTTTATTGATATTTGTGTGTAAAATTATTGTTAAATTTGTTGTCAAATCTCGGCAGACGGCTAGGCCATGCTTAAATGTACAATTTTTATACAATTAATGTAATATTCAGGATTTAATAAAGTACCATTAACTTAAAAAAAAACTTAACTTAAACTTATAAAACACTCAAAAGTATTTGAAAAAATCGTATAGAACACTGACAAGTGTTTGAAAACGATAGAAAAGAAGACTTAGAAGTGTTAAACAGTTACATAAATGATCGTCATCCTATTAGTGACGTATAAAACTAGAGATGAGCTAAGTCGTGATTTCACAATCACAGGTACAACTGTGACTGTGATTTTGAAATCACTGTGATTTTAAACTGTGATTTTAAACTGTGATTGTGACAGTCGCAGTTTGAAAATAACGAGTCACGAGATAAACTTCCAAACAGATACATACCGTTCACAGACACGATACGAATCACAGTCACAAAGCAAATCAAGAAAAAGCGAAACTGCGAATGCGAAGCAAGAGAGCGTATAGATAGGTATCTACAAATCACAGTCACGACATGAATCACAACCACAAAACAAATCACAGAAGAGTGAAACTGCGAAGCAAGGTAGCATAGCAAATAGCAATAGCAAATTGAACTAACAGGTACGGACTAAGGGGTATGAAATTACTAAAAAGCAGCAGATTTCGTAGACATTTTTTAATCCATTCACATCGTAGCCATCCTTTAATGAAATTTATTATTTTATGGCTTGATAAAAAGAAGACGAACCATATTTTGGGGTACATACTATATTTATTTCGAAATGTCACCGGAAAGCCCTAAAATATCCAAAATTTGAGTGATTTTTTTTTCGCTTGGAAAAATTAAGATTTTAGGGCTTTCCGGTGACATTTCGAAATAAATATAGAATGTACCCCAAAATATGGTTCGTCTTCTTTTTATCAAGCCATAAAATAATAAATTTCATTTAAGGATGGCTACGATGTCAATGGATTAAAAAATGTCTACGAAATTTGCTGCTTTTTAGTAATTTCATACCCCTTAGTCCGTACCTGTTAGTTCAATTTGCTATTGCTATTTGCTATGCTACCTTGCTTCGCAGTTTCACTCTTCTGTGATTTGTTTTGTGGTTGTGATTCATGTCGTGACTGTGATTTGCTATGCTACATTGCTTCGCAGTTTCACTCTTCTGTGATTTGTTTTGTGGTTGTGATTCATGTCGTGACTGTGATTTGTAGATACCTATCTATACACTCTCTTGCTTCGCGTTCGCAGTTTAGCTTTTTCGTGATTTGCTTCGTGACTGTGATTCGTATCGTGACTATAAGTGGTGTTGGTTGGTATGTATCTGTTTGTTAGGGAGTTTGTCTCGTGTCTCGTGTCTCGTGACTCGTGATTTTCAAACTGCGACTGTGATTCTGATATGATGAGTATATGAAAGAAGAAGTAGTCAAAAATCGCAATCACGTTTTAGGCAATCACTCTTTATTTGATATTCGGTCACAGGTAGTGACTGCGATTTTACAATCGCTGCTACTAAATCACAGGTAGTGATTTTTTGCTCATCACTATATAAAACCATATAAAATGCCCAAAAGTATTTGAAAACATCGTATAGAACACTGAAAAGTGTTTGAAAACGATAGAAAAGAAGACTTAGAAGTGTTAAAAAAGTTACATAAATGATCGTCATCTTATTAGTGACGTATAAAGTATAAAAAACACAAGAAAGAAAACACATCCCGGACCGCCGTTTGGTGAAAATGATGAATTCTGAGAAAAAAAATGTTTTGTCTCAAATCGAATAATACACTTATGGGTTGAAAACTAAATGCAAATAATAATGTTTGACCACATTATTAAAGGTCTGTTTCTCATTTTGTGAGAAAATAAAATTTTCATAGTACCAAAATGTATGAAAAATTAAAGGTAACTAAAATGATCGTCAAATGATGTGGAAATTCCTACTATATCTAATATGAAATTTTACAAGTTTTCATTTGAGAAAACTTTTAGTGATGAAAACATCATTATAACATCATTTTATGATATAAAAAAATTTAAGAAAAAAATTAAGTTTTTGCAAGTACAAGAAAAAAGGCACATCCTGGACCGCCGTTTCTAAACTACTATAGGGAATGTGTATGAAAATGATCGATTTTGAGAAAAAATTTTTTATGTCTCAAATTGAATAATAACCTTATGGGATGAAAGTAAAAGCATTTGCCCGCATTATTAAAGGTTATTTGAGACAAAATAAAAACATTTCCGATTTTATGGGGGAGAAAATTTTGTCAAGTCCCAGGCAGAAGGCAAATGCTGGAACGCCGTTTCTAAACTACTATAGGGAATGTGTATGAAAATGATCAATTTTGAGAACAAATTTTTAATGTCTCAAATTGAATAATAACCTTATGGGATGAAAGTAAAAGAATTTGCCCATATAATAAAAGGTTATTTACACAAAATAAAAACATTCCCATTCCTGTGGAGGAAAAAATTTTGCCAAGTCCAAGCCAGCTGACAAATATAGGAATGTTGTTTCTACACTATTATATGGAATGTGAAAAAATTCACTATTCCGGATTGACGGAAAAACTGACATTGTCAGGTAGGGAGTTTGTCTGGGGCGGTACATCTCTCAAAATAATAACGAAGGTGTCCCAAGGGCAGCTCAGTGCGGACAGAAACCACACATAGAGCAAAAGGGCAAATGCTGACTTGATCCAGCTAAAGCTCGGCCTATCGATCCTTTTGGTTTATAGAGTTTTTATAACAAGAGGTGTCAGAAAAGTTGCCACAGGGATAACTGGCTTGTGGCGGCCAAGCATTCCTAGCGACGTCGATATCGGCTCTTCCTATCATTGTGAAGCAAAATTCACCAAACGTTGGTTTGTGAGCTGGGTTTAGACCGTCGTGAGACAGGTTAGTTTTACCCTACTGATGACAATTGTTGTTGCGACAGCATTCCTGCGTAGTACGAGAGGAACCGCAGGTACGGACCAATGGCACAATACTTGTTCGAGCGAACAGTGGTATGACGCTACGTCCGTTGGATTATGCCTGAACGCCTCTAAGGTTGTATCCGTGCTGGACTGCAATGATAAAAATGGGGCAATTGTATTGTATGGCAATAAACCATTAAAAGTTTATCTTCGATAAACGACAATGGATGCGATGCCAATGTTCTATGTAACAAAGCATATATGGGATGTATTAAATATCACCTGTACCCTCGCTAGTTACATAGTTAAACATTATTAAAAACGATAACAATGCCTAGAATCAATTGTAAACGACTTTGGTAATGGGCCAGGTGTTGTAAGTGGTAGAGCAGCTGCCATACTGCGATCCACTGAAGTTCATCCTTTGCTTGATGATTCGGGATAATAAACGAATCGAATTAAGAAGAGATAAGGGTTAGTTTAGGTTTGTATATTATTATATTATGTATTATTATATGATTATAGGTAGGTTATCTAATTATTATTATTGTATATTATTTATATTATGTTCGAGCGAACAGTGGTATGACGCTACGTCCGTTGGATTATGCCTGAACGCCTCTAAGGTTGTATCCGTGCTGGACTGCAATGATAAAAATGGGGCAATTGTATTGTATGGCAATAAACCATTAAAAGTTTATCTTCGATAAACGACAATGGATGCGATGCCAATGTTCTATGTAACAAAGCATATATGGGATGTATTAAATATCACCTGTAGCCTCGCTAGTTACATAGTTAAACATTATTAAAAACGATGACAATGCCTAGAATCAATTGTAAACGACTTTGGTAATGGGCCAGGTGTTGTAAGTGGTAGAGCAGCTGCTATACTGCGATCCACTGAAGTTCATCCTTTGCTTGATGATTCGGGATAATAAACGAATCGAATTAAGAAGAGATAAGGGTTAGTTTAGGTTTGTATATTATTATATTATGTATTATTATATGACTAGTTGGTTGTACCCGCTTCGCTGGGTATGCAAAGTAATATTTGATAAACAAATTGATTTTATTTAAAGAACTTCTTTGAAAACTACATTGCGTGTAAATTGTCTCTGGTTAATTAATAATCTTCCTTGCTGTGGATTAGATTCAATATACACCTTCTTTTGTCTTGCAACTCTTGATTGTGATAAAGCCACATACAGTTGGCCGTGTGAAAATACTCCGGTCTTCAAATGCATGCCAACGTCATCAAATGACTGGTCTTGAGCCTTGTTTATTATTATAGCGTATGCTAGAATTTATCGGAAATGGAATCATTGTGATAATTCATGCTCTTATTAAATTTCGTCCAGGCTCTTCCACAATCAATCGAGTTCCATTGCAGTCCTTTTTTAGGGTTCAAGTTTTTCAGCAACATGATGATGACACCTTGCTTAAGTACAGCACATGAGGTGGCTTGCTGGATGGAGTTTGCTGATTGAGGAATTCAACAGGGAAATTTGGTGCATCATTTGGATCTTCAGTCTTCACTGATAACAGAATCGCTCCTATTCATTTCTAATGTCTGCATATTTGTCAGCGCGGCAATGACTCGTTCTGAAAGTTCCTGCATTGACTTTTGCAGCAGATCGCCAAAAATTGTCTTAATTAAGTCTCCTGTTAATATAATTTCCGTGGGAATTTCAACAACGTCGTCTTCATACATTTTGCAATAATGAGAAGACTCATATTTTAATAGCCCTCAGGATTTTGTCCACAGACAAAAGTACCTGAGGAGCAGTTAGTAAATCAGTGATCTTAAAATTCGTAGCAAAGTACATATTGCCTAAAAACGGTTTCTGTTTTTTTTTGTATCTATTGATTTAGAATTTAGATTTATGAGTATAAATAATATTTTACTTCTTTTTACTTCTTTATTATCAATGTACAAAGTTTCATATTGATACGACAAACTCATTCGTGAGTTATGAAAAAGTTATCATTAAAATCATTGCCAATAACTCGAGCCCAAAGCAAAATACCTAAATATTTCTTATATAGAGTACACAAACCGAGTTTGAAGTCGATCGGATGAAAACTAAAAATGTTCCCGTACAAACTTTGACCCCCTAAGAAGGGTTGGTTTTATTTGGCAATTTGCTTTTGAAAACACTTGCCGAGCATTACTATAGTAGAGTTTGAACTTTGAAGAAAATTAAAATATGTATATGAAAAATAGGCGGTGCGTATTTGAATAATGAGAAAACACAAACATTGAAAATTTATTCAAATACCCACCGCCTACTTTTATTTAAAATAAGAAAAATAAGAAAAGTAAGGAGCGTTACAGAATCAGTAAGGGTAAATATATATATGAATTATAGGTAGGTTATCTAATTATTATTATTGTATATTATTTATATTATATATGTATTTATATTGTATATTTATGTATATGTAGCTTATGTTAGGGGACGCAAGTAAACAAAATGATCGTCATCTTATTAGTGACGTGAAAAAAAGTAAAATGATACTATGAAGTAAAACATAAAACATGCAAAAATGTTGGCTCTTCTTGTACATTATACAAAAAGTTAAATGATACCATGAAGTAAAACATAATAGCATGCAAAAATGTATGAAAAATGTTGGCTCTTCTTGTACATTAACAAAAAGTTAAATGATACTATGAAGTAAAACATAAAACATGCAAAAATGTATGAAAAATGTTGGCTCTTCTTGTTTCATTATACAAAAAAATAAATAAAATTATACTATAAAGTATAAAACAACATACAAAAGTGTATGAAAATGGTGGCTATTGGATTATATAAATTATAAAGGTTACATAAATGATCGTCATCCTATTAGTGACGTATAAAACCATATAAAACGCCCAAAAGTATTTGAAAATATCGTATAGAACACTGAAAAGTGTTTGAAAACGATTGAAAAGAAGACTTAGAAGTGTTAAACAGTTACATAAATGATCGTCATCCTATTAGTGACGTATAAAACCATATAAAACACACAAAAGTGTTTGAAAAAATCGTATAGAACACTGAAAAGTGTTTGAAAGCGATAGAAAAGAAGACTTAGAAGTGTTAAAAAGGTTACATAAATGATCGTCATCCTATTAGTGACGTATAAAACCATATAAAACGCCCAAAAGTATTTGAAAATATCGTATAGAACACTGAAAAGTGTTTGAAAACGATAGAAAAGAAGACTTAGAAGTGTTAAACAGTTACATAAATGATCGTCATCCTATTAGTGACGTATAAAACCATATAAAACGCCCAAAAGTATTTGAAAACATCGTATAGAACACTGAAAAGTGTTTGAAAACGATAGAAAAGAAGACTTAGAAGTGTTAAACAGTTACATAAATGATCGTCATCCTATTAGTGACGTATAAAAGCATATAAAACACTCAAAAGTATTTGAAAATATCGTATAGAACACTGAAAAGTGTTTGAAAACGATAGAAAAGAAGACTTTAAAACCATTTAAAACGCCCAAAAGTATTTGAAAACATCGTATAGAACACTGAAAAGTGTTTGAAAACGATAGAAAAGAAGACTTAGAAGTGTTAAACAGTTACATAAATGATCGTCATCCTATTAGTGACGTATAAAAGCATATAAAACACTCAAAAGTATTTGAAAATATCGTATAGAACACTGAAAAGTGTTTGAAAACGATTGAAAAGAAGACTTAGAAGTGTTAAACAGTTACATAAATGATCGTCATCCTATTAGTGACGTATAAAACCATATAAAAAGCCCAAAAGTATTTGAAAATATCGTATAGAACACTGAAAAGTGTTTGAAAACGATAGAAAAGAAGACTTAGAAGTGTTAAACAGTTACATAAATGATCGTCATCCTATTAGTGACGTATAAAAGCATATAAAACACTCAAAAGTATTTGAAAAAATCGTATAGAACACTGAAAAGTGTTTGAAAACGATAGAAAAGAAGACTTAGAAGTGTTAAACAGTTACATAAATGATCGCCATCCTATTAGTGACGTATAAAACCATATAAAACGCCCAAAAGTATTTGAAAACATCGTATAGAACACTGAAAAGTGTTTGAAAACGATAGAAAAGAAGACTTAGAAGTGTTAAAAAAGTTACATAAATGATCGTCATCTTATTAGTGACGTATAAAGTATAAAAAACACAAGAAAGAAAACACATCCCGGACCGCCGTTTGGTGAAAATGATGAATTCTGAGAAAAAAAATGTTTTGTCTCAAATCGAATAATACACTTATGGGTTGAAAACTAAATGCAAATAATAATGTTTGACCACATTATTAAAGGTCTGTTTCTCATTTTGTGAGAAAATAAAATTTTCATAGTACAAAAATGTATGAAAAATTAAAGGTAACTAAAATGATCGTCAAATGATGTGGAAATTCCTACTATATCTAATATGAAATTTTACAAGTTTTCATTTGAGAAAACTTTTAGTGATGAAAACATCATTATAACATCATTTTATGATATAAAAAAATTTAAGAAAAAAATTAAGTTTTTGCAAGTACAAGAAAAAGGCACATCCTGGACTGCCGTTTCTAAACTACTATAGGGAATGTGTATGAAAATGATCGATTTTGAGAAAAAATTTTTTATGTCTCAAATTGAATAATAACCTTATGGGATGAAAGTAAAAGCATTTGCCCGCATTATTAAAGGTTATTTGAGACAAAATAAAAACATTTCCGATTTTATGGGGGAGAAAATTTTGTCAAGTCCCAGGCAGAAGGCAAATGCTGGAACGCCGTTTCTAAACTACTATAGGGAATTCATACACATTCCAATTGATCAATGATCAATTTTGAGAACAAATTTTTAATGTCTCAAATTGAATAATAACCTTATGGGATGAAAGTAAAAGAATTTGCCCATATAATAAAAGATTATTTACACAAAATAAAAACATTCCCATTCCTGTGGAGGAAAAAATTTTGCCAAGTCCAAGCCAGCTGACAAATATAGGAATGTTGTTTCTACACTATTATATGGAATGCGAAAAAATTCACTATTCCGGATTGACGGAAAAACTGACATTGTCAGGTAGGGAGTTTGTCTGGGGCGGTACATCTCTCAAAATAATAACGAAGGTGTCCCAAGGGCAGCTCAGTGCGGACAGAAACCACACATAGAGCAAAAGGGCAAATGCTGACTTGATCCAGCTAAAGCTCGGCCTATCGATCCTTTTGGTTTATAGAGTTTTTATAAAAAGAGGTGTCAGAAAAGTTGCCACAGGGATAACTGGCTTGTGGCGGCCAAGCGTTCCTAGCGACGTCGATATCGGCTCTTCCTATCATTGTGAAGCAAAATTCACCAAACGTTGGTTTGTGAGCTGGGTTTAGACCGTCGTGAGACAGGTTAGTTTTACCCTACTGATGACAATTGTTGTTGCGACAGCATTCCTGCGTAGTACGAGAGGAACCGCAGGTACGGACCAATGGCACAATACTTGTTCGAGCGAACAGTGGTATGACGCTACGTCCGTTGGATTATGCCTGAACGCCTCTAAGGTTGTATCCGTGCTGGACTGCAATGATAAAAATGGGGCAATTGTATTGTATGGCAATAAACCATTAAAAGTTTATCTTCGATAAACGACAATGGATGCGATGCCAATGTTCTATGTAACAAAGCATATATGGGATGTATTAAATATCACCTGTACCCTCGCTAGTTACATAGTTAAACATTATTAAAAACGATGACAATGCCTAGAATCAATTGTAAACGACTTTGGTAATGGGCCAGGTGTTGTAAGTGGTAGAGCAGCTGTCATACTGCGATCCACTGAAGTTCATCCTTTGCTTGATGATTCGGGATAATAAACGAATCGAATTAAGAAGAGATAAGGGTTAGTTTAGGTTTGTATATTATTATATTATGTATTATTATATGATTATAGGTAGGTTATCTAATTATTATTATTGTATATTATTTATATTATGTTCGAGCGAACAGTGGTATGACGCTACGTCCGTTGGATTATGCCTGAACGCCTCTAAGGTTGTATCCGTGCTGGACTGCAATGATAAAAATGGGGCAATTGTATTGTATGGCAATAAACCATTAAAAGTTTATCTTCGATAAACGACAATGGATGCGATGCCAATGTTCTATGTAACAAAGCATATATGGGATGTATTAAATATCACCTGTAGCCTCGCTAGTTACATAGTTAAACATTATTAAAAACGATGACAATGCCTAGAATCAATTGTAAACGACTTTGGTAATGGGCCAGGTGTTGTAAGTGGTAGAGCAGCTGCTATACTGCGATCCACTGAAGTTCATCCTTTGCTTGATGATTCGGGATAATAAACGAATCGAATTAAGAAGAGATAAGGGTTAGTTTAGGTTTGTATATTATTATATTATGTATTATTATATGATTATAGGTAGGTTATCTAATTATTATTATTGTATATTATTTATATTATATATGTATTTATATTGTATATTTATGTATATGTAGCTTATGTTAGGGGACGCAAGTAAACAAAATGATCGTCATCTTATTAGTGACGTGAAAAAAAGTAAAATGATACTATGAAGTAAAACATAAAACATGCAAAAATGTTGGCTCTCCTTGTACATTATACAAAAAGTTAAATGATACCATGAAGTAAAACATAATAGCATGCAAAAATGTATGAAAAATGTTGGCTCTTCTTGTACATTAACAAAAAGTTAAATGATACTATGAAGTAAAACATAAAACATGCAAAAATGTATGAAAAATGTTGGCTCTTCTTGTTTCATTATACAAAAAAATAAATAAAATCACAATATATATTTACCCTTACTGATTCTGTAACGCTCCATACTTTTCATATTTTTCTTATTTTAAATAAAAGTAGGCGGTGGGTATTTGAATACATTTTCGAAATTTTAGTTTTCTCATTATTTAAAATTACCGCCTACTTTTCATATATTTAAATTTTCTTCATGGTTCAAACTCAAAAAAACTAATGCTCGGCAAGTGCTTTCAAAAGGAAATTGGCAATTTAAAACTTTGTACCTATATTGATAAAGAAGTAAAATATTATTTATACTCATAAATCTTTGCCCAGGTAGCAGAAATGTATGAAGAAGACGTTGTTGAAATTCCCACGGAAATTATATAAACTGGAGACTTGATTAATACAATTTTTGGCGATTTGCGGTAAATGTCAATGCAGGAACTTCCAAAATGAGTCATTGCCGCGCTGACAAATGCGCAGACATTAGAAATGAATAGGAATATAATCGATTTAATTGGTAATAAATCCTAAATCTATTTTAGCGCCGATTCTGTTGTCAGTGAAGACTAAAGATCCAAATGATGCACCAAATTTCCCTGTTGAGTTCCTCAATTAGCAAACTCCATCCAACAAGCCACCTCATGCCCTGTGTCAAGGTGTCATCATCATTTTGCTGAGAAACTTTAACCCTAAAAAAGGACTTCAATGGAACTCGATTGATTGTGGAAGAGCCTGGACGAAATGTGAAAAGAGCAAGAATTATTTCGACATGCAATCACAATGATTTAATTTCCGATAAATTCTAGCGTACGTAATAAAATAAGCAAGGCTCAAGACCAGTCATTTGATCACGTTGGCATGCATTTGAAGACCGAAGTATTTTCACACGGTCAACTGTATGTGGCTTTATCACGATCAAGAGTTGCAAGTCAAATTAAGATGTATATTGATTCTAATCCACAGCATGAAAGACAATTCACACGCAATGTAGTTTTCAAAGAAGTTTTTTAAATAAAATAATTTGTTTATCAATATTACTTTGCATACCCAGCGAAGCGGGTACAACCAACTAGTTATACTATAAAGTATAAAACAACATACAAAAGTGTATGAAAATGGTGGCTATTGGATTATATAAATTATAAAGGTTACATAAATGATCGTCATCCTATTAGTGACGTATAAAACCATATAAAACGCCCAAAAGTATTTGAAAAAATCGTATAGAACACTGAAAAGTGTTTGAAAACGATTGAAAAGAAGACTTGGAAGTGTTAAACAGTTACATAAATGATCGTCATCCTATTAGTGACGTATAAAACCATATAAAACACACAAAAGTGTTTGAAAAATTCGTATAGAACACTGAAAAGTGTTTGAAAACGATTGAAAAGAAGACTTAGAAGTGTTAAACAGTTACATAAATGATCGTCATCCTATTAGTGACGTATAAAACCATATAAAACACACAAAAGTGTTTGAAAAAATCGTATAGAACACTGAAAAGTGTTTGAAAGCGATAGAAAAGAAGACTTAGAAGTGTTAAAAAGGTTACATAAATGATCGTCATCCTATTAGTGACGTATAAAACCATATAAAACGCCCAAAAGTATTTGAAAATATCGTATAGAACACTGAAAAGTGTTTGAAAACGATTGAAAAGAAGACTTAGAAGTGTTAAACAGTTACATAAATGATCGTCATCCTATTAGTGACGTATAAAAGCATATAAAACACTCAAAAGTATTTGAAAATATCGTATAGAACACTGAAAAGTGTTTGAAAACGATAGAAAAGAAGACTTAGAAGTGTTAAACAGTTACATAAATGATCGTCATCCTATTAGTGACGTATAAAAGCATATAAAACGCCCAAAAGTTTTTGAAAAAATCGTATAGAACACTGAAAAGTGTTTGAAAACGATAGAAAAGAAGACTTAGAAGTGTTAAACAGTTACATAAATGATCGTCATCCTATTAGTGACGTATAAAACCATATAAAACGCCCAAAAGTATTTGAAAACATCGTATAGAACACTGAAAAGTGTTTGAAAACGATAGAAAAGAAGACTTAGAAGTGTTAAACAGTTACATAAATGATCGTCATCCTATTAGTGACGTATAAAACCATATAAAACACACAAAAGTGTTTGAAAAAATCGTATAGAACACTGAAAAGTGTTTGAAAGCGATAGAAAAGAAGACTTAGAAGTGTTAAAAAGGTTACATAAATGATCGTCATCCTATTAGTGACGTATAAAACCATATAAAACGCCCAAAAGTATTTGAAAATATCGTATAGAACACTGAAAAGTGTTTGAAAACGATTGAAAAGAAGACTTAGAAGTGTTAAACAGTTACATAAATGATCGTCATCCTATTAGTGACGTATAAAAGCATATAAAACGCCCAAAAGTATTTGAAAATATCGTATAGAACACTGAAAAGTGTTTGAAAACGATTGAAAAGAAGACTTAGAAGTGTTAAACAGCTACATAAATGATCGTCGTCCTATTAGTGACGTATAAAACCATATAAAACGCCCAAAAGTATCTGAAAAAATCGTATAGAACACTGAAAAGTGTTTGAAAACGATAGAAAAGAAGACTTAGAAGTGTTAAACAGTTACATAAATGATCGTCATCCTATTAGTGACGTATAAAAGCATATAAAACACTCAAAAGTATTTGAAAATATCGTATAGAACACTGAAAAGTGTTTGAAAACGATAGAAAAGAAGACTTAGAAGTGTTAAACAGTTACATAAATGATCGTCATCCTATTAGTGACGTATAAAAGCATATAAAACACTCAAAAGTATTTGAAAATATCGTATAGAACACTGAAAAGTGTTTGAAAACGATTGAAAAGAAGACTTAGAAGTGTTAAACAGTTACATAAATGATCGTCATCCTATTAGTGACGTATAAAACCATATAAAACGCCCAAAAGTATTTGAAAACATCGTATAGAACACTGAAAAGTGTTTGAAAACGATAGAAAAGAAGACTTAGAAGTGTTAAACAGTTACATAAATGATCGTCATCCTATTAGTGACGTATAAAAGCATATAAAACACTCAAAAGTATTTGAAAACATCGTATAGAACACTGAAAAGTGTTTGAAAACGATTGAAAAGAAGACTTAGAAGTGTTAAACAGTTACATAAATGATCGTCATCCTATTAGTGACGTATAAAAGCATATAAAACACTCAAAAGTATTTGAAAATATTGTATAGAACACTGAAAAGTGTTTGAAAACGATAGAAAAGAAGACTTAGAAGTGTTAAACAGTTACATAAATGATCGTCATCCTATTAGTGACGTATAAAAGCATATCAAACACTCAAAAGTATTTGAAAATATCGTATAGAACACTGAAAAGTGTTTGAAAACGATTGAAAAGAAGACTTAGAAGTGTTAAACAGTTACATAAATGATCGTCGTCCTATTAGTGACGTATAAAACCATATAAAACGCCCAAAAGTATCTGAAAAAATCGTATAGAACACTGAAAAGTGTTTGAAAACGATAGAAAAGAAGACTTAGAAGTGTTAAACAGTTACATAAATGATCGTCATCCTATTAGTGACGTATAAAAGCATATAAAACACTCAAAAGTATTTGAAAATATCGTATAGAACACTGAAAAGTGTTTGAAAACGATTGAAAAGAAGACTTAGAAGTGTTAAACAGTTACATAAATGATCGTCATCCTATTAGTGACGTATAAAACCATATAAAACGCCCAAAAGTATTTGAAAACATCGTATAGAACACTGAAAAGTGTTTGAAAACGATAGAAAAGAAGACTTGGAAGTGTTAAACAGTTACATAAATGATCGTCATCCTATTAGTGACGTATAAAAGCATATAAAACACTCAAAAGTATTTGAAAACATCGTATAGAACACTGAAAAGTGTTTGAAAACGATTGAAAAGAAGACTTAGAAGTGTTAAACAGTTACATAAATGATCGTCATCCTATTAGTGACGTATAAAACCATATAAAACGCCAAAAAGTATCTGAAAAAATCGTATAGAACACTGAAAAGTGTTTGAATGCGATAGAAAAGAAGACTTAGAAGTGTTAAACAGTTACATAAATGATCGTCATCCTATTAGTGACGTATAAAACCATATATAACACACAAAAGTGTTTGAAAAAATCGTATAGAACACTGAAAAGTGTTTGAATGCGATAGAAAAGAAGACTTAGAAGTGTTAAACAGTTACATAAATGATCGTCATCCTATTAGTGTAAGAAGCGATTTCAAACAAAACGTATTGTACGACTTCTAAATAAAACACTGATCACCCTGTCTTCACAAATCCATGCACCTACATGCTCGCTTATGTATCTTATTTTAAATACCTAACTTACAATAAGACTAATCGAACGATGTCACAGTTTCACCTTCAAATTTCCTCGCACAACTATGTTTACCGTATTCATTGTTTGACTAAGTACATATTACATATCATAATACATATCATAATTCGAGTGGTTATCCACAGCTAAGCTATGACGAGATTTGTTAAATTAGATTAGGGCAGTTGCAATAAAGACATTGTGCAGAAAGAAACGTCGTCTCTTGTTTTATTTTTCTGTTTGCTCTGTTCTGAATGTCCTATAGTTATATCAGAAGTGAGATAGTGTACCTGTACCTACATTACGCGTGTTATTTAAAGCCACGAAATTATTGCATGTTCTTAATCAATTTATGATACTTTATGGACCTTTATGTTACGTGTGATTTTATGTTATGCACATTGTTTAATTTGATTTGGTCAATTATTTACGAAGAAGCATTGCAACTAATTAGTGATTTCAATGGCATCACGCGCTACGAAATTTTTGCAAATTGCCACTGTGGTACAATTAAAAGACAATTAGCCGAATTGGGTTTGTCTACAACTGGAGTGAAAGTGGCACTGAAAATTCGATTGGAGAATGCAATTGCGCAGCTCACTGATGCCCAAATGGAGGAGTATTTTCCAGCAGCTGTCCTTGATGGCATTAGTGAGGATGACAATTCTTCAGAGCTAGAAGAGGAGAATAGACTGGTAACCCAACAGTTGGAGACTTTGCGGCAAGTCGTTAAGAGGAAGGAAGAAATCTATGCGTTGCAGAAGAGACTGGCCGAATTGAGCAGCCCTGTAGAATCAGTCACCCCATCTGCTATAGCTGACAGCGTAAGTTTTAGGGATATAGAAGATTCCCTTCCAACTTTTTCTGGTGACGATAACTTCCCTATCGCGAGATGGATCAAAGCGTTTGAAGAATCCAAACTCATCTATAAATTTGACGAATCCAAATGCTTCATCTACGCTCAGCGATTGCTGAAAGGAACCGCAAAACTATTTTTAAGATCAACATCGTGCCATTCGTGGATTGAGTTGAAAAAAGCTTTACTCAGTGAGTTTCATCAGCACTCAACCGCCTCTGACGTCCACAATGCCTTGCGCAACCGAAAAAAACAGAAGGATGAAAATTACCAGCAGTATGTTTTAACGATGCAGGAAATCGCCAGTGCAGCGGACATTGAAGAGCAGGACATCATAAAATTCCTGCTTACAGCCAACAGCATGTCCGAGTTGAAGGTCACCTTGAGGAAATACCAGAAAATGAGACCAGAATTCCAGCCATCAACATCTTCGAGCACGAGCAGTCATATCATAGCTTCAATACAACCAAAGCTTACACCACAAGCACGCAACAAAATCAGCATCAAGTGTTACAATTGTAATGACTTTGGACATGTCGTCACCAATTGTCCAAAGCCACGCAGAGATAAGGGTTCATGTTTTCATTGTGGAAAAATGGGGCATCTTATCAAGGACTGTCCACAATCAGCTACTGTCATGATGCTGCAAAACCACGAATCAACCAACAACTGTTCGAGCCCTTCATTCTTAGAAGACTTCCATGGCGTTTTCGAGTATGAATTCATCAGCGACGATCCTGGAGCAATTAGTACAAAGATGAATGCGATGACTATGATTGACACTGGAAGCCCCATTAGCTTCGTTCAGCTGAAATATGTCCAACCGTATATGATGACAACTGTAGAATCCGCAGCACAAGACTTCATCGGTATTAATAGCAGTAAGTTAGTAATTTATGGTAAGGTATTTTGCAAAATTAAGAAAGATAACTTATGTACTAACTTATATCTATATGTAGTTAAAAATGACACAATGAAAAACATAATAATTTTAGGAAGAGACTTTTTGCAATAAGCAAATATTAAATTAACTTTAGATAAAGAACAAATTCAAATTAAAACTAATACTTTTGCAATCGAAAATGTCGAGGAAATTGAAACTAATACTTTTGAAAGCGAAAATAATGAAATTTTTAATATTGATACGTGCAACGACTTAAATGAAATTTCTTTGAATATTAGTGAAAAATTAAGCTACGAAGAGAAAGCGAAAATAACGAATTTAGTTTCTGGGAGTATTTCAATCAATAGTAATTCGAATACTAAACAGTTTTCAGATGAGTGTTCCGATTTTGAAATGAAAATTGTGTTAACTGATGCGAATAAGGTTTTTAATTGTGCTCCAAGACGGCTCCCGTATGCCCATAAAACTGAGCTACAAAATATACTAGATGATTTGATAGATAAGAAAGTTATTAGGGAAAGCAAATCACCTTTTGCTTCACCGATTGTTTTGGTGAAAAAAAAGACTGGTGAATTGAGGTTGTGTATTGATTTCCGTCATTTAAATAGTATTACTGTCAAGGATAATTTTCCAATACCCTTAATAGAAGATCAGTTAGACACCTTGCGACTTAAAAAGTACTTTTCTTTACTTGACTTGAAAAGCGCATTTCACCACGTAAAAATGTCACTCGAATCAATTAAATATACCGCATTTATAACGCCATTGGGCCAATTCGAATTTTTACGAATGCCTTTTGGGCTTAAAAATGCGTCGGCCGTCTTTCAGAGGTATATCAATTTAATATTTAAAAAACTTTTAAAATCGGGAAAACTTTTAATTTACATTGACGATTTGTTTATTGCTACGGAAACTATGGCGGAACATTTTAAAATATTAGAAGAGGTAATGGAAATAGTAAGGGAACATAGTTTACAACTCCGGCTCGATAAGTGCTCATTCGTACTTGAAAGAATAACTTATTTAGGGTATGAGGTTTCTGCGGATGGTATAGGTCCAAACGCGGATGGATTACGAGCTGTAAAAGAGTTTCCTAGGCCTACAAACACCAAAAACTTGCATTCCTTTTTGGGCTTATGTTCATATTTCCGTAAATTTATCAAGGACTTTTCAATCATTTCCAAACCATTGTACGATCTTGTGAAAAGAGATGCCGAATTTATTTTTGCTGAAAAAGAATTGTTGGTTTTTGATATGCTTAAAAAAAAGTTATTAGATGCGCCATTACTAAGTATATACAATCCAAATGCAGACACAGAATTGCACTGTGATGCAAGTAGCTTTGGATTTGGTTCAGTGCTCTTACAGCGTCAAGAAGACAAACGTTTGCATCCAATCTTTTTCTTTTCTAAACGTGCCACAGCTCCAGAGTCTAAATATCATTCTTACGAGTTAGAAACATTGGCTATCATTTATGCCCTCAGGAGATTCAGGATTTATTTGACTGGTATCAAATTCAAAATTATTACTGATTGTAAGTCGCTCACACTTACCCTTAACAAAAAGCTTGTAGCGTACACCCGCGATGAAAGTTCGTTTGACATCTCTGGCGCATTCCCCATTTTACGACCACCTCCCATTTAGTACACCCAGAATAACCCCAATTTAGTACATTGGTACTAAACGGAATCGGGATGGCCGATTTTCACTTCCCATCACCCACGCCCGATCTTTTCACTTTGAACTGTCAGCGAAGAAGGAGCTCCTGAGATAAGAGGACCGACCAACGCATACGAATTTTCTCTGTGCTCTTAAAACAATTAACAGCATTAGTGCAGTTAATTTTAATAGTCTACCTAGTTAAATAAAAATAAAAGATTTTATTGCAACATCTGCACCTTTTTTTAAATTCCACACGCGTAAGTGAAATCAGAATAACCCTATTGATCCAGCAAAGAGTACAGATCACCTTCTTGTTCATGCAGATTTATTTGCGAGCCACGGATTTCATGAAGGCGAGCCCCTTCCCAAAATCGGCTCGTAATCGCTGAGTGTATTTTTCCGCCAACGGCAACACCTGTTACACGAACATTATAATTGTGCAAATCGTGATATATCCAGGTACCACGAAAAATCTTAGGCAAACGTGCCTCTTGAGTGCGTTTCAAGCGCCAAACAAGTAAGTAGCCATCAAATACTCTTTGGTCCAGCAAAAAGTACTGATTACTCTTCTTGATAACAGGCCCTGTTACGGTGGGGAATTTGTGGAGAAGACAGTTTCTCCTACTTTGTCCACCAACAGCAATAAACCGCCTTGCCCTGCGATCTTGCAAGCACCTGCTTTCGGTGGCGGCAAAATACGTTCGGAGCACCGCGAGTGTTTGTCGGATCAAGTCAATAGCCGCAAACCTCGCCTTATCCACCTGCAAAATCCCCTCGAACCGCGCGTTTGTGTGACTCTAAACCCGCCAGAAGCCAACCAAGTTTGGGTCGATCCAACGTGTGTGACGATCCCCAAAAATCCACACCCGCACAAGCAGAAGCAGATCACCAACAAAACCCATCCTCTGCGATCTTCAAAATAGTGTCGAAATTAATTAAAAAAAAAAGGATTTAATTTAATCGAATCTATGGTTTAGTGCCGCGATTTTCTTTCTGTTGAATTTTGTCTTAAGTTTTCTTTAAAGTAACGTTTTAATTACGATATCTAAGTAGCATCCATCGAACTTGCTTTGTTTTTTTTTATATACCTATTAAGAGAATATCGAATTGGACTTAATTAATATAATAGTGACAACATCATCAGGGTTTTTGTGCGCACAACAACAGCTGGATGTCGTAATTGGTCACAGTGAGTATACATTATTGCTTTTATTAATTTGATATTCTCTCTATAATTTCGTTCGATCTAAATTTTACCTAATGTTTTATTAAATAATATAAATGAATTTGAGTAACATATAATTTTTTTGAATAGTTTATATGCTACGCCGCGTTCTTATTAGCTATGTATAATGAAATATGAAATACATCCAGAAGTGTAAGGTCATTTTGCGTTTGATATGAGTGATTAAAGATTTTGATAGTTCGGTGAGAAGAGGAATGAGGAAGAAGGAAGAAGAGCTGATTGTGAGAAGAGAGAAGTAAGTGATAAAGTTTGGAAGTGAGGGGTCAACGAGAAAATATGCAAGGCAACCGTTGACAATGGTGTGAAGCATACATAGCTTCAATGGTTGAGGGCACGCCTATGTAGGATAACAGCTAACCTGCAATTCTCTCAGGTGCCCGACAGGTGTAAGATTGATTGGGAGTATGGGTGCATGCGTGTGTAGGAAGACAGTTTTTTTTTTCGGCACGATCATTTTTTTATTTTTGACGGGTTTAATCATATGTGGTAACAAGTTCCCACCCCAATACGGCGAGCTAGCCCGAGCATCGCGAGCGTGCCACCCGTTACCACCACAGGGGATTCTCGATCCACACCCCGACCGTTACAAAAATAAATGGCGCCCATCGATAGAGGCCGAAGTTTGCACCAAATGCAAACTTTTTGGTAGTTTTATAGAAGCATGTCGAGGAGAATCTCTATCCATACTATGGAACGAAGATCCCTCAGCACATCTTTTAAATCTTTTTATAATTTTTATGAGCAGGTACCGGTAAGAGTTTTTCGAATTTTAGAAGTGTTAGTTTATTTAACTATCTTCTTTAAGACCTATCAGAGTACCAAATTTCAACTTTTTTGAGCAATATCCGCAAGGGAAGATGTTCATTTAGAACACGCCAATGCAAAGATCGGCTCGCAGAGTCAATTAAATTTGACAAATAATTAGGTAAACAAGCAGTTTATGTCAACAAAATTGCTTAGTTAACAGGGAGTTCAGACACGCTTATGCACACGTATACCTTGTCGATTTATATCTGTCATACTCATCACTTTTCTTTCCGAATCATTCTTCTTCAAGCCGAACTGATAGTACATATTTTACAGAAATACCTTTATTGAGACATTTTTCAATATGAAGAAATTAGGAACAATACCTAAAGAGAAATTACAAACTAGATCGTCATCAAAGAAACAATTAAACTTAAACAATTCAATACACCAAGACACTATAAACCCATTAGAAAGTAGACCAAATATAACTCATTCACCTAAAAACATATATTGTTCAAGTAAACAAGATATGGTAGATCCAAATTCTAATAATTTAACCGAACAGGCAGGAGGTGGAGAAGCAATAGAACTGATAAGAGATTTTAATATTGAGTCACACACTTTAGACCCGTTAGAACCACCATCTGAAACGATTGGCGCAAACATTCGTCCAAGTGGAGATGCAACCGTAGCCAGTGGAGCTGATTATTTAAGCGACGTTTCCAACTTTGGAACTGCAGTCGATATGAACTCTGACGTTCAAAGCTACATAAAAAATTCTTTCCAGTCCCTTCAGATTTCAATGATGAAATCTCTACAAAATATGGTTAAGTCAGCTGTGGAAAAGACAGTGCAATCTACCGTAGCTGATGCGTTGAATGCAGACAGTCGCAAAAATAGGCAAACTGTCACTTATGCAGAGGCGCGGCAAAAGCAAACATCAGCTTTGCCTAAGCAAAATCAACAGCAAGTACCATCTCACTCTCACCGTATAAATCCGGTTATTCAGCAAAACCATAGAGAGCGCAGTGAAAATCAGCATGTACATGTTCAAAACAGAGCACATAGCGGCTATGCATACAGCCAACGTAACCGTTCCAACTCGATCCATGATGAGGAAGAAGATTCTGACTCATCTGCGGTTTACCACAGCTATGTTGAACGCTCTTCATTTCAAAGAAATAGTCCACAACCCATTCGTAGGCCAGAATTAGACCGTTGGGGGATTTGCTTTGATGGCACTTCCAAGTCTGTTTCGGCCGAAGACTTCGTGTTTAGGGTGGAAATCCTAAAAGAAAATTACAATTATTCATGGTCGGAGATCATAAATAATTTTCATTTATTGCTCGGAGGGATAGCACAAAACTGGTTTTGGCAGTATTTGCGAACTAATCCCAGATCAGATTGGATCACAATTCGGCAAGCATTGCTCAAACAGTTTAAGACTTATGAGTCTGACTTCGAAATTATCAAACAAATCATGGAACGCCGACAGCAAAACATGGAGAGTTTCGATGATTTTTATAATTCAATTATGCATTTACGTAACCAATTAAGAGTCCCCATTCCAGAATCAGAGTTGTTGCAGATACTCAAGGGTAATGTAAACAACCGTCTGATGAGTTTTGTGTATCCAATGGCGATACATTCTTTAGACCATTTTTGGGAAGAGTGTCGAAGAACTGAGAAGATGCTTCAAGCTCGAGACATTAATCGAAATCGACCTAATTTGTACATGTACAAAAACGTGCATGAGCTCGATTGGAAGAATCCTTCGGACGATTTGAGTCTTGAAGTTGATGCTATTTCTTTTGACAAACGATGCTTTAACTGCAAGAAACTAGGTCACACATTTGTGGCATGTCCATTACCGACTCTTAATCTATTTTGCTACCGCTGTGGCCTTGATAACTTCACCACACCAGATTGCCCTAAATGTAACCCACAGCAGGGAAACAGGAGATCGAGCGTAAAAAGGACGGGGGAATCATGCTCGACGCAGACCACCCCAAACGAGAACGTGTAGACAAAAGCACCAACACTGAAAGCTCTGATCTAGAGTCAGAGAAAACTAGCAAAACTGTAGTTTTAAATAATAGCCCTGATTGTCAAATCTCTCATCAAAATAATCAAGCTAAGTGTCGACATCTTAGATCATATGAAGATAGGTTAAGAACGTACAATGAAATTAGAGCGAAGATATTTTCCATTGAAGAGCTGCATTGCTCATCAAACAAATGCAGTTCTGTAAAATCACGTGTGCGCAGAGTAAAAAGGAAACATTTTAGAGAAATGATTGAGTTGTCTTGTCTTGAAGGTTACCACGATCCTCGTCCTTACGTAAACATTCAATTATTAAATGAGGAGGTGACGGGTATTCTCGACAGTGGAGCTACTGTTTCCTGCCTTGGTAAGGAATGTCTCAGCTTGGTTAAACGCCTCAATGTTCCCATAGTTCAGTACAACTCGGAAGTGCGTACCGCCGATGGTCAAGGACAGAGAGTTGTGGGAAGGATTAATGTACTCGTTAGCTATAATGGAACGAAGCAAAACTTGGACTTGTATCTAGTACCCTCTCTTTCTCAAGCGCTCTACCTTGGCATTGACTTTTGGCAGAAATTCAAAATTGCGCCACACCTCATTAGTGAAATTTCTCTACCTGATTCAATCGATCCTTCAACTCACCAATTAACATCAGAGCAACGTGAACAATTACAAAAAGCCATCGATGCGTTTCCATCCTTTGCAAAACTTGGGTTAGGAAGTACAACGGTAGAGATGCATAAGATTGACACTGGGGATGCGGAACCAGTAAAACAGAGGCATTATCCTGTGTCACCTGCTATTCAGAAACTGCTGTATGAGGAGCTGGACCGCATGCTGTCTTTGGGAGTGATAGAGGAAAGCCAAAGTTCCTGGAGTTCTCCGGTCGTTCTTATTAGAAAACCGGGGAAGAACAGACTTTGTCTAGACTCGCGTAAACTCAACTCACTCACTAAGAAGGATGCGTACCCGCTTCCTCATATAGAGGGGATGTTAAGTCGTCTGCGAGATACACACTTTATTTCAAGTGTGGATCTCAAAGACGCATTTTGGCAGATCCCCTTGGAGGAATCGTCGAGGGCAAAGACGGCCTTTACTGTGCCTGGGCGACCACTCTACCATTACACTGTCATGCCCTTTGGGCTGTGCAATGCCGCCCAAAGGTTATGCAGATTAATGGATAGGGTGATCCCATCGGCATTAAGGGAACGCGTGTTTGTGTACCTCGACGATCTTCTAATCATCTCCGCGGATTTTGACAGCCATCTGATTTTGCTGGAAGAGGTAGCCCAGTGTCTCAAAAAAGCCCAACTCACCATAAATGTCGAGAAGTCGAAGTTTTGTTTTCGCGAACTGCGTTACTTGGGCCACATCATTGGTCAAGGACATATAAAACCGGACCCCGAAAAAGTTTCGGCTATCGAATGCTTTCCGATGCCTAAGACCGTAAAACAGATGCGACGATTTCTCGGCATGAGTGGGTGGTATCGACGGTTTATAAAAAATTTCGCCGCACTCGCTACTCCTCTTACCAATACATTAAAGAAAAATAAAACGTTTGAGATGAGCGAAGATGCAATCAAAGCTTTTGAAAGTTTGAAAGCTGCATTAGTCTCAGCGCCTCTGTTAACAAACCCAGATTTTTCGAAAAAGTTTGTCATTCAATGTGATGCTTCGAGCTACGGTATTGGGGCAGTTTTATCGCAATGCGACGACGAGGGTAACGAGAAGCCTGTTGCGTTCTTCTCACAGAAGTTAAACGCCTGTCAACGCAATTATAGCGTGACGGAGCAAGAATGCCTCGCAGCCCTACATGCAGTTAAAAAGTTCAGGCCTTACATTGAGGGTTCACGATTTTCCATTATCACAGACCATGCTAGCTTAAAATGGCTAATGGGACTAAAAGATTTAAGCGGACGGTTAGCGAGGTGGTCTTTGCAGTTGCAAGCATATGACTTCGATATCCAACACCGAAAAGGCAGCGCACATACTGTACCTGACGCCCTATCTCGAGCACACATTGAAGAACTTTTGCTGAACGAACATTCTAGCGTCAAACTTGATCTTGATGATCCAGAATTTGTATCTGATGAGTACCAGAAATTACTAAAAACAGTTTCATCAAATCCAGAAAACTTTCCTGATTTGAAGATACTCGAAAATAAAGTCTACAAACGTCTACTTACTGCAGACGACATTCACAAATCTGACGTACAATGGCGATTGTGGATACCTTCAAAACTTACCAATGCTTTGATTGAAGATGCTCATAATCCACCCATGGCATCTCACGGTGGAATGGCAAAAACATTAGAGCGTCTTCGGAAACTTTTCTTCTGGCCAAACATGGTAACACAGGTGCGTGACTTTGTCAGGAACTGTGTCCAATGTAAGCAATCCAAATCCTCAAATGCATGTCTTAAGCCCCCTATGACTTCACTTCTGAATATAAGCAAGCCATTTCAGAAAATCTACATAGATTTTCTTGGCCCCTATGTAAGGTCGAAAAGTGGCAATCTTTATTTGTTCATCGTTCTTGACCACGCTTCTAAGTTCGTTCTTTTGAAGCCGATGTCAAAAGCCCATTCGTCTGGAGTAATTCGTTTTCTCGAGCAAAGTGTATTCAACACTTTCGGAATACCCGAGACTGTGCATTCGGACAATGGCAAACAATTTGTCAGCAAAGAGTTTGCAAATGCCTTATCGAAGTATGGGATTAAACATTTCCGAACCGCATTGTATTCACCACAATCTAATGCTTCGGAGAGGGTGAACCAAACCATTTTAAGTGCCATTAGATCGTATCTTCGTACTGACCAGCGCGAATGGGACCGCTATATTCCAGAAATCCAGCAATCAATTTGTAGCTCTGTACACCAATCTACAGGTGTAAGTCCGTATTTTGCATTGTTTGGTACAGAAATGATCACCCACGGTAGTGTTTATCCTTTGCTACAAACGTTGAATGCATTAAACGAAGGTGAGTTTATTGTGCTACCCAAATCCGACAGACTCCATCTTATTCGGGATAAAATAAAAGAACATATGAAAGCGTCTTTTGAGAAAAATGCCAAAGCTTATAACCTCAGGGCTAAGGCTAGAAATTTTCAGCCTGGACAGGAGATTTTTAGGAGGAATTTTGTTCAGAGTAACGCCGCAAAATCCGTTAATGCAAAACTCTGTCCGAAATTTTTGAAATGTCGAGTCGTAAAAAGAGTGGGACAGAGCATGTATGCAATCGAGAACCTTAAAGGGAAGCAAATAGGTGTTTTTCATGCGAAGGATTTGAAGGCTTAGTTCTCTCATTACAGGGGAAGTAAAAACAGGGTCATGGGTCGAGACTCCTGCAAGTTTTCAATCGCGGTCGTCCAGTTTCCATGCCTTTATCTTTACAAATAAGATTGACGATAAATGCATGGTGTTGTAGCGTACACCCGCGATGAAAGTTCGTTTGACATCTCTGGCGCATTCCCCATTTTACGACCACCTCCCATTTAGTACACCCAGAATAAGCCCAATTTAGTACATTGGTACTAAACGGAATCGGGATGGCCGATTTTCACTTCCCATCACCCACGCCCGATCTTTTCACTTTGAACTGTCAGCGAAGAAGGAGCTCCTGAGATAAGAGGACCGACCAACGCATACGAATTTTCTCTGTGCTCTTAAAACGTTTAACAGCATTAGTGCAGTTAATTTTAATAGTCTACCTAGTTAAATAAAAATAAAAGATTTTATTGCAACATCTGCACCTTTTTTTAAATTCCACACGCGTAAGTGAAATCAGAATAACCCTATTGATCCAGCAAAGAGTACAGATCACCTTCTTGTTCATGCAGATTTATTTGCGAGCCACGGATTTCATGAAGGCGAGCCCCTTCCCAAAATCGGCTCGTAATCGCTGAGTGTATTTTTCCGCCAACGGCAACACCTGTTACACGAACATTATAATTGTGCAAATCGTGATATATCCAGGTACCACGAAAAATCTTAGGCAAACGTGCCTCTTGAGTGCGTTTCAAGCGCCAAACAAGTAAGTAGCCATCAAATACTCTTTGGTCCAGCAAAAAGTACTGATTACTCTTCTTGATAACAGGCCCTGTTACGGTGGGGAATTTGTGGAGAAGACAGTTTCTCCTACTTTGTCCACCAACAGCAATAAACCGCCTTGCCCTGCGATCTTGCAAGCACCTGCTTTCGGTGGCGGCAAAATACGTTCGGAGCACCGCGAGTGTTTGTCGGATCAAGTCAATAGCCGCAAACCTCGCCTTATCCACCTGCAAAATCCCCTCGAACCGCGCGTTTGTGTGACTCTAAACCCGCCAGAAGCCAACCAAGTTTGGGTCGATCCAACGTGTGTGACGATCCCCAAAAATCCACACCCGCACAAGCAGAAGCAGATCACCAACAAAACCCATCCTCTGCGATCTTCAAAATAGTGTCGAAATTAATTAAAAAAAAAAGGATTTAATTTAATCGAATCTATGGTTTAGTGCCGCGATTTTCTTTCTGTTGAATTTTGTCTTAAGTTTTCTTTAAAGTAACGTTTTAATTACGATATCTAAGTAGCATCCATCGAACTTGCTTTGTTTTTTTTTATATACCTATTAAGAGAATATCGAATTGGACTTAATTAATATAATAGTGACAACATCATCAGGGTTTTTGTGCGCACAACAACAGCTGGACGTCGTAATTGGTCACAGTGAGTATACATTATTGCTTTTATTAATTTGATATTCTCTCTATAATTTCGTTCGATCTAAATTTTACCTAATGTTTTATTAAATAATATAAATGAATTTGAGTAACATATAATTTTTTTGAATAGTTTATATGCTACGCCGCGTTCTTATTAGCTATGTATAATGAAATATGAAATACATCCAGAAGTGTAAGGTCATTTTGCGTTTGATATGAGTGATTAAAGATTTTGATAGTTCGGTGAGAAGAGGAATGAGGAAGAAGGAAGAAGAGCTGATTGTGAGAAGAGAGAAGTAAGTGATAAAGTTTGGAAGTGAGGGGTCAACGAGAAAATATGCAAGGCAACCGTTGACAATGGTGTGAAGCATACATAGCTTCAATGGTTGAGGGCACGCCTATGTAGGATAACAGCTAACCTGCAATTCTCTCAGGTGCCCGACAGGTGTAAGATTGATTGGGAGTATGGGTGCATGCGTGTGTAGGAAGACAGTTTTTTTTTTCGGCACGATCATTTTTTTATTTTTAACGGGTTTAATCATATGTGGTAACAAGTTCCCACCCCAATACGGCGAGCTAGCCCGAGCATCGCGAGCGTGCCACCCGTTACCACCACAGAGGATTCTCGATCCACACCCCGACCGTTACAAGCTATTAAATCCAAGAATCTCACGTTGGGCTTTAGAGCTGCAAGAATACGATTACTCAATCGAGCATAGGGATGGTAAAAGAATGGGTCACGTTGACGCTCTCAGCAGGTGTCACAACATATTTATTGTTGAACCGGAATCTTTTGAGCATGTCCTGGCTGCATCTCAGCAAAAGGATACAGTCATAAGACGACTAGTAGATATGCTAGAGAAAAGGGAAAGTCCATGCTATGAATTGATAAACGGTCTCGTCTATCGTAAAATAAATAAGAAAGTGTTCTTTTACGTCCCAGCGCAGATGGAAAGGAATGTTATACAGACTCACCATGATGCTTTGTGCCATGTTGGTGTCGAAAAATGTTACAATTTTCTAAAGAAAACGTACTGGTTTCATTTTATGAAAGCCAAAATCAAAAATCATATAAGCAATTGCTTAAAATGTATACATTTCTCGCCACCAACTGGCAAAAAGGAGGGAGTATTGCACAGTATTCCCAAAGGTGATAAACCTTTTGAGACTCTTCACATTGACCATTATGGTCCCTTACCTTCAGCCATTCGGAATCTTAAAAAACACATATTATTGGTGGTTGATGGGTTTTCTAAGTACACAAAGCTTTACCCTGTCAAAAGCACAAGTACAAAAGAGGCACTAATGTGTTTAGAATCATACTTCACAAATTACAGCAAACCAACCCGAATAGTATCTGACAGAGGGAGCTGTTTTACGTCTGAGGAATTTGCCATTTTCTGTAGTAATTACAATGTTCAGCATATTAAGATCGCGACGAGTTCACCTCAATCTAACGGGCAAGTAGAGAGGATGAATAGAAGCCTCACTCCGATGCTTGCCAAAGAGAGCGAAATAGAACCCGGTGAGTGGACAAAACTGATGAAAAACTGTGACATCTACTACGGAAGGATGAAAAACTGTGACATCTACTACGGTGATTGCTACAGAGAACAGAAGCAGCGTCTATTCGGATGCGGATTCGTTGTAAGCGGCAGACTTAGGCAAGAAGTCTTGAGCTTTCGACACGTTAGTGAGCGCCTTACAACTATCCGCATCAAGGCTAAATTCGCCAACATCAGCCTGATATGCGCTCACGCCCCCACAGAAGATAAGGACGATGCTACCAAAGAATGTTTCTATGAGCTCCTCGACAAAACATATGAGCAATGTCCTAAGTACGACGTTAAAATCGTCTTAGGTGATTTTAACGCCAAAATAGGAAAGGAGGACATCTTTGGTAGCACTATCGGAAAGCACAGCCTACACGACACCACGTCTGGAAACGGACTTAGGCTAATTGACTTTGCTGCGGGACGTAATGCTACTATAGCAAGCACACGGTTTCCACACCTCAACATTCACAAAGGAACATGGCGGTCACCAGACCATCAAACGGTCAATCAAATTGACCATGTTGCGATCGACGCAAGGCACTCCTCCAGTATTCTAGATGTCCGAACTTTCCGAGCGGCCAACATAGACTCGGATCACTACCTTGTTGTAGCCAAGGTACGTATGCGGATATCCCAGACACCACAACAACGAGGAAATACTGTGAGAAGATTCAACGTTGAACGGCTACAAACGCAACAAACCGCCAGAACTTTTGCCGATCGCGTCTCCCTCAACCTCTCGAGAAGTCCTGTGCAGCCAGCATCAAGTGCTGAAGACCAGTGGCATCGATGCCAAGAAGCCATCAGAAAAGCCGCGACTGATGTGCTAGGTTTCACCCGACCACCACCGCGAAACCCCTGGTTTGATGAAGAGTGCCGGCAAGCACATGCAGCAAAGCAACTGGCCTACAAAGCGGCGCTGCAGAGAAGGACGAGAGCAGCTCGTGAGCTCTACGAGCAAAAAAGGAGGGAAGAACACCGTCTTCTCCGGAGGAAAAAGAAAGAGCATGAGAAGCGCGCGATCGAGGAAATAGAGAGGTGTTACTCCAGGAACAATGTTCGGAAGTTTTACCAAAAGGTAAAAAGAACGTGTCACGGGAACAAGGCCCGAACAGAGACCTGTAGAGACGAACAAGGAAACCTTGTAGTAGAGTCACAGTCGGTGCTGAGGACATGGAAAAACCATTTCTGCAGACTGCTAAACGGCGAAGACGACACAAATTCCGCTGTCAGGCAGAATGAACCATTCAACCTGGGCGATGAAAGCCAAGACTTCCGTCCACCTGACCAAAATGAGGTAAGGATAGCAATATCCAAGCTGAAGTCCAACAAAGCTGCAGGACCGTTTATCGGCCGAGCTTTTTAAGGCAGCGGGGGATGACTTGGTAGAGAGCATACACCAACTCGTTTCTAAAATTTGGTCAGAGGAAAGTATGCCTGAAGAATGGAGCCTCAGCATTGTCTGCCCGATCCATAAGAAAGGAGACCCTCTAAACTGCGCCAACTATAGAGGCATCAGTCTCCTTAACATCGCTTACAAAATCCTGTCTTCCGTACTGTGTGAACGCCTGAAACCATTTGTCAACGAACTGATTGGACCCTATCAGTGCGGTTTTAGGCCCGGTAAGTCCACAACCGACCAAATATTCACACTACGGCAGATCCTGGAGAAAACCCAAGAAGTCCAAATCGATACTCATCACCTATTTATCGATTTTTAAGCCGCATATGACAGCATTTATAGAGACGAGCTATACAGAGCCATGTCTAGTTTTGGCATCCCTGCCAAACTTGTCAGATTGTGCAGAATGACGATGGAGAACGCTCGCTGCTCCGTAAAGGTCGGAAACAGTCTCACCGAGACCTTTGATGTCAAAAAAGGATTTAGACAAGGTGATGCGCTGTCATGTGACTTTTTTAACATCATTCTTGAGAAAATTGTGCGAAACTCGCAAGCCAACACCAGGGGCACAATTTTCCAAAAGTCTGTGCAACTACTTGCATACGCTGACGACATCGACATCATTGGCAGGACACAGCGAGCTGTCACTGGTGCGTTTGCAAGTATCAGTACAGAGGCGGCAAAAATGGGTTTGGTGGTGAATGAGGGCAAAACAAAATATATGCTGTCAACTAGAAGGGACACACAACATCGACGAATCGGACAGAACGTCACGATAGACAGCTATAACTTTGAGGTAGTTCGGGACTTTGTCTATCTCGGCTCCGCTATTAATTCTGAAAATGACATCACATCAGAAATCAAGCGAAGAATTACACTTGCCAACCGCTGTTACTTTGGCCTAAGAAGGCAATTGATTAGTAAGGCCCTGTCGAGAAACACTAAGGAGACTCTATATAAGACCCTCATCATCCCAGTCCTGCTTTATGGCGCAGAATCATGGACGTTGTCAAAAGCGGATGAAGATCTCCTTGGTCGCTTCGAACGCAAAATTCTTCGAGTGATTTTCGGTCCCGTTTGTGTTGACGGGCTTTGGAGGAGGAGATTTAACAGCGAACTCTACGAGCTGTACAGCGACATCGACCTTGTCAGAAAAGTACGTATCAGTCGACTAAGATGGCTAGGACATGTAGAGCGAATGAACACCAACGCTCCGGCCCGAAGAGTCTTCGATTCCAACCCGGAGGGACAACGCAGTAGAGGAAGACCTCGCCTTAGGTGGCGCGCACAAGTGGAAGGGGACCTCAACCAACTTGGAGTGCGCAACTGGAGGCAGTTAGCCAAAGATCGTGCTAACTGGAGAGGCGTGTTGGTTGAGGCCCAGGTCCACCCCGGACTGTAGCGCCATCTAAGTAAGTAAGTAAGTAGAGTGGACAAAACACTTAAGCAAAGTAGAATTCGCCCTTAACAATGTAGAAAACAAAAGTACAGGGTTTTGTCCAAGCGTTCTACTTTTTGGCGTTGCTCAAAAAGGTATAGTTAGTGATAAACTTCGTGAGTATTTAGAGCAAAATATCACCACAGAAGAGGCCAGGGATCTGGAGTCCGTTAGATGACAAGCACATGAAAAAACCATTCGTAGTCAGGATGTGAATAAATCTTATTTTGACAAGCGACATAAAACAGCATACCCATACAAGGTCGGTGATTATGTCATGATTAAAAATGTTGTAAATACTCCTGGAATAAACAAAAAATTTATAGCTAAATATAAAGGTCCTTATCAGATTATAAAATCTCTTGAGCATGACAGATATGTAGTAAAAGATTTAGATAATCTTCAAATATCACGAATTCCATACGAAGGAGTTGCATCTCCTGAAAACATGAAACCGTATGTTGATTTATAAAAGTTTCACACGTATCGATATTTTCTGTTTGTTATTATTTGTATATGATATAGTGTTTTATATATTTGTCAATTTCGTATAGAAAAAAGGATGTGAATTTAATATTGAAAACCATTGATAGCATGTTATACCTGTTGTACATTTAGTTTTAAGTTAATTGTGTTATTATGATTTTGAAGAGTTTAATTTTAAAACTATCTTATTACAATGTTATAATTTCTATATACATATATGTATATATATTCTGAATGAACATTTTGTAAAATGTAAAAGTGTCTATGTACATGCATGCGATAAATCGAGGACGATTCATTGTCAGGATGATCGAGTTGTAAGAAGCGATTTCAAACAAAACGTATTGTACAACTTCTAAATAAAACACTGATCACCCTGTCTTCACAAATCCATGCACCTACATGCTCGCTTATGTATCTTATTTTAAATACCTAACTTACAATAAGACTAATCGAACGATGTCACAGTTTCACCTTCAAATTTCCTCGCACAACTATGTTTACCGTATTCATTGTTTGACTAAGTACATATTACATATCATAATACATATCATAATTCGAGTGATTATCCACAGCTAAGCTATGACGAGATTTGTTAAATTAGATTAGATTAGATTCAATTATTAAATGAGGAGGTGACGGGTATTCTCGACAGTGGAGCTACTGTTTCCTGCCTTGGTAAGGAATGTCTCAGCTTGGTTAAACGCCTCAATGTTCCCATAGTTCAGTACAACTCGGAAGTGCGTACCGCCGATGGTCAAGGACAGAGAGTTGTGGGAAGGATTAATGTACTCGTTAGCTATAATGGAACGAAGCAAAACTTGGACTTGTATCTAGTACCCTCTCTTTCTCAAGCGCTCTACCTTGGCATTGACTTTTGGCAGAAATTCAAAATTGCGCCACACCTCATTAGTGAAATTTCTCTACCTGATTCAATCGATCCTTCAACTCACCAATTAACATCAGAGCAACGTGAACAATTACAAAAAGCCATCGATGCGTTTCCATCCTTTGCAAAACTTGGGTTAGGAAGTACAACGGTAGAGATGCATAAGATTGACACTGGGGATGCGGAGCCAGTAAAACAGAGGCATTATCCTGTGTCACCTGCTATTCAGAAACTGCTGTATGAGGAGCTGGACCGCATGCTGTCTTTGGGAGTGATAGAGGAAAGCCAAAGTTCCTGGAGTTCTCCGGTCGTTCTTATTAGAAAACCGGGGAAGAACAGACTTTGTCTAGACTCGCGTAAACTCAACTCACTCACTAAGAAGGATGCGTACCCGCTTCCTCATATAGAGGGGATGTTAAGTCGTCTGCGAGATACACACTTTATTTCAAGTGTGGATCTCAAAGACGCATTTTGGCAGATCCCCTTGGAGGAATCGTCGAGGGCAAAGACGGCCTTTACTGTGCCTGGGCGACCACTCTACCATTACACTGTCATGCCCTTTGGGCTGTGCAATGCCGCCCAAAGGTTATGCAGATTAATGGATAGGGTGATCCCATCGGCATTAAGGGAACGCGTGTTTGTGTACCTCGACGATCTTCTAATCATCTCCGCGGATTTTGACAGCCATCTGATTTTGCTGGAAGAGGTAGCCCAGTGTCTCAAAAAAGCCCAACTCACCATAAATGTCGAGAAGTCGAAGTTTTGTTTTCGCGAACTGCGTTACTTGGGCCACATCATTGGTCAAGGACATATAAAACCGGACCCCGAAAAAGTTTCGGCTATCGAATGCTTTCCGATGCCTAAGACCGTAAAACAGATGCGACGATTTCTCGGCATGAGTGGGTGGTATCGACGGTTTATAAAAAATTTCGCCGCACTCGCTACTCCTCTTACCAATACATTAAAGAAAAATAAAACGTTTGAGATGAGCGAAGATGCAATCAAAGCTTTTGAAAGTTTGAAAGCTGCATTAGTCTCAGCGCCTCTGTTAACAAACCCAGATTTTTCGAAAAAGTTTGTCATTCAATGTGATGCTTCGAGCTACGGTATTGGGGCAGTTTTATCGCAATGCGACGACGAGGGTAACGAGAAGCCTGTTGCGTTCTTCTCACAGAAGTTAAACGCCTGTCAACGCAATTATAGCGTGACGGAGCAAGAATGCCTCGCAGCCCTACATGCAGTTAAAAAGTTCAGGCCTTACATTGAGGGTTCACGATTTTCCATTATCACAGACCATGCTAGCTTAAAATGGCTAATGGGACTAAAAGATTTAAGCGGACGGTTAGCGAGGTGGTCTTTGCAGTTGCAAGCATATGACTTCGATATCCAACACCGAAAAGGCAGCGCACATACTGTACCTGACGCCCTATCTCGAGCACACATTGAAGAACTTTTGCTGAACGAACATTCTAGCGTCAAACTTGATCTTGATGATCCAGAATTTGTATCTGATGAGTACCAGAAATTACTAAAAACAGTTTCATCAAATCCAGAAAACTTTCCTGATTTGAAGATACTCGAAAATAAAGTCTACAAACGTCTACTTACTGCAGACGACATTCACAAATCTGACGTACAATGGCGATTGTGGATACCTTCAAAACTTACCAATGCTTTGATTGAAGATGCTCATAATCCACCCATGGCATCTCACGGTGGAATGGCAAAAACATTAGAGCGTCTTCGGAAACTTTTCTTCTGGCCAAACATGGTAACACAGGTGCGTGACTTTGTCAGGAACTGTGTCCAATGTAAGCAATCCAAATCCTCAAATGCATGTCTTAAGCCCCCTATGACTTCACTTCTGAATATAAGCAAGCCATTTCAGAAAATCTACATAGATTTTCTTGGCCCCTATGTAAGGTCGAAAAGTGGCAATCTTTATTTGTTCATCGTTCTTGACCACGCTTCTAAGTTCGTTCTTTTGAAGCCGATGTCAAAAGCCCATTCGTCTGGAGTAATTCGTTTTCTCGAGCAAAGTGTATTCAACACTTTCGGAATACCCGAGACTGTGCATTCGGACAATGGCAAACAATTTGTCAGCAAAGAGTTTGCAAATGCCTTATCGAAGTATGGGATTAAACATTTCCGAACCGCATTGTATTCACCACAATCTAATGCTTCGGAGAGGATGAACCAAACCATTTTAAGTGCCATTAGATCGTATCTTCGTACTGACCAGCGCGAATGGGACCGCTATATTCCAGAAATCCAGCAATCAATTTGTAGCTCTGTACACCAATCTACAGGTGTAAGTCCGTATTTTGCATTGTTTGGTACAGAAATGATCACCCACGGTAGTGTTTATCCTTTGCTGCAAACGTTGAATGCATTAAACGAAGGTGAGTTTATTGTGCTACCCAAATCCGACAGACTCCATCTTATTCGGGATAAAATAAAAGAACATATGAAAGCGTCTTTTGAGAAAAATGCCAAAGCTTATAACCTCAGGGCTAAGGCTAGAAATTTTCAGCCTGGACAGGAGATTTTTAGGAGGAATTTTGTTCAGAGTAACGCCGCAAAATCCGTTAATGCAAAACTCTGTCCGAAATTTTTGAAATGTCGAGTCGTAAAAAGAGTGGGACAGAGCATGTATGCAATCGAGAACCTTAAAGGGAAGCAAATAGGTGTTTTTCATGCGAAGGATTTGAAGGCTTAGTTCTCTCATTACAGGGGAAGTAAAAACAGGGTCATGGGTCGAGACTCCTGCAAGTTTTCAATCGCGGTCGTCCAGTTTCCATGCCTTTATCTTTACAAATAAGATTGACGATAAATGCATGGTGTTGTAGCGTACACCCGCGATGAAAGTTCGTTTGACATCTCTGGCACATTCCCCATTTTACGACCACCTCCCATTTAGTACACCCAGAATAACCCCAATTTAGTACATTGGTACTAAACGGAATCGGGATGGCCGATTTTCACTTCCCATCACCCACGCCCGATCTTTTCACTTTGAACTGTCAGCGAAGAAGGAGCTCCTGAGATAAGAGGACCGACCAACGCATACGAATTTTCTCTGTGCTCTTAAAACGTTTAACAGCATTAGTGCAGTTAATTTTAATAGTCTACCTAGTTAAATAAAAATAAAAGATTTTATTGCAACATCTGCACCTTTTTTTAAATTCCACACGCGTAAGTGAAATCAGAATAACCCTATTGATCCAGCAAAGAGTACAGATCACCTTCTTGTTCATGCAGATTTATTTGCGAGCCACGGATTTCATGAAGGCGAGCCCCTTCCCAAAATCGGCTCGTAATCGCTGAGTGTATTTTTCCGCCAACGGCAACACCTGTTACACGAACATTATAATTGTGCAAATCGTGATATATCCAGGTACCACGAAAAATCTTAGGCAAACGTGCCTCTTGAGTGCGTTTCAAGCGCCAAACAAGTAAGTAGCCATCAAATACTCTTTGGTCCAGCAAAAAGTACTGATTACTCTTCTTGATAACAGGCCCTGTTACGGTGGGGAATTTGTGGAGAAGACAGTTTCTCCTACTTTGTCCACCAACAGCAATAAACCGCCTTGCCCTGCGATCTTGCAAGCACCTGCTTTCGGTGGCGGCAAAATACGTTCGGAGCACCGCGAGTGTTTGTCGGATCAAGTCAATAGCCGCAAACCTCGCCTTATCCACCTGCAAAATTCCCTCGAACCGCTCGTTTGTGTGACTCTAAACCCGCCAGAAGCCAACCAAGTTTGGGTCGATCCAACGTGTGTGACGATCCCCAAAAATCCACACCCGCACAAGCAGAAGCAGATCACCAACAAAACCCATCCTCTGCGATCTTCAAAATAGTGTCGAAATTAATTAAAAAAAAAAGGATTTAATTTAATCGAATCTATGGTTTAGTGCCGCGATTTTCTTTCTGTTGAATTTTGTCTTAAGTTTTCTTTAAAGTAACGTTTTAATTACGATATCTAAGTAGCATCCATCGAACTTGCTTTGTTTTTTTTTATATACCTATTAAGAGAATATCGAATTGGACTTAATTAATATAATAGTGACAACATCATCAGGGTTTTTGTGCGCACAACAACAGCTGGACGTCGTAATTGGTCACAGTGAGTATACATTATTGCTTTTATTAATTTGATATTGTCTCTATAATTTCGTTCGATCTAAATTTTACCTAATGTTTTATTAAATAATATAAATGAATTTGAGTAACATATAATTTTTTTGAATAGTTTATATGCTACGCCGCGTTCTTATTAGCTATGTATAATGAAATATGAAATACATCCAGAAGTGTAAGGTCATTTTGCGTTTGATATGAGTGATTAAAGATTTTGATAGTTCGGTGAGAAGAGGAATGAGGAAGAAGGAAGAAGAGCTGATTGTGAGAAGAGAGAAGTAAGTGATAAAGTTTGGAAGTGAGGGGTCAACGAGAAAATATGCAAGGCAACCGTTGACAATGGTGTGAAGCATACATAGCTTCAATGGTTGAGGGCACGCCTATGTAGGATAACAGCTAACCTGCAATTCTCTCAGGTGCCCGACAGGTGTAAGATTGATTGGGAGTATGGGTGCATGCGTGTGTAGGAAGACAGTTTTTTTTTTCGGCACGATCATTTTTTTATTTTTGACGGGTTTAATCATATGTGGTAACAAGTTCCCACCCCAATACGGCGAGCTAGCCCGAGCATCGCGAGCGTGCCACCCGTTACCACCACAGGGGATTCTCGATCCACACCCCGACCGTTACAAGCTATTAAATCCAAGAATCTCACGTTGGGCTTTAGAGCTGCAAGAATACGATTACTCAATCGAGCATAGGGATGGTAAAAGAATGGGTCACGTTGACGCTCTCAGCAGGTGTCACAACATATTTATTGTTGAACCGGAATCTTTTGAGCATGTCCTGGCTGCATCTCAGCAAAAGGATACAGTCATAAGACGACTAGTAGATATGCTAGAGAAAAGAGACGGTCTCGTCTATCGTAAAATAAATAAGAAAGTGTTCTTTTACGTCCCAGCGCAGATGGAAAGGAATGTTATACAGACTCACCATGATGCTTTGTGCCATGTTGGTGTCGAAAAATGTTACAATTTTCTAAAGAAAACGTACTGGTTTCCTTTTATGAAAGCCAAAATCAAAAATCATATAAGCAATTGCTTAAAATGTATACATTTCTCGCCACCAACTGGCAAAAAGGAGGGAGTATTGCACAGTATTCCCAAAGGTGATAAACCTTTTGAGACTCTTCACATTGACCATTATGGTCCCTTACCTTCAGCCATTCGGAATCTTAAAAAACACATATTATTGGTGGTTGATGGGTTTTCTAAGTACACAAAGCTTTACCCTGTCAAAAGCACAAGTACAAAAGAGGCACTAATGTGTTTAGAATCATACTTCACAAATTACAGCAAACCAACCCGAATAGTATCTGACAGAGGGAGCTGTTTTACGTCTGAGGAATTTGCCATTTTCTGTAGTAATTACAATGTTCAGCATATTAAGATCGCGACGAGTTCACCTCAATCTAACGGGCAAGTAGAGAGGATGAATAGAAGCCTCACTCCGATGCTTGCCAAAGAGAGCGAAATAGAACCCGGTGAGTGGACAAAACTGATGAAAAACTGTGACATCTACTACGGAAGGATGAAAAACTGTGACATCTACTACGGTGATTGCTACAGAGAACAGAAGCAGCGTCTATTCGGATGCGGATTCGTTGTAAGCGGCAGACTTAGGCAAGAAGTCTTGAGCTTTCGACACGTTAGTGAGCGCCTTACAACTATCCGCATCAAGGCTAAATTCGCCAACATCAGCCTGATATGCGCTCACGCCCCCACAGAAGATAAGGACGATGCTACCAAAGAATGTTTCTATGAGCTCCTCGACAAAACATATGAGCAATGTCCTAAGTACGACGTTAAAATCGTCTTAGGTGATTTTAACGCCAAAATAGGAAAGGAGGACATCTTTGGTAGCACTATCGGAAAGCACAGCCTACACGACACCACGTCTGGAAACGGACTTAGGCTAATTGACTTTGCTGCGGGACGTAATGCTACTATAGCAAGCACACGGTTTCCACACCTCAACATTCACAAAGGAACATGGCGGTCACCAGACCATCAAACGGTCAATCAAATTGACCATGTTGCGATCGACGCAAGGCACTCCTCCAGTATTTTAGATGTCCGAACTTTCCGAGCGGCCAACATAGACTCGGATCACTACCTTGTTGTAGCCAAGGTACGTATGCGGATATCCCAGACACCACAACAACGAGGAAATACTGTGAGAAGATTCAACGTTGAACGGCTACAAACGCAACAAACCGCCAGAACTTTTGCCGATCGCGTCTCCCTCAACCTCTCGAGATTTCCTGTGCAGCCAGCATCAAGTGCTGAAGACCAGTGGCATCGATGCCAAGAAGCCATCAGAAAAGCCGCGACTGATGTGCTAGGTTTCACCCGACCACCACCGCGAAACCCCTGGTTTGATGAAGAGTGCCGGCAAGCACATGCAGCAAAGCAACTGGCCTACAAAGCGGCGCTGCAGAGAAGGACGAGAGCAGCTCGTGAGCTCTACGAGCAAAAAAGGAGGGAAGAACACCGTCTTCTCCGGAGGAAAAAGAAAGAGCATGAGAAGCGCGCGATCGAGGAAATAGAGAGGTGTTACTCCAGGAACAATGTTCGGAAGTTTTACCAAAAGGTAAAAAGAACGTGTCACGGGAACAAGGCCCGAACAGAGACCTGTAGAGACGAACAAGGAAACCTTGTAGTAGAGTCACAGTCGGTGTTGAGGACATGGAAAAACCATTTCTGCAGACTGCTAAACGGCGAAGACGACACAAATTCCGCTGTCAGGCAGAATGAACCATTCAACCTGGGCGATGAAAGCCAAGACTTCCGTCCACCTGACCAAAATGAGGTAAGGATAGCAATATCCAAGCTGAAGTCCAACAAAGCTGCAGGACCGGACGGTTTATCGGCCGAGCTTTTTAAGGCAGCGGGGGATGACTTGGTAGAGAGCATACACCAACTCGTTTCTAAAATTTGGTCAGAGGAAAGTATGCCTGAAGAATGGAGCCTCAGCATTGTCTGCCCGATCCATAAGAAAGGAGACCCTCTAAACTGCGCCAACTATAGAGGCATCAGTCTCCTTAACATCGCTTACAAAATCCTGTCTTCCGTACTGTGTGAACGCCTGAAACCATTTGTCAACGAACTGATTGGACCCTACCAGTGCGGTTTTAGGCCCGGTAAGTCCACAACCGACCAAATATTCACACTACGGCAGATCCTGGAGAAAACCCAAGAAGTCCAAATCGATACTCATCACCTATTTATCGATTTTAAAGCCGCATATGACAGCATTTATAGAGACGAGCTATACAGAGCCATGTCTAGTTTTGGCATCCCTGCCAAACTTGTCAGATTGTGCAGAATGACGATGGAGAACGCTCGCTGCTCCGTAAAGGTCGGAAACAGTCTCACCGAGACCTTTGATGTCAAAAAAGGATTTAGACAAGGTGATGCGCTGTTATGTGACTTTTTTAACATCATTCTTGAGAAAATTGTGCGAAACTCGCAAGCCAACACCAGGGGCACAATTTTCCAAAAGTCTGTGCAACTACTTGCATACGCTGACGACATCGACATCATTGGCAGGACACAGCGAGCTGTCACTGGTGCGTTTGCAAGTATCAGTACAGAGGCGGCAAAAATGGGTTTGGTGGTGAATGAGGGCAAAACAAAATATATGCTGTCAACTAGAAGGGACACACAACATCGACGAATCGGACAGAACGTCACGATAGACAGCTATAACTTTGAGGTAGTTCGGGACTTTGTCTATCTCGGCTCCGCTATTAATTCTGAAAATGACATCACATCAGAAATCAAGCGAAGAATTACACTTGCCAACCGCTGTTACTTTGGCCTAAGAAGGCAATTGATTAGTAAGGCCCTGTCGAGAAACACTAAGGAGACTCTATATAAGACCCTCATCATCCCAGTCCTGCTTTATGGCGCAGAATCATGGACGTTGTCAAAAGCGGATGAAGATCTCCTTGGTCGCTTCGAACGCAAAATTCTTCGAGTGATTTTCGGTCCCGTTTGCGTTGACGGGCTTTGGAGGAGGAGATTTAACAGCGAACTCTACGAGCTGTACAGCGACATCGACCTTGTCAGAAAAGTACGTATCAGTCGACTAAGATGGCTAGGACATGTAGAGCGAATGAACACCAACGCTCCGGCCCAAAGAGTCTTCGATTCCAACCCGGAGGGACAACGCAGTAGAGGAAGACCTCGCCTTAGGTGGCGCGCACAAGTGGAAGGGGACCTCAACCAACTTGGAGTGCGCAACTGGAGGCAGTTAGCCAAAGATCGTGCTAACTGGAGAGGCGTGTTGGTTGAGGCCCAGGTCCACCCCGGACTGTAGCGCCATCTAAGTAAGTAAGTAAGTAGAGTGGACAAAACACTTAAGCAAAGTAGAATTCGCCCTTAACAATGTAGAAAACAAAAGTACAGGGTTTTGTCCAAGCGTTCTACTTTTTGGCGTTGCTCAAAAAGGTATAGTTAGTGATAAACTTCGTGAGTATTTAGAGCAAAATATCACCACAGAAGAGGCCAGGGATCTGGAGTCCGTTAGATGACAAGCACATGAAAAAACCATTCGTAGTCAGGATGTGAATAAATCTTATTTTGACAAGCGACATAAAACCCCATACCCATACAAGGTCGGTGATTATGTCATGATTAAAAATGTTGTAAATACTCCTGGAATAAACAAAAAATTGATAGCTAAATATAAAGGTCCTTATCAGATTATAAAATCTCTTGAGCATGACAGATATGTAGTAAAAGATTTAGATAATCTTCAAATATCACGAATTCCATACGAAGGAGTTGCATCTCCTGAAAACATGAAACCGTATGTTGATTTATAAAAGTTTCACACGTATCGATATTTTCTGTTTGTTATTATTTGTATATGATATAGTGTTTTATATATTTGTCAATTTCGTATAGAAAAAAGGATGTGAATTTAATATTGAAAACCATTGATAGCATGTTATACCTGTTGTACATTTAGTTTTAAGTTAATTGTGTTATTATGATTTTGAAGAGTTTAATTTTAAAACTATCTTATTACAATGTTATAATTTCTATATACATATATGTATATATATTCTGAATGAACATTTTGTAAAATGTAAAAGTGTCTATGTACATGCATGCGATAAATCGAGGACGATTCATTGTCAGGATGATCGAGTTGTAAGAAGCGATTTCAAACAAAACGTATTGTACAACTTCTAAATAAAACACTGATCACCCTGTCTTCACAAATCCATGCACCTACATGCTCGCTTATGTATCTTATTTTAAATACCTAACTTACAATAAGACTAATCGAACGATGTCACAGTTTCACCTTCAAATTTCCTCGCACAACTATGTTTACCGTATTCATTGTTTGACTAAGTACATATTACATATCATAATACATATCATAATTCGAGTGATTATCCACAGCTAAGCTATGACGAGATTTGTTAAATTAGATTAGGGCAGTTGCAATAAAGACATTGTGCAGAAAGAAACGTCGTCTCTTGTTTTATTTTTCTGTTTGCTCTGTTCTGAATGTCCTATATTAGTGACGTATAAAACCATATAAAACACACAAAAGTGTTTGAAAAAATCGTATAGAACACTGAAAAGTGTTTGAAAACGATTGAAAAGAAGACTTAGAAGTGTTAAACAGTTACATAAATGATCGTCATCCTATTAGTGACGTATAAAACCATATAAAACACTCAAAAGTATTTGAAAAAATCGTATAGAACACTGAAAAGTGTTTGAAAACGATTGAAAAGAAGACTTAGAAGTGTTAAACAGTTACATAAATGATCGTCATCCTATTAGTTGTTGCGTGTACCTGCAATACCTAAAAAAAAAAAAAAAAAACCAAAATTAGAAACACAAGAATACATAAATTATCGACAGGGGGCTGGCTCGTACAACTGAGCGGCTGTTCAAGCAACAACCCCAATAACAATTGAGTATACTCACATTAATTGTGTAAATCCAATCGATATTTCATGGCCAGGGTTCCTAGGACGGGACTAATTGATCTTATACACTTCCTAGAATTATAAAACAAATATTTTATTACGAAAAAACCTAAAATTTTAATATAAATTCAACAAATTACCTGTGGTGAATGTCCAAACGCGTGTTGCTATTATGGTTGTCCAATTTGTCTTGACAGTTGTTGAGTGTTTTGTGTACGTATGATACAAGAAGTACAATACCTACCTCCATCTCGTTCTCTCGCTCTAGTCCAACCGCCAGTCATATCTGTTGTCCAACATTATGGACATAAAAATTATATTTAAACCATTGCATACCCGAGGGGATATGGTTAAATTATACCAATTAGATCGACGTGAGTTTAAAGTCATTTAGGTAGTTTATGTCACTTAGGGTAAGATTAGATGTTAGTTTTATGTATTTCATGTAAATTAAGTAAATCAATAGGATTAGGTGTACGTATTTGGAGAATTGTATTAATATTATGGAGATGTGTATAGATGCCATAAAATGAGTTAACCAAGGTTATCCATGATCGGAACCAAATTCATTTGGTGAGAAAAAGGGACAGGCCGAAAAGGCAAAGTGCGAAGGCAAGTGTCTTACGCACACAACGATTCGACACCCGTTTCAAACTGCGCATGCTCTGTGCTGTAAACGGATAGAGGGATAAAGAATCACTCAACAAAAAGAAAACAAAAGACGAAACAAAAGGGCATTGACATGATTGGAAATGTAGGTCATTACCAATCGTAGTCTGTTCACGAACAGCTGTGCCAAAATCTCAGTGTTGCCGTGCCATAGGGTGATTTAAATTTTCAATAAATTATCAGTGCTAGATAGTGCAACGGATTGATTCCGTACGTCTGCCAAGGTGCATTTAGATAATTTTTAAAAACGAAAAGAAAGATATTTAGTGCGGGGTAAGAAGAAAAAAAAAAACTGTGCCAATATAAAATAAAAAGAAATTAATTAGTTTGCTAAACATATATAGTGTAAAACCGAAGAAAAAGAACCCCATCAAGTGAAAGGGTCCCCAAACAAAGGGAAACGGAAATTTGTATTCCAAAATTAGAGCAGAGGTATGTTTTATCATTTAGTCATGGGTTTGGACGATTTATCTGATCAACATTTTTTGGGCAGGTACTGGATTGAGGCCGCTGGTCGTAGTGACGATCCAGACCTCTGCGAATTTTTTTGTTCAACGCCATCCTCTGGAACTGCTGCCACTCCCATCTCCTAAACGGTCGCAAAACGCTCCTACGTTGCAAGCGAAAATCTAGCGTATCAAAAGGAACCGTGGGAGATACCGTATTTCAGCGTGTGAGGTAGCAGTTCAGGGTTGGGCAACGGTCTCAAGAACCGTACGGGTGCGTTGAAGACAAAGCCCCGCAACATAGTCACCATCCGCTTGTTTCATTGGGAAGACAATATTTCGGATTTTGCATCATATGTCAAAGTGAATAAGCCAGGGATTCTCCACTGCGGACTCTAAAAGTCCCCGCATTTGCGCCTTCCAAGTATCCTTGCGAAAAAAAAAAAAAAGTCCCTCCCAGAGGACAATCGAAGGACGTCATATAATTAGTGTGTAGATTTGTGAGCGAGTGCGTGCTTAAATTGTAACGCTAAATTTTTGAATTTTTTTTTATTAGTTTAAGCCAATTTTGGCTGAGTAATTTTTGAATTTTTTTTGCAACTGCCAAGTGTTCTGTCGCTGAACCAAACGGACGGTTTCTCCAAGTGCTGCGCGCAGGACGACGAGGGATCCTCACCACCAGGCCGTATCCGTAAGTTATTTTTCTTTTATTTTTTTTATATATATTTTTTTGTGAATTACATTTATAGCTAGTAAGTAGATTTTTTTGTTTTTTTGGTTTAGGGATAGAGTTTCATCTTGGCGATATAATTTCATTTTTCAGTTAGGTTAAGTTGAATTTTTTTCATTTTTTTTGAATCAGGAATAATATTTTAAAGATCGAGCCTCGCATGAATAAATATTTTATTGTTCTTTTACTGCATTTGAAAGTGTTTCTTTGCCTAAACATGGAATAGATACTGAAGTGATGTGGTGTGTGGGTTGTTTGGAAGGCCGTCTTCCCGCCGGACTAGTTGGGGTATAGACGTAATACGCGACATGTTTTAACGCGACTAGGACATGATCTACAACTGACTGACTGACGACCGACTGGATTCAGCGAATCAAGGGGCCATCTTCAATATTTTGGCCGAGAAGATGGCCATGGATATGCCACTCTAGGCATGGGGAGGGAAGGCCGCGTTAGTGCTGACAACATCAGGCACATCTCCGGAACGAGTCGAACCTGTACGGAGGAATGATAGTGGAAAGCTGGAAAGATGTATAGGTATAGATTAGGTTAGTTTTAAGTGGATTAGAGTAGTTTAGCGCGTATGTTTTGGTGTCGGGTAGAGTAGGGTTAGATTAGGTTAGTTTAGGGTTAGTATTCCTATGCATCTGACTTTCCAACCTTGTTCCTCGGTATGGGCACAGGTTCTATTGAGTATTTCCTTTTCTTCTTTTCTATCTTGCTATCATTTTCTCTTTCTTCTACCATTATCTTGTCCGTCCGCCGTCAGTTAGTATTAGTTCTCCTACTATCCTTCTTTTGTTTTGTTTTCTGGCACGATTTTTTTTTGTGATGAGCAGGTGGCTGGTGTGAGAGGGGACAAGAACTACCCCGTCCGACGAGTTTAGCCGTGTAACCGCGAGCGTGCCACCGTCCTCCTCCTCCATGCCAAAGATGCCTCTGTGGCCTGACCTAAGCACATTATATAGTGACGTATAAAACCATATAAAACACACAAAAGTGTTTGAAAAAATCGTATAGAACACTGAAAAGTGTTTGAATGCGATAGAAAAGAAGACTTAGAAGTATTAAACAGTTACATAAATGATCGTCATCCTATTAGTGACGTATAAAACCATATAAAACGCCCAAAAGTATTTGAAAAAATCGTATAGAACACTGAAAAGTGTTTGAAAACGATTGAAAAGAAGACTTAGAAGTGTTAAACAGTTACATAAATGATCGTCGTCCTATTAGTGACGTATAAAACCATATAAAACACACAAAAGTGTTTGAAAAAATCGTATAGAACACTGAAAAGTGTTTGAAAACGATTGAAAAGAAGACTTAGAAGTGTTAAACAGTTACATAAATGATCGTCATCCTATTAGTGACGTATAAAACCATATAAAACACACAAAAGTGTTTGAAAAAATCTTATAGAACACTGAAAAGTGTTTGAAAACGATTGAAAAGAAGACTTAGAAGTGTTAAACAGTTACATAAATGATCGTCATCCTATTAGTGACGTATAAAACCATATAAAACACACAAAAGTGTTTGAAAAAATCGTATAGAACACTGAAAAGTGTTTGAAAGCGATAGAAAAGAAGACTTAGAAGTGTTAAAAAGGTTACATAAATGATCGTCATCCTATTAGTGACGTATAAAACCATATAAAACGCCCAAAAGTATTTGAAAATATCGTATAGAACAATGAAAAGTGTTTGAAAACGATTGAAAAGAAGACTTAGAAGTGTTAAACAGTTACATAAATGATCGTCATCCTATTAGTGACGTATAAAACCATATAAAACACACAAAAGTGTTTGAAAAAATCGTATAGAACACTGAAAAGTGTTTGAAAGCGATAGAAAAGAAGACTTAGAAGTGTTAAAAAGGTTACATAAATGATCGTCATCCTATTAGTGACGTATAAAACCATATAAAACGCCCAAAAGTATTTGAAAACATCGTATAGAACACTGAAAAGTGTTTGAAAACGATAGAAAAGAAGACTTAGAAGTGTTAAACAGTTACATAAATGATCGTCATCCTATTAGTGACGTATAAAACCATATAAAACGCCCAAAAGTATCTGAAAAAATCGTATAGAACACTGAAAAGTGTTTGAATGCGATAGAAAAGAAGACTTAGAAGTGTTAAACAGTTACATAAATGATCGTCATCCTATTAGTGACGTATAAAACCATATAAAACACACAAAAGTGTTTGAAAAAATCGTATAGAACACTGAAAAGTGTTTGAATGCGATAGAAAAGAAGACGTAGAAGTGTTAAACAGTTACATAAATGATCGTCATCCTATTAGTGACGTATAAAACCATATAAAACACACAAAAGTGTTTGAAAAAATCGTATAGAACACTGAAAAGTGTTTGAAAACGATAGAAAAGAAGACTTAGAAGTGTTAAACAGTTACATAAATGATCGTCATCCTATTAGTGACGTATAAAAGCATATAAAACACTCAAAAGTATTTGAAAATATCGTATAGAACACTGAAAAGTGTTTGAAAACGATAGAAAAGAAGACTTAGAAGTGTTAAACAGTTACATAAATGATCGTCATCCTATTAGTGACGTATAAAAGCATATAAAACACTCAAAAGTATTTAAAAATATCGTATAGAACACTGAAAAGTGTTTGAAAACGATTGAAAAGAAGACTTAGAAGTGTTAAACAGTTACATAAATGATCGTCATCCTATTAGTGACGTATAAAAACATATAAAACGCCCAAAAGTATTTGAAAACATCGTATAGAACACTGAAAAGTGTTTGAAAACGATAGAAAAGAAGACTTAGAAGTGTTAAACAGTTACATAAATGATCGTCATCCTATTAGTGACGTATAAAAGCATATAAAACACTCAAAAGTATTTGAAAATATCGTATAGAACACTGAAAAGTGTTTGAAAACGATAGAAAAGAAGACTTAGAAGTGTTAAACAGTTACATAAATGATCGTCATCCTATTAGTGACGTATAAAAGCATATAAAACACTCAAAAGTATTTGAAAATATCGTATAGAACACTGAAAAGTGTTTGAAAACGATAGAAAAGAAGACTTAGAAGTGTTAAACAGTTACATAAATGATCGTCATCCTATTAGTGACGTATAAAACCATTTAAAACGCCCAAAAGTATTTGAAAACATCGTATAGAACACTGAAAAGTGTTTGAAAACGATAGAAAAGAAGACTTAGAAGTGTTAAACAGTTACATAAATGATCGTCATCCTATTAGTGACGTATAAAACCATATAAAACACTCAAAAGTATTTGAAAATATCGTATAGAACACTGAAAAGTGTTTGAAAACGATTGAAAAGAAGACTTAGAAGTGTTAAACAGTTACATAAATGATCGTCATCCTATTAGTGACGTATAAAACCATATAAAACGCCCAAAAGTATTTGAAAACATCGTATAGAACACTGAAAAGTGTTTGAAAACGATAGAAAAGAAGACTTAGAAGTGTTAAAAAAGTTACATAAATGATCGTCATCTTATTAGTGACGTATAAAGTATAAAAAACACAAGAAAGAAAACACATCTCGGACCGCCGTTTGGTGAAAATGATGAATTCTGAGAAAAAAAATGTTTTGTCTCAAATCGAATAATACACTTATGGGTTGAAAACTAAATGCAAATAATAATGTTTGACCACATTATTAAAGGTCTGTTTCTCATTTTGTGAGAAAATAAAATTTTCATAGTACAAAAATGTATGAAAAATTAAAGGTAACTAAAATGATCGTCAAATGATGTGGAAATTCCTACTATATCTCATATGAAATTTTACAAGTTTTCATTTGAGAAAACTTTTAGTGATGAAAACATCATTATAACATCATTTTATGATATAAAAAAATTTAAGAAAAAAATTAAGTTTTTGCAAGTACAAGAAAAAAGGCACATCCTGGACCGCCGTTTCTAAACTACTATAGGGAATGTGTATGAAAATGATCGATTTTGAGAAAAAATTTTTTATGTCTCAAATTGAATAATAACCTTATGGGATGAAAGTAAAAGCATTTGCCCGCATTATTAAAGGTTATTTGAGACAAAATAAAAACATTTCCGATTTTATGGGGGAGAAAATTTTGTCAAGTCCCAGGCAGAAGGCAAATGCTGGAACGCCGTTTCTAAACTACTATAGGGAATGTGTATGAAAATGATCAATTTTGAGAACAAATTTTTAATGTCTCAAATTGAATAATAACCTTATGGGTTATTTACACAAAATAAAAACATTCCCATTCCTGTGGAGGAAAAAATTTTGCCAAGTCCAAGCCAGCTGACAAATATAGGAATGTTGTTTCTACATTATTATATGGAATGTGCAAAAATTCACTATTCCGGATTGACGGAAAAACTGACATTGTCAGGTAGGGAGTTTGTCTGGGGCGGTACATCTCTCAAAATAATAACGAAGGTGTCCCAAGGGCAGCTCAGTGCGGACAGAAACCACACATAGAGCAAAAGGGCAAATGCTGACTTGATCCAGCTAAAGCTCGGCCTATCGATCCTTTTGGTTTAAAGAGTTTTTATAACAAGAGGTGTCAGAAAAGTTGCCACAGGGATAACTGGCTTGTGGCGGCCAAGCGTTCCTAGCGACGTCGATATCGGCTCTTCCTATCATTGTGAAGCAAAATTCACCAAACGTTGGTCTGTGAGCTGGGTTTAGACCGTCGTGAGACAGGTTAGTTTTACCCTACTGATGACAATTGTTGTTGCGACAGCATTCCTGCGTAGTACGAGAGGAACCGCAGGTACGGACCAATGGCACAATACTTGTTCGAGCGAACAGTGGTATGACGCTACGTCCGTTGGATTATGCCTGAACGCCTCTGAGGTTGTATCCGTGCTGGACTGCAATGATAAAAATGGGGCAATTGTATTGTATGGCAATAAACCATTAAAAGTTTATCTTCGATAAACGACAATGGATGCGATGCCAATGTTCTATGTAACAAAGCATATATGGGATGTATTAAATATCACCTGTACCCTCGCTAGTTACATAGTTAAACATTATTAAAAACGATAACAATGCCTAGAATCAATTGTAAACGACTTTGGTAATGGGCCAGGTGTTGTAAGTGGTAGAGCAGCTGCCATACTGCGATCCACTGAAGTTCATCCTTTGCTTGATGATTCGGGATAATAAACGAATCGAATTAAGAAGAGATAAGGGTTAGTTTAGGTTTGTATATTATTATATTATGTATTATTATATGATTATAGGTAGGTTATCTAATTATTATTATTGTATATTATTTATATTATGTTCGAGCGAACAGTGGTATGACGCTACGTCCGTTGGATTATGCCTGAACGCCTCTAAGGTTGTATCCGTGCTGGACTGCAATGATAAAAATGGGGCAATTGTATTGTATGGCAATAAACCATTAAAAGTTTATCTTCGATAAACGACGACAAACGATAATAAACGAATCGAATTAAGAAAAGATAAGGGTTAGTTTAGGTTTGTATATTATTATATTATGTATTATTATATGACTAGTTGGTTGTACCCGCTTCGCTGGGTATGCAAAGTAATATTTGATAAACAAATTGATTTTATTTAAAGAACTTCTTTGAAAACTACATTGCGTGTAAATTGTCTCTGGTTAATTAATAATCTTTCTTGCTGTGGATTAGATTCAATATACACCTTCTTTTGTCTTGCAACTCTTGATTGTGATAAAGCCACATACAGTAGTTGGCCGTGTGAAAATACTCCGGTCTTCAAATGCATGCCAACGTCATCAAATGACTGGTCTTGAGCCTTGTTTATTATTATAGCGTATGCTAGAATTTATCGGAAATGGAATCATTGTGATAATTCATGCTCTTATCAAATTTCGTCCATGCTCTTCCACAATCAATCGAGTTCCATTGCAGTCCTTTTTTAGGGTTCAAGTTTTTCAGCAACATGATGATGACACCGTGCTTAAGTACAGCACATGAGGTGGCTTGCTGGATGGAGTTTGCTGATTGAGGAATTCAACAGGGAAATTTGGTGCATCATTTGGATCTTCAGTCTTCACTGATAACAGAATCGCTCCTATTCATTTCTAATGTCTGCACATTTGTCAGCGCGGCAATGACTCGTTCTGAAAGTTCCTGCATTGACTTTTGCAGCAGATCGCCAAAAATTGTCTTAATTAAGTCTCCTGTTAATATAATTTCCGTGGGAATTTCAACAACGTCGTCTTCATACATTTCTGCTACCCGCGGCAATTTTGCAATAATGAGAAGACTCATATTTTAATAGCCCTCAGGATTTTGTCCACAGAGATTCCTTCACGATCGGTTAGTTTTCTCTTTTATATTTAAATATCGCGAAATAAAATTTCCTATGAAAGTACCTGAGGAGCAGTTAGTAAATCAGTGATCTTAAAATTCGTAGCAAAGTACATATTGCCTAAAAACGGTTTCTGTTTTTTTTTGTATCTATTGATTTAGAATTTAGATTTATGAGTATAAATAATATTTTACTTCTTTTTACTTCTTTATTATCAATGTACAAAGTTTCATATTGATACGACAAACTCATTCGTGAGTTATGAAAAAGTTATCATTAAAATCATTGCCAATAACTCGAGCCCAAAGCAAAATACCTAAATATTTCTTATATAGAGTACACAAACCGAGTTTGAAGTCGATCGGATGAAAACTAAAAATGTTCCCGTACAAACTTTGACCCCCTAAGAAGGGTTGGTTTTATTTGGCAATTTGCTTTTGAAAACACTTGCCGAGCATTACTATAGTAGAGTTTGAACTTTGAAGAAAATTAAAATATGTATATGAAAAATAGGCGGTGCGTATTTGAATAATGAGAAAACACAAACATTGAAAATTTATTCAAATACCCACCGCCTACTTTTATTTAAAATAAGAAAAGTAAGGAGCGTTACAGAATCAGTAAGGGTAAATATATATATGAATTATAGGTAGGTTATCTAATTATTATTATTGTATATTATTTATATTATATATGTATTTATATTGTATATTTATGTATATGTAGCTTATGTTAGGGGACGCAAGTAAACAAAATGATCGTCATCTTATTAGTGACGTGAAAAAAATAAAATGATACTATGAAGTAAAACATAAAACATGCAAAAATGTTGGCTCTTCTTGTACATTATACAAAAAGTTAAATGATACCATGAAGTAAAACATAATAGCATGCAAAAATGTATGAAAAATGTTGGCTCTTCTTGTACATTAACAAAAAGTTAAATGATACTATGAAGTAAAACATAAAACATGCAAAAATGTATGAAAAATGTTGGCTCTTCTTGTTTCATTATACAAAAAAATAAATAAAATTATACTATAAAGTATAAAACAACATACAAAAGTGTATGAAAATGGTGGCTATTGGATTATATAAATTATAAAGGTTACATAAATGATCGTCATCCTATTAGTGACGTATAAAACCATATAAAACGCCCAAAAGTATTTGAAAAAATCGTATAGAACACTGAAAAGTGTTTGAAAACGATTGAAAAGAAGACTTGGAAGTGTTAAACAGTTACATAAATGATCGTCATCCTATTAGTGACGTATAAAACCATATAAAACACACAAAAGTGTTTGAAAAATTCGTATAGAACACTGAAAAGTGTTTGAAAACGATTGAAAAGAAGACTTAGAAGTGTTAAACAGTTACATAAATGATCGTCATCCTATTAGTGACGTATAAAACCATATAAAACACACAAAAGTGTTTGAAAAAATCGTATAGAACACTGAAAAGTGTTTGAAAGCGATAGAAAAGAAGACTTAGAAGTGTTAAAAAGGTTACATAAATGATCGTCATCCTATTAGTGACGTATAAAACCATATAAAACGCCCAAAAGTATTTGAAAACATCGTATAGAACACTGAAAAGTGTTTGAAAACGATAGAAAAGAAGACTTAGAAGTGTTAAACAGTTACATAAATGATCGTCATCCTATTAGTGACGTATAAAACCATATAAAACACACAAAAGTGTTTGAAAAAATCGTATAGAACACTGAAAAGTGTTTGAAAGCGATAGAAAAGAAGACTTAGAAGTGTTTAAAAGGTTACATAAATGATCGTCATCCTATTAGTGACGTATAAAACCATATAAAACACACAAAAGTGTTTGAAAAAATCGTATAGAACACTGAAAAGTGTTTGAAAGCGATAGAAAAGAAGACTTAGAAGTGTTAAAAAGGTTACATAAATGATCGTCATCCTATTAGTGACGTATAAAACCATATAAAACGCCCAAAAGTATTTGAAAACATCGTATAGAACACTGAAAAGTGTTTGAAAACGATAGAAAAGAAGACTTAGAAATGTTAAACAGTTACATAAATGATTGTCATCCTATTAGTGACGTATAAAACCATATAAAACGCCCAAAAGTATCTGAAAAAATCGTATAGAACACTGAAAAGTGTTTGAATGCGATAGACAAGAAGACTTAGAAGTGTTAAACAGTTACATAAATGATCGTCATCCTATTAGTGACGTATAAAACCATATAAAACACACAAAAGTGTTTGAAAAAATCGTATAGAACACTGAAAAGTGTTTGAATGCGATAGAAAAGAAGACTTAGAAGTGTTAAACAGTTACATAAATGATCGTCATCCTATTAGTGACGTATAAAACCATATAAAACACACAAAAGTGTTTGAAAAAATCGTATAGAACACTGAAAAGTGTTTGAATGCGATAGAAAAGAATACCTAGAAGTGTTAAACAGTTACATAAATTATCGTCATCCTATTAGTGACGTATAAAACCATATAAAACACACAAAAGTGTTTGAAAAAATCGTATAGAACACTGAAAAGTGTTTGAAAACGATTGAAAAGAAGACTTGGAAGTTTTAAAAAGGTTACATAAATGATCGTCATCCTATTTGTGACGTATAAAAGCATATAAAACACTCAAAAGTATTTGAAAATATCGTATAGAACACTGAAAAGTGTTTGAAAACGATTGAAAAGAAGACTTAGAAGTGTTAAACAGTTACATAAATGATCGTCGTCCTATTAGTGACGTATAAAACCATATAAAACGCCCAAAAGTATCTGAAAAAATCGTATAGAACACTGAAAAGTGTTTGAAAACGATAGAAAAGAAGACTTAGAAGTGTTAAACAGTTACATAAATGATCGTCATCCTATTAGTGACGTATAAAAGCATATAAAACACTCAAAAGTATTTGAAAATATCGTATAGAACACTGAGAAGTGTTTGAAAGCGATAGAAAAGAAGACTTAGAAGTGTTAAACAGTTACATAAATGATCGTCATCCTATTAGTGACGTATAAAACCATATAAAACGCCCAAAAGTATTTGAAAAAATCGTATAATCGTATATTTGAAAAAATCAAACGCTACGTCCGTTGGATTATGCCTGAACGCCTCTAAGGTTGTATCCGTGCTGGACTGCAATGATAAAAATGGGGCAATTGTATTGTATGGCAATAAACCATTAAAAGTTTATCTTCGATAAACGACGACAAACGATAATAAACGAATCGAATTAAGAAAAGATAAGGGTTAGTTTAGGTTTGTATATTATTATATTATGTATTATTATATGACTAGTTGGTTGTACCCGCTTCGCTGGGTATGCAAAGTAATATTTGATAAACAAATTGATTTTATTTAAAGAACTTCTTTGAAAACTACATTGCGTGTAAATTGTCTCTGGTTAATTAATAATCTTTCTTGCTGTGGATTAGATTCAATATACACCTTCTTTTGTCTTGCAACTCTTGATTGTGATAAAGCCACATACAGTTGGCCGTGTGAAAATACTCCGGTCTTCAAATGCATGCCAACGTCATCAAATGACTGGTCTTGAGCCTTGTTTATTATTATAGCGTATGCTAGAATTTATCGGAAATGGAATCATTGTGATAATTCATGCTCTTATCAAATTTCGTCCAGGCTCTTCCACAATCAATCGAGTTCCATTGCAGTCCTTTTTTAGGGTTCAAGTTTTTCAGCAACATGATGATGACACCTTGCTTAAGTACAGCACATGAGGTGGCTTGCTGGATGGAGTTTGCTGATTGAGGAATTCAACAGGGAAATTTGGTGCATCATTTGGATCTTCAGTCTTCACTGATAACAGAATCGCTCCTATTCATTTCTAATGTCTGCACATTTGTCAGCGCGGCAATGACTCGTTCTGAAAGTTCCTGCATTGACTTTTGCAGCAGATCGCCAAAAATTGTCTTAATTAAGTCTCCTGTTAATATAATTTCCGTGGGAATTTCAACAACGTCGTCTTCATACATTTCTGCTACCCGCGGCAATTTTGCAATAATGAGAAGACTCATATTTTAATAGCCCTCAGGATTTTGTCCACAGGATTTTGTCCTTCACGATCGGTTAGTTTTCTCTTTTATATTTAAATATCGCGAAATAAAATTTCCTATTAAAGTACCTGAGGAGCAGTTAGTAAATCAGTGATCTTAAAATTCGTAGCAAAGTACATATTGCCTAAAAACGGTTTCTGTTTTTTTTTTGTATCTATTGATTTAGAATTTAGATTTATGAGTATAAATAATATTTTACTTCTTTTTACTTCTTTATTATCAATGTACAAAGTTTCATATTGATACGACAAACTCATTCGTGAGTTATGAAAAAGTTATCATTAAAATCATTGCCAATAACTCGAGCCCAAAGCAAAATACCTAAATATTTCTTATATAGAGTACACAAACCGAGTTTGAAGTCGATCGGATGAAAACTAAAAATGTTCCCGTACAAACTTTGACCCCCTAAGAAGGGTTGGTTTTATTTGGCAATTTGCTTTTGAAAACACTTGCCGAGCATTACTATAGTAGAGTTTGAACTTTGAAGAAAATTAAAATATGTATATGAAAAATAGGCGGTGCGTATTTGAATAATGAGAAAACACAAACATTGAAAATTTATTCAAATACCCACCGCCTACTTTTATTTAAAATAAGAAAAGTAAGGAGCGTTACAGAATCAGTAAGGGTAAATATATATATGAATTATAGGTAGGTTATCTAATTATTATTATTGTATATTATTTATATTATATATGTATTTATATTGTATATTTATGTATATGTAGCTTATGTTAGGGGACGCAAGTAAACAAAATGATCGTCATCTTATTAGTGACGTGAAAAAAAGTAAAATGATACTATGAAGTAAAACATAAAACATGCAAAAATGTTGGCTCTTCTTGTACATTATACAAAAAGTTAAATGATACCATGAAGTAAAACATAATAGCATGCAAAAATGTATGAAAAATGTTGGCTCTTCTTGTACATTAACAAAAAGTTAAATGATACTATGAAGTAAAACATAAAACATGCAAAAATGTATGAAAAATGTTGGCTCTTCTTGTTTCATTATACAAAAAAATAAATAAAATTATACTATAAAGTATAAAACAACATACAAAAGTGTATGAAAATGGTGGCTATTGGATTATATAAATTATAAAGGTTACATAAATGATCGTCATCCTATTAGTGACGTATAAAACCATATAAAACGCCCAAAAGTATTTGAAAAAATCGTATAGAACACTGAAAAGTGTTTGAAAACGATTGAAAAGAAGACTTGGAAGTGTTAAACAGTTACATAAATGATCGTCATCCTATTAGTGACGTATAAAACCATATAAAACACACAAAAGTGTTTGAAAAATTCGTATAGAACACTGAAAAGTGTTTGAAAACGATTGAAAAGAAGACTTAGAAGTGTTAAACAGTTACATAAATGATCGTCATCCTATTAGTGACGTATAAAACCATATAAAACACACAAAAGTGTTTGAAAAAATCGTATAGAACACTGAAAAGTGTTTGAAAGCGATAGAAAAGAAGACTTAGAAGTGTTAAAAAGGTTACATAAATGATCGTCATCCTATTAGTGACGTATAAAACCATATAAAACGCCCAAAAGTATTTGAAAACATCGTATAGAACACTGAAAAGTGTTTGAAAACGATAGAAAAGAAGACTTAGAAGTGTTAAACAGTTACATAAATGATCGTCATCCTATTAGTGACGTATAAAACCATATAAAACACACAAAAGTGTTTGAAAAAATCGTATAGAACACTGAAAAGTGTTTGAAAGCGATAGAAAAGAAGACTTAGAAGTGTTAAAAAGGTTACATAAATGATCGTCATCCTATTAGTGACGTATAAAACCATATAAAACACACAAAAGTGTTTGAAAAAATCGTATAGAACACTGAAAAGTGTTTGAAAGCGATAGAAAAGAAGACTTAGAAGTGTTAAAAAGGTTACATAAATGATCGTCATCCTATTAGTGACGTATAAAACCATATAAAACGCCCAAAAGTATTTGAAAACATCGTATAGAACACTGAAAAGTGTTTGAAAACGATAGAAAAGAAGACTTAGAAATGTTAAACAGTTACATAAATGATTGTCATCCTATTAGTGACGTATAAAACCATATAAAACGCCCAAAAGTATCTGAAAAAATCGTATAGAACACTGAAAAGTGTTTGAATGCGATAGACAAGAAGACTTAGAAGTGTTAAACAGTTACATAAATGATCGTCATCCTATTAGTGACGTATAAAACCATATAAAACACACAAAAGTGTTTGAAAAAATCGTATAGAACACTGAAAAGTGTTTGAATGCGATAGAAAAGAAGACTTAGAAGTGTTAAACAGTTACATAAATGATCGTCATCCTATTAGTGACGTATAAAACCATATAAAACACACAAAAGTGTTTGAAAAAATCGTATAGAACACTGAAAAGTGTTTGAATGCGATAGAAAAGAAGACTTAGAAGTGTTAAACAGTTACATAAATGATCGTCATCCTATTAGTGACGTATAAAACCATATAAAACACATCAAAAGTGTTTGAAAAAATCGTATAGAACACTGAAAAGTGTTTGAAAACGATTGAAAAGAAGACTTGGAAGTTTTAAAAAGGTTACATAAATGATCGTCATCCTATTTGTGACGTATAAAAGCATATAAAACACTCAAAAGTATTTGAAAATATCGTATAGAACACTGAAAAGTGTTTGAAAACGATTGAAAAGAAGACTTAGAAGTGTTAAACAGTTACATAAATGATCGTCGTCCTATTAGTGACGTATAAAACCATATAAAACGCCCAAAAGTATCTGAAAAAATCGTATAGAACACTGAAAAGTGTTTGAAAACGATAGAAAAGAAGACTTAGAAGTGTTAAACAGTTACATAAATGATCGTCATCCTATTAGTGACGTATAAAAGCATATAAAACACTCAAAAGTATTTGAAAATATCGTATAGAACACTGAGAAGTGTTTGAAAGCGATAGAAAAGAAGACTTAGAAGTGTTAAACAGTTACATAAATGATCGTCATCCTATTAGTGACGTATAAAACCATATAAAACGCCCAAAAGTATTTGAAAATATCGTATAGAACATTGAAAAGTGTTTGAAAACGATAGAAAAGAAGACTTAGAAGTGTTAAACAGTTACATAAATGATCGTCATCCTATTAGTGACGTATAAAACCATATAAAACGCCCAAAAGTATTTGAAAATATCGTATAGAACACTGAAAAGTGTTTGAAAACGATAGAAAAGAAGACTTAGAAGTGTTAAACAGTTACATAAATGATCGTCATCCTATTAGTGACGTATAAAAGCATATAAAACACTCAAAAGTATTTGAAAACATCGTATAGAACACTGAAAAGTGTTTGAAAACGATAGAAAAGAAGACTTAGAAGTGTTAAACAGTTACATAAATGATCGTCATCCTATTAGTGACGTATAAAACCATATAAAACGCCCAAAAGTATTTGAAAACATCGTATAGAACACTGAAAAGTGTTTGAAAACGATAGAAAAGAAGACTTAGAAGTGTTAAACAGTTACATAAATGATCGTCATCCTATTAGTGACGTATAAAACCATATAAAACGCTCAAAAGTATTTGAAAAAATCGTATAGAACACTGAAAAGTGTTTGAATGCGATAGAAAAGAAGACTTAGAAGTGTTAAACAGTTACATAAATGATCGTCATCCTATTAGTGACGTATAAAAGCATATAAAACACTCAAAAGTATTTGAAAAAATCGTATAGAACACTGAAAAGTGTTTGAAAACGATAGAAAAGAAGACTTAGAAGTGTTAAACAGTTACATAAATGATCGTCATCCTATTAGTGACGTATAAAACCATATAAAACGCCCAAAAGTATTTGAAAACATCGTATAGAACACTGAAAAGTGTTTGAAAACGATAGAAAAGAAGACTTAGAAGTGTTAAAAAAGTTACATAAATGATCGTCATCTTATTAGTGACGTATAAAGTATAAAAAACACAAGAAAGAAAACACATCCCGGACCGCCGTTTGGTGAAAATGATGAATTCTGAGAAAAAAAATGTTTTGTCTCAAATCGAATAATACACTTATGGGTTGAAAACTAAATGCAAATAATAATGTTTGACCACATTATTAAAGGTCTGTTTCTCATTTTGTGAGAAAATAAAATTTTCATAGTACAAAAATGTATGAAAAATTAAAGGTAACTAAAATGATCGTCAAATGATGTGGAAATTCCTACTATATCTCATATGAAATTTTACAAGTTTTCATTTGAGAAAACTTTTAGTGATGAAAACATCATTATAACATCATTTTATGATATAAAAAAATTTAAGAAAAAAATCAAGTTTTTGCAAGTACAAGAAAAAAGGCACATCCTGGACCGCCGTTTCTAAACTACTATAGGGAATGTGTATGAAAATGATCGATTTTGAGAAAAAATTTTTTATGTCTCAAATCGAATAATAACCTTATGGGATGAAAGTAAAAGCATTTGCCCGCATTATTAAAGGTTATTTGAGACAAAATAAAAACATTTCCGATTTTATGAGGGAGAAAATTTTGAAGTCCCCGACAGAAGGCAAATGCTGGAACGCCGTTTCTAAACTACTATAGGGAATGTGTATGAAAATGATCAATTTTGAGAACAAATTTTTAATGTCTCAAATTGAATAATAACCTTATGGGATGAAAGTAAAAGAATTTGCCCATATAATAAAAGGTTATTTACACAAAATAAAAACATTCCCATTCCTGTGGAGGAAAAAATTTTGCCAAGTCCAAGCCAGCTGACAAATATAGGAACGTTGTTTCTACACTATTATATGGAATGTGAAAAAATTCACTATTCCGGATTGACGGAAAAACTGACATTGTCAGGTAGGGAGTTTGTCTGGGGCGGTACATCTCTCAAAATAATAACGAAGGTGTCCCAAGGGCAGCTCAGTGCGGACAGAAACCACACATAGAGCAAAAGGGCAAATGCTGACTTGATCCAGCTAAAGCTCGGCCTATCGATCCTTTTGGTTTAAAGAGTTTTTATAACAAGAGGTGTCAGAAAAGTTGCCACAGGGATAACTGGCTTGTGGCGGCCAAGCGTTCCTAGCGACGTCGATATCGGCTCTTCCTATCATTGTGAAGCAAAATTCACCAAACGTTGGATTGTGAGCTGGGTTTAGACCGTCGTGAGACAGGTTAGTTTTACCCTACTGATGACAATTGTTGTTGTATCCGTGCTGGACTGCAATGATAAAAATGGGGCAATTGTATTGTATGGCAATAAACCATTAAAAGTTTATCTTCGATAAACGACAATGGATGCGATGCCAATGTTCTATGTAACAAAGCATATATGGGATGTATTAAATATCACCTGTAGCCTCGCTAGTTACATAGTTAAACATTATTAAAAACGATGACAATGCCTACCTAGAATCAATTGTAAACGACTTTATTAATGGGCCAGGTGTTGTAAGTGGTAGAGCAGCTGCCATACTGCGATCCACTGAAGTTCATCCTCTGCTTGATGATTCGGGATAATAAACGAATCGAATTAAGAAGAGATTAGGGTTTAGTTTAGGTTTGTATATTATTATATTATGTATTATTATATGATTATAAGTATGTTATCTAATTATTATTATTGTATATTATTTATATTATATATGTATTTATATTGTATATTTATGTATATGTAGCTTATGTTAGGGGACGCAAGTAAACAAAATGATCGTCATCCTATTTGTGACGTATAAAAGCATATAAAACACTCAAAGTTATTTGAAAATATTGTATAGATCACTGAGAAGTGTTTGAAAGCGATAGAAAAAAAGACTTAGAAGTGTTAAACAGTTACATAAATGATCGTCATCCTATTAGTGACGTATAAAACCATATAAAACGCTCAAAAGTATTTGAAAAAATCGTATAGAACACTGAAAAGTGTTTGAAAACGATTGAAAAGAAGACTTAGAAGTGTTAAACAGTTACATAAATGATCGTCATCCTATTAGTGACGTATAAAACCATATAAAACGCCCAAAAGTATTTGTAAAAATCGTATAGAACACTGAAAATTGTTTGAAAACGATTGAAAAGAAGACTTAGAAGTGTTAAACAGTTACATAAATGATCGTCATCCTATTAGTGACGTATAAAACCATATAAAACACACAAAAGTGTTTGAAAAAATCGTATAGAACACTGAAAAGTGTTTGAAAACGATTGAAAAGAAGACTTAGAAGTGTTAAACAGTTACATAAATGATCGTCATCCTATTAGTGACGTATAAAACCATATAAAACACACAAAAGTGTTTGAAAAAATCGTATAGAACACTGAAAAGTATTTGAAAACGATTGAAAAGAAGACTTAGAAGTGTTAAACAGTTACATAAATGATCGTCATCCTATTAGTGACGTATAAAACCATATAAAACGCCCAAAAGTATTTGAAAAAATCGTATTCAAACACTTTTCAGTGTGAAAAGTGTTTGAAAACGATTGAAAAGAAGACTTAGAAGTGTTAAACAGTTACATAAATGATCGTCATCCTATTAGTGACGTATAAAACCATATAAAACACACAAAAGTGTTTGAAAAAATCGTATAGAACACTGAAAAGTGTTTGAAAACGATTGAAAAGAAGACTTAGAAGTGTTAAACAGTTACATAAATGATCGTCATCCTATTAGTGACGTATAAAACCATATAAAACACACAAAAGTGTTTGAAAAAATCGTATAGAACACTGAAAAGTGTTTGAAAGCGATAGAAAAAAGACTTAGAAGTGTTAAACAGTTACATAAATGATCGTCATCCTATTAGTATAAAACCATATAAAACACTCAAAAGTATTTGAAAATATCGTATAGAACACTGAGAAGTGTTTGAAAGCGATAGAAAAAAAGACTTAGAAGTGTTAAACAGTTACATAAATGATCGTCATCCTAATAGTGACGTATAAAACCATATAAAACGCCCAAAAGTATTTGAAAAAATCGTATAAAACACTGAGAAGTGTTTGAAAACGATTGAAAAGAAGACTTAGAAGTGTTAAACAGTTACATAAATGATCGTCATCCTATTAGTGACGTATAAAACCATATAAAACACTCAAAAGTATTTGAAAATATCGTATAGAACACTGAGAAGTGTTTGAAAGCGATAGAAAAAAAGACTTAGAAGTGTTAAACAGTTACATAAATGATCGTCATCCTATTAGTGACGTATAAAACCATATAAAACGCCCAAAAGTATTTGAAAAAATCGTATATGTGGCGTATCTCACTAAACTGCAAATATTATATTTTCTAAAATTTCCCATTTTCAAATTTAACTGCCTCTATATCTGCCATTTCCTCTAAACGGAAATGCAAAATGTGCACTTGACCTAATTATCTACGATCATCGGTCAGCCATTACGATATACATTACGATGTTACGACAAGTGTCAAGTATAAAAGCCTATGCTCAGATCTCACTCTCTCTTTCGCTTTATTACTCCCAATCGGACTGGTCGTGGTCGTGGCGGTAAGCCATTGTAAGTAGATTTTTCTTTTATCTTTTGCGAAAATAATTAAATTTTCTAAAATCGCTTAGACTTACAGAAATAATATTGGTTGAGGAAAAAGCCAATAGTTTTGGGCAAAATTGGAAGCCAGTAATTCACTGGATGACGGATTTTATCCAAGATTAATAGCGGATTAGCTTAAAAGCTCACGTGGTGCAATACTGTGTCTCGAGGTAATTGTCTTGCATAGGTGTTTTTGCATAGCTTAACATGTTCCTCTTTCGTAACAGCATTACCTGGATGCCCTTAATTTGGTTTCTCTTGTGCCCTAACCGTGAAAAACATATATTTGTGTTCACAGCTCAAAGAGAAAAGAACCGCAAACATCTCAGAGTTTTGTCTTCGAGTGCACCGCGTGCACGTAATTTTATGTGTACGGTAAAATACTCCGCTATCTATCGAAAAATCAGATTTACATTCACAGTGCTCCATTACAATTACGCCAAAACATTACAAAAGAAAAAAATACAAGCTGAAAATACATGCCAGACATTCAACAGACAAGATTCATCATATCACCAGCACAAAATCAGAAAATTCATCTTTACATACTTACAAGAAACATATTCATCACTCAGAAACCTAACCCTATTCGTGGATTATTTAATACATTATATTCTGTGAAAATTCTAACAACGAAGTGTGTAAATTAGATAAACCTACCTACAAAAAAAAAACAGACTTAAAAATACCTATCTAAAAATCAAAAAGTGATACTTACCTACCTAAAGTTAAAATTTACATTTGCCTAATAATTAGAGTAAAATTTGCTACCTACCTATCTATTTTTATGTGAAAAGCCATAGAAAAAGACAATATAAATAGTAAAGTGCAAAATCAACCTAGAAAACAATAAGGAGCATGCAGAGACAACGAATTTTGTGAACAAACTTCGGAGCAACGCATCAATAAAACGTGAGTAAATCCATACATTTTTCTTTGGCTTCCTAAATTCTAAAATTTTTCTATTTGTATCTGAATTCTAAATTATTAAAGATAAATAACATTTATTAACGAAAAATCAAACATATAAAACAAAAACATAAGCATCATACAAAGGTAAATTTATCACACACAATAGTTACTTTACTTTTGGTTTATTGTGAATTTAAAACCATAAACGCGAACACAGACAAATCCCAAGTGAATATAGGCATACATATATGTACATACATATATATAAGTAATAAGACATTATAGGAATATGACATACGATATCTCGAATTTATGAATTTCAGTATCTTTACAATAAATATTAATGAGTGACATGAAGTCAAAATATTTATCCAAGTGGTCATTATTTAATTAAGATGTCTTGCTAAGAAGTGGTGATGTGTTGAGATGTGAGAATATCATTTGCGACAGATCGATTTTGGGGCTTTTCCGAATTAGTTCAGGCAACGGAATAGCCATGGTGCATATGTCCTGTTAGGCATATGCAAGGGGAGGGCCGCCATGACGTCATAACATCCACGACGTCACTTGAAACTGATTTGTGAATGTTCATCCCACTCTTAATTTTGTTTTTCGTGTACCATTCTTTCAGTCCTCGTCATCGAAACCTAATGTAGCTCGCGTTTACTATATTGATTTTCGTTCTGTTCTGTGGAGTTTTTGTTCCCCTTTTCTTAACCTTTGGCACGATAAATGTTTGATGCATAGGATGACTTATAAGCAGCAAGATCCCACCCCACCGTCGAGTTCAGCTGTGCAACCGCAAGCGTGCCACTCGCTGCTTCAACGTAAAGGACAGACCCCACCTTTAAGATCTTCCATAATCTTTTGCTGCGAATTCACGCAGCAACGATGGACATCCCGACCGCTTATGCTTCAATGGCGCCCGCAACGTGGGTCCCAACTACGTCAATGACATTTGTTGATTTTACATTGGGTCCCCAAATACATGGCTACTAAAACAGAGTACAACGAACACCTATGTACAAAACAAAACCAAGCCATAATTTACAAGCTCTCTTGCGGAAGCTTGTACCTTTTATTTTTAAAACATTTTACTAAACTATCCACAGAACATTCGTAAGTTAGATCCAAAGTGAAATTAAATTTAGGAGTCCGAAGTCATGTGATGATTAGATCACTTCTGCGCTTCGTTGCACTAAATTGAAATAACAATTTTACTCGATATCCTAACGTTTTGTTTTTAATTCAAGATTAACGTCTGTGAGTCCATAGACAACAATCCTTTTGACAAGATCTATGTTGCCATAGACAGTTGCTTGATTTCTTTTGTCTAATTTCCTGAGTCGTTATTGGCATCCATATTGGTGCAATGCATAACAGTCCAGGAAAGCAGACATGAAAACAACATAATCGAAATTAGCATTTTTACTTCTTCTTCTTCTTGTAATTCTACATGAACCACAAATCAGTTTATTCATTCTCTGTCGTATACGTGTTCAAATCACACTCTCAACAAGCCATATTTATGAATTTTATAGTTCCCCCTTAAATAAACCGTAACAAATACTCTATTTAGTTAGTACAATACTATTCTCTCTTTTCATTTTACCTACCATACCTACCATTCGTAAACAAAAACAAAATACCCAGCCATGTCTAAAACTAGTAACGGAGCTGTTCCGAAACAGCAAAACCAAAAACCAAATACGTCAGACTCTTCGCGCAATATGATGAGAACTCGCTCTCATAATACTAGAGAACTTCCAAGACGCAGTTTAACTTTCGGTAACGACTCTCAATCTCAACCTGTCAGACATTCACCAATACCCGTACCAGTAAACTCAAGTTTTTCTCTTAACATATCAAACTCCCGGTTTGAAGACCCACAATTTAATGATTTTGTCACTTGTCAACCAACGCTCTGTAGTGTAAATACAACTAGTACAGTTAGTCAATGCACAACTATATTAACGACAACAAATGCTTCTGTTAACCCAATTATGACAACAACGATTGGAGGTCGACCTACTGTAAGAGAAATTGAATCAGATTTCGCGAGAGCAAATAATATTGATGTTGACACATTTTATAGAGGTGCAGCAGCACATATTCCAAACGTCGCTATGCCATCAAATGTTCCTCTGCCAAACATTCCACACTTCATTTCGAGCAAGTCTCAGCAGATGAAACATCTTGATGAGCACATTTGTAAAGTAGTTAGCGAGTCGTTAGAAGCATTGCTTCCGACTCTGCTTAAAGTACATATCGATAAAGCTGTACAACCGCTTCTAACAAATAGGCAAGCTGATGATAACGTTTCGATCCCACCTATGAACAATATCGATATTAATTCGCTAAGTTTCAATGATAACAGACCATCAAATGTTTATCCCAATTTACGTTATAATTTGGAGGATGAGCATAGAAATTCGAATCATGAAGTTAGAGATCCAAGAGTAAGCAGAGATAACCATCTTCAGTTAGACAGATGGGGCCTTAAATTCGAAGGATCTTCGAAAGGAATCCCTGTTGAAGACTTTGTCTTCCGAGTTGAAAGACTCAAAGAAAATTATAATTGTTCTTGGAATGAGGTCATGCAAAATTTCCACCATCTTTTAAACGGTGTAGCGTTAGATTGGTACTGGCAATTTTTGCGCAACCAACATCATGGGAATTGGACCGATCTACGCAAAGCATTAATAAAACAGTTCAAGTTGCATGAAAACGACTTCGAAATTATTAAACACTTGATGGAAAGGAAACAGTATCCACAAGAATCTTTCGAAGACTTTTTCACTGCAATTCAACATTTAAAAAACCAGCTTCGCCAACCGATTAGAGATCTGGACTTAATAAAAATAATTCGAACTAATATCAACTCCAGGCTAATGCAGTTCATCTATCCAATGAAAATATACTCATTGGAACATTTCAAAGATGAATGTAAGCAAGCTGAAAGATTAATTCGTACTGTCCATGAGATAGATGATCAGCAAGATCCATCTGATTTTGTTGTCGAGAAATTCAATATATCTGCAATTAATAATAATAGAATAATGCCACACCCACATAAGCCAAACATACAGGTTAGTTTGAGCCCGCCTGTATGTTTCAACTGCAAGAGACAAGGACATCTGTTTATAAACTGTCCATCTCCAATAAACAGACTCTTTTGCTACAGATGCGGTGCAGACGGGGTCACGGTATTAAGCTGTGTTAGGTGCAATAGCAAAACGGAAAACCGTGCATCGAACGTGACGAACTCCGGGATGTCTCGTTCGAGTGCAACACAGACTTACCCGGAATAATTACAAAAGTAGACGCAAGTACAAACACTGATTGTGTTGATGAAGCAATATCAGTGTTACCGTCCATAGACTTAAAAGTTCATCATACTAATCCAACCTTTGACCTAAACAAATTTAAGCGAAATGAACTCCGTTACAAATCTTATGAAGATAGAGTTAAATATTATAACGAGATTCGCTCAAGGATATTCCAAATAGAAGAATTGAAAGTTGCCAACCATTCGAACAAGATCGTAAGAATGCGTTTGAGATGCAAGAAACGAAAACTGTTCAAGCTAAATTTAGTTCATAGCACTTTAAATACTAAAGTTGATAACAGGCCGTATGCCGATGTCGTTATTAATGGAAAATCTATTACAGGACTTCTTGATAGCGGTGCATCCCTATCATGTCTTGGGAAAGATTGCATGAAAGTTGTTCAAGAGTTAAACATCCCCATCTTAGATTTCAATTCGTTCATCCGAACAGCTGATGGTAAACGACAACCCATCTTAGGCCGCGTAAAAGTAAATTTGATTTACAAAAATCATCATGAAAATATGGAATTGTATCTTATACCTTCATTGTCACAGGATCTATATCTCGGTATAGATTTCTGGGAAAAGTTTAAGATTGCGCCACACATAGTCGGTGAACTGGATGACACTGTTGGCATAGAACATCCAAAAATAAAAGAAAAAAAAGATAGTTTACAAAAGATACCGCTAGATGAATCTCAGAATAAACGACTTGAGGAAGTGATAAAACGTTTTCCATCTTTTTCTGAACTTGGATTGGGAAAAACATCTCTAGAGATGCATATCATTGATACTGGTGACGCTGAAGCTGTTAAACAGCGACATTATCCGGTATCTCCGGCAATCCAGGAAATGATCTACAGGGAGTTGGATCGCATGATCTCTTTGGGAGTGATCGAAGAAAGTGTCAGTTCTTGGAGTTCACCGGTCGTTCTTATTAGGAAACCTGGTAAGAATCGGCTGTGTCTTGATTCTAGAAGAGTGAACTCGCTCACAAAGAGGGATGCGTATCCACTTCCGCACGTGGAGGGTCTGTTAAGCCGTCTTCAGGAAACTCACTATATCAGTAGTGTTGATCTAAAAGACGCGTTTTGGCAGATCCCCTTAGAGCGGACGTCGAGAGAGAAAACAGCCTTCACTGTGCCAGGACGACCACTCTATCAATTTACCGTCATGCCTTTTGGGTTGTGCAACGCAGCTCAAAGGATGTGTCGGTTGATGGATAGAGTGATCCCCAGCGCACTCAGGGAACAAGTTTTCGTTTATCTCGACGACCTGTTGATCATTTCTTCGGATTTCGAAAGCCACATTACCATCTTAGACCAAGTTTCAGAATGCTTGAGAAATGCTAACTTAACAATTAACATTGAAAAGTCGAATTTCTGCTTTAAGGAATTAAACTATTTAGGATACATTGTTGGACAGGGACACCTAAAACCGAACCCGGACAAGGTCTCCGCAATAAAAGATTTTCCGGTACCCTCTTCCCAAAAACAAGTCAGACGATTCCTAGGCCTCTGTGGGTGGTATAGGCGATTTATAAGAGACTTCGCTTCAATCGCTAGTCCGCTTAGCGATACTTTGAAGAAAAACAAACAATTTTTGATGAGTCCTGAAGCCCACATGTCTTTCGAAGCTCTGAAAACTGCACTTATATCTGCACCCGTGTTATCCAACCCTGACTTTACGAAACCATTTACGATACAATGCGATGCGTCGAGCTTCGGAATTGGTGGTGTGTTATACCAGCTTGACGATGATAACTTAGAGAAACCCATAGCATTCTTTTCCGAGAAACTTAACGCTTGCCAACGTAACTATAGTGTTACGGAACAAGAATGCTATGCGGCGGTACAGGCGGTGAAAAAGTTTCGGCCGTATGTCGAAGGGACAGCTTTCACCATCGTGACTGATCATGCCAGCTTAAAGTGGTTGATGAGCCTAAAAGACTTAAGTGGCAGATTAGCACGATGGTCGCTAAAACTTCAAGCCTATGACTTCGACATACGGCATAAGAAAGGCTCGCAGAACATCGTACCGGACGTATTATCTCGCGCTTTCACCGAAGAGCTCTCCCCAAATCCGAATGCTCCGCAATACATTGATCTAACATCATCCGAATTTAAGTCGCCTGAGTACTTAGAATTAATTTCCACTTTCTCTGCTAACTGTGATAAATTTCCAGATATACGAATTGAAGACAACCTCGTGTATAAGCGTTCAATTCCAAGAGATGGGAAACTCATTGATAACGAATTTCAATGGAAGCTGTGGTTACCGTCTGGCCTAACGAGATTGGTTATTGAAAATTGTCATAACCCACCAAACTGCTCCCATTGTGGAATGTTCAAAACCCTTAATAAAATTAAAGAACTGTTCTTTTGGCCAAAAATGACCGCACAAGTACATGAATACGTACGTAATTGTTCCACCTGCAAAGAGAATAAGCCGACTAACGTTACACTTAGACCTGTAATGGGATCATTCCACGAGATGGATAGACCATTGCAGAAAATATATATTGATTTCATGGGACCATACCCCAGGACGAAAACAGGCCATTCGTTTATCTTTATAGTCTTAGATAGTTTCACAAAATATGTCTTTTTGAAGGCAATGCGTAAAGCAAATGCAAAAGCTGTTGTCGAGTTCCTAGAGCAAAGCGTTTTTCATCAATTTGGAGTTCCCGAATTCGTCCATAGTGACAATGGGCCACAATTTGTCTCTAGAGAATTCCAATAGTTTCTTGAAAAGTATGGCTGCGCACATATTAAAAATGCGGTTTATTCACCACAGGCAAACGCGTCAGAAAGGGTGAATCAGACTATTCTCTCCGCTATAAGGAGTTATCTTAAGAGCGATCAACGTGAATGGGATAGGAACCTTTCTGAAATTCAGCAGGCCATCTGTACCACCGTCCACCAATCCACTGGTACCACTCCATATTTTGCTCTGTTTGGTCAGCATATGAGTACACATGCGAGTACATACGATTTGTTGCGAAAGCTAAAAGCCTTGAATGAAAGTGAAATACAGTGTCTTCCACATAATAACAGACTTGAACTCATAAGACAAAAAGTAAAAGACAACGTAAAGCTAGCCTATCAAAAGTGTGAGAAGTCATATAACATACGAAGCTCTAAAACTGTTTTTAGATCTGGCGAAATTGTGTTAAGACGTAACTTTGCATTGAGCGACGCGGCGAAAGGCATCAATGCAAAATTTTGTGCCAAGTTTTTAAAATGTCGAATAGTTAAACCAGTAGGCAAGTCATTATATGAAATAGAAGATTTGGATGGCAAGAAGATTGGAGTTTACCATGGTAAAGATTTGCGTAAATGAAGATTCAGATACAAAAAAATTCCATCAGGGTCATGGGTCGAAATATAAAGTTAGAGTTCACTCATTCAATGTGAGATACATTTTCATGTCTTTATCTAACATTAGATGTTATCTAAATGCATGACTTTGTGGCGTATCTCACTAAACTGCAAATATTATATTTTCTAAAATTTCCCATTTTCAAATTTAACTGCCTCTATATCTGCCATTTCCTCTAAACGGAAATGCAAAATGTGCACTTGACCTAATTATCTACGATCATCGGTCAGCCATTACGATATACATTACGATGTTACGACAAGTGTCAAGTATAAAAGCCTATGCTCAGATCTCACTCTCTCGTTCGCTTTATTACTCCCAATCGGACTGGTCGTGGTCGTGGCGCTAAGCCATTGTAAGTAGATTTTTCTTTTATCTTTTGCGAAAATAATAAAATTTTCTAAAATCGCTTAGACTTACAGAAATAATATTGGTTGAGGAAAAAGCCAATAGTTTTGGGCAAAATTGGAAGCCAGTAATTCACTGGATGACGGATTTTATCCAAGATTAATAGCGGATTAGCTTAAAAGCTCACGTGGTGCAATACTGTGTCTCGGGGTAATTGTCTTGCATAGGTGTTTTTGCATAGCTTAACATGTTCCTCTTTCGTAACAGCATTACCTGGATGCCCTTAATTTAGTTTCTCTTGTGCCCTAACCGTGAAAAACATATATTTGTGTTCACAGCTCAAAGAGAAAAGAACCGCAAACATCTCAGAGTTTTCTTCGAGTGCACCGCGTGCACGTAATTTTATGTGTACGGTAAAATACTCCGCTATCTATCGAAAAATCAGATTTACATCCACAGTGCTCCATTACAATTACGCCAAAACATTACAAAAGAAAACAAGTAAAAGCGTTATCATCGGCCTGGCCGATGCTTTGATACCCTCCACTGAATAAAAGTCCTGCAAAATGTTTGCCACGCGAGTTAGTATGTGTCTAACATTAGTTTTGTATGGGAGGTAGCAGAACTACTTTACCGACATAGACAATTTTCAATACCAACCTGACGACGGTTAAAAAAAGTCCTTTCATAAAATTTCATTCACCTAAGTCGATTCGTTTGGACGCTAAGGTGTTTTCAACAGACAGAGAGATACATGAGTCGAATATTGGCTTTGTATCGGAGGTAACAGAACTACTTGACCGACATGGATCATTTTTAATACCAACCGGACAACCGTAAAAATAAGACCTGTCACTCAATTTCAGTCGCCTAGGTCGATTCGTTTGGACGCTATCGTGGTTTCAACAGGCGGAGAGACACATGGGTCTACTAATGGTTTTGTATGGGAGGTACCAGAACTACTTGACCGACATAGCCCATTTTCAATACCAACCTGACGACGGTAAAAAGAAGTCCTCTCCCCAAATTTCAATCGCCCAGGTCAATTCGTTTGGACGCTATCGTGCTTTAAACAGACAGACAGACAGACAGACAGACGGACAGACAGACAGACAGACAGACAGACAGACAGACAGACAGACGGACATGGCTAAATCGATTCAGAATGTGATCCTGATTCAGAATATATATATTTTATAGGGTCTCCGGTGAATCCTTCTTGGCGTTACAAACGTAATGGCAAAGTGAATATACCTTCCTGTGGAGGGTATAAAAATACAACCTGAAAATACATACCAGACATTCAACAGACAAGATTCATCATATCACCAGCACAAAATCAGAAAATTCATCTTTACATACTTACAAGAAACATATTCATCACTCAGAAACCTAACCCTATTCGTAGATTATTTAATACATTATATTCTGTGAAAATTCTAACAACGAAGTGTGTAAATTAGATAAACCTACCTACAAAAAAAAACAGACTTAAAAATACCTATCTAAAAATCAAAAAGTGATACTTACCTACCTAAAGTTAAAATTTACATTTGCCTAATAATTAGAGTAAAATTTGCTACCTACCTATCTATTTTTATGTGAAAAGCCATAGAAAAAGACAATATAAATAGTAAAGTGTAAAATTAACCTAGAAAACAATAAGGAGCATGCAGAGACAACGAATTTTGTGAACAAACTTCGGAGCAACGCATCAATAAAACGTGAGTAAATCCATACATTTTTCTTTGGCTTCCTAAATTCTAAAATTTTTCTATTTGTATCTAAATTCTAAATTATTAAAGATAAATAACATTTATTAACGAAAAATCAAACATATAAAACAAAAACATAAGCATCATACAAAGGTAAATTTATCACACACAATAGTTACTTTACTTTTGGTTTATTGTGAATTTAAAACCATAAACGCGAACACAGACAAATCCCAAGTGAATATAGGCATACATATATGTACATACATATATATAAGTAATAAGACATTATAGGAATATGACATACGATATCTCGAATTTATGAATTTCAGTATCTTTACAATAAATATTAATGAGTGACATGAAGTCAAAATATTTATCCAAGTGGTCATTATTTAATTAAGATGTCTTGCTAAGAAGTGGTGATGTGTTGAGATGTGAGAATATCGTTTGCGACAGATCGATTTTGGGGCTTTTCCGAATTAGTTCAGGCAACGGAATAGCCATGGTGCATATGTCCTGTTAGGCATATGCAAGGGGAGGGCCGCCATGACGTCATAACATCCACGACGTCACTTGAAACTGATTTGTGAATGTTCATCCCACTCTTAATTTTGTTTTTCGTGTACCATTCTTTCAGTCCTCGTCATCGAAACCTAATGTAGCTCGCGTTTACTATATTGATTTTCGTTCTGTTCTGTGGAGTTTTTGTTCCCCTTTTCTTAACCTTTGGCACGATAAATGTTTGATGCATAGGATGACTTATAAGCAGCAAGATCCCACCCCACCGTCGAGTTCAGCTGTGCAACCGCAAGCGTGCCACTCGCTGCTTCAACGTAAAGGACAGACCCCACCTTTAAGATCTTCCATAATCTTTTGCTGCGAATTCACGCAGCAACGATGGACATCCCGACCGCTTATGCTTCATATAGAACACTGAGAAGTGTTTGAAAACGATTGAAAAGAAGACTTAGAAGTGTTAAACAGTTACATAAATGATCGTCATCCTATTAGTGACGTATAAAACCATATAAAACACTCAAAAGTATTTGAAAATATCGTATAGAACACTGAGAAGTGTTTGAAAGCGATAGAAAAAAAGACTTAGAAGTGTTAAACAGTTACATAAATGATCGTCATCCTATTAGTGACGTATAAAACCATATAAAACACTCAAAAGTATTTGAAAATATCGTATAGAACACTGAGAAGTGTTTGAAAGCGATAGAAAAGAAGACTTAGAAGTGTTAAACAGTTACATAAATGATCGTCATCCTATTAGTGACGTATAAAACCATATAAAACACTCAAAAGTATTTGAAAATATCGTATAGAACACTGAGAAGTGTTTGAAAGCGATAGAAAAAAAGACTTAGAAGTGTTAAACAGTTACATAAATGATCGTCATCCTATTAGTGACGTATAAAACCATATAAAACACTCAAAAGTATTTGAAAATATCGTATAGAACACTGAGAAGTGTTTGAAAGCGATAGAAAAGAAGACTTAGAAGTGTTAAACAGTTACATAAATGATCGTCATCCTATTAGTGACGTATAAAACCATATAAAACACTCAAAAGTATTTGAAAATATCGTATAGAACACTGAGAAGTGTTTGAAAGCGATAGAAAAAAAGACTTAGAAGTGTTAAACAGTTACATAAATGATCGTCATCCTATTAGTGACGTATAAAACCATATAAAACACTCAAAAGTATTTGAAAATATCGTATAGAACACTGAGAAGTGTTTGAAAGCGATAGAAAAAAAGACTTAGAAGTGTTAAACAGTTACATAAATGATCGTCATCCTATTAGTGACGTATAAAACCATATAAAACACTCAAAAGTATTTGAAAATAAGCGATAGAAAAAAAGACTTAGAAGTGTTAAACAGTTACATAAATGATCGTCATCCTATTAGTGACGTATAAAACCATATAAAACACTCAAAAGTATTTGAAAATATCGTATAGAACACTGAGAAGTGTTTGAAAGCGATAGAAAAAAAGACTTAGAAGTGTTAAACAGTTACATAAATGATCGTCATCCTATTAGTGACGTATAAAACCATATAAAACACTCAAAAGTATTTGAAAATATCGTATAGAACACTGAGAAGTGTTTGAAAACGATTGAAAAGAAGACTTAGAAGTGTTAAACAGTTACATAAATGATCGTCATCCTATTAGTGATGTATAAAACCATATAAAACACTCAAAAGTATTTGAAAGTATCGTATAGAACACTGAGAACTGTTTGAAAGCGATAGAAAAAAAGACTTAGAAGTGTTAAACAGTTACATAAATGATCGTCATCTTATTAGTGACGTATAAAACCATATAAAACACTCAAAAGTATTTGAAAATATCGTATAGAACACTGAGAAATGTTTGAAAGCGATAGAAAAAAAGACTTAGAAGTGTTAAACAGTTACATAAATGATCGGCATCCTATTAGTGACGTATAAAACCATATAAAACGCCCAAAAGTATTTGAAAAAATCGTATAGAACACTGAAAAGTGTTTGAAAACGATAGAAAAGAAGACTTAGAAGTGTTAAACAGTTACATAAATGATCGTCATCCTATTAGTGACGTATAAAACCATATAAAACGCCCAAAAGTATTTGAAAAAATCGTATAGAACACTGAAAAGTGTTTGAAAACGATAGAAAAGAAGACTTAGAAGTGTTAAACAGTTACATAAATGATCGTCATCCTATTAGTGACGTATAAAACCATATAAAACGCCCAAAAGTATTTGAACAAATCGTATAGAACACTGAAAAGTGTTTGAAAACGATAGAAAAGAAGACTTAGAAGTGTTAAACAGTTACATAAATGATCGTCATCCTATTAGTGACGTATAAAACCATATAAAACGCCCAAAAGTATTTGAACAAATCGTATAGAACACTGAAAAGTGTTTGAAAACGATAGAAAAGAAGACTTAGAAGTGTTAAACAGTTACATAAATGATCGTCATCCTATTAGTGACGTATAAAACCATATAAAACGCCCAAAAGTGTTTGAAAAAATCGTATAGAACACTGAAAAGTGTTTGAAAACGATTGAAAAGAAGACTTGGAAGTGTTAAACAGTTACATAAATGATCGTCATCCTATTAGTGACGTATAAAACCATATAAAACGCCCAAAAGTATTTGAACAAATCGTATAGAACACTGAAAAGTGTTTGAAAACGATAGAAAAGAAGACTTAGAAGTGTTAAACAGTTACATAAATGATCGTCATCCTATTAGTGACGTATAAAACCATATAAAACGCCCAAAAGTATTTGAAAATATCGTATAGAACACTGAAAGGTGTTTGAAAACGATAGAAAAGAAGACTTAGAAGTGTTAAACAGTTACATAAATGATCGTCATCCTATTAGTGACGTATAAAACCATATAAAACGCCCAAAAGTGTTTGCAAAAATCGTATAGAACACTGAGAAGAAGAAAAGAAGTGTTAAACAGTTACATAAATGATCGTCATCTTATTAGTGACGTATAAAGTATAAAAAACACAAGAAAGAAAACACATCCCGGACCGCCGTTTGGAGAAAATGATGAATTCTGAGAAAAAAATTTTTTGTCTCAAATCGAATAATACACTTATGGGTTGAAAACTAAATGCAAATAATAATGTTTGACCACATTATTAAAGGTCTGTTTCTCATTTTGTGAGAAAATAAAATTTTCATAGTACAAAAATGTATGAAAAATTAAAGGTAACTAAAATGATCGTCAAATGATGTGGAAATTCCTACTATATCTCATATGAAATTTTACAAGTTTTCATTTGAGAAAACTTTTAGTGATGAAAACATCATTATAACATCATTTTATGATATAAAAAAATTTAAGAAAAAAATTAAGTTTTTGCAAGTACAAGAAAAAAGGCACATCCTGGACCGCCGTTTCTAAACTACTATAGGGAATGTGTATGAAAATGATCGATTTTGAGAAAAAATTTTGTATGTCTCAAATCGAATAATAACCTTATGGGATGAAAGTAAAAGCATTTGCCCGCATTATTAAAGGTTATTTGAGACAAAATAAAAACATTTCCGATTTTATGAGGGAGAAAATTTTGTCAAGTCCCAGACAGAAGGCAAATGCTGGAACGCCGTTTCTAAACTACTATAGGGAATGTGTATGAAAATAATCAATTTTGAGAACAAATTTTTAATGTCTCAAATTGAATAATAACCTTATGGGATGAAAGTAAAAGAATTTGCCCATATAATAAAAGGTTATTTACACAAAATAAAAACATTCCCATTCCTGTGGAGGAAAAAATTTTGCCAAGTCCAAGCCAGCTGACAAATATAGGAACGTTGTTTCTACACTATTATATGGAATGTGAAAAAATTCACTATTCCGGATTGACGGAAAAACTGACATTGTCAGGTAGGGAGTTTGTCTGGGGCGGTACATCTCTCAAAATAATAACGAAGGTGTCCCAAGGGCAGCTCAGTGCGGACAGAAACCACACATAGAGCAAAAGGGCAAATGCTGACTTGATCCAGCTAAAGCTCGGCCTATCGATCCTTTTGGTTTAAAGAGTTTTTATAACAAGAGGTGTCAGAAAAGTTGCCACAGGGATAACTGGCTTGTGGCGGCCAAGCATTCATAGCGACGTCGATATCGGCTCTTCCTATCATTGTGAAGCAAAATTCACCAAACTGGGTTTAGACCGTCGTGAGACAGGTTAGTTTTACCCTACTGATGACAATTGTTGTTGCGACAGCATTCCTGCGTAGTACGAGAGGAACCGCAGGTACGGACCAATGGCAGAATACTTGTTCGAGCGAACAGTGGTATGACGCTACGTCCGTTGGATTATGCCTGAACGCCTCTAAGGTTGTATCCGTGCTGGACTGCAATGATAAAAATGGGGCAATTGTATTATATGGCAATAAACCATTAAAAGTTTATCTTCGATAAACGACAATGGATGCGATGCCAATGTTCTATGTAACAAAGCATATATGGGATGTATTAAATATCACCTGTAGCCTCGCTAGTTACATAGTTAAACATTATTAAAAACGATGACAATGCCTAGAATCAATTGTAAACGACTTTGGTAATGGGCCAGGTGTTGTAAGTGGTAGAGCAGCTGCCATACTGCGATCCACTGAAGTTCATCCTTTGCTTGATGATTCGGGATAATAAACGAATCGAATTAAGAAGAGATAAGGGTTAGTTTAGGTTTGTATATTATTATATTATGTATTATTATATGATTATAGGTAGGTTATCTAATTATTATTATTGTATATTATTTATATTATATATGTATTTATATTGTATATTTATGTATATGTAGCTTATGTTAGGGGACGTAAGTAAACAAAATGATCGTCATCTTATTAGTGACGTGAAAAAAAGTAAAATGATACTATGAAGTAAAACATAAAACATGCAAAAATGTTGGCTCTTCTTGTTGTACATTAACAAAAAGTTAAATGATACTATGAAGTAAAACATAAAACATGCAAAAATGTTGGCTCTTCTTGTTGTACATTAACAAAAAGTTAAATGATACCATGAAGTAAAACTTAATAGCATGCAAAAATGTATGAAAAATGTTGGCTCTTCTTGTACATTAACAAAAAGTTAAATGATACTATGAAGTAAAACATAAAACATGCAAAAATGTATGAAAAATGTATGAAAAATGTTGGCTCTTCTTGTTGTACATTAACAAAAAGTTAAATGATACTATGAAGTAAAACATAAAACATGCAAAAATGTTGGCTCTTCTTGTTGTACATTAACAAAAAGTTAAATGATACTATGAAGTAAAACATAAAACATGCAAAAATGTTGGCTCTTCTTGTACATTAAACAAAAAGTTAAATGATACCATGAAGTAAAACATAATAGCATGCAAAAATGTATGAAAAATGTTGGCTCTTCTTGTACATTAACAAAAAGTTAAATGATACTATGAAGTAAAACATAAAACATGCAAAAATGTATGAAAAATGTTGGCTCTTCTTGTTTCATTATACAAAAAAATAAATAAAATTATACTATAAAGTATGAAACAACATACAAAAGTGTATGAAAATGGTGGCTATTGGATTATATAAATTATAAAGGTTACATAAATGATCGTCATCCTATTAGTGACGTATAAAACCATATAAAACGCCCAAAAGTATTTGAAAAAATCGTATAGAACACAGAAAAGTGTTTGAAAACGATTGAAAAGAAGACTTGGAAATGTTAAACAGTTACATAAATGATCGTCATCCTATTAGTGACGTATAAAACCATATAAAACACACAAAAGTGTTTGAAAAAATCGTATAGAACACTGAAAAGTGTTTGAAAACGATAGAAAAGAAGACTTAGAAGTGTTAAACAGTTACATAAATGATCGTCATCCTATTAGTGACGTATAAAACCATATAAAACACTCAAAAGTATTTGAAAATATCGTATAGAACACTGAGAAGTGTTTGAAAGCGATAAAAAAAAAGACTTAGAAGTGTTAAACAGTTACATAAATGATCGTCATCCTATTAGTGACGTATAAAACCATATAAAACACTCAAAAGTATTTGAAAATATCGTATAGAACACTGAGAAGTGTTTGAAAACGATTGAAAAGAAGACTTGGAAGTGTTAAACAGTTACATAAATGATCGTCATCCTATTAGTGACGTATAAAACCATATAAAACACACAAAAGTGTTTGAAAAAATCGTATAGAACACTGAAAAGTGTTTGAAAACGATAGAAAAGAAGACTTAGAAGTGTTAAACAGTTACATAAATGATCATCATCCTATTAGTGACGTATAAAACCATATAAAACACTCAAAAGTATTTGAAAATATCGTATAGAACACTGAGAAGTGTTTGAAAGCGATAGAAAAGAAGACTTAGAAGTGTTAAACAGTTACATAAATGATCGTCATCCTATTAGTGACGTATAAAACCATATAAAACACTCAAAAGTATTTGAAAATATCGTATAGAACACTGAAAAGTGTTTGAAAACGATAGAAAAGAAGACTTAGAAGTGTTAAACAGTTACATAAATGATCGTCATCCTATTAGTGACGTATAAAACCATATAAAACGCCCAAAAGTATTTGAAAAAATCGTATAGAACACTGAAAAGTGTTTGAAAACGATTGAAAAGAAGACTTGGAAGTGTTAAACAGTTACATAAATGATCGTCATCCTATTAGTGACGTATAAAACCATATAAAACACACAAAAGTGTTTGAAAAAATCGTATAGAACACTGAAAAGTGTTTGAAAACGATAGAAAAGAAGACTTAGAAGTGTTAAACAGTTACATAAATGATCGTCATCCTATTAGTGACGTATAAAACCATATAAAACGCCCAAAAGTATTTGAACAAATCGTATAGAACACTGAAAAGTGTTTGAAAACGATAGAAAAGAAGACTTAGAAGTGTTAAACAGTTACATAAATGATCATCATCCTATTAGTGACGTATAAAACCATATAAAACACTCAAAAGTATTTGAAAATATCGTATAGAACACTGAGAAGTGTTTGAAAGCGATAGAAAAAAAGACTTAGAAGTGTTAAACAGTTACATAAATGATCGTCATCCTATTAGTGACGTATAAAACCATATAAAACACTCAAAAGTATTTGAAAATATCGTAATGAACACTGAGAAGTGTTTGAAAGCGATAGAAAAAAAGACTTAGAAGTGTTAAACAGTTACATAAATGATCGTCATCCTATTAGTGACGTATAAAACCATATAAAACGCCCAAAAGTATTTGAAAAAATCGTATAGAACACTGAGAAGTGTTTGAAAACGATTGAAAAGAAGATTTAGAAGTGTTAAACAGTTACATAAATGATCGTCATCCTATTAGTGACGTATAAAACCATATAAAACACTCAAAAGTATTTGAAAATATCGTATAGAACACTGAGAAGTGTTTGAAAGCGATAGAAAAAAAGACTTAGAAGTGTTAAACAGTTACATAAATGATCGTCATCCTATTAGTGACGTAAAAAACCATATAAAACACTCAAAAGTATTTGAGAATATCGTATAGAAAACTGAAAAGTGTTTGAAAGCGATAGAAAAGAAGACTTAGAAGTGTTAAACAGTTACATAAATGATCGTCATCCTATTAGTGACGTATAAAACCATATAAAACACTCAAAAGTATTTGAAAATATCGTATATAACACTGAGAAGTGTTTGAAAGCGATAGAAAAAAAGACTTAGAAGTGTTAAACAGTTACATAAATGATCGTCATCCTATTAGTGACGTATAAAACCATATAAAACACTCAAAAGTATTTGAAAATATCGTATAGAACTCTGAGAAGTGTTTAAAAACGATTAAAAAGAAGACTTAGAAGTGTTAAACAGTTACATAAATGATCGTCATCCTATTAGTGACGTATAAAACCATATAAAACACTCAAAAGTATTTGAAAATATCGTATAGAACACTGAGAAGTGTTTGAAAGCGATAAAAAAAAAGACTTAGAAGTGTTAAACAGTTACATAAATGATCGTCATCCTATTAGTGACGTATAAAACCATATAAAACACTCAAAAGTATTTGAAAATATCGTATAGAACACTGAGAAGTGTTTGAAAACGATTGAAAAGAAGACTTGGAAGTGTTAAACAGTTACATAAATGATCGTCATCCTATTAGTGACGTATAAAACCATACAAAACACACAAAAGTGTTTGAAAAAATCGTATAGAACACTGAAAAGTGTTTGAAAACGATAGAAAAGAAGACTTAGAAGTGTTAAACAGTTACATAAATGATCGTCATCCTATTAGTGACGTATAAAACCATATAAAACGCCCAAAAGTATTTGAACAAATCGTATAGAACACTGAAAAGTGTTTGAAAACGATAGAAAAGAAGACTTAGAAGTGTTAAACAGTTACATAAATGATCGTCATCCTATTAGTGACGTATAAAACCATATAAAACGCCCAAAAGTATTTGAAAATATCGTATAGAACACTGAAAGGTGTTTGAAAACGATAGAAAAGAAGACTTAGAAGTGTTAAACAGTTACATAAATGATCGTCATCCTATTAGTGACGTATAAAACCATATAAAACGCCCAAAAGTGTTTGAAAAAATCGTATAGAACACTGAAAAGTGTTTGAAAACGATTGAAAAGAAGACTTGGAAGTGTTAAACAGTTACATAAATGATCGTCATCATATTAGTGACGTATAAAACCATATAAAACGCCCAAAAGTATTTGAACAAATCGTATAGAACACTGAGAAGTGTTTGAAAGCGATAGAAAAAAAGACTTAGAAGTGTTAAACAGTTACATAAATGATCGTCATCTTATTAGTGACGTATAAAGTATAAAAAACACAAGAAAGAAAACACATCCCGGACCGCCGTTTGGTGAAAATGATGAATTCTGAGAAAAAAAATTTTTTGTCTCAAATCGAATAATACACTTATGGGTTGAAAACTAAATGCAAATAATAATGTTTGACCACATTATTAAAGGTCTGTTTCTCATTTTGTGAGAAAATAAAATTTTCATAGTACAAAAATGTATGAAAAATTAAAGGTAACTAAAATGATCGTCAAATGATGTGGAAATTCCTACTAAATAAAAGAAGACTTAGAAGTGTTAAACAGTTACATAAATGATCGTCATCCTATTAGTGATGTATAAAACCATATAAAACACTCAAAAGTATTTGAAAGTATCGTATAGAACACTGAGAAGTGTTTGAAAGCGATAGAAAAAAAGACTTAGAAGTGTTAAACAGTTACATAAATGATCGTCATCTTATTAGTGACGTATAAAACCATATAAAACACTCAAAAGTATTTGAAAATATCGTATAGAACACTGAGAAATGTTTGAAAGCGATAGAAAAAAAGACTTAGAAGTGTTAAACAGTTACATAAATGATCGTCATCCTATTAGTGACGTATAAAACCATATAAAACGCCCAAAAGTATTTGAAAAAATCGTATAGAACACTGAAAAGTGTTTGAAAACGATAGAAAAGAAGACTTAGAAGTGTTAAACAGTTACATAAATGATCGTCATCCTATTAGTGACGTATAAAACCATATAAAACACTCAAAAGTATTTGAAAATATCGTATAGAACACTGAGAAGTGTTTGAAAGCGATAAAAAAAAAGACTTAGAAGTGTTAAACAGTTACATAAATGATCGTCATCCTATTAGTGACGTATAAAACCATATAAAACGCCCAAAAGTATTTGAACAAATCGTATAGAACACTGAAAAGTGTTTGAAAACGATAGAAAAGAAGACTTAGAAGTGTTAAACAGTTACATAAATGATCGTCATCCTATTAGTGACGTATAAAACCATATAAAACGCCCAAAAGTATTTGAACAAATCGTATAGAACACTGAAAAGTGTTTGAAAACGATAGAAAAGAAGACTTAGAAGTGTTAAACAGTTACATAAATGATCGTCATCCTATTAGTGACGTATAAAACCATATAAAACGCCCAAAAGTATTTGAACAAATCGTATAGAACACTGAAAAGTGTTTGAAAACGATAGAAAAGAAGACTTAGAAGTGTTAAACAGTTACATAAATGATCGTCATCCTATTAGTGACGTATAAAACCATATAAAACGCCCAAAAGTATTTGAACAAATCGTATAGAACACTGAAAAGTGTTTGAAAACGATAGAAAAGAAGACTTAGAAGTGTTAAACAGTTACATAAATGATCGTCATCCTATTAGTGACGTATAAAACCATATAAAACGCCCAAAAGTGTTTGAAAAAATCGTATAGAACACTGAAAAGTGTTTGAAAACGATTGAAAAGAAGACTTGGAAGTGTTAAACAGTTACATAAATGATCGTCATCCTATTAGTGACGTATAAAACCATATAAAACGCCCAAAAGTATTTGAACAAATCGTATAGAACACTGAAAAGTGTTTGAAAACGATAGAAAAGAATACTTAGAAGTGTTAAACAGTTACATAAATGATCGTCATCCTATTAGTGACGTATAAAACCATATAAAACGCCCAAAAGTATTTGAAAATATCGTATAGAACACTGAAAGGTGTTTGAAAACGATAGAAAAGAAGACTTAGAAGTGTTAAACAGTTACATAAATGATCGTCATCCTATTAGTGACGTATAAAACCATATAAAACGCCCAAAAGTGTTTGCAAAAATCGTATAGAACACTGAGAAGAAGAAAAGAAGTGTTAAACAGTTACATAAATGATCGTCATCTTATTAGTGACGTATAAAGTATAAAAAACACAAGAAAGAAAACACATCCCGGACCGCCGTTTCTAAACTACTATAGGGAATGTGTATGAAAATGATCGATTTTGAGAAAAAATTTTGTATGTCTCAAATCGAATAATAACCTTATGGGATGAAAGTAAAAGCATTTGCCCGCATTATTAAAGGTTATTTGAGACAAAATAAAAACATTTCCGATTTTATGAGGGAGAAAATTTTGTCAAGTCCCAGACAGAAGGCAAATGCTGGAACGCCGTTTCTAAACTACTATAGGGAATGTGTATGAAAATGATCAATTTTGAGAACAAATTTTTAATGTCTCAAATTGAATAATAACCTTATGGGATGAAAGTAAAAGAATTTGCCCATATAATAAAAGGTTATTTACACAAAATAAAAACATTCCCATTCCTGTGGAGGAAAAAATTTTGCCAAGTCCAAGCCAGCTGACAAATATAGGAACGTTGTTTCTACACTATTATATGGAATGTGAAAAAATTCACTATTCCGGATTGACGGAAAAACTGACATTGTCAGGTAGGGAGTTTGTCTGGGGCGGTACATCTCTCAAAATAATAACGAAGGTGTCCCAAGGGCAGCTCAGTGCGGACAGAAACCACACATAGAGCAAAAGGGCAAATGCTGACTTGATCCAGCTAAAGCTCGGCCTATCGATCCTTTTGGTTTAAAGAGTTTTTATAACAAGAGGTGTCAGAAAAGTTGCCACAGGGATAACTGGCTTGTGGCGGCCAAGCATTCATAGCGACGTCGATATCGGCTCTTCCTATCATTGTGAAGCAAAATTCACCAAACTGGGTTTAGACCGTCGTGAGACAGGTTAGTTTTACCCTACTGATGACAATTGTTGTTGCGACAGCATTCATGCGTAGTACGAGAGGAACCGCAGGTACGGACCAATGGCAGAATACTTGTTCGAGCGAACAGTGGTATGACGCTACGTCCGTTGGATTATGCCTGAACGCCTCTAAGGTTGTATCCGTGCTGGACTGCAATGATAAAAATGGGGCAATTGTATTATATGGCAATAAACCATTAAAAGTTTATCTTCGATAAACGACAATGGATGCGATGCCAATGTTCTATGTAACAAAGCATATATGGGATGTATTAAATATCACCTGTAGCCTCGCTAGTTACATAGTTAAACATTATTAAAAACGATGACAATGCCTAGAATCAATTGTAAACGACTTTGGTAATGGGCCAGGTGTTGTAAGTGGTAGAGCAGCTGCCATACTGCGATCCACTGAAGTTCATCCTTTGCTTGATGATTCGGGATAATAAACGAATCGAATTAAGAAGAGATAAGGGTTAGTTTAGGTTTGTATATTATTATATTATGTATTATTATATGATTATAGGTAGGTTATCTAATTATTATTATTGTATATTATTTATATTATATATGTATTTATATTGTATATTTATGTATATGTAGCTTATGTTAGGGGACGTAAGTAAACAAAATGATCGTCATCTTATTAGTGACGTGAAAAAAAGTAAAATGATACTATGAAGTAAAACATAAAACATGCAAAAATGTTGGCTCTTCTTGTACATTATACAAAAAGTTAAATGATACCATGGAGTAAAACTTAATAGCATGCAAAAATGTATGAAAAATGTTGGCTCTTCTTGTACATTAACAAAAAGTTAAATGATACTATGAAGTAAAACATAAAACATGCAAAAATGTATGAAAAATGTATGAAAAATGTTGGCTCTTCTTGTTGTACATTAACAAAAAGTTAAATGATACTATGAAGTAAAACATAAAACATGCAAAAATGTTGGCTCTTCTTGTTGTACATTAACAAAAAGTTAAATGATACTATGAAGTAAAACATAAAACATGCAAAAATGTTGGCTCTTCTTGTACATTAAACAAAAAGTTAAATGATACTATGAAGTAAAACATAATAGCATGCAAAAATGTATGAAAAATGTTGGCTCTTCTTGTACATTAACAAAAAGTTAAATGATACTATGAAGTAAAACATAAAACATGCAAAAATGTATGAAAAATGTTGGCTCTTCTTGTTTCATTATACAAAAAAATAAATAAAATTATACTATAAAGTATAAAACAACATACAAAAGTGTATGAAAATGGTGGCTATTGGATTATATAAATTATAAAGGTTACATAAATGATCGTCATCCTATTAGTGACGTATAAAACCATATAAAACGCCCAAAAGTATTTGAAAAAATCGTATAGAACACAGAAAAGTGTTTGAAAACGATTGAAAAGAAGACTTGGAAATGTTAAACAGTTACATAAATGATCGTCATCCTATTAGTGACGTATAAAACCATATAAAACACACAAAAGTGTTTGAAAAAATCGTATAGAACACTGAAAAGTGTTTGAAAACGATTGAAAAGAAGACTTAGAAGTGTTAAACAGTTACATAAATGATCGTCATCCTATTAGTGACGTATAAAACCATATAAAACACTCAAAAGTATTTGAAAATATAGTATAGAACACTGAGAAGTGTTTGAAAGCGATAGAAAAAAAGACTTAGAAGTGTTAAACAGTTACATAAATGATCGTCATCCTATTAGTGACGTATAAAACCATATAAAACGCCCAAAAGTATTTGAAAAAATCGTATAGAACACTGAAAAGTGTTTGAAAACGATTGAAAAGAAGACTTGGAAGTGTTAAACAGTTACATAAATGATCGTCATCCTATTAGTGACGTATAAAACCATATAAAACACACAAAAGTGTTTGAAAAAATCGTATAGAACACTGAAAAGTGTTTGAAAACGATAGAAAAGAAGACTTAGAAGTGTTAAACAGTTACATAAATGATCGTCATCCTATTAGTGACGTATAAAACCATATAAAACGCCCAAAAGTATTTGAACAAATCGTATAGAACACTGAAAAGTGTTTGAAAACGATAGAAAAGAAGACTTAGAAGTGTTAAACAGTTACATAAATGATCATCATCCTATTAGTGACGTATAAAACCATATAAAACACTCAAAAGTATTTGAAAATATCGTATAGAACACTGAGAAGTGTTTGAAAGCGATAGAAAAAAAGACTTAGAAGTGTTAAACAGTTACATAAATGATCGTCATCCTATTAGTGACGTATAAAACCATATAAAACACTCAAAAGTATTTGAAAATATCGTATAGAACACTGAGAAGTGTTTGAAAGCGATAGAAAAAAAGACTTAGAAGTGTTAAACAGTTACATAAATGATCGTCATCCTATTAGTGACGTATAAAACCATATAAAACGCCCAAAAGTATTTGAAAAAATCGTATAGAACACTGAGAAGTGTTTGAAAACGATTGAAAAGAAGACTTAGAAGTGTTAAACAGTTACATAAATGATCGTCATCCTATTAGTGACGTATAAAACCATATAAAACACTCAAAAGTATTTGAAAATATCGTATAGAACACTGAGAAGTGTTTGAAAGCGATAGAAAAAAAGACTTAGAAGTGTTAAACAGTTACATAAATGATCGTCATCCTATTAGTGACGTATAAAACCATATAAAACACTCAAAAGTATTTGAGAATATCGTATAGAAAACTGAGAAGTGTTTGAAAGCGATAGAAAAGAAGACTTAGAAGTGTTAAACAGTTACATAAATGATCGTCATCCTATTAGTGACGTATAAAACCATATAAAACACTCAAAAGTATTTGAAAATATCGTATATAACACTGAGAAGTGTTTGAAAGCGATAGAAAAAAAGACTTAGAAGTGTTAAACAGTTACATAAATGATCGTCATCCTATTAGTGACGTATAAAACCATATAAAACACTCAAAAGTATTTGAAAATATCGTATAGAACACTGAGAAGTGTTTAAAAGCGATTAAAAAGAAGACTTAGAAGTGTTAAACAGTTACATAAATGATCGTCATCCTATTAGTGACGTATAAAACCATATAAAACACTCAAAAGTATTTGAAAATATCGTATAGAACACTGAGAAGTGTTTGAAAGCGATAAAAAAAAAGACTTAGAAGTGTTAAACAGTTACATAAATGATCGTCATCCTATTAGTGACGTATAAAACCATATAAAACACTCAAAAGTATTTGAAAATATCGTATAGAACACTGAGAAGTGTTTGAAAACGATTGAAAAGAAGACTTGGAAGTGTTAAACAGTTACATAAATGATCGTCATCCTATTAGTGACGTATAAAACCATATAAAACACACAAAAGTGTTTGAAAAAATCGTATAGAACACTGAAAAGTGTTTGAAAACGATAGAAAAGAAGACTTAGAAGTGTTAAACAGTTACATAACTGATCGTCATCCTATTAGTGACGTATAAAACCATATAAAACGCCCAAAAGTATTTGAACAAATCGTATAGAACACTGAAAAGTGTTTGAAAACGATAGAAAAGAAGACTTAGAAGTGTTAAACAGTTACATAAATGATCGTCATCCTATTAGTGACGTATAAAACCATATAAAACGCCCAAAAGTATTTGAAAATATCGTATAGAACACTGAAAGGTGTTTGAAAACGATAGAAAAGAAGACTTAGAAGTGTTAAACAGTTACATAAATGATCGTCATCCTATTAGTGACGTATAAAACCATATAAAACGCCCAAAAGTGTTTGAAAAAATCGTATAGAACACTGAAAAGTGTTTGAAAACGATTGAAAAGAAGACTTGGAAGTGTTAAACAGTTACATAAATGATCGTCATCATATTAGTGACGTATAAAACCATATAAAACGCCCAAAAGTATTTGAACAAATCGTATAGAACACTGAGAAGTGTTTGAAAGCGATAGAAAAAAAGACTTAGAAGTGTTAAACAGTTACATAAATGATCGTCATCTTATTAGTGACGTATAAAGTATAAAAAACACAAGAAAGAAAACACATCCCGGACCGCCGTTTGGTGAAAATGATGAATTCTGAGAAAAAAAATTTTTTGTCTCAAATCGAATAATACACTTATGGGTTGAAAACTAAATGCAAATAATAATGTTTGACCACATTATTAAAGGTCTGTTTCTCATTTTGTGAGAAAATAAAATTTTCATAGTACAAAAATGTATGAAAAATTAAAGGTAACTAAAATGATCGTCAAATGATGTGGAAATTCCTACTATATCTCATATGAAATTTTACAAGTTTTCATTTGAGAAAACTTTTAGTGATGAAAACATCATTATAACATCATTTTATGATATAAAAAAATTTAAGAAAAAAATTAAGTTTTTGCAAGTACAAGAAAAAAGGCACATCCTGGACCGCCGTTTCTAAACTACTATAGGGAATGTGTATGAAAATGATCGATTTTGAGAAAAAATATTTTATGTCTCAAATCGAATAATAACCTTATGGGATGAAAGTAAAAGCATTTGCCCGCATTATTAAAGGTTATTTGAGACAAAATAAAAACATTTCCGATTTTATGAGGGAGAAAATTTTGTCAAGTCCCAGACAGAAGGCAAATGCTGGAACGCCGTTTCTAAACTACTATAGGGAATGTGTATGAAAATGATCAATTTTGAGAACAAATTTTTAATGTCTCAAATTGAATAATAACCTTATGGGATGAAAGTAAAAGAATTTGCCCATATAATAAAAGGTTATTTACACAAAATAAAAACATTCCCATTTCTGTGGAGGAAAACATTTTGCCAAGTCCAAGCCAGCTGACAAATATAGGAACGTTGTTTCTACACTATTATATGGAATGTGAAAAAATTCACTATTCCGGATTGACGGAAAAACTGACATTGTCAGGTAGGGAGTTTGTCTGGGGCGGTACATCTCTCAAAATAATAACGAAGGTGTCCCAAGGGCAGCTCAGTGCGGACAGAAACCACACATAGAGCAAAAGGGCAAATGCTGACTTGATCCAGCTAAAGCTCGGCCTATCGATCCTTTTGGTTTAAAGAGTTTTTATAACAAGAGGTGTCAGAAAAGTTGCCACAGGGATAACTGGCTTGTGGCGGCCAAGCGTTCATAGCGACGTCGATATCGGCTCTTCCTATCATTGTGAAGCAAAATTCACCAAACTTTGGTTTGTGAGCTGGGTTTAGACCGTCGTGAGACAGGTTAGTTTTACCCTACTGATGACAATTGTTGTTGCGACAGCATTCCTGCGTAGTACGAGAGGAACCGCAGGTACGGACCAATGGCACAATACTTGTTCGAGCGAGCAGTGGTATGACGCTACGTCCGTTGGATTATGCCTGAACGCCTCTAAGGTTGTATACGTGCTGGACTGCAATGATAAAAATGGGGCAATTGTATTGTATGGCAATAAACCATTAAAAGTTTATCTTCGATAAACGACAATGGATGCGATGCCAATGTTCTATGTAACAAAGCATATATGGGATGTATTAATGTTTGTTCTTTTGTTAATTTTTTTAAAAGGGAATAACGACATAACTTCAGATTAGTGGTTATTCCCAAAGGAAGAATGAGTAAAAAGACTTCCCTATCTGCAGTTTAGCGCTTATTCCAAAATTAAATTGTGAAGCACGAAAGACCTAAATTGATTTTAGTTTTTTTTCCCCATCAGTGATTCAGTTCGTGAAAATCTAATCTCAAGTTTGGTTGCTCTTCCGTAACAAAAGTTAAAAAAAAGTGTTTCTTAAATATACTTTAGTTCTTTTTCCATATTTGAAGAAAGAATAAGTGTTGTCTAAACTAGACTTTAGTGTTGTGTTTCCTGTGTTTTTAAACGAACTTTGTTATTCCTTGTGTTGTCCCCTGTGTTTTTTTAAATAATTTGTGAAAAAAAAAACTAAATCCAAAATATGACGTCTCGATCGCAAAGACTTTTGGAATTGGCGCGAATGCTTAAAGAAAAAGGAAGAGCTGCTGAAGGTAAGAGTTATTTAATTTTTACGTAGCCCGAACGTCCTTTGGAAGAGGCCTGTTTTTATATGATAATGATTCTTACTTAATTTCTTTGAAAGCAATTAAGCTTGCCTTAAATCCGAATCTAAATTATGACCTACGACCTCATCACAAAATTGATACAAAAAACAATGGGCAATTTATCAACGCCTAGACACGCCAACTTTTTAGATATCTGGTGTCGCGTGCGTCGGTCGGTCGCGCTGACACTGAAAACTTTAGCTTCAAAAGATTTTTTTCGTAGAGCCTCAAAGGGTTGCATTCGCAAAAGGGATACATTCGTCGTAGTGGGGGTAGATCGTCGGCCGAATCAAGAAAGTTTGTTTTGAGAAGTAGACATTTTCTTCAATAAATAAACTCTTATCGTGGTTGGCATTTAAATTTTTTAATGTTTTTTTTTTTCAAATGTACCTAATGGGTTTGGTATTTGAATGTATTTTTTTTACAGAAAAGGAGGCTTATTCAAGAAAGGTTTTTGTGATGCAAAGAACTTCTACACCAGAACAAAATAAAGATATTGGTAAAACGATGTATATTTTACTTTTCTAAAAGAAGTGTCAATTTTTTTTTTTTTATTTGCACAGAAAACATTGTATCAAATTCGTTTACATTTCCTGAATCCCCGGAAACTAATTTTACAAGAAAGTCAATATACCAATGGCCACAAAAAAATGCAATTTATCAATATTCGGATTCGATCCACGAAATTATATCAGAAAAGAATGATTACTTTCCTGAGATATCTAATGAAACTAAATCATCGATGAACGGATTTGACTTCGATATAGATGTATTCAAAAGTAAGAACACTATTTTTGTTTTCTTTAAGGATAGATACATTTTCAGTTTTCCATTATTTAGGCAATTCAAATGAAATATCTCCATCAGCGAATATAACGTATGATAAGTTGCCAGAATGGGAAAATTCCGATAATTCTATAAAAGACCCTGATTTTATAATAAATAATACTGTTACTTCTTCGGATTCGCACCCAGAAAGTGAAAAGAGCGAAGTTTTGGATATTCCGTTCAACAACGATGATCCACAATCAATAATCAAAAATAAAAAACGGTTTCGTCAGACATTAAGGAACAATTGAAAGTCATATAAAACTCTTTCTGGAAAACTTAAGCATGCAAGAGTTTCAAAACCCTTTGGAGTGTGTCGAAGCAACTGCAAAGACAAAATTTCATTCGAGCAGATAAAACGCTTATTTAACCAGTATTGGGCTTTGGGAACCTATGACCAGAGAATTTTGTACATAGGAAATCTTCTGACTATAGGAAATAAAAAATGTAATACTCTGTCTAACGCAATGCAAAGAAAGCGACGCCGTGAAACTTCAGTGAAGTACTTTTTGGAATATGATGGCATGCGTACACAAGTTTGCAGACAACATTTTACGATATGTTTTTCTGAAACGGAAAGTTTCATTAAAAACGTAGTAGCCAAAAAAGTTTCAAGTCCAAGCGAACCGTTTAAGGATTGTCGTGGTAAGGGGATTCCTGTGAACAAACTAACACTGGATCAAGAAGAGGAAGTACGCAACCACATAAATAAGTTCCCATCGTATGAAAGCCATTGCAGCCGTCGCCATACATCCAAAAAATATATTCATGGCAGTTTAAATCTTTCCATAATGCATCGGATGTATAGTGATGGAGTTTGTAATCCTGTAAGCCTTACCAAATATTCAGAAATATTTAAAACACTGAATTTAAAATTCAAAGCTCCCAAATTAGACACGTGCGCAACTTGCGATGGATTTTTATCTAAGATAAAAATAGCCCAGGATGAAAAAGAAAAACAAGTTTTGGTAGAGCGGAAACAAATTCATGTGGAAAAAGGAGACTTTGGCTTTGAACAAAAAAGGGTCGATAAGGAGAATGCTAAACAAAACAACGATATGCCCAATAGAGTCATTTGTAATTTCACGTGTTTGTCAAAAACTTTAAACTGCTCTCCTGAAAAATGAGTAAAACAGACTTTAGCGGTTTTTCCTTGTGACCACAGAGTTATGGGAGTTGAAATCTCCCTCCGCGTGAAGTCGTTCGCCCCGGGTGGTGTTGGAGCGAGTGGCGTTGTTGACTCGAAGATTCCTTTATAATGGTCCAGGATAGCATCGTTGGATGGGGTAGTGTTGGCGTCATCCCATTCTTTGTTGTCAAGAAGATCGTTGGCATAAGTGCCTTTGTCCTTCTTGAAGCTCTCCTGTGCCAGAGCGTAGAGGAACTTCTTCTTCTTCCTGTGGCTTGTTGCTGACTTGAGGGCGTTCTTTAAGGTTGCAATACGCCTGTTCCCAGTTGATTCTCTGACGGTGTCTGAGCGGTTGGCTGGTGTCATTGTATTGAGGGCCATGTCGATTTGCTGATTAGCGTTGACGTTTGTAACGCAGCAAATTTGCAGTGCGAGATCGTGTGTTTTAAGGTTGTCTTTCGGAATGTCCCTAATTAGATTCCTGAGACTGTTGTTGGCGTCTGTCTCCGGTTCTAAATTAGCTGCTTCCTCACTGTACGGAGCCTCCTCAGAGAGTATGCTGTTGTTGGCGGATTGGTAGTCATCTGAGGAACTGTTGTCTTCTTCGCGTGTAGTTGCCTCCGTAGCTGATGCTTTTATTGCAGAGACCAAGTCCTGGTATGACCTTAATTGCCTCCGCTTTTTGATAGCATCCCTTGACCTCGTTGACGATCTGCACAGCGCGTTGATGATTGTGTTTGCGCTGTCACACTCGAGCAAGGCCTCAATTTGTGCCAATTCTTTTTCTTCGGCCAGCGTCCATGGCCTCCTTGTGGACTTAGCTGCTTCTGCTGCCATCTCTGTATTGTATTCAACCGCGTGCGCACGTTTTACATGTAGCCGCTTTCCTGCGTACGTGCTGAACTCGCGGTTGCACAGTTCGCACGTTATGTTGTTCGCATCAGGTCCACGGCAGTACCTTCTCTTGTGCTGGGCCAGGCCTTCCTTGGTCTGGAAGGACTTTCCACACACGCAGCCAAAGATTGTGCTACCCACTGCAGCACCCGAATGTTGTGGCGAGGCCATAGCGTTGATTTCACTAGACCCGTTTTAAAAATTAGGTAATTATACCGCAACAATGTCTTGCTTTTCAAAAAAGCTTCCTCTCAAAAATACACCGAAACCGCACTGTATTTCAGAATGTGCAAGTTTTCCGAGCACTGGTGTTCCCGTCGCTTTTCTTAAACCTAAGTAGTCTTTTTCGGTAAGAATATATACTAATTGCATGCACAACCCGCACTTGCAAACCTCTGGAGTCAGTTTCGGTTATTGTATATATTAATCGCGAGCACAAACCGCACTGTATCTCAAAATGTGCAAGTTTCCCGAGCACTGGTGTTCCCGTCGCTTTCTTAAACCTAAGTAGTCTTTTTCGGTAAGAATATGTACTAATTGCATGCACAACCCGCACTTGCGAACCTCTGGAGTCAGTTTCGGTTCTACTACTGCACTGTACTTAGTTGGTTGGCGTATGCACTATCCCGGCTGTACCCGTTTGGTTTGTGTCGGTACTCTCCGCGGTTGTTGTATGCACTTTTAAGAGAGTCATAGTTACTCCCGCCGTTTACCCGCGCTTACTTGAATTTCTTCACTTTGACATTCAGAGCACTGGGCAGAAATCACATTGTGTCAACAACCGTTAGGTCCATCACAATGCTTTGTTTTAATTAGACAGTCGGATTCCCCAAGCCAGCTGCGGATATCGGTACGGCCTGTTGAGAAGTTGGCGTAACCCCACCATAAATTTTCAAGGTCCGAGGAGAAAATTTCGACACAACAGTAAATGTCATGCTCTTCTAGTCCATCTACCATATCTCTCTTCGAAAGACTTCCATGGTAGTACGACTATAAAACAGAAAAGAAAACTCTTTCGATATCTCTCGACGGCTTCTTTATGGTCGTTCCTGTTACCAGGATGAGCAAAATGCCCATTTTTAATAACAAACGGATACTCAACAGGTTACGGAATTGGAACCGTATTCCCTTTCGTTCAAAAATAATCAAGTAATTTAAACTTTTATATACATGATGTGTATACATATATTTAATTATAACTTGAAAATTTTCGGCTTTCGCCTTGAACTTAGGACCGACTAACTCGTGATCAACCACTGTTCACACGAAACCCTTCTCCACTTCAGTCCTCCAAGGTCTCATTCGATTATTTGCTACTACCACCAAGATCTGTACCAATAGCGGCTCCATGCAGGCTTACGCCAAACACTTCTAAGCACACCATTGTACCCTCCTACTCACTAAAGTTTCAAAATTTACATTCAATCGAAATTAAATATAAATCATCTACTTTAGTGGTAATGTATAGGTATACAACTTAAGCGCCATCCATTTTAAGGGCTAGTTGCTTCGGCAGGTGAGTTGTTACACACTCCTTAGCGGATTACGACTTCCATGTCCACCGTCCTGCTGTTTTAAGCAACCAACGCCTTTCATGGTATCTGCATGAGTTGTTAATTTGGGCACCGTAACATTACGTTTGGTTCATCCCACAGCGCCAGTTCTGCTTACCAAAAGTGGCCCACTGGGCACAATATATCACAACCTAAACCTTAATATCAAGAAAGGTTAGGTTCTTACCCATTTAAAGTTTGAGAATAGGTTAAGGTCGTTTCGACCCTAATGCCTCTAATCATTCGCTTTACCAGATAAGATTATTTTATATAATCTTTAAATGCACCAGCTATCCTGATGGAAACTTCGGAGGGAACCAGCTACTAGATGGTTCGATTGGTCTTTCGCCCCTATACTCAATTCTGACAATCGATTTGCACGTCAGAACTGTTTCGGTCTTTCATCAGGGTTTCCCCTGACTTCAACCTGATCAAGTATAGTTCACCATCTTTCGGGTCACAGCATATATGCTCAAGGTACGCTCTAGTTAGAGACATAAATAATATAAATATCATTATGCATAACTGTATAGAACGCCCCGGGATTGAATTAATATTTCATAATAAAATATAAACTAATCCCATTTAAAAAACAGTTAAGTTAATTATGCCATTGGGTTTTATTAAAAATACCCAATGACTTGCACATATGTTAGACTCCTTGGTCCGTGTTTCAAGACGGGTCCCGAAGGTATCCTGAATCTATCGCATTGTTAATCATATAAGTACATACAATAAATATAACAAATTGAATTATCATATTATTGTAAAATTTCTTTCAAAATTTAAGCACTATATTATAATTAAATCTGTCAATGATTTATTAAATCAAATACATTTATTCTATGTTAGAAATCCGAAAATAACTAATTTGAATAAACTTATGTATAAGATCTTTTAATAAATATTTATTACATTAACAGATTACAATGTCCTTATATGGAAAAATTGCACACCATTTCTATAATATTATAAATATCATAGTTATTAGTGATGAATTTTCCATAACGGATATTCAGGTTCATCGGGCTTAACCTCTAAGCAGTTTCACGTACTATTTAACTCTCTATTCAGAGTTCTTTTCAACTTTCCCTCACGGTACTTGTTTACTATCGGTCTCATGGTTATATTTAGTTTTAGATGGAGTTTACCACCCACTTAGTGCTGCACTATCAAGCAACACGACTCTTTGGAAACATCTTCTAATAATCATTAACGTTATACGGGCCTGGCACCCTCTATGGGTAAATGGCCTCATTTAAGAAGGACTTAAATCGTTAATTTCTCATACTAGATTATAGACGTTCCATACACTGCATCCCATATTTGCCATAAAGACAAAATGGCTTAGTGCTGAACTGATTTCTTTTCGCTCGCCGCTACTAAGAAAATCCTTGTTAGTTTCTTTTCCTTCCCTCATTAATATGCTTAAATTCGGGGAGTAATCTCATATGAGTTGAGGTTGTTTAACACAGCTTAAATAATTAATATTTTATATATTTTCCTCATTTTTTTTGTTAATCTCTTTCTTTTCTATATATAAATTATCAAATGTAGGGGCTATTCTTTTTTTCTTTTATAATATTATACATATTATATTGCAGCATTTTATTTTATGCTAGACATTCCCTCAAACAAATAGATAATATAGAATACTAAGATTCGATTTACATTTAGAGGTATATATATTATATATTGATATTATGAATTTATTATAAATAAATTCAATAATATAACATAATATGCTTTAGCATATTTTAAAAGTAAAATCAAAATTTAATTTTATTTTCTTCTTCATATACAAGCAACTTATTTAGCATAGTCTCACAACCCTCAACCATATGTAGTCCAAGCAGCACTTAAAAATTAATTAAATTACATAACAGCATGGACTGCGATATGCGTTCAAAATGTCGATATATATATATATATTCTTGCGTTCAAAATGCATAATAATAATAAATAATTTTTCTTGCGTTCAAAAAAATTTTTTTTTTAAAATTTTTTTTTACAAAATTTAAAAAAAAATGATGCAGTTTTATTTGCATTATTATCATTATTATTATATAAAATTACCGATATATAAAATATTAGCAGAAATACTTTTTTTTTATATATTTCGATTTTTGCTTAGAAGGGTCACTTTAATGATCCTTCCGCAGGTTCACCTACGGAAACCTTGTTACGACTTTTACTTCCTCTAAATAATCAAGTTCGGTCAACTTCTGCAAAAAACAACCGTAACACATAAAGCGTCACAGTGATCACGTCCGGAGACCTTGTGGCTACACGAAGCCACCATACCGACGAACAAAAAAACACATCATCGAACAGAACCAATCGATGAACTAATCGAACATAACCAATCGAGGAAAAGACAAGGACAACAGCTGACACGGTAGGCGAGAATGAGAGCAAGCATTGACTTGCTGTCATTCCAAGTTTTGCGCGTTTTTTTTCTTTCGGTTGGCATATAACAAAAAAGGCATTCTCCGTTCAAACGTCTACGGTGGTGGTGACCTGCTCCTCAAGTGATTAAATTTTAGCGTAATTTAGTACATAAGTTTATTTCGAGTAATGTAATAAAGTTAAGAAAGTTTAACTCATTGTTTTCTTTCGAAGCGTAACGTGGTTCACGACCACATCTGGTGACCCCGACGTGATCATTACTCTTGTATTAATACGCAAATAAAAGCAGCCATTTTCACCACCACCCGCGGCCGAAGCAACAACTCGCAATTGCGCAGACAACAGCCATAAGAACTACATACAAGCGTGTGGGAGATAAATTCTGCCCACGTCCTTAGCACCAATAACTGGAAATTCGCAAGCCGATTTCGTGAGACTCATCTAAGAGTACAGTTCAGCAGAATTTTGAGTCTGAAACAAAAATACGTCACGACCAAATTCTTCAACCGGCATATTGAAATTCGCCGCCATTACCAACACGATTGCACCGCTATCATCACCGTTGTCGCAAGCGTCATCCATCATTGCCGTTACGCCAAGCGGTCTCATAAGCGTCTAATAAACCGTAGCAACCTGCGCGAAGAACAAAGAACAACTTCGCCACGTGCAATAACAGCAAGAACAGTCACTACCCGGCTAGATCATCGAGGGATTCACACCAACTTCAATTATGTTAATTGCGTTTTGTATCGTTTTGTGTCGTAACTGAATGTTATATGTTTTGTGATATTATATGTTTCGTGTTCTAATCATTTTCTTTTGTATCTTTGTTTTTTGCGAACAACGGAACGGATTGTAAACTTGAAGGCATAGCATCTCACCACCATCATCATCATTACATCAAGCAATATGCAAGTCAACAGCAACGACACATCAACGCAGCCACCGAATCAGCTCGACGACCAACAGAACAGGAACTCCCCAGCCAGCGAATTGGAAAGTGGTATCGGAGCCGCGTCATCAAGTAACAATGTAAGTGCTTTATCTTTTAAAAATTTGCCTTTTTGGCCCGAAAATCCTGATGTGTGGTTCGCGGTGTTAGAAGGTCAGTTTACGGTGGCTCAAATTAGATCGGATAATTCTAAATACTTTACAGCTCTCGGGTTATTAGACGCGAAAACGGTTAACACGTGTAGGGACATTATTCTGAATCCACCTGCCAACGGTTTATACGATAATCTAAAGAAAGTAGTTCTCTCGCGATTAACGGAATCAAATGAAGTACGTTTACAAAAGCTTTTACACGATACGGTGCTGGGTGACCAAAAACCAAGCGAATTATTGCGGATAATGCGTGCACTTGCAGGCAGCGAGTTTTCCGATTCGGTTTTGCGAAGTTTATGGGTTCAGCGTTTACCTTCCACGGCACAAGCTATTCTAACATGCGCTGCCGGAAATCTGGATTTACTTGCCCAGACAGCCGATAGAATTGTAGCTGCTTTACCCTTTTCTCCAGGGATTGCTACACTAGCTAACGTGAATCCACTTCCAAATTCAGAAAATAACAATAGCACTGCGCCTAATCCCGACCTACAACTTCTAGCGCAAGAAGTAGCTGAACTGCGTCGACACGTTTATCAACGTACAAGGGAGCAGGCAAGGACTCCAACCTATAGACCTTCAGGAAATTCAAGGTCACACACCAATGTCCCTCTATGTTGGTATCATCGGCGTTTTGGTTCGCAAGCCAGGCAGTGTACTGCACCTTGTGGTTTCAGAAATCGTCGCAGCAACAATGTTTCGGAAAACTAGGCGCCCAGTCGTTGGCGACTTGCGACTCGGGCATACGTATTCCCAATTGTCGTTTGTTTACGTATGATCGCATAAACGGTATAGCCTTTTTAGTGGACTCTGTCGCTGACATTTCAGTCTTGCCTGTCAAGTCATCCATGAAATCTATCACACCCAGCACCAACGCGCTATTTGCAGCCAACGGCTCACCCGTTCCTACATACGGTCGTTCCAAGGTAATCCTTGATTTAGGTCTTAAAAGGAAATTCGCTTGGGTATTTACTTACGCGAAAGTTAGCAAACCTATTATAGGTGCTGACTTTTTACGCGCTTTTGGATTGCTAGTAGACATCAGGAACGGGCGCCTCATCGACCCATACACCGAGTCACAGGCTGCGGGGTCTCTTTCACGGGGCTCCACCCCAAAGCTCTCAGTGTTAGCCGTAGGGATGGTCGATGATGACATATATCGTCTTATCAAAGGCTTTAATATAATGTCAAGTCAAAATCTCCTAATGCGTCCAATTCAGCACAACATAACACACAAAATTATCACGGGAAATTCTCGTCCGGTCGCAAATAGACCTCGACGGCTATCACCTGATAAACTCAAAGCCGCAAAGGCCGAATTCGATTTTTTGATAACTCAAGGAATTTGTCGACCTAGCAACAGTCCCTGGGCTACTCCATTACATCTGGTTCAAAAAAAGAACGGCGAGTGGAGGCCTTGTGGGGATTATCGTCCTTTAAATGCCATCACACAAGCAGACAGCTATCCGATACCCCACATACAAGATTTTTCCCACTCACTACATGGAACTACCATCTTTTCCACCATCGACTTGGTTCGTGCATACCACCAAATACCTGTAGATGAACCCGACATTCCCAAGACCGCTATCGCGACGCCTTTCGGCTTGTTCGAATTCGTCAGAATGACTTTCGGGTTGCGAAATGCTGCACAGACGTTTCAGCGTTTTATGCACATGATTTTAAAGGACCTCACCTTCATTTTTGTGTACATCGATGACATCCTGGTAGCCTCAAAAGACCGTTCGGAGCACCTGTGCCACCTAAAGGTGTTATTCGAACGCCTCGAGCAATATGGTCTGGTCATAAATGTCGACAAGTGCAAATTCGCGCAAACCAGTGTCTTGTTTCTTGGACATCTCATATCCAAGGAGAGGTTGAGCCCTTCACCCGAACGAGTCCAGGCGATCGTCGACTTCAAGCGTCCGCAGAATGTTTGTGAACTCAGACGTTTCTTAGGAATGCTCAACTTCTACAGGCGTTTCATTCCGAAAGCTGCGGAAGCTCAACTTCCACTCACAGAGTTTCTAAAAGGGAAGAAAAAGAAAAGCGATAAAACACCTATCATTTGGTCAGACGCCGCTTGCCTCGCCTTCCAAAGATGCAAGGAAGAACTTTGCCGAGCCACAATGCTGGCATTTCCATCACCGAGTTCAAAACTGTCACTATGTGTTGACGCTTCTGATTTCGCAATCGGAGGGGCCCTACAGCAGTGGAACCAGGGGGGTTGGCAACCGTTGGCTTTCTACTCAATAAAGCTCAGTCCGTCACAATGCAAGTATAGTGCCTATGACAGAGAATTGTTGGCCATGTACCTTGCCGTCAAACATTTTCGTTATTTCGTAGAGGGACAGACTTTTACCATCCTTACAGATCACAAGCCCCTAACGTTTGCTTTTCGGCAGAAGCCGTCTAAGGCATCACCGCGTCAACTCCGACACTTAGACTATATAGGGCAATTCTCCACAGATATTCAATATATACCGGGCAGAGAAAATATCGTAGCGGATACTCTTTCCCGTTTAGAGGAAATCTCGCTTCCACCGGGAATTAATTTCACCGCCATCGCCAAAGCTCAGATAAATGACCCTGAATTGCATAATTTACGCTTATCGGAAACATCTTTGCGTTTCGAAAATCGAGAAATCCCAGATACTCACCAATCTATCTTGTGTGACGTCTCGACAAGTGTCGATCGCCCATACATACCCAAAGAATTTCGCCGAACAGTCTTCGATAGCATTCATGGCTTAGCGCATCCAGGAGTACGCGCTACTGTCAAAGCGACAACAAAAAAGCTAATTTGGCCGGGTATTAAAAAAGACTGCAGTAAATGGGCGCGGGCCTGTATGGCATGCCAGAGAGCAAAAATATCAAGGCATGTAAGAAGTCCATTGCGAAATTTCCTACCAGTTTCCAAACGTTTTGACGAAATACATATAGATTTAGTAGGGCCACTTACACCATCGGAAGGATACCGATACTTACTCACGGTGATAGACAGATATACCAGATGGCCCGAAGCCATTCCAATTAGCGACATCACGGCCGAAACAGTGGCAACCATTGTTCTCACAATGGTTTTCCCGTTTTGGAATACCATCCGTCGTGGTGTCCGATCAGGGGTCTCAGTTTGAATCCGGGTTGTGTAACGAGCTTTGCAAACGCTTAGGGATTCAGCACCATCGCACGACGGCTTACAACCCTAAAGCGAACGGATTCCTTGAAAGGTGGCACCGCACTCTCAAAGCGGCACTAAAGTGTCACAACGACTCAGTAACTCAGTGCGTAAACCTTTGCAACGGCCGTACGACGGTCCCTATGAAGTATTAAATCGCGGCGCGAAAACTTTTGAGTTATTAGTAAACGGACGAAAAACGATCGTGGGTATCGACCGACTAAAGCCATGTTTCGTAGAGGCAGAGGACAAATCGCGTAACGAACAAGCCACCGAAAACAAGCCCAGAGTAAGTGAGCCTAGCACCGCTAACCACATACCAGTAAATCAGGTCAGCCGTACCGGCCGCACAATTGTTTGCCCAAGCAGATATCGTTGAAAATAAAACCCTTTACATTCAACTGGCGGGGGAGTATGTGGCTGCACGAAGCCACCATACCGACGAACAAAAAAACACATCATCGAACAGAACCAATCGACGAACTAATCGAACATAACCAATCGAGGAAAAGACAAGGATAACAGCTGACACGGTAGGCGAGAATGAGAGCAAGCATTGACTTGCTGTCATTCCAAGTTTTGCGCGTTTTTTTTCTTTCGGTTGGCATATAACAAAAAAGGCATTCTTCGTTCAAACGTCTACGGTGGTGGTGACCTGCTCCTCAAGTGATTAAATTTTAGCGTAATTTAGTACATAAGTTTATTTCGAGTAATGTAATAAAGTTAAGAAAGTTTAACTCATTGTTTTCTTTCGAAGCGTAACGTGGTTCACGACCACAACCTCACTAAATAATTCAATCGGTAGTAGCGACGAGCGGTATGTACAAAGGGCAGGGACGTAATCAATACGAGTTAATGACTCACACTTACTGGGAATTCCAAGTTCATGTGAACAGTTTCAGTTCACAATCCCAAGCATGAAAGTGGTTCAGCGGTTTACCCGGACCTCTCGGTCTAGGAAATACACGTTGATACTTTCATTGTAGCGCGCGTGCAGCCCAGGACATCTAAGGGCATCACAGACCTGTTATTGCTCAATCTCATTATTGCTAGACGCAATTTGTCCATTTAAGAAGCTAGTGTCCTTCTAATGGGACAAACAAACAGGTACGGCTCCACTTACATAAACACATTCGAACACTCCTACATTTTACTGTATTCATGAATGAAGGCTATGCATGCTTCAACACCATAATCCTGAAAGCATCTATTTAATATATTTGAGTCTCGTTCGTTATCGGAATTAACCAGACAAATCACTCCACGAACTAAGAACGGCCATGCACCACCACCCATAGATTCGAGAAAGAGCTATCAATCTGTCTTACACACTTATGTTCGGACCTGGTAAGTTTTCCCGTGTTGAGTCAAATTAAGCCGCAGGCTCCACTCCTGGTGGTGCCCTTCCGTCAATTCCTTTAAGTTTCAGCTTTGCAACCATACTTCCCCCGGAGCCCAAAAGCTTTGGTTTCCCGGGAAGCGACTGAGAGAGCCATAGTAGTAGCTACACCCAATTGCTAGCTGGCATCGTTTATGGTTAGAACTAGGGCGGTATCTGATCGCCTTCGAACCTCTAACTTTCGTTCTTGATTAATGAAAACATCTTTGGCAAATGCTTTCGCTTAAGTTAGTCTTACGACGGTCCAAGAATTTCACCTCTCGCGTCGTAATACTAATGCCCCCAAACTGCTTCTATTAATCATTACCTCTTGATCTAAAAACCAATGAAAGTAGAACAGAGGTCTTATTTCATTATTCCATGCACAAAATATTCAGGCATTTGGAGCCTGCTTTAAGCACTCTAATTTGTTCAAAGTAATTGTACCGGCCCACAACAACACTCGATGAAGAGCACTGAAGCAGGTTTAAATAGGAGGTATACATAATAATACAAGTACCATTATATATTAGAACTCCACCGGTAATACGCTTGCATACATAAGGTAATGTACAATCCACAATTATAGTTGTACTACCCGTATGAAGCACAAATTCAACTACGAACGTTTTAACCGCAACAGCTTTAATATACGCTATTGGAGCTGGAATTACCGCGGCTGCTGGCACCAGACTTGCCCTCCAATAGGTCCTTGTTAAAGGATTTAAAGTGTACTCATTCCAATTACAGGGCCTCGGATATGAGTCCTGTATTGTTATTTTTCGTCACTACCTCCCCGAACTGGGAGTGGGTAATTTACGCGCCTGCTGCCTTCCTTAGATGTGGTAGCCGTTTCTCAGGCTCCCTCTCCGGAATCGAACCCTGATTCCCCGTTACCCGTTGCAACCATGGTAGTCCTAGATACTACCATCAATAGTTGATAGGGCAGACATTTGAAAGATCTGTCGTCGGTACAAGACCATACGATCGGCAAATTATCTAGAGTTCAACCATAATTACGATTTCCGAAAAAATCGCTTGGTTTTAGCCTAATAAAAGCACACGTTCCAAAAGGTCCGTGTTTATATTGCATGTATTAGCTCTAGAATTACCACAGTTATCCAAGTAACTGTTAACGATCTAATGAACCATAACTGATATAATGAGCCTTTTGCGGTTTCACTTTCAATTCGTGTGTACTTAGACATGCATGGCTTAATCTTTGAGACAAGCATATAACTACTGGCAGGATCAACCAGAAAAATGTTATATTATTATTATTATTTGAAAAAAATTCTTTTGTAAAATAACATTAGATTTTGTCTTTCCCTCCATTTTAATATAATAGAATCAATTGCTCTCATATAAAATGCAGAACAATAGCGCTAATGATTCCTTATATAAGAGTGATACACAAAAATATATATTTCACAAAGGTAGAAAATTACTATAAATATAAAAAATCCATCAAATAAGATCTTATATTATTGATCATATATTATATTTAATAATGCGGGCAAATGCTTTTACTTTCATCCCATTAGGTTATTATTCAATTTGAGACATTAAATTTTTTTTTCAAAATTGATCATTTTCATACACATTCCCTATAGTAGTTTAGAAACGGCGTTCCAGCATTTGCCTTCTGTCTGGTAAAGTATTTGAAAATATCGTATAGAACACTGAGAAGTGTTTGAAAACGATTGAAAAGAAGACTTAGAAGTGTTAAACAGTTACATAAATGATCGTCATCCTATTAGTGACGTATAAAACCATATAAAACACTCAAAAGTATTTGAAAATATCGTATAGAACACTGAGAAGTGTTTGAAAGCGATAGAAAAAAAGACTTAGAAGTGTTAAACAGTTACATAAATGATCGTCATCCTATTAGTGACGTATAAAACCATATAAAACACTCAAAAGTATTTGAAAATATCGTATAGAACACTGAGAAGTGTTTGAAAGCGATAGAAAAAAAGACTTAGAAGTGTTAAACAGTTACATAAATGATCGTCATCCTATTAGTGACGTATAAAACCATATAAAACGCCCAAAAGTATTTGAAAAAATCGTATAGAACACTGAAAAGTGTTTGAAAACGATAGAAAAGAAGACTTAGAAGTGTTAAACAGTTACATAAATGATCGTCATCCTATTAGTGACGTATAAAACCATATAAAACGCCCAAAAGTATTTGAAAAAATCGTATAGAACACTGAAAAGTGTTTGAAAACGATAGAAAAGAAGACTTAGAAGTGTTAAACAGTTACATAAATGATCGTCATCCTATTAGTGACGTATAAAACCATGTAAAACGCCCAAAAGTATTTGAACAAATCGTATAGAACACTGAAAAGTGTTTGAAAACGATAGAAAAGAAGACTTAGAAGTGTTAAACAGTTACATAAATGATCGTCATCCTATTAGTGACGTATAAAACCATATAAAACGCCCAAAAGTATTTGAACAAATCGTATAGAACACTGAAAAGTGTTTGAAAACGATAGAAAAGAAGACTTAGAAGTGTTAAACAGTTACATAAATGATCGTCATCCTATTAGTGACGTATAAAACCATATAAAACGCCCAAAAGTATTTGAACAAATCGTATAGAACACTGAAAAGTGTTTGAAAACGATAGAAAAGAAGACTTAGAAGTGTTAAACAGTTACATAAATGATCGTCAGAACGCCGTTTCTAAACTACTATAGGGAATGTGTATGAAAATGATCAATTTTGAGAACAAATTTTTAATGTCTCAAATTGAATAATAACCTTATGGGATGAAAGTAAAAGAATTTGCCCATATAATAAAAGGTTATTTACACAAAATAAAAACATTCCCATTCCTGTGGAGGAAAAAATTTTGCCAAGTCCAAGCCAGCTGACAAATATAGGAACGTTGTTTCTACACTATTATATGGAATGTGAAAAAATTCACTATTCCGGATTGACGGAAAAACTGACATTGTCAGGTAGGGAGTTTGTCTGGGGCGGTACATCTCTCAAAATAATAACGAAGGTGTCCCAAGGGCAGCTCAGTGCGGACAGAAACCACACATAGAGCAAAAGGGCAAATGCTGACTTGATCCAGCTAAAGCTCGGCCTATCGATCCTTTTGGTTTAAAGAGTTTTTATAACAAGAGGTGTCAGAAAAGTTGCCACAGGGATAACTGGCTTGTGGCGGCCAAGCATTCATAGCGACGTCGATATCGGCTCTTCCTATCATTGTGAAGCAAAATTCACCAAACTGGGTTTAGACCGTCGTGAGACAGGTTAGTTTTACCCTACTGATGACAATTGTTGTTGCGACAGCATTCATGCGTAGTACGAGAGGAACCGCAGGTACGGACCAATGGCAGAATACTTGTTCGAGCGAACAGTGGTATGACGCTACGTCCGTTGGATTATGCCTGAACGCCTCTAAGGTTGTATCCGTGCTGGACTGCAATGATAAAAATGGGGCAATTGTATTATATGGCAATAAACCATTAAAAGTTTATCTTCGATAAACGACAATGGATGCGATGCCAATGTTCTATGTAACAAAGCATATATGGGATGTATTAAATATCACCTGTAGCCTCGCTAGTTACATAGTTAAACATTATTAAAAACGATGACAATGCCTAGAATCAATTGTAAACGACTTTGGTAATGGGCCAGGTGTTGTAAGTGGTAGAGCAGCTGCCATACTGCGATCCACTGAAGTTCATCCTTTGCTTGATGATTCGGGATAATAAACGAATCGAATTAAGAAGAGATAAGGGTTAGTTTAGGTTTGTATATTATTATATTATGTATTATTATATGATTATAGGTAGGTTATCTAATTATTATTATTGTATATTATTTATATTATATATGTATTTATATTGTATATTTATGTATATGTAGCTTATGTTAGGGGACGTAAGTAAACAAAATGATCGTCATCTTATTAGTGACGTGAAAAAAAGTAAAACACTCAAAAGTATTTGAAAAAATCGTATAGAACACTGAAAAGTGTTTGAAAACGATAGAAAAGAAGACTTAGAAGTGTTAAACAGTTACATAAATGATCGTCATCCTATTAGTGACGTATAAAACCATGTAAAACGCCCAAAAGTATTTGAACAAATCGTATAGAACACTGAAAAGTGTTTGAAAACGATAGAAAAGAAGACTTAGAAGTGTTAAACAGTTACATAAATGATCGTCATCCTATTAGTGACGTATAAAACCATATAAAACGCCCAAAAGTATTTGAACAAATCGTATAGAACACTGAAAAGTGTTTGAAAACGATAGAAAAGAAGACTTAGAAGTGTTAAACAGTTACATAAATGATCATCATCCTATTAGTGACGTATAAAACCATATAAAACACTCAAAAGTATTTGAAAATATCGTATAGAACACTGAGAAGTGTTTGAAAGCGATAGAAAAAAAGACTTAGAAGTGTTAAACAGTTACATAAATGATCGTCATCCTATTAGTGACGTATAAAACCATATAAAACACTCAAAAGTATTTGAAAATATCGTATAGAACACTGAGAAGTGTTTGAAAGCGATAGAAAAAAAGACTTAGAAGTGTTAAACAGTTACATAAATGATCGTCATCCTATTAGTGACGTATAAAACCATATAAAACGCCCAAAAGTATTTGAAAAAATCGTATAGAACACTGAGAAGTGTTTGAAAACGATTGAAAAGAAGACTTAGAAGTGTTAAACAGTTACATAAATGATCGTCATCCTATTAGTGACGTATAAAACCATATAAAACACTCAAAAGTATTTGAAAATATCGTATAGAACACTGAGAAGTGTTTGAAAGCGATAGAAAAAAAGACTTAGAAGTGTTAAACAGTTACATAAATGATCGTCATCCTATTAGTGACGTATAAAACCATATAAAACACTCAAAAGTATTTGAGAATATCGTATAGAAAACTGAGAAGTGTTTGAAAACGATTGAAAAGAAGACTTAGAAGTGTTAAACAGTTACATAAATGATCGTCATCCTATTAGTGACGTATAAAACCATATAAAACACTCAAAAGTATTTGAAAATATCGTATAGAACACTGAGAAGTGTTTGAAAACGATTGAAAAGAAGACTTAGAAGTGTTAAACAGTTACATAAATGATCGTCATCCTATTAGTGACGTATAAAACCATATAAAACACTCAAAAGTATTTGAAAAAATCGTATAGAACACTGAGAAGTGTTTGAAAACGATTGAAAAGAAGACTTAGAAGTGTTAAACAGTTACATAAATGATCGTCATCCTATTAGTGACGTATAAAACCATATAAAACGCCCAAAAGTATTTGAAAAAATCGTATAGAACACTGAGAAGTGTTTGAAAACGATTGAAAAGAAGACTTAGAAGTGTTAAACAGTTACATAAATGATCGTCATCCTATTAGTGACGTATAAAACCATATAAAACACTCAAAAGTATTTGAAAATATCGTATATAACACTGAGAAGTGTTTGAAAGCGATAGAAAAAAAGACTTAGAAGTGTTAAACAGTTACATAAATGATCGTCATCCTATTAGTGACGTATAAAACCATATAAAACACTCAAAAGTATTTGAAAATATCGTATAGAACACTGAGAAGTGTTTAAAAGCGATTAAAAAGAAGACTTAGAAGTGTTAAACAGTTACATAAATGATCGTCATCCTATTAGTGACGTATAAAACCATATAAAACACTCAAAAGTATTTGAAAATATCGTATAGAACACTGAGAAGTGTTTGAAAGCGATAAAAAAAAAGACTTAGAAGTGTTAAACAGTTACATAAATGATCGTCATCCTATTAGTGACGTATAAAACCATATAAAACACTCAAAAGTATTTGAAAATATCGTATAGAACACTGAGAAGTGTTTGAAAACGATTGAAAAGAAGACTTGGAAGTGTTAAACAGTTACATAAATGATCGTCATCCTATTAGTGACGTATAAAACCATATAAAACACACAAAAGTGTTTGAAAAAATCGTATAGAACACTGAAAAGTGTTTGAAAACGATAGAAAAGAAGACTTAGAAGTGTTAAACAGTTACATAACTGATCGTCATCCTATTAGTGACGTATAAAACCATATAAAACGCCCAAAAGTATTTGAACAAATCGTATAGAACACTGAAAAGTGTTTGAAAACGATAGAAAAGAAGACTTAGAAGTGTTAAACAGTTACATAAATGATCGTCATCCTATTAGTGACGTATAAAACCATATAAAACGCCCAAAAGTATTTGAAAATATCGTATAGAACACTGAAAGGTGTTTGAAAACGATAGAAAAGAAGACTTAGAAGTGTTAAACAGTTACATAAATGATCGTCATCCTATTAGTGACGTATAAAACCATATAAAACGCCCAAAAGTGTTTGAAAAAATCGTATAGAACACTGAAAAGTGTTTGAAAACGATTGAAAAGAAGACTTGGAAGTGTTAAACAGTTACATAAATGATCGTCATCATATTAGTGACGTATAAAACCATATAAAACGCCCAAAAGTATTTGAACAAATCGTATAGAACACTGAGAAGTGTTTGAAAGCGATAGAAAAAAAGACTTAGAAGTGTTAAACAGTTACATAAATGATCGTCATCTTATTAGTGACGTATAAAGTATAAAAAACACAAGAAAGAAAACACATCCCGGACCGCCGTTTGGTGAAAATGATGAATTCTGAGAAAAAAATTTTTTTGTCTCAAATCGAATAATACACTTATGGGTTGAAAACTAAATGCAAATAATAATGTTTGACCACATTATTAAAGGTCTGTTTCTCATTTTGTGAGAAAATAAAATTTTCATAGTACAAAAATGTATGAAAAATTAAAGGTAACTAAAATGATCGTCAAATGATGTGGAAATTCCTACTATATCTCATATGAAATTTTACAAGTTTTCATTTGAGAAAACTTTTAGTGATGAAAACATCATTATAACATCATTTTATGATATAAAAAAATTTAAGAAAAAAATTAAGTTTTTGCAAGTACAAGAAAAAAGGCACATCCTGGACCGCCGTTTCTAAACTACTATAGGGAATGTGTATGAAAATGATCGATTTTGAGAAAAAATATTTTATGTCTCAAATCGAATAATAACCTTATGGGATGAAAGTAAAAGCATTTGCCCGCATTATTTCCGATTTTATGAGGGAGAAAATTTTGTCAAGTCCCAGACAGAAGGCAAATGCTGGAACGCCGTTTCTAAACTACTATAGGGAATGTGTATGAAAATGATCAATTTTGAGAACAAATTTTTAATGTCTCAAATTGAATAATAACCTTATGGGATGAAAGTAAAAGAATTTGCCCATATAATAAAAGGTTATTTACACAAAATAAAAACATTCCCATTTCTGTGGAGGAAAACATTTTGCCAAGTCCAAGCCAGCTGACAAATATAGGAACGTTGTTTCTACACTATTATATGGAATGTGAAAAAATTCACTATTCCGGATTGACGGAAAAACTGACATTGTCAGGTAGGGAGTTTGTCTGGGGCGGTACATCTCTCAAAATAATAACGAAGGTGTCCCAAGGGCAGCTCAGTGCGGACAGAAACCACACATAGAGCAAAAGGGCAAATGCTGACTTGATCCAGCTAAAGCTCGGCCTATCGATCCTTTTGGTTTAAAGAGTTTTTATAACAAGAGGTGTCAGAAAAGTTGCCACAGGGATAACTGGCTTGTGGCGGCCAAGCGTTCATAGCGACGTCGATATCGGCTCTTCCTATCATTGTGAAGCAAAATTCACCAAACTTTGGTTTGTGAGCTGGGTTTAGACCGTCGTGAGACAGGTTAGTTTTACCCTACTGATGACAATTGTTGTTGCGACAGCATTCCTGCGTAGTACGAGAGGAACCGCAGGTACGGACCAATGGCACAATACTTGTTCGAGCGAGCAGTGGTATGACGCTACGTCCGTTGGATTATGCCTGAACGCCTCTAAGGTTGTATCCGTGCTGGACTGCAATGATAAAAATGGGGCAATTGTATTGTATGGCAATAAACCATTAAAAGTTTATCTTCGATAAACGACAATGGATGCGATGCCAATGTTCTATGTAACAAAGCATATATGGGATGTATTAATGTTTGTTCTTTTGTTAATTTTTTTAAAAGGGAATAACGACATAACTTCAGATTAGTGGTTATTCCCAAAGGAAGAATGAGTAAAAAGACTTCCCTATCTGCAGTTTAGCGCTTATTCCAAAATTAAATTGTGAAGCACGAAAGACCTAAATTGATTTTAGTTTTTTTTCCCCATCAGTGATTCAGTTCGTGAAAATCTAATCTCAAGTTTGGTTGCTCTTCCGTAACAAAAGTTAAAAAAAAGTGTTTCTTAAATATACTTTAGTTCTTTTTCCATATTTGAAGAAAGAATAAGTGTTGTCTAAACTAGACTTTAGTGTTGTGTTTCCTGTGTTTTTAAACGAACTTTGTTATTCCTTGTGTTGTCCCCTGTGTTTTTTTAAATAATTTGTGAAAAAAAAAACTAAATCCAAAATATGACGTCTCGATCGCAAAGACTTTTGGAATTGGCGCGAATGCTTAAAGAAAAAGGAAGAGCTGCTGAAGGTAAGAGTTATTTAATTTTTACGTAGCCCGAACGTCCTTTGGAAGAGGCCTGTTTTTATATGATAATGATTCTTACTTAATTTCTTTGAAAGCAATTAAGCTTGCCTTAAATCCGAATCTAAATTATGACCTACGACCTCATCACAAAATTGATACAAAAAACAATGGGCAATTTATCAACGCCTAGACACGCCAACTTTTTAGATATCTGGTGTCGCGTGCGTCGGTCGGTCGCGCTGACACTGAAAACTTTAGCTTCAAAAGATTTTTTTCGTAGAGCCTCAAAGGGTTGCATTCGCAAAAGGGATACATTCGTCGTAGTGGGGGTAGATCGTCGGCCGAATCAAGAAAGTTTGTTTTGAGAAGTAGACATTTTCTTCAATAAATAAACTCTTATCGTGGTTGGCATTTAAATTTTTTAATGTTTTTTTTTTTCAAATGTACCTAATGGGTTTGGTATTTGAATGTATTTTTTTTACAGAAAAGGAGGCTTATTCAAGAAAGGTTTTTGTGATGCAAAGAACTTCTACACCAGAACAAAATAAAGATATTGGTAAAACGATGTATATTTTACTTTTCTAAAAGAAGTGTCAATTTTTTTTTTTTTATTTGCACAGAAAACATTGTATCAAATTCGTTTACATTTCCTGAATCCCCGGAAACTAATTTTACAAGAAAGTCAATATACCAATGGCCACAAAAAAATGCAATTTATCAATATTCGGATTCGATCCACGAAATTATATCAGAAAAGAATGATTACTTTCCTGAGATATCTAATGAAACTAAATCATCGATGAACGGATTTGACTTCGATATAGATGTATTCAAAAGTAAGAACACTATTTTTGTTTTCTTTAAGGATAGATACATTTTCAGTTTTCCATTATTTAGGCAATTCAAATGAAATATCTCCATCAGCGAATATAACGTATGATAAGTTGCCAGAATGGGAAAATTCCGATAATTCTATAAAAGACCCTGATTTTATAATAAATAATACTGTTACTTCTTCGGATTCGCACCCAGAAAGTGAAAAGAGCGAAGTTTTGGATATTCCGTTCAACAACGATGATCCACAATCAATAATCAAAAATAAAAAACGGTTTCGTCAGACATTAAGGAACAATTGAAAGTCATATAAAACTCTTTCTGGAAAACTTAAGCATGCAAGAGTTTCAAAACCCTTTGGAGTGTGTCGAAGCAACTGCAAAGACAAAATTTCATTCGAGCAGATAAAACGCTTATTTAACCAGTATTGGGCTTTGGGAACCTATGACCAGAGAATTTTGTACATAGGAAATCTTCTGACTATAGGAAATAAAAAATGTAATACTCTGTCTAACGCAATGCAAAGAAAGCGACGCCGTGAAACTTCAGTGAAGTACTTTTTGGAATATGATGGCATGCGTACACAAGTTTGCAGACAACATTTTACGATATGTTTTTCTGAAACGGAAAGTTTCATTAAAAACGTAGTAGCCAAAAAAGTTTCAAGTCCAAGCGAACCGTTTAAGGATTGTCGTGGTAAGGGGATTCCTGTGAACAAACTAACACTGGATCAAGAAGAGGAAGTACGCAACCACATAAATAAGTTCCCATCGTATGAAAGCCATTGCAGCCGTCGCCATACATCCAAAAAATATATTCATGGCAGTTTAAATCTTTCCATAATGCATCGGATGTATAGTGATGGAGTTTGTAATCCTGTAAGCCTTACCAAATATTCAGAAATATTTAAAACACTGAATTTAAAATTCAAAGCTCCCAAATTAGACACGTGCGCAACTTGCGATGGATTTTTATCTAAGATAAAAATAGCCCAGGATGAAAAAGAAAAACAAGTTTTGGTAGAGCGGAAACAAATTCATGTGGAAAAAGGAGACTTTGGCTTTGAACAAAAAAGGGTCGATAAGGAGAATGCTAAACAAAACAACGATATGCCCAATAGAGTCATTTGTAATTTCACGTGTTTGTCAAAAACTTTAAACTGCTCTCCTGAAAAATGAGTAAAACAGACTTTAGCGGTTTTTCCTTGTGACCACAGAGTTATGGGAGTTGAAATCTCCCTCCGCGTGAAGTCGTTCGCCCCGGGTGGTGTTGGAGCGAGTGGCGTTGTTGACTCGAAGATTCCTTTATAATGGTCCAGGATAGCATCGTTGGATGGGGTAGTGTTGGCGTCATCCCATTCTTTGTTGTCAAGAAGATCGTTGGCATAAGTGCCTTTGTCCTTCTTGAAGCTCTCCTGTGCCAGAGCGTAGAGGAACTTCTTCTTCTTCCTGTGGCTTGTTGCTGACTTGAGGGCGTTCTTTAAGGTTGCAATACGCCTGTTCCCAGTTGATTCTCTGACGGTGTCTGAGCGGTTGGCTGGTGTCATTGTATTGAGGGCCATGTCGATTTGCTGATTAGCGTTGACGTTTGTAACGCAGCAAATTTGCAGTGCGAGATCGTGTGTTTTAAGGTTGTCTTTCGGAATGTCCCTAATTAGATTCCTGAGACTGTTGTTGGCGTCTGTCTCCGGTTCTAAATTAGCTGCTTCCTCACTGTACGGAGCCTCCTCAGAGAGTATGCTGTTGTTGGCGGATTGGTAGTCATCTGAGGAACTGTTGTCTTCTTCGCGTGTAGTTGCCTCCGTAGCTGATGCTTTTATTGCAGAGACCAAGTCCTGGTATGACCTTAATTGCCTCCGCTTTTTGATAGCATCCCTTGACCTCGTTGACGATCTGCACAGCGCGTTGATGATTGTGTTTGCGCTGTCACACTCGAGCAAGGCCTCAATTTGTGCCAATTCTTTTTCTTCGGCCAGCGTCCATGGCCTCCTTGTGGACTTAGCTGCTTCTGCTGCCATCTCTGTATTGTATTCAACCGCGTGCGCACGTTTTACATGTAGCCGCTTTCCTGCGTACGTGCTGAACTCGCGGTTGCACAGTTCGCACGTTATGTTGTTCGCATCAGGTCCACGGCAGTACCTTCTCTTGTGCTGGGCCAGGCCTTCCTTGGTCTGGAAGGACTTTCCACACACGCAGCCAAAGATTGTGCTACCCACTGCAGCACCCGAATGTTGTGGCGAGGCCATAGCGTTGATTTCACTAGACCCGTTTTAAAAATTAGGTAATTATACCGCAACAATGTCTTGCTTTTCAAAAAAGCTTCCTCTCAAAAATACACCGAAACCGCACTGTATTTCAGAATGTGCAAGTTTTCCGAGCACTGGTGTTCCCGTCGCTTTTCTTAAACCTAAGTAGTCTTTTTCGGTAAGAATATATACTAATTGCATGCACAACCCGCACTTGCAAACCTCTGGAGTCAGTTTCGGTTATTGTATATATTAATCGCGAGCACAAACCGCACTGTATCTCAAAATGTGCAAGTTTCCCGAGCACTGGTGTTCCCGTCGCTTTCTTAAACCTAAGTAGTCTTTTTCGGTAAGAATATGTACTAATTGCATGCACAACCCGCACTTGCGAACCTCTGGAGTCAGTTTCGGTTCTACTACTGCACTGTACTTAGTTGGTTGGCGTATGCACTATCCCGGCTGTACCCGTTTGGTTTGTGTCGGTACTCTCCGCGGTTGTTGTATGCACTTTTAAGAGAGTCATAGTTACTCCCGCCGTTTACCCGCGCTTACTTGAATTTATTCACTTTGACATTCAGAGCACTGGGCAGAAATCACATTGTGTCAACAACCGTTAGGTCCATCACAATGCTTTGTTTTAATTAGACAGTCGGATTCCCCAAGCCAGCTGCGGATATCGGTACGGCCTGTTGAGAAGTTGGCGTAACCCCACCATAAATTTTCAAGGTCCGAGGAGAAAATATCGACACAACAGTAAATGTCATGCTCTTCTAGTCCATCTACCATATCTCTCTTCGAAAGACTTCCATGGTAGTACGACTATAAAACAGAAAAGAAAACTCTTTCGATATCTCTCGACGGCTTCTTTATGGTCGTTCCTGTTGCCAGGATGAGCAAAATGCCCATTTTTAATAACAAACGGATACTCAACAGGTTACGGAATTGGAACCGTATTCCCTTTCGTTCAAAAATAATCAAGTAATTTAAACTTTTATATACATGATGTGTATACATATATTTAATTATAACTTGAAAATTTTCGGCTTTCGCCTTGAACTTAGGAGCGACTAACTCGTGATCAACCACTGTTCACACGAAACCCTTCTCCACTTCAGTCCTCCAAGGTCTCATTCGATTATTTGCTACTACCACCAAGATCTGTACCAATAGCGGCTCCATGCAGGCTTACGCCAAACACTTCTAAGCACACCATTGTACCCTCCTACTCACTAAAGTTTCAAAATTTACATTCAATCGAAATTAAATATAAATCATCTACTTTAGTGGTAATGTATAGGTATACAACTTAAGCGCCATCCATTTTAAGGGCTAGTTGCTTCGGCAGGTGAGTTGTTACACACTCCTTAGCGGATTACGACTTCCATGTCCACCGTCCTGCTGTTTTAAGCAACCAACGCCTTTCATGGTATCTGCATGAGTTGTTAATTTGGGCACCGTAACATTACGTTTGGTTCATCCCACAGCGCCAGTTCTGCTTACCAAAAGTGGCCCACTGGGCACAATATATCACAACCTAAACCTTAATATCAAGAAAGGTTAGGTTCTTACCCATTTAAAGTTTGAGAATAGGTTAAGGTCGTTTCGACCCTAATGCCTCTAATCATTCGCTTTACCAGATAAGATTATTTTATATAATCTTTAAATGCACCAGCTATCCTGATGGAAACTTCGGAGGGAACCAGCTACTAGATGGTTCGATTGGTCTTTCGCCCCTATACTCAATTCTGACAATCGATTTGCACGTCAGAACTGTTTCGGTCTTTCATCAGGGTTTCCCCTGACTTCAACCTGATCAAGTATAGTTCACCATCTTTCGGGTCACAGCATATATGCTCAAGGTACGCTCTAGTTAGAGACATAAATAATATAAATATCATTATGCATAACTGTATAGAACGCCCCGGGATTGAATTAATATTTCATAATAAAATATAAACTAATCCCATTTAAAAAACAGTTAAGTTAATTATGCCATTGGGTTTTATTAAAAATACCCAATGACTTGCACATATGTTAGACTCCTTGGTCCGTGTTTCAAGACGGGTCCCGAAGGTATCCTGAATCTATCGCATTGTTAATCATATAAGTACATACAATAAATATAACAAATTGAATTATCATATTATTGTAAAATTTCTTTCAAAATTTAAGCACTATATTATAATTAAATCTGTCAATGATTTATTAAATCAAATACATTTATTCTATGTTAGAAATCCGAAAATAACTAATTTGAATAAACTTATGTATAAGATCTTTTAATAAATATTTATTACATTAACAGATTACAATGTCCTTATATGGAAAAATTGCACACCATTTCTATAATATTATAAATATCATAGTTATTAGTGATGAATTTTCCATAACGGATATTCAGGTTCATCGGGCTTAACCTCTAAGCAGTTTCACGTACTATTTAACTCTCTATTCAGAGTTCTTTTCAACTTTCCCTCACGGTACTTGTTTACTATCGGTCTCATGGTTATATTTAGTTTTAGATGGAGTTTACCACCCACTTAGTGCTGCACTATCAAGCAACACGACTCTTTGGAAACATCTTCTAATAATCATTAACGTTATACGGGCCTGGCACCCTCTATGGGTAAATGGCCTCATTTAAGAAGGACTTAAATCGTTAATTTCTCATACTAGATTATAGACGTTCCATACACTGCATCCCATATTTGCCATAAAGACAAAATGGCTTAGTGCTGAACTGATTTCTTTTCGCTCGCCGCTACTAAGAAAATCCTTGTTAGTTTCTTTTCCTTCCCTCATTAATATGCTTAAATTCGGGGAGTAATCTCATATGAGTTGAGGTTGTTTAACACAGCTTAAATAATTAATATTTTATATATTTTCCTCATTTTTTTTGTTAATCTCTTTCTTTTCTATATATAAATTATCAAATGTAGGGGCTATTCTTTTTTTCTTTTATAATATTATACATATTATATTGCAGCATTTTATTTTATGCTAGACATTCCCTCAAACAAATAGATAATATAGAATACTAAGATTCGATTTACATTTAGAGGTATATATATTATATATTGATATTATGAATTTATTATAAATAAATTCAATAATATAACATAATATGCTTTAGCATATTTTAAAAGTAAAATCAAAATTTAATTTTATTTTCTTCTTCATATACAAGCAACTTATTTAGCATAGTCTCACAACCCTCAACCATATGTAGTCCAAGCAGCACTTAAAAATTAATTAAATTACATAACAGCATGGACTGCGATATGCGTTCAAAATGTCGATATATATATATATATTCTTGCGTTCAAAATGCATAATAATAATAAATAATTTTTCTTGCGTTCAAAAAAATTTTTTTTTTTAAATTTTTTTTTACAAAATTTAAAAAAAAATGATGCAGTTTTATTTGCATTATTATCATTATTATTATATAAAATTACCGATATATAAAATATTAGCAGAAATACTTTTTTTTTATATATTTCGATTTTTGCTTAGAAGGGTCACTTTAATGATCCTTCCGCAGGTTCACCTACGGAAACCTTGTTACGACTTTTACTTCCTCTAAATAATCAAGTTCGGTCAACTTCTGCAAAAAACAACCGTAACACATAAAGCGTCACAGTGATCACGTCCGGAGACCTTGTGGCTACACGAAGCCACCATACCGACGAACAAAAAAACACATCATCGAACAGAACCAATCGATGAACTAATCGAACATAACCAATCGAGGAAAAGACAAGGACAACAGCTGACACGGTAGGCGAGAATGAGAGCAAGCATTGACTTGCTGTCATTCCAAGTTTTGCGCGTTTTTTTTCTTTCGGTTGGCATATAACAAAAAAGGCATTCTCCGTTCAAACGTCTACGGTGGTGGTGACCTGCTCCTCAAGTGATTAAATTTTAGCGTAATTTAGTACATAAGTTTATTTCGAGTAATGTAATAAAGTTAAGAAAGTTTAACTCATTGTTTTCTTTCGAAGCGTAACGTGGTTCACGACCACATCTGGTGACCCCGACGTGATCATTACTCTTGTATTAATACGCAAATAAAAGCAGCCATTTTCACCACCACCCGCGGCCGAAGCAACAACTCGCAATTGCGCAGACAACAGCCATAAGAACTACATACAAGCGTGTGGGAGATAAATTCTGCCCACGTCCTTAGCACCAATAACTGGAAATTCGCAAGCCGATTTCGTGAGACTCATCTAAGAGTACAGTTCAGCAGAATTTTGAGGCTGAAACAAAAATACGTCACGACCAAATTCTTCAACCGGCATATTGAAATTCGCCGCCATTACCAACACGATTGCACCGCTATCATCACCGTTGTCGCAAGCGTCATCCATCATTGCCGTTACGCCAAGCGGTCTCATAAGCGTCTAATAAACCGTAGCAACCTGCGCGAAGAACAAAGAACAACTTCGCCACGTGCAATAACAGCAAGAACAGTCACTACCCGGCTAGATCATCGAGGGATTCACACCAACTTCAATTATGTTAATTGCGTTTTGTATCGTTTTGTGTCGTAACTGAATGTTATATGTTTTGTGATATTATATGTTTCGTGTTCTAATCATTTTCTTTTGTATCTTTGTTTTTTGCGAACAACGGAACGGATTGTAAACTTGAAGGCATAGCATCTCACCACCATCATCATCATTACATCAAGCAATATGCAAGTCAACAGCAACGACACATCAACGCAGCCACCGAATCAGCTCGACGACCAACAGAACAGGAACTCCCCAGCCAGCGAATTGGAAAGTGGTATCGGAGCCGCGTCATCAAGTAACAATGTAAGTGCTTTATCTTTTAAAAATTTGCCTTTTTGGCCCGAAAATCCTGATGTGTGGTTCGCGGTGTTAGAAGGTCAGTTTACGGTGGCTCAAATTAGATCGGATAATTCTAAATACTTTACAGCTCTCGGGTTATTAGACGCGAAAACGGTTAACACGTGTAGGGACATTATTCTGAATCCACCTGCCAACGGTTTATACGATAATCTAAAGAAAGTAGTTCTCTCGCGATTAACGGAATCAAATGAAGTACGTTTACAAAAGCTTTTACACGATACGGTGCTGGGTGACCAAAAACCAAGCGAATTATTGCGGATAACGCGTGCACTTGCAGGCAGCGAGTTTTCCGATTCGGTTTTGCGAAGTTTATGGGTTCAGCGTTTACCTTCCACGGCACAAGCTATTCTAACATGCGCTGCCGGAAATCTGGATTTACTTGCCCAGACAGCCGATAGAATTGTAGCTGCTTTACCCTTTTCTCCAGGGATTGCTACACTAGCTAACGTGAATCCACTTCCAAATTCAGAAAATAACAATAGCACTGCGCCTAATCCCGACCTACAACTTCTAGCGCAAGAAGTAGCTGAACTGCGTCGACACGTTTATCAACGTACAAGGGAGCAGGCAAGGACTCCAACCTATAGACCTTCAGGAAATTCAAGGTCACACACCAATGTCCCTCTATGTTGGTATCATCGGCGTTTTGGTTCGCAAGCCAGGCAGTGTACTGCACCTTGTGGTTTCAGAAATCGTCGCAGCAACAATGTTTCGGAAAACTAGGCGCCCAGTCGTTGGCGACTTGCGACTCGGGCATACGTATTCCCAATTGTCGTTTGTTTACGTATGATCGCATAAACGGTATAGCCTTTTTAGTGGACTCTGTCGCTGACATTTCAGTCTTGCCTGTCAAGTCATCCATGAAATCTATCACACCCAGCACCAACGCGCTATTTGCAGCCAACGGCTCACCCGTTCCTACATACGGTCGTTCCAAGGTAATCCTTGATTTAGGTCTTAAAAGGAAATTCGCTTGGGTATTTACTTACGCGAAAGTTAGCAAACCTATTATAGGTGCTGACTTTTTACGCGCTTTTGGATTGCTAGTAGACATCAGGAACGGGCGCCTCATCGACCCATACACCGAGTCACAGGCTGCGGGGTCTCTTTCACGGGGCTCCACCCCAAAGCTCTCAGTGTTAGCCGTAGGGATGGTCGATGATGACATATATCGTCTTATCAAAGGCTTTAATATAATGTCAAGTCAAAATCTCCTAATGCGTCCAATTCAGCACAACATAACACACAAAATTATCACGGGAAATTCTCGTCCGGTCGCAAATAGACCTCGACGGCTATCACCTGATAAACTCAAAGCCGCAAAGGCCGAATTCGATTTTTTGATAACTCAAGGAATTTGTCGACCTAGCAACAGTCCCTGGGCTACTCCATTACATCTGGTTCAAAAAAAGAACGGCGAGTGGAGGCCTTGTGGGGATTATCGTCCTTTAAATGCCATCACACAAGCAGACAGCTATCCGATACCCCACATACAAGATTTTTCCCACTCACTACATGGAACTACCATCTTTTCCACCATCGACTTGGTACGTGCATACCACCAAATACCTGTAGATGAACCCGACATTCCCAAGACCGCTATCGCGACGCCTTTCGGCTTGTTCGAATTCGTCAGAATGACTTTCGGGTTGCGAAATGCTGCACAGACGTTTCAGCGTTTTATGCACATGATTTTAAAGGACCTCACCTTCATTTTTGTGTACATCGATGACATCCTGGTAGCCTCAAAAGACCGTTCGGAGCACCTGTGCCACCTAAAGGTGTTATTCGAACGCCTCGAGCAATATGGTCTGATCATAAATGTCGACAAGTGCAAATTCGCGCAAACCAGTGTCTTGTTTCTTGGACATCTCATATCCAAGGAGAGGTTGAGCCCTTCACCCGAACGAGTCCAGGCGATCGTCGACTTCAAGCGTCCGCAGAATGTTTGTGAACTCAGACGTTTCTTAGGAATGCTCAACTTCTACAGGCGTTTCATTCCGAAAGCTGCGGAAGCTCAACTTCCACTCACAGAGTTTCTAAAAGGGAAGAAAAAGAAAAGCGATAAAACACCTATCATTTGGTCAGACGCCGCTTGCCTCGCCTTCCAAAGATGCAAGGAAGAACTTTGCCGAGCCACAATGCTGGCATTTCCATCACCGAGTTCAAAACTGTCACTATGTGTTGACGCTTCTGATTTCGCAATCGGAGGGGCCCTACAGCAGTGGAACCAGGGGGGTTGGCAACCGTTGGCTTTCTACTCAATAAAGCTCAGTCCGTCACAATGCAAGTATAGTGCCTATGACAGAGAATTGTTGGCCATGTACCTTGCCGTCAAACATTTTCGTTATTTCGTAGAGGGACAGACTTTTACCATCCTTACAGATCACAAGCCCCTAACGTTTGCTTTTCGGCAGAAGCCGTCTAAGGCATCACCGCGTCAACTCCGACACTTAGACTATATAGGGCAATTCTCCACAGATATTCAATATATACCGGGCAGAGAAAATATCGTAGCGGATACTCTTTCCCGTTTAGAGGAAATCTCGCTTCCACCGGGAATTAATTTCACCGCCATCGCCAAAGCTCAGATAAATGACCCTGAATTGCATAATTTACGCTTATCGGAAACATCTTTGCGTTTCGAAAATCGAGAAATCCCAGATACTCACCAATCTATCTTGTGTGACGTCTCGACAAGTGTCGATCGCCCATACATACCCAAAGAATTTCGCCGAACAGTCTTCGATAGCATTCATGGCTTAGCGCATCCAGGAGTACGCGCTACTGTCAAAGCGACAACAAAAAAGCTAATTTGGCCGGGTATTAAAAAAGACTGCAGTAAATGGGCGCGGGCCTGTATGGCATGCCAGAGAGCAAAAATATCAAGGCATGTAAGAAGTCCATTGGTAAGTTTTCCCGTGTTGAGTCAAATTAAGCCGCAGGCTCCACTCCTGGTGGTGCCCTTCCGTCAATTCCTTTAAGTTTCAGCTTTGCAACCATACTTCCCCCGGAGCCCAAAAGCTTTGGTTTCCCGGGAAGCGACTGAGAGAGCCATAGTAGTAGCTACACCCAATTGCTAGCTGGCATCGTTTATGGTTAGAACTAGGGCGGTATCTGATCGCCTTCGAACCTCTAACTTTCGTTCTTGATTAATGAAAACATCTTTGGCAAATGCTTTCGCTTAAGTTAGTCTTACGACGGTCCAAGAATTTCACCTCTCGCGTCGTAATACTAATGCCCCCAAACTGCTTCTATTAATCATTACCTCTTGATCTAAAAACCAATGAAAGTAGAACAGAGGTCTTATTTCATTATTCCATGCACAAAATATTCAGGCATTTGGAGCCTGCTTTAAGCACTCTAATTTGTTCAAAGTAATTGTACCGGCCCACAACAACACTCGATGAAGAGCACTGAAGCAGGTTTAAATAGGAGGTATACATAATAATACAAGTACCATTATATATTAGAACTCCACCGGTAATACGCTTGCATACATAAGGTAATGTACAATCCACAATTATAGTTGTACTACCCGTATGAAGCACAAATTCAACTACGAACGTTTTAACCGCAACAGCTTTAATATACGCTATTGGAGCTGGAATTACCGCGGCTGCTGGCACCAGACTTGCCCTCCAATAGGTCCTTGTTAAAGGATTTAAAGTGTACTCATTCCAATTACAGGGCCTCGGATATGAGTCCTGTATTGTTATTTTTCGTCACTACCTCCCCGAACTGGGAGTGGGTAATTTACGCGCCTGCTGCCTTCCTTAGATGTGGTAGCCGTTTCTCAGGCTCCCTCTCCGGAATCGAACCCTGATTCCCCGTTACCCGTTGCAACCATGGTAGTCCTAGATACTACCATCAATAGTTGATAGGGCAGACATTTGAAAGATCTGTCGTCGGTACAAGACCATACGATCGGCAAATTATCTAGAGTTCAACCATAATTACGATTTCCGAAAAAATCGCTTGGTTTTAGCCTAATAAAAGCACACGTTCCAAAAGGTCCGTGTTTATATTGCATGTATTAGCTCTAGAATTACCACAGTTATCCAAGTAACTGTTAACGATCTAATGAACCATAACTGATATAATGAGCCTTTTGCGGTTTCACTTTCAATTCGTGTGTACTTAGACATGCATGGCTTAATCTTTGAGACAAGCATATAACTACTGGCAGGATCAACCAGAAAAATGTTATATTATTATTATTATTTGAAAAAAATTCTTTTGTAAAATAACATTAGATTTTGTCTTTCCCTCCATTTTAATATAATAGAATCAATTGCTCTCATATAAAATGCAGAACAATAGCGCTAATGATTCCTTATATAAGAGTGATACACAAAAATATATATTTCACAAAGGTAGAAAATTACTATAAATATAAAAAATCCATCAAATAAGATCTTATATTATTGATCATATATTATATTTAATAATGCGGGCAAATGCTTTTACTTTCATCCCATTAGGTTATTATTCAATTTGAGACATTAAATTTTTTTTTCAAAATTGATCATTTTCATACACATTCCCTATAGTAGTTTAGAAACGGCGTTCCAGCATTTGCCTTCTGTCTGGTAAAGTATTTGAAAATATCGTATAGAACACTGAGAAGTGTTTGAAAACGATTGAAAAGAAGACTTAGAAGTGTTAAACAGTTACATAAATGATCGTCATCCTATTAGTGACGTATAAAACCATATAAAACACTCAAAAGTATTTGAAAATATCGTATAGAACACTGAGAAGTGTTTGAAAGCGATAGAAAAAAAGACTTAGAAGTGTTAAACAGTTACATAAATGATCGTCATCCTATTAGTGACGTATAAAACCATATAAAACACTCAAAAGTATTTGAAAATATCGTATAGAACACTGAGAAGTGTTTGAAAGCGATAGAAAAAAAGACTTAGAAGTGTTAAACAGTTACATAAATGATCGTCATCCTATTAGTGACGTATAAAACCATATAAAACGCCCAAAAGTATTTGAAAAAATCGTATAGAACACTGAAAAGTGTTTGAAAACGATAGAAAAGAAGACTTAGAAGTGTTAAACAGTTACATAAATGATCGTCATCCTATTAGTGACGTATAAAACCATATAAAACGCCCAAAAGTATTTGAAAAAATCGTATAGAACACTGAAAAGTGTTTGAAAACGATAGAAAAGAAGACTTAGAAGTGTTAAACAGTTACATAAATGATCGTCATCCTATTAGTGACGTATAAAACCATGTAAAACGCCCAAAAGTATTTGAACAAATCGTATAGAACACTGAAAAGTGTTTGAAAACGATAGAAAAGAAGACTTAGAAGTGTTAAACAGTTACATAAATGATCGTCATCCTATTAGTGACGTATAAAACCATATAAAACGCCCAAAAGTATTTGAACAAATCGTATAGAACACTGAAAAGTGTTTGAAAACGATAGAAAAGAAGACTTAGAAGTGTTAAACAGTTACATAAATGATCGTCATCCTATTAGTGACGTATAAAACCATATAAAACGCCCAAAAGTATTTGAACAAATCGTATAGAACACTGAAAAGTGTTTGAAAACGATAGAAAAGAAGACTTAGAAGTGTTAAACAGTTACATAAATGATCGTCAGAACGCCGTTTCTAAACTACTATAGGGAATGTGTATGAAAATGATCAATTTTGAGAACAAATTTTTAATGTCTCAAATTGAATAATAACCTTATGGGATGAAAGTAAAAGAATTTGCCCATATAATAAAAGGTTATTTACACAAAATAAAAACATTCCCATTCCTGTGGAGGAAAAAATTTTGCCAAGTCCAAGCCAGCTGACAAATATAGGAACGTTGTTTCTACACTATTATATGGAATGTGAAAAAATTCACTATTCCGGATTGACGGAAAAACTGACATTGTCAGGTAGGGAGTTTGTCTGGGGCGGTACGTCTCTCAAAATAATAACGAAGGTGTCCCAAGGGCAGCTCAGTGCGGACAGAAACCACACATAGAGCAAAAGGGCAAATGCTGACTTGATCCAGCTAAAGCTCGGCCTATCGATCCTTTTGGTTTAAAGAGTTTTTATAACAAGAGGTGTCAGAAAAGTTGCCACAGAGATAACTGGCTTGTGGCGGCCAAGCATTCATAGCGACGTCGATATCGGCTCTTCCTATCATTGTGAAGCAAAATTCACCAAACTGGGTTTAGACCGTCGTGAGACAGGTTAGTTTTACCCTACTGATGACAATTGTTGTTGCGACAGCATTCCTGCGTAGTACGAGAGGAACCGCAGGTACGGACCAATGGCACAATACTTGTTCGAGCGAACAGTGGTATGACGCTACGTCCGTTGGATTATGCCTGAACGCCTCTAAGGTTGTATCCGTGCTGGACTGCAATGATAAAAATGGGGCAATTGTATTGTATGGCAATAAACCATTAAAAGTTTATCTTCGATAAACGACAATGGATGCGATGCCAATGTTCTATGTAACAAAGCATATATGGGATGTATTAAATATCACCTGTAGCCTCGCTAGTTACATAGTTAAACATTATTAAAAACGATGACAATGCCTAGAATCAATTGTAAACGACTTTGGTAATGGGCCAGGTGTTGTAAGTGGTAGAGCAGCTGCCATACTGCGATCCACTGAAGTTCATCCTTTGCTTAATGATTCGGGATAATAAACGAATCGAATTAAGAAGAGATAAGGGTTAGTTTAGGTTTGTATATTATTATATTATGTATTATTATATGATTATAGGTAGGTTATCTAATTATTATTATTGTATATTATTTATATTATATATGTATTTATATTGTATATTTATGTATATGTAGCTTATGTTAGGGGACGCAAGTAAACAAAATGATCGTCATCTTATTAGTGACGTGAAAAAAAGTAAAATGATACTATGAAGTAAAACATAAAACATGCAAAAATGTTGGCTCTTCTTGTACATTATACAAAAAGTTAAATGATACCATGAAGTAAAACATAATAGCATGCAAAAATGTATGAAAAATGTTGGCTCTTCTTGTACATTAACAAAAAGTTAAATGATACTATGAAGTAAAACATAAAACATGCAAAAATGTATGAAAAATGTATGAAAAATGTTGGCTCTTCTTGTTGTACATTAACAAAAAGTTAAATGATACTATGAAGTAAAACATAAAACATGCAAAAATGTTGGCTCTTCTTGTTGTACATTAACAAAAAGTTAAATGATACTATGAAGTAAAACATAAAACATGCAAAAATGTTGGCTCTTCTTGTACATTAAACAAAAAGTTAAATGATACCATGAAGTAAAACATAATAGCATGCAAAAATGTATGAAAAATTTTGGCTCTTCTTGTACATTAACAAAAAGTTAAATGATACTATGAAGTAAAACATAAAACATGCAAAAATGTATGAAAAATGTTGGCTCTTCTTGTTTCATTATACAAAAAAATAAATAAAATTATACTATAAAGTATAAAACAACATACAAAAGTGTATGAAAATGGTGGCTATTGGATTATATAAATTATAAAGGTTACATAAATGATCGTCATCCTATTAGTGACGTATAAAACCATATAAAACGCCCAAAAGTATTTGAAAAAATCGTATAGAACACTGAAAAGTGTTTGAAAACGATTGAAAAGAAGACTTGGAAGTGTTAAACAGTTACATAAATGATCGTCATCCTATTAGTGACGTATAAAACCATATAAAACACACAAAAGTGTTTGAAAAAATCGTATAGAACACTGAAAAGTGTTTGAAAACGATAGAAAAGAAGACTTAGAAGTGTTAAACAGTTACATAAATGATCGTCATCCTATTAGTGACGTATAAAACCATATAAAACACTCAAAAGTATTTGAAAATATCGTATAGAACACTGAGAAGTGTTTGAAAGCGATAGAAAAAAAGACTTAGAAGTGTTAAACAGTTACATAAATGATCGTCATCCTATTAGTGACGTATAAAACCATATAAAACACTCAAAAGTATTTGAAAATATAGTATAGAACACTGAGAAGTGTTTGAAAGCTATAGAAAAAAAGACTTAGAAGTGTTAAACAGTTACATAAATGATCGTCATCCTATTAGTGACGTATAAAACCATGTAAAACGCCCAAAAGTATTTGAAAAAATCGTATAGAACACTGAAAAGTGTTTGAAAACGATTGAAAAGAAGACTTGGAAGTGTTAAACAGTTACATAAATGATCGTCATCCTATTAGTGACGTATAAAACCATATAAAACACACAAAAGTGTTTGAAAAAATCGTATAGAACACTGAAAAGTGTTTGAAAACGATAGAAAAGAAGACTTAGAAGTGTTAAACAGTTACATAAATGATCGTCATCCTATTAGTGACGTATAAAACCATATAAAACACTCAAAAGTATTTGAAAATATCGTATAGAATACTGAGAAGTGTTTGAAAGCGATAGAAAAAAAGACTTAGAAGTGTTAAACAGTTACATAAATGATCGTCATCCTATTAGTGACGTATAAAACCATATAAAACGCCCAAAAGTATTTGAAAAAATCGTATAGAACACTGAGAAGTGTTTGAAAACGATTGAAAAGAAGACTTAGAAGTGTTAAACAGTTACATAAATGATCGTCATCCTATTAGTGACGTATAAAACCATATAAAACACTCAAAAGTATTTGAAAATATCGTATAGAACACTGAGAAGTGTTTGAAAGCGATAGAAAAAAAGACTTAGAAGTGTTAAACAGTTACATAAATGATCGTCATCCTATTAGTGACGTATAAAACCATATAAAACGCCCAAAAGTATTTGAAAATATCGTATAGAAAACTGAGAAGTGTTTGAAAGCGATAGAAAAGAAGACTTAGAAGTGTTAAACAGTTACATAAATGATCGTCATCCTATTAGTGACGTATAAAACCATATAAAACACTCAAAAGTATTTGAAAATATCGTATAGAACACTGAGAAGTGTTTGAAAGCGATAGAAAAAAAGACTTAGAAGTGTTAAACAGTTACATAAATGATCGTCATCCTATTAGTGACGTATAAAACCATATAAAACACTCAAAAGTATTTGAAAATATCGTATAGAAAACTGAGAAGTGTTTGAAAGCGATAGAAAAGAAGACTTAGAAGTGTTAAACAGTTACATAAATGCTCGTCATCCTATTAGTGACGTATAAAACCATATAAAACACTCAAAAGTATTTGAAAATATCGTATATAACACTGAGAAGTGTTTGAAAGCGATAGAAAAAAAGACTTAGAAGTGTTAAACAGTTACATAAATGATCGTCATCCTATTAGTGACGTATAAAACCATATAAAACACTCAAAAGTATTTGAAAATATCGTATAGAACACTGAGAAGTGTTTGAAAACGATTGAAAAGAAGACTTAGAAGTGTTAAACAGTTACATAAATGATCGTCATCCTATTAGTGACGTATAAAACCATATAAAACACTCAAAAGTATTTGAAAATATCGTATAGAACACTGAGAAGTGTTTGAAAGCGATAAAAAAAAAGACTTAGAAGTGTTAAACAGTTACATAAATGATCGTCATCCTATTAGTGACGTATAAAACCATATAAAACACTCAAAAGTATTTGAAAATATCGTATAGAACACTGAGAAGTGTTTGAAAACGATTGAAAAGAAGACTTGGAAGTGTTAAACAGTTACATAAATGATCGTCATCCTATTAGTGACGTATAAAACCATATAAAACACACAAAAGTGTTTGAAAAAATCGTATAGAACACTGAAAAGTGTTTGAAAACGATAGAAAAGAAGACTTAGAAGTGTTAAACAGTTACATAAATGATCGTCATCTTATTAGTGACGTATAAAACCATATAAAACGCCCAAAAGTATTTGAACAAATCGTATAGAACACTGAAAAGTGTTTGAAAACGATAGAAAGGAAGACTTAGAAGTGTTAAACAGTTACATAAATGATCGTCATCCTATTAGTGACGTAGAAAACCATATAAAACGCCCAAAAGTATTTGAAAATATCGTATAGAACACTGAAAGGTGTTTGAAAACGATAGAAAAGAAGACTTAGAAGTGTTAAACAGTTACATAAATGATCGTCATCCTATTAGTGACGTATAAAACCATATAAAACGCCCAAAAGTGTTTGAAAAAATCGTATAGAACACTGAAAAGTGTTTGAAAACGATTGAAAAGAAGACTTGGAAGTGTTAAACAGTTACATAAATGATCGTCATCATATTAGTGACGTATAAAACCATATAAAACGCCCAAAAGTATTTGAACAAATCGTATAGAACACTGAGAAGTGTTTGAAAGCGATAGAAAAAAAGACTTAGAAGTGTTAAACAGTTACATAAATGATCGTCATCTTATTAGTGACGTATAAAGTATAAAAAACACAAGAAAGAAAACACATCCCGGACCGCCGTTTGGTGAAAATGATGAATTCTGAGAAAAAAAATTTTTTGTCTCAAATCGAATAATACACTTATGGGTTGAAAACTAAATGCAAATAATAATGTTTGACCACATTATTAAAGGTCTGTTTCTCATTTTGTGAGAAAATAAAATTTTCATAGTACAAAAATGTATGAAAAATTAAAGGTAACTAAAATGATCGTCAAATGATGTGGAAATTCCTACTATATCTCATATGAAATTTTACAAGTTTTCATTTGAGAAAACTTTTAGTGATGAAAACATCATTATAACATCATTTTATGATATAAAAAAATTTAAGAAAAAAATTAAGTTTTTGCAAGTACAAGAAAAAAGGCACATCCTGGACCGCCGTTTCTAAACTACTATAGTATGAAAATGATCGATTTTGAGAAAAAATTTTGTATGTCTCAAATCGAATAATAACCTTATGGGATGAAAGTAAAAGCATTTGCCCGCATTATTAAAGGTTATTTGAGACAAAATAAAAACATTTCCGATTTTATGAGGGGGAAAATTTTGTCAAGTCCCAGACAGAAGGCAAATGCTGGAACGCCGTTTCTAAACTACTATAGGGAATGTGTATGAAAATGATCAATTTTGAGAACAAATTTTTAATGTCTCAAATTGAATAATAACCTTATGGGATGAAAGTAAAAGAATTTGCCCATATAATAAAAGGTTATTTACACAAAATAAAAACATTCCCATTCCTGTGGAGGAAAAAATTTTGCCAAGTCCAAGCCAGCTGACAAATATAGGAACGTTGTTTCTACACTATTATATGGAATGTGAAAAAATTCACTATTCCGGATTGACGGAAAAACTGACATTGTCAGGTAGGGAGTTTGTCTGGGGCGGTACATCTCTCAAAATAATAACGAAGGTGTCCCAAGGGCAGCTCAGTGCGGACAGAAACCACACATAGAGCAAAAGGGCAAATGCTGACTTGATCCAGCTAAAGCTCGGCCTATCGATCCTTTTGGTTTAAAGAGTTTTTATAACAAGAGGTGTCAGAAAAGTTGCCACAGGGATAACTGGCTTGTGGCGGCCAAGCGTTCATAGCGACGTCGATATCGGCTCTTCCTATCATTGTGAAGCAAAATTCACCAAACTTTGGTTTGTGAGCTGGGTTTAGACCGTCGTGAGACAGGTTAGTTTTACCCTACTGATGACAATTGTTGTTGCGACAGCATTCCTGCGTAGTACGAGAGGAACCGCAGGTACGGACCAATGGCACAATACTTGTTCGAGCGAACAGTGGTATGACGCTACGTCCGTTGGATTATGCCTGAACGCCTCTAAGGTTGTATCCGTGCTGGACTGCAATGATAAAAATGGGGCAATTGTATTATATGGCAATAAACCATTAAAAGTTTATCTTCGATAAACGACAATGGATGCGATGCCAATGTTCTATGTAACAAAGCATATATGGGATGTATTAATGTTTGTTCTTTTGTTAATTTTTTTAAAAGGGAATAATGACATAACTTCAGATTAGTGGTTATTCCCAAAGGAAGAATGAGTAAAAAGACTTCCCTATCTGCAGTTTAGCGCTTATTCCAAAATTAAATTGTGAAGCACGAAGGACCTAAATTGATTTTAGTTTTTTTTCCCCATCAGTGATTCTTACTTACTTACTTAGATGGCGCTACAGTCCGGGGTGGACCTGGGCCTCAACCAACACGCCTCTCCAGTTAGCACGATCTTTGGCTAACTGCCTCCAGTTGCGCACTCCAAGTTGGTTGAGGTCCCCTTCCACTTGTGCGCGCCACCTAAGGCGAGGTCTTCCTCTACTGCGTTGTCCCTCCGGGTTGGAATCGAAGACTCTTCGGGCCGGAGCGTTGGTGTCCATTCGCTCTACATGTCCTAGCCATCTTAGTCGACTGATACGTACTTTTCTGACCAAGTCGATGTCGCTGTACAGCTCGTAGAGTTCGGTGTTAAATCTCCTCCTCCAAAGCCCGTCAACGCAAACGGGACCGAAAATCACTCGAAGAATTTTGCGTTCGAAGCGCCCAAGGAGATCTTCATCCGCTTTTGACAACGTCCATGATTCTGCGCCATAAAGCAGGACTGGGATGATGAGGGTCTTATATAGAGTCTCCTTGGTGTTTCTCGACAAGGCCTTACTAATCAATTGCCTTCTTAGGCCAAAGTAACAGCGGTTGGCAAGTGTAATTCTTCGCTTGATTTCTGATGTGATGTCATTTTCAGAATTAATAGCGGAGCCGAGGTAGACAAAGTCCCGAACTACCTCAAAGTTATAGCTGTCTATCGTGACGTTCTGTCCGATTCGTCGATGTTGTGTGTCCCTTCTTGTTGACAGCATATATTTCGTTTTGCCCTCATTCACCACTAAACCCATTTTTGCCGCCTCTGTACTGATACTTGCAAACGCACCAGTGACAGCTCGCTGTGTTCTGCCAATGATGTCGATGTCGTCAGCGTATGCAAGTAGTTGCACAGACTTTTGGAAAATTGTGCCCCTGGTGTTGGCTTGCGAGTTTCGCACAATTTTCTCAAGAATGATGTTGAAAAAGTCACATGACAGCGCATCACCTTGTCTAAATCCTTTTTTGACATCAAAGGTCTCGGTGAGATTGTTTCCGACCTTTACGGAGCAGCGAGCGTTCTCCATCGTCATTCTGCACAACCTGACAAGTTTGGCAGGGATGCCAAAACTAGACATGGCTCTGTATAGCTCGTCTCTATAAATGCTGTCATATGCGGCTTTAAAATCGATAAATAGGTGATGAGTATCGATTTGGACTTCTTGGGTTTTCTCCAGGATCTGCCGTAGTGTGAACATTTGGTCGGTTGTGGACTTACCGGGCCTAAAACCGCACTGATAGGGTCCAATCAGTTCGTTGACAAATGGTTTCAGGCGTTCACACAGTACGGAAGACAGGATTTTGTAAGCGATGTTAAGGAGACTGATGCCTCTATAGTTGGCGCAGTTTAGAGGGTCTCCTTTCTTATGGATCGGGTAAACAATGCTGAGGCTCCATTCTTCAGGCATACTTTCCTCTGACCAAATTTTAGAAACGAGTTGGTGTATGCTCTCTACCAAGTCATCCCCCGCTGCCTTAAAAAGCTCGGCCGATAAACCGTCCGGTCCTGCAGCTTTGTTGGACTTCAGCTTGGATATTGCTATCCTTACCTCATTTTGGTCAGGTGGACGGAAGTCTTGGCTTTCATCGCCCAGGTTGAATGGTTCATTCTGCCTGACAGCGGAATTTGTGTCGTCTTCGCCGTTTAGCAGTCTGCAGAAATGGTTTTTCCATGTCCTCAACACCGACTGTGACTCTACTACAAGGTTTCCTTGTTCGTCTCTACAGGTCTCTGTTCGGGCCTTGTTCCCGTGACACGTTCTTTTTACCTTTTGGTAAAACTTCCGAACATTGTTCCTGGAGTAACACCTCTCTATTTCCTCGATCGCGCGCTTCTCATGCTCTTTCTTTTTCCTCCGGAGAAGCCGGTGTTCTTCCCTCCGTTTTTGCTCGTAGAGCTCACGAGCTGCTCTCGTCCTTCTCTGCAGCGCCGCTTTGTAGGCCAGTTGCTTTGCTGCATGTGCTTGCCGGCACTCTTCGTCAAACCAGGGGTTTCGCGGTGGTGGTCGGGTGAAACCTAGCACATCAGTTGCGGCTTTTCTGACGGCTTCTTGGCATCGATGCCACTGGTCTTCAGCACTTGATGCTGGCTGCACAGGACTTCTCGAGAGGTTGAGGGAGACGCGATCGGCAAAAGTTCTGGCGGTTTGTTGCGTTTGTAGCCGTTCAACGTTGAATCTTCTGACAGTATTTCCTCGTTGTTGTGGTGTCTGGGATATCCGCATACGTACCTTGGCTACAACAAGGTAGTGATCCGAGTCTATGTTGGCCGCTCGGAAAGTTCGGACATCTAGAATACTGGAGGAGTGCCTTGCGTCGATCGCAACATGGTCAATTTGATTGACCGTTTGATGGTCTGGTGACCGCCATGTTCCTTTGTGAATGTTGAGGTGTGGAAACCGTGTGCTTGCTATAGTAGCATTACGTCCCGCAGCAAAGTCAATTAGCCTAAGTCCGTTTCCAGACGTGGTGTCGTGTAGGCTGTGCTTTCCGATTGTGCTACCAAAGAGGTCCTCCTTTCCTATTTTGGCGTTAAAATCACCTAAGACAATTTTAACGTCGTATTTAGGACATTGCTCATATGTTTTGTCGAGGAGCTCATAGAAACATTCTTTGGTAGCGTCGTCCTTATCTTCTGTGGGGGCGTGAGCGCATATCAGGCTGATGTTGGCGAATTTAGCCTTGATGCGGATAGTTGTAAGGCGCTCACTTACGTGTCGAAAGCTCAAGACTTCTTGCCTAAGTCTGCCGCTTACAACGAATCCGCATCCAAATAGACGCTGCTTCTGCTCTCTGTAGCAATCACCGTAGTAGATGTCACAGGTTTTCATCCTTCTTTTGCCTGGCCCATCCCACCGCACCTCCTGAATGGCGGTGATATCTGCCTTGTAGCAGTCTAGGGCCTCCGCTAATTGTTCGGCTGCACGCGGTCTGTTCAGGGTTCGAACATTCCACGTGCAGACCCGAACGTCATTGTCCTTTTTTCGTTTTGCAGGGTCGTCAACAGTGAATCCATCCGTATCCGAGGCTCTTGGTTGCTTCGTAACCATTAATTTTTCCGTGGTTGGGTAGTTAGCCCCACGCACAACCCCCAACCTGGAGGACCAGGCCCTAAGATAACCCTAGGACAGCGGGTCGGATACTCCGTTGTCAGTAACCCACTTCGGGGATATGAGTGCTGCCGTTGGCCCATAAAGGGTTCATCCGCCACCATCTCTATTTCAGCACCCTGACTAGTGCTGAAAATCCTTACAGACCTTTGCTCCAAATATGTCAGAGAAGCTCACGCAAGGTATCTGCCATCTCGACTGTTGACAACACCGTTGATTCAATCTTGTGTATTCATCCGCTGTATGTCCTCTTTCTGAGGGGCTCATGTAAGACCTCTGAGACTCGTTCAGTCAGTCATTCCGACAGAGCATTATAGTGTTGCTATTTTCTTCGTGTTCAACACTCGCGCTTATAAGTTTAGCAAGCCAAGCCCGGTTGAGCGAGACCAGTACCCGGTGGTTACCACGCGGAGGTAAAATAAGCACAATTGATGTGTATGAAAAAGTTACAACAGCTGGGCACCGCCAAGTTGATGCCAATCAGCGCCTACCCGATTCATACACACCCAACCACCATCAGTGATTCAGTTCGTGAAAATCTAATCTCAAGTTTGGTTGCTCTTCCGTAACAAAAGTTAAAAAAAAGTGTTTCTTAAATATACTTTAGTTCTTTTTCCATATTTGAAGAAAGAATAAGTGTTGTCTAAACTAGACTTTAGTGTTGTGTTTCCTGTGTTTTTAAACGAACTTTGTTATTCCTTGTGTTGTCCCCTGTGTTTTTTTAAATAATTTGTGAAAAAAAAAACTAAATCCAAAATATGACGTCTCGATCGCAAAGACTTTTGGAATTGGCGCGAATGCTTAAAGAAAAAGGAAGAGCTGCTGAAGGTAAGAGTTATTTAATTTTTACTTAGCCCGAACGTCCTTTGGAAGAGGCCTGTTTTTATAAGATAATGATACTTACTTAATTTCTTTGAAAGCAATTAAGCTTGCCTTAAATCCGAATCTAAATTATGACCTACGACCTCATCACAAAATTGATACAAAAAACAATGGGCAATTTATCAACGCCTAGACACTCCAACTTTTTAGATATCTGGTGTCGCGTGCGTCGGTCGGTCGCGCTGACACTGAAAACTTTAGCTTCAAAAGGTTTTTTTCGTAGAGCCTCAAAGGGTTGCATTCGCAAAAGGGATACATACGTCGTAGTGGGGGTAGATCGTCGGCCGAATCAAGAAAATTTGTTTTGAGAAGTAGACATTTTCTTCAATAAATAAACTCTTATCGTGGTTGGCATTTAAATTTGTTAATGTTTTTTTTTTTTTCAAATGTACCTAATGGGTTTGGTATTTGAATGTATTTTTTTACAGAAAAGGAGGCTCATTCAAGAAAGGTTTTTGTGATGCAAAGAACTTCTACACCAGAACAAAATAAAGATATTGGTAAAACGATGTATATTTTACTTTTCTAAAAGAAGTGTCAATTTTTTTTTTTATTTGCACAGAAAACATTGTATCAAATTCGTTTACATTTCCTGAATCCCCGGAAACTAATTTTACAAGAAAGTCAATATACCAATGGCCACAAAAAAATGCAATTTATCGATATTCGGATTCGATCCACGAAATTATATCAGAAAAGAATGATTACTTTCCTGAGATATCTAATGAAACTAAATCATCGATGAACGGATTTGACTTCGATATAGATGTATTCAAAAGTAAGAACACTATTTTTGTTTTCTTTAAGGATAGATACATTTTCAGTTTTCCATTATTTAGGCAATTCAAATGAAATATCTCCATCAGCGAATATAACGTATGATAAGTTGCCAGAATGGGAAAATTCCGATAATTCTATAAAAGACCCTGATTTTATAATAAATAATACTGTTACTTCTTCGGATTCGCACCCAGAAAGTGAAAAGAGCGAAGTTTTGGATATTCCGTTCAACAACGATGATCCACAATCAATAATCAAAAAAAAAAACGGTTTCGTCAGACATTAAGGAACACTGGAAAGTCATATAAAACTCTTTCTGGAAAACTTAAGCATGCAAGAGTTTCAAAACCCTTTGGAGTGTGTCGAAGCAACTGCAAAGACAAAATTTCATTCGAGCAGATAAAACGCTTATTTAACCAGTATTGGGCTTTGGGAACCTATGACCAGAGAATTTTGTACATAGGAAATCTTCTGACTATAGGAAATAAAAAATGTAATACTCTGTCTAACGCAATGCAAAGAAAGCGACGCCGTGAAACTTCAGTGAAGTACTTTTTGGAATATGATGGCATGCGTACACAAGTTTGCAGACAACATTTTACGATATGTTTTTCTGAAACGGAAAGTTTCATTAAAAACGTAGTAGCCAAAAAAGTTTCAAGTCCAAGCGAACCGTTTAAGGATTGTCGTGGTAAGGGGATTCCTGTGAACAAACTAACACTGGATCAAGAAGAGGAAGTACGCAACCACATAAATAAGTTCCCATCGTATGAAAGCCATTACAGCCGTCGCCATACATCCAAAAAATATATTCATGGCAGTTTAAATCTTTCCATAATGCATCGGATGTATAGTGATGGAGTTTGTAATCCTGTAAGCCTTACCAAATATTCAGAAATATTTAAAACACTGAATTTAAAATTCAAAGCTCCCAAATTAGACACGTGCGCAACTTGCGATGGATTTTTATCTAAGATAAAAATAGCCCAGGATGAAAAAGAAAAACAAGTTTTGGTAGAGCGGAAACAAATTCATGTGGAAAAAGGAGACTTTGGCTTTGAACAAAAAAGGGTCGATAAGGAGAATGCTAAACAAAACAACGATATGGCAGCGTTCGTGTTTGACTTACAACAGTGCCTACCAACACTATTCTTGAGAAACTCAGTTAGCTTTTATAAAAGGCAGTTTTGGACCTTCAATCTCACGATCCATGATTTAAAAACGAATGATTCCGGTTGTTTTATGTGGCACGAGGGAATTGCACGGCGGGGTGGAAATGAGATTGCTTCATGTATTTTCAAACATCTACAATCTTTGCCTTCTTCTGTCACTAAAATAACGTTCTACAGTGACTCATGTTCTGGCCAAAATAAAAATTCGTTTGTTTCTGCTATGTTCCTTCTGTTCATTAAAGAAAATCCTTCATTGGAATATATAGATCATAAATTTTTGGAACCTGGCCACACCCACCTCGAGTGTCATTCTGATCATGCGTTAATTGAACGAAAAAAGAAGAAATCCAATGTTGAAATTAGTGTGCCAAGGGATTGGTATCAGTTCACCGGAAGTATTAATTCAAAAATTAAAGTTGTTGAAATGAAAGAAAGTGATTTCTTCAACTTTAGTGAAATTTCGAAAAATTATTTCAATTGGAAACGATGCAATTCAGATGGCCAGAAATTTATATGGAACTCAGTAAGGTGGATTCGCTATACAAACACCTGTAACCAAATTCTGTATAAAACAAACTTAAATCCCGAAGAACCATTTAACCTTTTACCGTTAGTCAAGCGAGGAGCATCGACACTTACATTGGGTCATTTAAAAAATATTGAAGACCCACCAATCTTATCATCAGATAAAAAAAAGGATCTTATGGATTTATTACAATACATAAATCCAGAGTTTCATTTTTTTTATAAAAACCTCAAAACTAGTTCCACAGAACTCAACATTCATCCAGATTTAAGAAGTGACGATGAAGATTAAAAACATTTTTAAACACTAATTTTAATTTGTTTTTATTAATATACATTGCATGAAGTAAAGTTTGTTGTTTTTTTGTATTTTTAATCGTATAAGTTTTTAGATAAATAAAATTTTTTCTATCTCAAGGTTCAAAGTTGGTTCTTATTCTCTGCTAAAAACATATCCAAAGTCGACATATTTTTCATTATTAATTTAGGAATAAGAACTAAAGTCGACATAAGAACTGGATAATTTAACACAATAGAAAAGGAAAAACAGCTAAAGTAGACTTTAGACCAGAACGAAACATTTTCTTAAAATGGAAAAACAACTAAACTACAGATAGGATTTTTTATGATAAAAAACCTAAAAGGCCCTAACGACTAAAGTATTAGTTTTATCAATAAAATCCCTTACAGTTATTTTCTTCAAAAAATTTAATTTTGAACTAAGAAAAAGTAAAATTATCTTTATTTTACTTTTTGTTTCAACGCGATCGGAGTTACAAATCGCCCAATAGAGTCATTTGTAATTTCACGTGTTTGTCAAAAACTTTAAACTGCTCTCCTGAAAAATGAGTAAAACAGACTTTAGCGGTTTTTCCTTGTGACCACAGAGTTATGGGAGTTGAAATCTCCCTCCGCGTGAAGTCGTTCGCCCCGGGTGGTGTTGGAGCGAGTGGCGGTGTTGACTCGAAGATTCCTTTATAATGGTCCAGGATAGCATCGTTGGATGGGGTAGTGTTGGCGTCATCCCATTCTTTGTTGTCAAGAAGATCGTTGGCATAAGTGCCTTTGTCGTTCTTGAAGCTCTCCTGTGCCAGAGCGTAGAGGAACTTCTTCTTCTTCCTGTGGCTTGTTGCTGACTTGAGGGCGTTCTTTAAGGTTGCAATACGCCTGTTCCCAGTTGATTCTCTGACGTTGTCTGAGCGGTTGGCTGGTGTCATTGTATTGAGGGCCATGTCGATTTGCTGATTAGCGTTGACGTTTGTAACGCAGCAAATTTGCAGTGCGAGATCGTGTGTTTTAAGGTTGTCTTTCGGAATGTCCCTAATTAGATTCCTGAGACTGTTGTTGGCGTCTGTCTCCGGTTCTAAATTAGCTGCTTCCTCACTGTACGGAGCCTCCTCAGAGAGTATGCTGTTGTTGGCGGATTGGTACTCATCTGAGGAACTGTTGTCTTCTTCGCGTGTAGTTGCCTCCGTAGCTGATGCTTTTATTGCAGAGACCAAGTCCTGGTATGACCTTAATTGCCTCCGCTTTTTGATAGCATCCCTTGACCTCGTTGACGATCTGCACAGCGCGTTGATGATTGTGTTTGCGCTGTCACACTCGAGCAAGGCCTCAATTTGTGCCAATTCTTTTTCTTCGGCCAGCGTCCATGGCCTCCTTGTGGACTTAGCTGCTTCTGCTGCCATCTCTGTATTGTATTCAACCGCGTGCGCACGTTTTACATGTAGCCGCTTTCCTGCGTACGTGCTGAACTCGCGGTTGCACAGTTCGCACGTTATGTTGTTCGCATCAGGTCCACGGCAGTACCTTCTCTTGTGCTGGGCCAGGCCTTCCTTGGTCTGGAAGGACTTTCCACACACGCAGCCAAAGATTGTGCTACCCACTGCAGCACCCGAATGTTGTGGCGAGGCCATAGCGTTGATTTCACTAGACCCGTTTTAAAAATTAGGTAATTATACCGCAACAATGTCTTGCTTTTCAAAAAAGCTTCCTCTCAAAAATACACCGAAACCGCACTGTATTTCAGAATGTGCAAGTTTTCCGAGCACTGGTGTTCCCGTCGCTTTTCTTAAACCTAAGTAGTCTTTTTCGGTAAGAATATATACTAATTGCATGCACAACCCGCACTTGCAAACCTCTGGAGTCAGTTTCGGTTATTGTATATATTAATCGCGAGCACAAACCGCATTGTATCTCAAAATGTGCAAGTTTCCCGATCACTGGTGTTCCCGTCGCTTTCTTAAACCTAAGTAGTCTTTTTCGGTAAGAATATGTACTAATTGCATGCACAACCCGCACTTGCGAACCTCTGGAGTCAGTTTCGGTTCTACTACTGCACTGTACTTAGTTGGTTGGCGTATGCACTATCCCGGCTGTACCCGTTTGGTTTGTGTCGGTACTCTCCGCGGTTGTTGTATGCACTTTTAAGAGAGTCATAGTTACTCCCGCCGTTTACCCGCGCTTACTTGAATTTCTTCACTTTGACATTCAGAGCACTGGGCAGAAATCACATTGTGTCAACAACCATTAGGTCCATCACAATGCTTTGTTTTAATTAGACAGTCGGATTCCCCAAGTCCGTGCCAGTTCTGAATTGATTGTTAATTGATAGTCGTTATAAATCAAAAGAGAATACCTTACGATATATCTTAAGATTTTTAGCAAGAAAATTCCACAATTGGTTACGTAAACTACTATCCGGGGAACAAAATTCGAAAATTTTTATTTACCCAGAACGAGTACATAAACCATGTTATTGCTTCCAATTCAAGCCCGACTATCTCAATCTTCAGAGCCAATCCTTATCCCGAAGTTACGGATCTAATTTGCCGACTTCCCTTACCTACATTATTCTATCGACTAGAGACTCTTCACCTTGGAGACCAGCTGCGGATATCGGTACGGCCTGTTGAGAAGTTTGCGTAACCCCACCATAAATTTTCAAGGTCCGAGGAGAAAATATCGACACAACAGTAAATGTCATGCTCTTCTAGTCCATCTACCATATCTCTCTTCGAAAGACTTCCATGGTAGTACGACTATAAAACAGAAAAGAAAACTCTTTCGATATCTCTCGACGGCTTCTTTATGGTCGTTCCTGTTGCCAGGATGAGCAAAATGCCCATTTTTAATAACAAACGGATACTCAACAGGTTACGGAATTGGAACCGTATTCCCTTTCGTTCAAAAATAATCAAGTAATTTAAACTTTTATATACATGATGTGTATACATATATTTAAATATAACTTGAAAATTTTCGGCTTTCGCCTTGAACTTAGGACCGACTAACTCGTGATCAACCACTGTTCACACGAAACCCTTCTCCACTTCAGTCCTCCAAGGTCTCATTCGATTATTTGCTACTACCACCAAGATCTGTACCAATAGCGGCTCCATGCAGGCTTACGCCAAACACTTCTAAGCACACCATTGTACCCTCCTACTCACTAAAGTTTCAAAATTTACATTCAATCGAAATTAAATATAAATCATCTACTTTAGCGGTAATGTATAGGTATACAACTTAAGCGCCATCCATTTTAAGGGCTAGTTGCTTCGGCAGGTGAGTTGTTACACACTCCTTAGCGGATTACGACTTCCATGTCCACCGTCCTGCTGTTTTAAGCAACCAACGCCTTTCATGGTATCTGCATGAGTTGTTAATTTGGGCACCGTAACATTACGTTTGGTTCATCCCACAGCGCCAGTTCTGCTTACCAAAAGTGGCCCACTGGGCACAATATATCACAACCTAAACCTTCATATCAAGAAAGGTTAGGTTCTTACCCATTTAAAGTTTGAGAATAGGTTAAGGTCGTTTCGACCCTAATGCCTCTAATCATTCGCTTTACCAGATAAGATTATTTTATATAATCTTTAAATGCACCAGCTATCCTGAGGGAAACTTCGGAGGGAACCAGCTACTAGATGGTTCGATTGGTCTTTCGCCCCTATACTCAATTCTGACAATCGATTTGCACGTCAGAACTGTTTCGGTCTTCCATCAGGGTTTCCCCTGACTTCAACCTGATCAAGTATAGTTCACCATCTTTCGGGTCATAGCATATATGCTCAAGGTACGCTCTAGTTAGAGACATAAATAATATAAATATCATTATGCATAACTGTATAGAACGCCCCGGGATTGAATTAATATTTCATAATAAAATATAAACTAATCCCATTTAAAAAACAGTTAAGTTAATTATGCCATTGGTTTTTATTAAAAATACCCAATGACTTGCACATATGTTAGACTCCTTGGTCCGTGTTTCAAGACGGGTCCGAAGGTATCCTGAATCTATCGCATTGTTAATCATATAAGTGCATACAATAAATATAACAAATTGAATTATCATATTATTGTAAAATTTCTTTCAAAATTTAAGCACTATATTATAATTAAATCTGTCAATGATTTATTAAATCAAATACATTTATTCTATGTTAGAAATCCGAAAATAACTAATTTGAATAAACTTATGTATAAGATCTTTTAATAAATATTTATTACATTAACAGATTACAATGTCCTTATATGGAAAAATTGCACACCATTTCTATAATATTATAAATATTATAGTTATTAGTGATGAATTTTCCATAACGGATATTCAGGTTCATCGGGCTTAACCTCTAAGCAGTTTCACGTACTATTTAACTCTCTATTCAGAGTTCTTTTCAACTTTCCCTCACGGTACTTGTTTACTATCGGTCTCATGGTTATATTTAGTTTTAGATGGAGTTTACCACCCACTTAGTGCTGCACTACCAAGCAACACGACTCTTTGGAAACATCTTCTAATAATCATTAACGTTATACGGGCCTGGCACCCTCTATGGGTAAATGGCCTCATTTAAGAAGGACTTAAATCGTTAATTTCTCATACTAGATTATAGACGTTCCATACACTGCATCCCATATTTGCCATAAAGACAAAATGGCTTAGTGCTGAACTGATTTCTTTTCGCTCGCCGCTACTAAGAAAATCCTTGTTAGTTTCTTTTCCTTCCCTCATTAATATGCTTAAATTCGGGGAGTAATCTCATATGAGTTGAGGTTGTTTAACACATCTTAAATAATTAATATTTTATATATTTTCCTCGTTTTTTTTGTTAATCTCTTTCTTTTCTATATATATATTATCAAATGTAGGGGCTATTCTTTTTTTTCTTTTATAATATTATACATATTATATTGCAGCATTTTATTTTATGCTAGACATTCCCTCAAACAAATAGATAATATAGAATACTAAGATTCGATTTACATTTAGAGGTATATATATTATATATTGATATTATGAATTTATTATAAATAAATTCAATAATATAACATAATATGCTTTAGCATATTTTAAAAGTAAAATCAAAATTTAATTTTATTTTCTTCTTCATATACAAGCAACTTATTTAGCATAGTCTCACAACCCTCAACCATATGTAGTCCAAGCAGCACTTAAAAATTAATTAAATTACATAACAGCATGGACTGCGATATGCGTTCAAAATGTCGATATATATATATATATATTCTTGCGTTCAAAATGCATAATAATAATAAATAATTTTTCTTGCGTTCAGAAAAAATTTTTTTTTTAATTTTTTTTACAAAATTTAAAAAAAAATGATGCAGTTTTATTTGCATTATTATCATTATTATTATATAAAATTACCGATACATAAAATATTAGCAGAAATACTTTTTTTTTATATATTTAGATTTTTGCTTAGAAGGGTCACTTTAATGATCCTTCCGCAGGTTCACCTACGGAAACCTTGTTACGACTTTTACTTCCTCTAAATAATCAAGTTCGGTCAACTTCTGCAAAAAACAACCGTAACACATAAAGCGTCACAGTGATCACGTCCGGAGACCTTGTGGCTACACGAAGCCACCATACCGACGAACAAAAAAACACATCATCGAACAGAACCAATCGATGAACTAATCGAACATAACCAATCGAAGAAAAGACAAGGACAACAGCTGACACGGTAGGCGAGAATGAGAGCAAGCATTGACTTGCTGTCATTCCAAGTTTTGCGCGTTTTTTTTCTTTCGGTTGGCATATAACAAAAAAGGCATTCTCCGTTCAAACGTCTACGGTGGTGGTGACCTGCTCCTCAAGTGATTAAATTTTAGCGTAATTTAGTACATAAGTTTATTTCGAGTAATGTAATAAAGTTAAGAAAGTTTAACTCATTGTTTTCTTTCGAAGCGTAACGTGGTTCACGACCACACCTGGTGACCCCGACGTGATCATTACTCTTGTATTAATACGCAAATAAAAGCAGCCATTTTCACCACCACCCGCGGCCGAAGCAACAACTCGCAATTGCGCAGACAACAGTCATAAGAACTACATACAAGCGTGTGGGAGATAAATTCTGCCCACGTCCTTAGCACCAATAACTGGAAATTCGCAAGCCGATTTCGTGAGACTCATCTAAGAGTACAGTTCAGCAGAATTTTGAGGCTGAAACAAAAATACGTCACGACCAAATTCTTCAACCGGCATATTGAAATTCGCCGCCATTACCAACGCGATTGCACCGCTATCATCACCGTTGTCGCAAGCGCCATCCATCATTGCCGTTACGCCAAGCGGTCTCATAAGCGTCTAATAAACCGTAGCAACCTGCGCGAAGAACAAAGAACAACTTCGCCACGTGCAATAACAGCAAGAACCGTCACTACCCGGCTAGATCATCGAGGGATTCACACCAACTTCAATTATGTTAATTGCGTTTTGTATCGTTTTGTGTCGTAACTGAATGTTATATGTTTTGTGATATCATATGTTTCGTGTTCTAATCATTTTCTTTTGTATCTTTGTTTTTTGCGAACAACGGAACGGATTGTAAACTTGAAGGCATAGCATCTCACCACCATCATCATCATTACATCAAGCAATATGCAAGTCAACAGCAACGACACATCAACGCAGCCACCGAATCAGCTCGACGACCAACAGAACAGGAACTCCCCAGCCAGCGAATTGGAAAGTGGTATCGGAGCCGCGTCATCAAGTAACAATGTAAGTGCTTTATCTTTTAAAAATTTGCCTTTTTGGCCCGAAAATCCTGATGTGTGGTTCGCGGTGTTAGAAGGTCAGTTTACGGTGGCTCAAATTAGATCGGATAATTCTAAATACTTTACAGCTCTCGGGTTATTAGACGCGAAAACGGTTAACACGTGTAGGGACATTATTCTGAATCCACCTGCCAACGGTTTATACGATAATCTAAAGAAAGTAGTTCTCTCGCGATTAACGGAATCAAATGAAGTACGTTTACAAAAGCTTTTACACGATACGGTGCTGGGTGACTAAAAACCGAGCGAATTATTGCGGATAATGCGTGCACTTGCAGGCAGCGAGTTTTCCGATTCGGTTTTGCGAAGTTTATGGGTTCAGCGTTTACCTTCCACGGCACAAGCTATTCTAACATGCGCTGCCGGAAATCTGGATTCACTTGCCCAGACAGCCGATAGAATTGTAGCTGCTTTACCCTTTTCTCCAGGGATTGCTACACTAGCTAACGTGAATCCACTTCCAAATTCAGAAAATAACAATAGCACTGCGCCTAATCCCGACCTACAACTTCTAGCGCAAGAAGTAGCTGAACTGCGTCGACACGTTTATCAACGTACAAGGGAGCAGGCAAGGACTCCAACCTATAGACCTTCAGGAAATTCAAGGTCACACACCAATGTCCCTCTATGTTGGTATCATCGGCGTTTTGGTTCGCAAGCCAGGCAGTGTACTGCACCTTGTGGTTTCAGAAATCGTCGCAGCAACAATGTTTCGGAAAACTAGGCGCCCAGTCGTTGGCGACTTGCGACTCGGGCATACGTATTCCCAATTGTCGTTTGTTTACGTATGATCGCATAAACGGTATAGCCTTTTTAGTGGACTCTGGCGCTGACATTTCAGTCTTGCCTGTCAAGTCATCCATGAAATCTATCACACCCAGCACCAACGCGCTTTTTGCAGCCAACGGCTCACCCGTTCCTACATACGGTCGTTCCAAGGTAATCCTTGATTTAGGTCTTAAAAGGAAATTCGCTTGGGTATTTACTTACGCGAAAGTTAGCAAACCTATTATAGGTGCTGACTTTTTACGCGCTTTTGGATTGCTAGTAGACATCAGGAACGGGCGCCTCATCGACCCATACACCGAGTCACAGGCTGCGGGGTCTCTTTCACGGGGCTCCACCCCAAAGCTCTCAGTGTTAGCCGTAGGGATGGTCGATGATGACATATATCGTCTTATCAAAGGCTTTAATATAATGTCAAGTCAAAATCTCCTAATGCGTCCAATTCAGCACAACATAACACACAAAATTATCACGGGAAATTCTCGTCCGGTCGCAAATAGACCTCGACGGCTATCACCTGATAAACTCAAAGCCGCAAAGGCCGAATTCGATTTTTTGATAACTCAAGGAATTTGTCGACCTAGCAACAGTCCCTGGGCTACTCCATTACATCTGGTTCAAAAAAAGAACGGCGAGTGGAGGCCTTGTGGGGATTATCGTCCTTTAAATGCCATCACACAAGCAGACAGCTATCCGATACCCCACATACAAGATTTTTCCCACTCACTACATGGAACTACCATCTTTTCCACCATCGACTTGGTTCGTGCATACCACCAAATACCTGTAGATGAACCCGACATTCCCAAGACCGCTATCGCGACGCCTTTCGGCTTGTTCGAATTCGTCAGAATGACTTTCGGGTTGCGAAATGCTGCACAGACGTTTCAGCGTTTTATGCACATGATTTTAAAGGACCTCACCTTCATTTTTGTGTACATCGATGACATCCTGGTAGCCTCAAAAGACCGTTCGGAGCACCTGTGCCACCTAAAGGTGTTATTCGAACGCCTCGAGCAATATGGTCTGGTCATAAATGTCGACAAGTGCAAATTCGCGCAAACCAGTGTCTTGTTTCTTGGACATCTCATATCCAAGGAGGGGTTGAGCCCTTCACCCGAACGAGTCCAGGCGATCGTCGACTTCAAGTGTCCGCAGAATGTTTGTGAACTCAGACGTTTCTTAGGAATGCTCAACTTCTACAGGCGTTTCATTCCGAAAGCTGCGGAAGCTCAACTTCCACTCACAGAGTTTCTAAAAGGGAAGAAAAAGAAAAGCGATAAAACACCTATCATTTGGTCAGACGCCGCTTGTCTCGCCTTCCAAAGATGCAAGGAAGAACTTTGCCGAGCCACAATGCTGGCATTTCCATCACCGAGTTCAAAACTGTCACTATGTGTTGACGCTTCTGATTTCGCAATCGGAGGGGCCCTACAGCAGTGGAACCAGGGGGGTTGGCAACCGTTGGCTTTCTACTCAATAAAGCTCAGTCCGTCACAATGCAAGTATAGTGCCTATGACAGAGAATTGTTGGCCATGTACCTTGCCGTCAAACATTTTCGTTATTTCGTAGAGGGACAGACTTTTACCATCCTTACAGATCACAAGCCCCTAACGTTTGCTTTTCGGCAGAAGCCGTCTAAGGCATCACCGCGTCAACTCCGACACTTGGACTATATAGGGCAATTCTCCACAGATATTCAATATATACCGGGCAGAGAAAATATCGTAGCGGATACTCTTTCCCGTTTAGAGGAAATCTCGCTTCCACCGGGAATTAATTTCACCGCCATCGCCAAAGCTTAGATAAATGACCCTGAATTGCATAATTTACGCTTATCGGAAACATCTTTGCGTTTCGAAAATCGAGAAATCCCAGATACTCACCAATCTATCTTGTGTGACGTCTCGACAAGTGTCGATCGCCCATACATACCCAAAGAATTTCGCCGAACAGTCTTCGATAGCATTCATGGCTTAGCGCATCCAGGAGTACGCGCTACTGTCAAAGCGATAACAAAAAAGCTAATTTGGCCGGGTATTAAAAAAGACTGCAGTAAATGGGCGCGGGCCTGTATGGCATGCCAGAGAGCAAAAATATCAAGGCATGTAAGAAGTCCATTGGGAAATTTCCTACCAGTTTCCAAACGTTTTGACGAAATACATATAGATTTAGTAGGGCCACTTACACCATCGGAAGGATACCGATACTTACTCACGGTGATAGACAGATATGCCAGATGGCCCGAAGCCATTCCAATTAGCGACATCACGGCCGAAACAGTGGCAACCATTGTTCTCACAATGGTTTTCCCGTTTCGGAATACCATCCGTCGTGGTGTCCGATCAGGGGTCTCAGTTTGAATCCGGGTTGTGTAACGAGCTTTGCAAACGCTTAGGGATTCAGCACCATCGCACGACGGCTTACAACCCTAAAGCGAACGGATTCCTTGAAAGGTGGCACCGCACTCTCAAAGCGGCACTAAAGTGTCACAACGACTCAGTGATTCAGTGCGTAAACCTTTGCAACGGCCGTACGACGGTCCCTATGAAGTATTAAATCGCGGCGCGAAAACTTTTGAGTTATTAGTAAACGGACGAAAAACGATCGTGGGTATTGACCGACTAAAGCCATGTTTCGTAGAGGCAGAGGACAAATCGCGTAACGAACAAGCCACCGACAACAAGCCCAGAGTAAGTGAGCCTAGCACCGCTAACCACATACCAGCCGTACCGGCCGCACAATTGTTTGCCCAAGCAGATATCGTTGAAAATAAAACCCTTTACATTCAACTGGCGGGGGAGTATGTGGCTGCACGAAGCCACCATACCGACGAACAAAAAAACACATCATCGAACAGAACCAATCGACGAACTAATCGAAAAGAACCAATCGAGGAAAAGACAAGGACAACAGCTGACACGGTAGGCGAGAATGAGAGCAAGCATTGACTTGCTGTCATTCCAAGTTTTGCGCGTTTTTTTTCTTTCGGTTGGCATATAACAAAAAAGGCATTCTTCGTTCAAACGTCTACGGTGGTGGTGACCTGCTCCTCAAGTGATTAAATTTTAGCGTAATTTAGTACATAAGTTTATTTCGAGTAATGTAATAAAGTTAAGAAAGTTTAACTCATTGTTTTCTTTCGAAGCGTAACGTGGTTCACGACCACAACCTCACTAAATAATTCAATCGGTAGTAGCGACGAGCGGTATGTACAAAGGGCAGGGACGTAATCAATACGAGTTAATGACTCACACTTACTGGGAATTCCAAGTTCATGTGAACAGTTTCAGTTCACAATCCCAAGCATGAAAGTGGTTCAGCGGTTTACCCGGACCTCTCGGTCTAGGAAATACACGTTGATACTTTCATTGTAGCGCGCGTGCAGCCCAGGACATCTAAGGGCATCACAGACCTGTTATTGCTCAATCTCATTATTGCTAGACGCAATTTGTCCATTTAAGAAGCTAGTGTCCTTATAATGGGACAAACAAACAGGTACGGCTCCACTTACATAAACACATTCGAACACTCCTACATTTTACTGTATTCATGAATGAAGGCTATGCATGCTTCAACACCATAATCCTGAAAGCATCTATTTAATATATTTGAGTCTCGTTCGTTATCGGAATTAACCAGACAAATCACTCCACGAACTAAGAACGGCCATGCACCACCACCCATAGATTCGAGAAAGAGCTATCAATCTGTCTTACACACTTATGTTCGGACCTGGTAAGTTTTCCCGTGTTGAGTCAAATTAAGCCGCAGGCTCCACTCCTGGTGGTGCCCTTCCGTCAATTCCTTTAAGTTTCAGCTTTGCAACCATACTTCCCCCGGAGCCCAAAAGCTTTGGTTTCCCGGGAAGCGACTGAGAGAGCCATAGTAGTAGCTACACCCAATTGCTAGCTGGCATCGTTTATGGTTAGAACTAGGGCGGTATCTGATCGCCTTCGAACCTCTAACTTTCGTTCTTGATTAATGAAAACATCTTTGGCAAATGCTTTCGCTTAAGTTAGTCTTACGACGGTCCAAGAATTTCACCTCTCGCGTCGTAATACTAATGCCCCCAAACTGCTTCTATTAATCATTACCTCTTGATCTAAAAACCAATGAAAGTAGAACAGAGGTCTTATTTCATTATTCCATGCACAAAATATTCAGGCATTTGGAGCCTGCTTTAAGCACTCTAATTTGTTCAAAGTAATTGTACCGGCCCACAACAACACTCGATGAAGAGCACTGAAGCAGGTTTAAATAGGAGGTATACATAATAATACAAGTACCATTATATATTAGAACTCCACCGGTAATACGCTTGCATACATAAGGTAATGTACAATCCACAATTATAGTTGTACTACCCGTATGAAGCACAAATTCAACTACGAACGTTTTAACCGCAACAGCTTTAATATACGCTATTGGAGCTGGAATTACCGCGGCTGCTGGCACCAGACTTGCCCTCCAATAGGTCCTTGTTAAAGGATTTAAAGTGTACTCATTCCAATTACAGGGCCTCGGATATGAGTCCTGTATTGTTATTTTTCGTCACTACCTCCCCGAACTGGGAGTGGGTAATTTACGCGCCTGCTGCCTTCCTTAGATGTGGTTTCTCAGGCTCCCTCTCCGGAATCGAACCCTGATTCCCCGTTACCCGTTGCAACCATGGTAGTCCTAGATACTACCATCAATAGTTGATAGGGCAGACATTTGAAAGATCTGTCGTCGGTACAAGACCATACGATCGGCAAATTATCTAGAGTTCAACCATAATTACGATTTCCGAAAAAATCGCTTGGTTTTAGCCTAATAAAAGCACACGTTCCAAAAGGTCCGTGTTTATATTGCATGTATTAGCTCTAGAATTACCACAGTTATCCAAGTAACTGTTAACGATCTAATGAACCATAACTGATATAATGAGCCTTTTGCGGTTTCACTTTCAATTCGTGTGTACTTAGACATGCATGGCTTAATCTTTGAGACAAGCATATAACTACTGGCAGGATCAACCAGAATAATGTTATATTATTATTATTATTTGAAAAAAATTCTTTTGTGAAATAACATTGGATTTTGTCTTTCCCTCCATTTTAATATAATAGAATCAATTGCTCTCATATAAAATGCAGAACAATAGCGCTAATGATTCCTTATATAAGAGTGATACACAAAAATATATATTTCACAAAGGTAGAAAATTACTATAAATATAAAAAATCCATCAAATAAGATCTTATATTATTGATCATATATTATATTTAATAATGCGGGCAAATGCTTTTACTTTCATCCCATTAGGTTATTATTCAATTTGAGACATTAAATTTTTTTTTCAAAATTGATCATTTTCATACACATTCCCTATAGTAGTTTAGAAACGGCGTTCCAGCATTTGCCTTCTGTCTGGTAAAGTATTTGAAAATATCGTATAGAACACTAAGAAGTGTTTGAAAACGATTGAAAAGAAGACTTAGAAGTGTTAAACAGTTACATAAATGATCGTCATCCTATTAGTGACGTATAAAACCATATAAAACGCCCAAAAGTATTTGAAAATATCGTATAGAACACTGAGAAGTGTTTGAAAGCGATAGAAAAAAAGACTTAGAAGTGTTAAACAGTTACATAAATGATCGTCATCCTATTAGTGACGTATAAAACCATATAAAACACTCAAAAGTATTTGAAAATATCGTATAGAACACTGAGAAGTGTTTGAAAGCGATAGAAAAAAAGACTTAGAAGTGTTAAACAGTTACATAAATGATCGTCATCCTATTAGTGACGTATAAAACCATATAAAACGCCCAAAAGTATTTGAAAAAATCGTATAGAACACTGAAAAGTGTTTGAAAACGATAGAAAAGAAGACTTAGAAGTGTTAAACAGTTACATAAATGATCGTCATCCTATTAGTGACGTATAAAACCATATAAAACGCCCAAAAGTATTTGAAAAAATCGTATAGAACACTGAAAAGTGTTTGAAAACGATAGAAAAGAAGACTTAGAAGTGTTAAACAGTTACATAAATGGCTAGCTAAGAACAGAAGTGATCCAAGTAACCTTTTTGGAAAAACTGAGCTAAGTATGCCAATGTACTTCTAAGAAACTAATTTAGTTAGTGCAAAAGAGATCCAAGCGCTATCGAACACTTCTCCTAACAAAGTTAACTTTTTGACTTTTCTGTATTGCGCTAAAAATATAAATTATTAGTGTAGATGTGATCTAAGTACTTGTATGCTACTTGGATCATTTCACTGTTGATTTTAACTAAGTGCAAAAATGATCCAAGTCGGTTGTTGTCACTTGGATCACTTTTCATATAAGAAAAGATACTACTAAGGTAATCTAAAGTTACACATGTCACTTAGATCAATATTATATTCAGTTTTGCTTAATTCAGAAAAGTGTGCGTTGCAATTTTATATGCTGTGGTTTGAATTTGACAGGTGGCTGATTTATTTAACTGGAAGATTCTTTTAGTGGCAACTTGTGTTGTATTGTTAAAATGTTTTCTCGGTCTAAAAAATTAGTTGCTTTGGCTAGACAAACTGCTTTAGTTGAAAACCCAGATAATATTACGAGTAATAATGCACCAACAACCAGTGAGTTAATTTTTAAGAACATCTTTTGCTTTTGTGATGGTTGTTCTGATTGTCGGTTACTTTTTTAGGAAGTTCAAGTGATTTGGTGTCTAACACTACAGATTTCATCCCGGAACCATTTAATAATGTTATTGTACAAGGGGGTATGTGACATTATAGCATGTGCATTGTTATTTTATATCATTAATATTGGTTACTTTTTAGCAAGTTGCTCAAGGTATGAAGTGCTTCAAACTCAAAATTTTAGCTCAGAGCAGTCCAATAATGTTTCTGAAATCGAAGGTATGTTAGTATCAGTATTGTTTTCATTTTGTCTCATTAACTGTGAAGTGTTTATAGTGTTCAATATTTTTTTTAGCAGATCCCTTGAATGTTGAAAATGCATCACTTGAAGCCCAATTTTCGGAAACGGAATCAGAGCCTTTCAGTGCCAGTGGTGAATCCTATCGACCATCGACACCTGAAGACAGCAGTGAATCTGAAGATGAAGAAAATTTATCCAGACCAAACACAAGTGAAGGAACTTCATCTAGTACACAAAATATGGGACAGTCTCAAGAAGTTGTTACTAGAAAACGCAGAAATGAGAAGATGTGGAAGAGAAATGTTATTAAAGAAAAACGAAACAAAGGTGAAGAGTACGTCAGTTATGCTGGAAAAACAATACCGGCGAAAACGTTTAGTCCAATTTCATGTTCGTGCAAAAGGAAATGTAGTCAAAATGTTCCTGCAGGGGTACAAGAGAGTATTCACTCTAAATTCTACAGCATGGACTGGAATGGACAAACTACATGGCTATGTGCCACAGTGAGAATAAGTTTACCTAAAAGACGAAAAAAAAGCATCCGTACACTACCCAGTCATAAGCAACATACTCGATTTTTCGTTTTCTGTGAGAATAAGGTTTGTAAGTCCTTTTTTCTTAAAGTTCTTCAAATATCTAATAAAAGGTTAGATTATGCCCTTAAAAAGAAGAAAGACCCAGAAAGTAAAATGCCCATAACAGACCAGAGAGGTAAGCAAGAGTCTTGGAATACAACCAAAGATGAAGACAAAGAATTTGTCAAGCAACAAATTGAAAGTATTCCTCGTTATGTGAGTCACTATGGAGAAAGATCTTCTAACCGCCAATATTTGGAACCAAATTTAAATCTGCAAAAACTTTACTTATCTTATGTTGAAAAATGTAGAACTGCTCATAAAGTTCCTGTGAAAAAAAATTACTACAGAACTATTTTCAACACCTACAACTTGCATTTTTACATTCCAAAGAAGGACACATGTAAAACATGTGATATATTTCGAATAGAAATAATTCAAAATGAGCATGATAATGAAAAATTTATGCAGATCCAAGTAAAGCAACGGGAACATCATGCTTTAGCTGAAAAGGCCAGATCATTGTTGAATTCATACAAAGACAAAGCATTGAGTGATGGCTCCTCATGTTTGATCACATTTGACTTGCAACGTACTCTTCCGACTCCCCTTATACAAACAGGTGAAGTTTATTATCTCAGACAGTTACACACTTTAAACTTTGGGACTCATCTCTATTTACCTGATGGTGAAAAGATTAACATGAACATGTGGTATGAAACAACCGCAGGAAGGGGGTCACAAGAAGTTATTTCATGTCTATACTACAATATCATGCATAACATTCCTGACAATGTAACGTCTGTCTATACATTCAGTGACTCTTGTACGGGACAAAACCGTAATTGGAATCTGTTTTTCTTCATGATTTACATGGTTAATAAAGTTGAACACATATCAGAGATTACTGTTTGTTATCTTGTAAGTGGCCACTCTTTTTTGCCCAACGACTCTGATTTCTCAGATGTTTCTAAAGCCCAAAAGAAGCAGCAGCACATATACACTCAACAAGAATGGATGGACTTAATTCGTAACTGTAGAAAGAAGAAACCATTTGTTGTGACGGATATGGTTGGGAAATTCATTGATTTTATGGGATTGGAGAAAATGATGAACAAAAAAGGGCAAAGTGCTAAAGGGAATCGGATCCTAATTTCAAAAATGCGGAAAATCAAATTTTGTAAAGGAGATAGTAGAATCTATTTCAATGAAGACTACTCCGAAAATTACGACTTTGTTGATTTAGACAAAGGGGGGAATAGGCCCCTATTTTTAAATACCCTGAAGACTTTCAGCCCAACAGAAAAAACGTCAACAAAGCCACTCACCCACCAAAAAATGCAGGACTTAAAGAAAATGCTACACTATGTGCCACCCTGTCATCATCAGTTTTATTTAAACTTACCACACCTTAGTAGAAGGAGCAATGCAGCTGAAAACGAGGAAGATGTGCTACCAAATGTAGAGGGCGATGAAAGTGAATAATTTATGTAAATTGTTACTCTTATTAATAAATGGATTTCCAATAAAAACTCGTTTACCTCATTTATGTTCCACAGTTTATAATTTTTTAATAAAAGCAGAAGTGATCCAAGTTCATAAAAGTGTCAAAAACTTCGTCAATATTGGATATGTCAAAAAAAAAATTATGGGAAAGACTAAGTTACTTTAATATCTATCATAAAAAAAACATTTTGTAATAAACATATTACACACAATTGTAATAATAAAGAAAACGCGTTTTGCTCATTATCTCAATAATCACGAAATGTTACTTGGATCACATCTGTTCTTAGCTAGCCAAATGATCGTCATCCTATTAGTGACGTATAAAACCATGTAAAACGCCCAAAAGTATTTGAAAAAATCGTATAGAACACTGAAAAGTGTTTGAAAACGATTGAAAAGAAGACTTAGAAGTGTTAAACAGTTACATAAATGATCGTCATCCTATTAGTGACGTATAAAACCATATAAAACGCCCAAAAGTATTTGAAAAAATCGTATAGAACACTGAAAAGTGTTTGAAAACGATAGAAAAGAAGACTTAGAAGTGTTAAACAGTTACATAAATGATCGTCATCCTATTATTGACGTATAAAACCATATAAAACGCCCAAAAGTATTTGAACAAATCGTATAGAACACTGAAAAGTGTTTGAAAACGATAGAAAAGAAGACTTAGAAGTGTTAAACAGTTACATAAATGATCGTCATCCTATTAGTGACGTATAAAACCATATAAAACGCCCAAATGTATTTGAACAAATCGTATAGAACACTGAAAAGTGTTTGAAAACGATAGAAAAGAAGACTTAGAAGTGTTAAACAGTTACATAAATGATCGTCATCCTATTAGTGACGTATAAAACCATATAAAACGCCCAAAAGTGTTTGAAAAAATCGTATAGAACACTGAAAAGTGTTTGAAAACGATTGAAAAGAAGACTTGGAAGTGTTAAACAGTTACATAAATGATCGTCATCCTATTAGTGACGTATAAAACCATATAAAACGCCCAAAAGTATTTGAACAAATCGTATAGAACACTGAAAAGTGTTTGAAAACGATAGAAAAGAAGACTTAGAAGTGTTAAACAGTTACATAAATGATCGTCATCCTATTAGTGACGTATAAAACCATATAAAACGCCCAAAAGTATTTGAAAATATCGTATAGAACACTGAAAGGTGTTTGAAAACGATAGAAAAGAAGACTTAGAAGTGTTAAACAGTTACATAAATGATCGTCATCCTATTAGTGACGTATAAAACCATATAAAACGCCCAAAAGTGTTTGAAAAAATCGTATAGAACACTGAGAAGAAGAAAAGAAGTGTTAAACAGTTACATAAATGATCGTCATCTTATTAGTGATGTATAAAGTATAAAAAACACAAGAAAGAAAACACATCCCGGACCGCCGTTTGGTGAAAATGATGAATTCTGAGAAAAAAATTTTTTGTCTCAAATCGAATAATACACTTATGGGTTGAAAACTAAATGCAAATAATAATGTTTGACCACATTATTAAAGGTCTGTTTCTCATTTTGTGAGAAAATAAAATTTTCATAGTACAAAAATGTATGAAAAATTAAAGGTAACTAAAATGATCGTCAAATGATGTGGAAATTCCTACTATATCTCATATGAAATTTTACAAGTTTTCATTTGAGAAAACTTTTAGTGATGAAAACATCATTATAACATCATTTTATGATATAAAAAAATTTAAGAAAAAAATTAAGTTTTTGCAAGTACAAGAAAAAAGGCACATCCTGGACCGCCGTTTCTAAACTACTATAGGGAATGTGTATGAAAATGATCGATTTTGAGAAAAAATTTTGTATGTCTCAAATCGAATAATAACCTTATGGGATGAAAGTGAAAGCATTTGCCCGCATTATTAAAGGTTATTTGAGACAAAATAAAAACATTTCCGATTTTATGAAGGAGAAAATTTTGTCAAGTCCCAGACAGAAGGCAAATGCTGGAACGCCGTTTCTAAACTACTATAGGGAATGTGTATGAAAATGATCAATTTTGAGAACAAATTTTTAATGTCTCAAATTGAATAATAACCTTATGGGATGAAAGTAAAAGAATTTGCCCATATAATAAAAGGTTATTTACACAAAATAAAAACATTCCCATTCCTGTGGAGGAAAAAATTTTGCCAAGTCCAAGCCAGCTGACAAATATAGGAACGTTGTTTCTACACTATTATATGGAATGTGAAAAAATTCACTATTCCGGATTGACGGAAAAACTGACATTGTCAGGTAGGGAGTTTGTCTGGGGCGGTACATCTCTCAAAATAATAACGAAGGTGTCCCAAGGGCAGCTCAGTGCGGACAGAAACCACACATAGAGCAAAAGGGCAAATGCTGACTTGATCCAGCTAAAGCTCGGCCTATCGATCCTTTTGGTTTAAAGAGTTTTTATAACAAGAGGTGTCAGAAAAGTTGCCACAGGGATAACTGGCTTGTGGCGGCCAAGCATTCATAGCGACGTCGATATCGGCTCTTCCTATCATTGTGAAGCAAAATTCACCAAACTGGGTTTAGACCGTCGTGAGACAGGTTAGTTTTACCCTACTGATGACAATTGTTGTTGCGACAGCATTCCTGCGTAGTACGAGAGGAACCGCAGGTACGGACCAATGGCACAATACTTGTTCGAGCGAACAGTGGTATGACGCTACGTCCGTTGGATTATGCCTGAACGCCTCTAAGGTTGTATCCGTGCTGGACTGCAATGATAAAAATGGGGCAATTGTATTGTATGGCAATAAACCATTAAAAGTTTATCTTCGATAAACGACAATGGATGCGATGCCAATGTTCTATGTAACAAAGCATATATGGGATGTATTAAATATCACCTGTAGCCTCGCTAGTTACATAGTTAAACATTATTAAAAACGATGACAATGCCTAGAATCAATTGTAAACGACTTTGGTAATGGGCCAGGTGTTGTAAGTGGTAGAGCAGCTGCCATACTGCGATCCACTGAAGTTCATCCTTTGCTTGATGATTCGGGATAATAAACGAATCGAATTAAGAAGAGATAAGGGTTAGTTTAGGTTTGTATATTATTATATTATGTATTATTATATGATTATAGGTAGGTTATCTAATTATTATTATTGTATATTATTTATATTATATATGTATTTATATTGTATATTTATGTATATGTAGCTTATGTTAGGGGACGCAAGTAAACAAAATGATCGTCATCTTATTAGTGACGTGAAAAAAAGTAAAATGATACTATGAAGTAAAACATAAAACATGCAAAAATGTTGGCTCTCCTTGTACATTATACAAAAAGTTAAATGATACCATGAAGTAAAACATAATAGCATGCAAAAATGTATGAAAAATGTTGGCTCTTCTTGTACATTAACAAAAAGTTAAATGATACTATGAAGTAAAACATAAAACATGCAAAAATGTATGAAAAATGTATGAAAAATGTTGGCTCTTCTTGTTGTACATGTACATTAACAAAAAGTTAAATGATACTATGAAGTAAAACATAAAACATGCAAAAATGTTGGCTCTTCTTGTTGTACATTAACAAAAAGTTAAATGATACCATGAAGTAAAACATAATAGCATGCAAAAATGTATGAAAAATGTTGGCTCTTCTTGTACATTAACAAAAAGTTAAATGATACTATGGAGTAAAACATAAAACATGCAAAAATGTATGAAAAATGTATGAAAAATGTTGGCTCTTCTTGTTGTACATTAACAAAAAGTTAAATGATACTATGAAGTAAAACATAAAACATGCAAAAATGTTGGCTCTTCTTGTACATTAAACAAAAAGTTAAATGATACCATGAAGTAAAACATAATAGCATGCAAAAATGTATGAAAAATTTTGGCTCTTCTTGTACATTAACAAAAAGTTAAATGATACTATGAAGTAAAACATAAAACATGCAAAAATGTATGAAAAATTTTGGCTCTTCTTGTTTCATTATACAAAAAAATAAATAAAATTATACTATAAAGTATAAAACAACATACAAAAGTGTATGAAAATGGTGGCTATTGGATTATATAAATTATAAAGGTTACATAAATGATCGTCATCCTATTACTGACGTATAAAACCATATAAAACGCCCAAAAGTATTTGAAAAAATCGTATAGAACACTGAAAAGTGTTTGAAAACGATTGAAAAGAAGACTTGGAAGTGTTAAACAGTTACATAAATGATCGTCATCCTATTAGTGACGTATAAAACCATATAAAACACACAAAAGTGTTTGAAAAAATCGTATAGAACACTGAAAAGTGTTTGAAAACGATCGAAAAGAAGACTTAGAAGTGTTAAACAGTTACATAAATGATCGTCATCCTATTAGTGACGTACAGAACCATATAAAACACACAAAAGTGTTTGAAAAAATCGTATAGAACACTGAGAAGTGTTTGAAAGCGATAGAAAAAAAGACATAGAAGTGTTAAACAGTTACATAAATGATCGTCATCCTATTAGTGACGTATAAAACCATATAAAACACTCAAAAGTATTTGAAAATATAGTATAGAACACTGAGAAGTGTTTGAAAGCGATAGAAAAAAAGACTTAGAAGTGTTAAACAGTTACATAAATGATCGTCATCCTATTAGTGACGTATAAAACCATATAAAACGCCCAAAAGTATTTGAAAAAATCGTATAGAACACTGAAAAGTGTTTGAAAACGATTGAAAAGAAGACTTGGAAGTGTTAAACAGTTACATAAATGATCGTCATCCTATTAGTGACGTATAAAACCATATAAAACACACAAAAGTGTTTGAAAAAATCGTATAGAACACTGAAAAGTGTTTGAAAACGATAGAAAAGAAGACTTAGAAGTGTTAAACAGTTACATAAATGATCGTCATCCTATTAGTGACGTATAAAACCATATAAAACGCCCAAAAGTATTTGAACAAATCGTATAGAACACTGAAAAGTGTTTGAAAACGATAGAAAAGAAGACTTAGAAGTGTTAAACAGTTACATAAATGATCGTCATCCTATTAGTGACGTATAAAACCATATAAAACACTCAAAAGTATTTGAAAATATCGTATAGAACACTGAGAAGTGTTTGAAAGCGATAGAAAAAAAGACTTAGAAGTGTTAAACAGTTACATAAATGATCGTCATCCTATTAGTGACGTATAAAACCATATAAAACGCCCAAAAGTATTTGAAAAAATCGTATAGAACACTGAGAAGTGTTTGAAAACGATTGAAAAGAAGACTTAGAAGTGTTAAACAGTTACATAAATGATCGTCATCCTATTAGTGACGTATAAAACCATATAAAACACTCAAAAGTATTTGAAAATATCGTATAGAACACTGAGAAGTGTTTGAAAGCGATAGAAAAAAAGACTTAGAAGTGTTAAACAGTTACATAAATGATCGTCATCCTATTAGTGACGTATAAAACCATATAAAACACTCAAAAGTATTTGAAAATATCGTATAGAAAACTGAGAAGTGTTTGAAAGCGATAGAAAAGAAGACTTAGAAGTGTTAAACAGTTACATAAATGATCGTCATCCTATTAGTGACGTATAAAACCATATAAAACACTCAAAAGTATTTGAAAATATCGTATATAACACTGAGAAGTGTTTGAAAGCGATAGAAAAAAAGACTTAGAAGTGTTAAACAGTTACATAAATGATCGTCATCCTATTAGTGACGTATAAAACCATATAAAACACTCAAAAGTATTTGAAAATATCGTATAGAACACTGAGAAGTGTTTGAAAACGATTGAAAAGAAGACTTAGAAGTGTTAAACAGTAACATAAATGATCGTCATCCTATTAGTGACGTATAAAACCATATAAAACACTCAAAAGTATTTGAAAATATCGTATAGAACACTGAGAAGTGTTTGAAAGCGATAAAAAAAAAGACTTAGAAGTGTTAAACAGTTACATAAATGATCGTCATCCTATTAGTGAAGTATAAAACCATATAAAACACTCAAAAGTATTTGAAAATATCGTATAGAACACTGAGAAGTGTTTAAAAACGATTGAAAAGAAGACTTGGAAGTGTTAAACAGTTACATAAATGATCGTCATCTTATTAGTGACGTATAAAGTATAAAAAACACAAGAAAGAAAACACATCCCGGACCGCCGTTTGGTGAAAATGATGAATTCTGAGAAAAAAAATTTTTTGTCTCAAATCGAATAATACACTTATGGGTTGAAAACTAAATGCAAATAATAATGTTTGACCACATTATTAAAGGTCTGTTTCTCATTTTGTGAGAAAATAAAATTTTCATAGTACAAAAATGTATGAAAAATTAAAGGTAACTAAAATGATCGTCAAATGATGTGGAAATTCCTACTATATCTCATATGAAATTTTACAAGTTTTCATTTGAGAAAACTTTTAGTGATGAAAACATCATTATAACATCATTTTATGATATAAAAAAATTTAAGAAAAAAATTAAGTTTTTGCAAGTACAAGAAAAAAGGCACATCCTGGACCGCCGTTTCTAAACTACTATAGGGAATGTGTATGAAAATGATCGATTTTGAGAAAACATTTTGTATGTCTCAAATCGAATAATAACCTTATGGGATGAAAGTAAAAGCATTTGCCCGCATTATTAAAGGTTATTTGAGACAAAATAAAAACATTTCCGATTTTATGAGGGAGAAAATTTTGTCAAGTCCCAGACAGAAGGCAAATGCTGGAACGCCGTTTCTAAACTACTATAGGGAATGTGTATGAAAATGATCAATTTTGAGAACAAATTTTTAATGTCTCAAATTGAATAATAACCTTATGGGATGAAAGTAAAAGAATTTGCCCATATAATAAAAGGTTATTTACACAAAATAAAAACATTCCCATTCCTGTGGAGGAAAAAATTTTGCCAAGTCCAAGCCAGCTGACAAATATAGGAACGTTGTTTCTACACTATTATATGGAATGTGAACAAATTCACTATTCCGGATTGACGGAAAAACTGACATTGTCAGGTAGGGAGTTTGTCTGGGGCGGTACATCTCTCAAAATAATAACGAAGGTGTCCCAAGGGCAGCTCAGTGCGGACAGAAACCACACATAGAGCAAAAGGGCAAATGCTGACTTGATCCAGCTAAAGCTCGGCCTATCGATCCTTTTGGTTTAAAGAGTTTTTATAACAAGAGGTGTCAGAAAAGTTGCCACAGGGATAACTGGCTTGTGGCGGCCAAGCGTTCATAGCGACGTCGATATCGGCTCTTCCTATCATTGTGAAGCAAAATTCACCAAACTTTGGTTTGTGAGCTGGGTTTAGACCGTCGTGAGACAGGTTAGTTTTACCCTACTGATGACAATTGTTGTTGCGACAGCATTCCTGCGTAGTACGAGAGGAACCGCAGGTACGGACCAATGGCACAATACTTGTTCGAGCGAACAGTGGTATGACGCTACGTCCGTTGGATTATGCCTGAACGCCTCTAAGGTTGTATCCGTGCTGGACTGCAATGATAAAAATGGGGCAATTGTATTGTATGGCAATAAACCATTAAAAGTTTATCTTCGATAAACGACAATGGATGCGATGCCAATGTTCTATGTAACAAAGCATATATGGGATTTATTAATGTTTGTTCTTTTGTTAATTTTTTTAAAAGGGAATAACGACATAACTTCAGATTAGTGGTTATTCCCAAAGGAAGAATGAGTAAAAAGACTTCCCTATCTGCAGTTTAGCGCTTATTCCAAAATTAAATTGTGAAGCACGAAGGACCTAAATTGATTTTAGTTTTTTTTCCCCATCAGTGATTCAGTTCGTGAAAATCTAATCTCAAGTTTGGTTGCTCTTCCGTAACAAAAGTTAAAAAAAAGTGTTTCTTAAATATACTTTAGTTCTTTTTCCATATTTGAAGAAAGAATAAGTGTTGTCTAAACTAGACTTTAGTGTTGTGTTTCCTGTGTTTTTAAACGAACTTTGTTATTCCTTGTGTTGTCCCCTGTGTTTTTTTAAATAATTTGTGAAAAAAAAAACTAAATCCAAAATATGACGTCTCGATCGCAAAGACTTTTGGAATTGGCGCGAATGCTTGAAGAAAAAGGAAGAGCTGCTGAAGGTAAGAGTTATTTAATTTTTACTTAGCCCGAACGTCCTTTGGAAAAGGCCTGTTTTTATAAGATAATGATACTTACTTAATTTCTTTGAAAGCAATTAAGCTTGCCTTAAATCCGAATCTAAATTATGACCTACGACCTCATCACAAAATTGATACAAAAAACAATGGGCAATTTATCAACGCCTAGACACGCCAACTTTTTAGATATCTGGTGTCGCGTGCGTCGGTCGGTCGCGCTGACACTGAAAACTTTAGCTTCAAAAGATTTTTTTCGTAGAGCCTCAAAGGGTTGCATTCGCAAAAGGGATACATACGTCGTAGTGGGGGTAGATCGTCGGCCGAATCAAGAAAGTTTGTTTTGAGAAGTAGACATTTTCTTCAATAAATAAACTCTTATCGTGGTTGGCATTTAAATTTTTTAATGTTTTTTTTTTCAAATGTACCTAATGGGTTTGGTATTTGAATGTATTTTTTTTACAGAAAAGGAGGCTCATTCAAGAAAGGTTTTTGTGATGCAAAGAACTTCTACACCAGAACAAAATAAAGATATTGGTAAAACGATGTATATTTTACTTTTCTAAAAGAAGAGTCAATTTTTTTATTTATTTGCACAGAAAACATTGTATCAAATTCGTTTACATTTCCTGAATCCCCGGAAACTAATTTTACAAGAAAGTCAATATACCAATGGCCACAAAAAAATGCAATTTATCAATATTCGGATTCGATCCACGAAATTATATCAGAAAAGAATGATTACTTTCCTGAGATATCTAATGAAACTAAATCATCGATGAACGGATTTGACTTCGATATAGATGTATTCAAAAGTAAGAACACTATTTTTGTTTTCTTTAAGGATAGATACATTTTCAGTTTTCCATTATTTAGGCAATTCAAATGAAATATCTCCATCAGCGAATATAACGTATGATAAGTTGCCAGTATGGGAAAATTCCGATAATTCTATAAAAGACCCTGATTTTATAATAAATAATACTGTTATTTCTTCGGATTCGCACCCAGAAAGTGAAAAGAGCGAAGTTTTGGATATTCCGTTCAACAACGATGATCCACAATCAATAATCAAAAATAAAAAACGGTTTCGTCAGACATTAAGGAACACTGGAAAGTCATATAAAACTCTTTCTGGAAAACTTAAGCATGCAAGAGTTTCAAAACCCTTTGGAGTGTGTCGAAGCAACTGCAAAGACAAAATTTCATTCGAGCAGATAAAACGCTTATTTAACCAGTATTGGGCTTTGGGAACCTATGACCAGAGAATTTTGTACATAGGAAATCTTCTGACTATAGGAAATAAAAAATGTAATACTCTGTCTAACGCAATGCAAAGAAAGCGACGCCGTGAAACTTCAGTGAAGTACTTTTTGGAATATGATGGCATGCGTACACAAGTTTGCAGACAACATTTTACGATATGTTTTTCTGAAACGGAAAGTTTCATTAAAAACGTAGTAGCCAAAAAAGTTTCAAGTCCAAGCGAACCGTTTAAGGATTGTCGTGGTAAGGGGATTCCTGTGAACAAACTAACACTGGATCAAGAAGAGGAAGTACGCAACCACATAAATAAGTTCCCATCGTATGAAAGCCATTACAGCCGTCGCCATACATCCAAAAAATATATTCATGGCAGTTTAAATCTTTCCATAATGCATCGGATGTATAGTGATGGAGTTTGTAATCCTGTAAGCCTTACCAAATATTCAGAAATATTTAAAACACTGAATTTAAAATTCAAAGCTCCCAAATTAGACACGTGCGCAACTTGCGATGGATTTTTATCTAAGATAAAATAGCCCAGGATGAAAAAGAAAAACAAGTTTTGGTAGAGCGGAAACAAATTCATGTGGAAAAAGGAGACTTTGGCTTTGAACAAAAAAGGGTCGATAAGGAGAATGCTAAACAAAACAATGATATGGCAGCGTTCGCGTTTGACTTACAACAGTGCCTACCAACACTATTCTTGAGAAACTCAGTTAGCTTTTATAAAAGGCAGTTTTGGACCTTCAATCTCACGATCCATGATTTAAAAACGAATGATTCCGGTTGTTTTATGTGGCACGAGGGAATTGCGCGGCGGGGTGGAAATGAGATTGCTTCATGTATTTTCAAACATCTACAATCTTTGCCTTCTTCTGTCACTAAAATAACGTTCTACAGTGACTCATGTTCTGGCCAAAATAAAAATTCGTTTGTTTCTGCTATGTTCCTTCTGTTCATTAAAGAAAATCCTTCATTGGAATATATAGATCATAAATTTTTGGAACCTGGCCACACCCACCTCGAGTGTGATTCTGATCATGCGTTAATTGAACGAAAAAAGAAGAAATCCAATGTTGAAATTAGTGTGCCAAGGGATTGGTATCAGTTCACCGGAAGTATTAATTCAAAAATTAAAGTTGTTGAAATGAAAGAAAGTGATTTCTTCAACTTTAGTGAAATTTCGAAAAATTATTTTAATTGGAAACGATGCAATTCAGATGGCCAGAAATTTATATGGAACTCAGTAAGGTGGATTCGCTATACAAACATCTGTAACCAAATTCTGTATAAAACAAACTTAAATCCCGAAGAACCATTTAACCTTTTACCGTTAGTCAAGCGAGGAGCATCGACACTTACATTGGGTCATTTAAAAAATATTGAAGACCCACCAATCTTATCATCAGATAAAAAAAAGGATCTTATGGATTTATTACAATACATAAATCCAGAGTTTCATTTCTTTTATAAAAACCTCAAAACTAGTTCCACAGAACTCAACATTCATCCAGATTTAAGAAGTGACGATGAAGATTAAAAACATTTTTAAACACTAATTTTAATTTGTTTTTATTAATATACATTGCATGAGGTAAAGTTTGTTGGTTTTTTTGTATTTTTAATCGTATAAGTTTTTAGATAAATAAAATTTTTTCTATCTCAAGGTTCAAAGTTGGTTCTTATTTTCTGCTGAAAACATATCCAAAGTCGACATATTTTTCATTATTAATTTAGGAATAAGAACTAAAGTCGACATAAGAACTGGATAATTTAACACAATAGAAAAGGAAAAACAGCTAAAGTAGACTTTAGACCAGAACGAAACATTTTCTTAAAATGGAAAAACAACTAAACTACAGATAGGATTTTTTATGATAAAAAACCTAAAAGGCCCTAACGACTAAAGTATTAGTTTTATCAATAAAATCCCTTACAGTTATTTTCTTCAAAAAATTTAATTTTGAACTAAGAAAAAGTAAAATTATCTTTATTTTACTTTTTGTTTCAACGCGATCGGAGTTACAAATCGCCCAATAGAGTCATTTGTAATTTCACGTGTTTGTCAAAAACTTTAAACTGCTCTCCTGAAAAATGAGTAAAACAGACTTTAGCGGTTTTTCCTTGTGACCACAGAGTTATGGGAGTTGAAATCTCCCTCCGCGTGAAGTCGTTCGCCCCGGGTGGTGTTGTAGCGAGTGGCGGTGTTGACTCGAAGATTCCTTTATAATGGTCCAGGATAGCATCGTTGGATGGGGTAGTGTTGGCGTCATCCCATTCTTTGTTGTCAAGAAGATCGTTGGCATAAGTGCCTTTGTCCTTCTTGAAGCTCTCCTATGCCAGAGCGTAGAGGAACTTCTTCTTCTTCCTGTGGCTTGTTGCTGACTTGAGGGCGTTCTTTAAGGTTGCAATACGCCTGTTCCCAGTTGATTCTCTGACGTTGTCTGAGCGGTTGGCTGGTGTCATTTTATTGAGGGCCTTGTCGATTTGCTGATTAGCGTTGACGTTTGTAACGCAGCAAATTTGCAGTGCGAGATCGTGTGTTTTAAGGTTGTCTTTCGGAATGTCCCTAATTAGATTCCTGAGACTGTTGTTGGCGTCTGTCTCCGGTTCTAAATTAGCTGCTTCCTCACTGTACGGAGCCTCCTCAGAGAGTATGCTGTTGTTGGCGGATTGGTACTCATCTGAGGAACTGTTGTCTTCTTCGCGTGTAGTTGCCTCCGTAGCTGATGCTTTTATTGCAGAGACCAAGTCCTGGTATGACCTTAATTGCCTCCGCTTTTTGATAGCATCCCTTGACCTCGTTGACGATCTGCACAGCGCGTTGATGATTGTGTTTGCGCTGTCACACTCGAGCAAGGCCTCAATTTGTGCCAATTCTTTTTCTTCGGCCAGCGTCCATGGCCTCCTTGTGGACTTAGCTGCTTCTGCTGCCATCTCTGTATTGTATTCAACCGCGTGCGCACGTTTTACATGTAGCCGCTTTCCTGCGTACGTGCTGAACTCGCGGTTGCACAGTTCGCACGTTATGTTGTTCGCATCAGGTCCACGGCAGTACCTTCTCTTGTGCTGGGCCAGGCCTTCCTTGGTCTGGAAGGACTTTCCACACACGCAGCCAAAGATTGTGCTACCCACTGCAGCACCCGAATGTTGTGGCGAGGCCATAGCGTTGATTTCACTAGACCCGTTTTAAAAATTAGGTAATTATACCGCAACAATGTCTTGCTTTTCAAAAAAGCTTCCTCTCAAAAGTACACCGAAACCGCACTGTATTTCAGAATGTGCAAGTTTTCCGAGCACTGGTGTTCCCGTCGCTTTTCTTAAACCTAACTAGTCTTTTTCGGTAAGAATATATACTAATTGCATGCACAACCCGCACTTGCAAACCTCTGGAGTCAGTTTCGGTTATTGTATATATTAATCGCGAGCACAAACCGCACTGTATCTCAAAATGTGCAAGTTTCCCGAGCACTGGTGTTCCCGTCGCTTTCTTAAACCTAAGTAGTCTTTTTCGGTAAGAATATGTACTAATTGCATGCACAACCCGCACTTGCGAACCTCTGGAGTCAGTTTCGGTTCTACTACTGCACTGTACTTAGTTGGTTGGCGTATGCACTATCCCGGCTGTACCCGTTTGGTTTGTGTCGGTACTCTCCGCGGTTGTTGTATGCACTTTTAAGAGAGTCATAGTTACTCCCGCCGTTTACCCGCGCTTACTTGAATTTCTTCACTTTGACATTCAGAGCACTGGGCAGAAATCACATTGTGTCAACAACCGTTAGGTCCATCACAATGCTTTGTTTTTATTAGACAGTCGGATTCCCCAAGTCCGTGCCAGTTCTGAATTGATTGTTAATAATTGATAGTCCTTATAAATCAAAAGAGAATACCTTGCGATATATCTTAAGATTTTTAGCAAGAAAACTCCACAATTGGTTACGTAAAATACTATCCGGGGAACAAAATTCGAAAATTTTTATTTACCCAGAACGAGTACATAAACCATGTTATTGCTTCCAATTCAAGCCCTACTATCTCAATCTTCAGAGCCAATCCTTATCCCGAAGTTACGGATCTAATTTGCCGACTTCCCTTACCTACATTATTCTATCGACTAGAGGCTCTTTACCTTGGAGACCAGCTGCGGATATCGGTACGGCCTGTTGAGAAGTTGGCGTAACCCCACCATAAATTTTCAAGGTCCGAGGAGAAAATATCGACACAACAGTAAATGTCATGCTCTTCTAGTCCATCTACCATATCTCTCTTCGAAAGACTTCCATGGTAGTACGACTATAAAACAGAAAAGAAAACTCTTTCGATATCTCTCGACGGCTTCTTTATGGTCGTTCCTGTTGCCAGGATGAGCAAAATGCCCATTTTTAATAACAAACGGATACTCAACAGGTTACGGAATTGGAACCGTATTCCCTTTCGTTCAAAAATAGTCAAGTAATTTAAACTTTTATATACATGATGTGTATACATATATTTAATTATAACTTGAAAATTTTCGGCTTTCGCCTTGAACTTAGGACCGACTAACTCGTGATCAACCACTGTTCACACGAAACCCTTCTCCACTTCAGTCCTCCAAGGTCTCATTCGATTATTTGCTACTACCACCAAGATCTGTACCAATAGCGGCTCCATGCAGGCTTACGCCAAACACTTCTAAGCACACCATTGTACCCTCCTACTCACTAAAGTTTCAAAATTTACATTCAATCGAAATTAAATATAAATCATCTACTTTAGCGGTAATGTATAGGTATACAACTTAAGCGCCATCCATTTTAAGGGCTAGTTGCTTCGGCAGGTGAGTTGTTACACACTCCTTAGCGGATTACGACTTCCATGTCCACCGTCCTGCTGTTTTAAGCAACCAACGCCTTTCATGGTATCTGCATGAGTTGTTAATTTGGGCACCGTAACATTACGTTTGGTTCATCCCACAGCGCCAGTTCTGCTTACCAAAAGTGGCCCACTGGGCACAATATATCACAACCTAAACCTTCATATCAAGAAAGGTTAGGTTCTTACCCATTTAAAGTTTGAGAATAGGTTAAGGTCGTTTCGACCCTAATGCCTCTAATCATTCGCTTTACCAGATAAGATTATTTTATATAATCTTTAAATGCACCAGCTATCCTGAGGGAAACTTCGGAGGGAACCAGCTACTAGATGGTTCGATTGGTCTTTCGCCCCTATACTCAATTCTGACAATCGATTTGCACGTCAGAACTGTTTCGGTCTTCCATCAGGGTTTCCCCTGACTTCAACCTGATCAAGTATAGTTCACCATCTTTCGGGTCACAGCATATATGCTCAAGGTACGCTCTAGTTAGAGACATAAATAATATAAATATCATTATGCATAACTGTATAGAACGCCCCGGGATTGAATTAATATTTCATAATAAAATATAAACTAATCCCATTTAAAAAACAGTTAAGTTAATTATGCCATTGGGTTTTATTAAAAATACCCAATGACTTGCACATATGTTAGACTCCTTGGTCCGTGTTTCAAGACGGGTCCCGAAGGTATCCTGAATCTATCGCATTGTTAATCATATAAGTGCATACAATAAATATAACAAATTGAATTATCATATTATTGTAAAATTTCTTTCAAAATTTAAGCACTATATTATAATTAAATCTGTCAATGATTTATTAAATCAAATACATTTATTCTATGTTAGAAATCCGAAAATAACTAATTTGAATAAACTTATGTATAAGATCTTTTAATAAATATTTATTACATTAACAGATTACAATGTCCTTATATGGAAAAATTGCACACCATTTCTATAATATTATAAATATCATAGTTATTAGTGATGAATTTTCCATAACGGATATTCAGGTTCATCGGGCTTAACCTCTAAGCAGTTTCACGTACTATTTAACTCTCTATTCAGAGTTCTTTTCAACTTTCCCTCACGGTACTTGTTTACTATCGGTCTCATGGTTATATTTAGTTTTAGATGGAGTTTACCACCCACTTAGTGCTGCACTATCAAGCAACACGACTCTTTGGAAACATCTTCTAATAATCATTAACGTTATACGGGCCTGGCACCCTCTATGGGTAAATGGCCTCATTTAAGAAGGACTTAAATCGTTAATTTCTCATACTAGATTATAGACGTTCCATACACTGCATCCCATATTTGCCATAAAGACAAAATGGCTTAGTGCTGAACTGATTTCTTTTCGCTCGCCGCTACTAAGAAAATTCTTGTTAGTTTCTTTTCCTTCCCTCATTAATATGCTTAAATTCGGGGAGTAATCTCATATGAGTTGAGGTTGTTTAACACAGCTTAAATAATTAATATTTTATATATTTTCCTCATTTTTTTTGTTAATCTCTTTCTTTTCTATATATATATTATCAAATGTAGGGGCTATTCTTTTTTTTCTTTTATAATATTATACATATTATATTGCAGCATTTTATTTTATGCTAGACATTCCCTCAAACAAATAGATAATATAGAATACTAAGATTCGATTTACATTTAGAGGTATATATATTATATATTGATATTATGAATTTATTATAAATAAATTCAATAATATAACATAATATGCTTTAGCATATTTTAAAAGTAAAATCAAAATTTAATTTTATTTTCTTCTTCATATACAAGCAACTTATTTAGCATAGTCTCACAACCCTCAACCATATGTAGTCCAAGCAGCACTTAAAAATTAATTAAATTACATAACAGCATGGACTGCGATATGCGTTCAAAATGTCGATATATATATATATATATTCTTGCGTTCAAAATGCATAATAATAATAAATAATTTTTCTTGCGTTCAAAAAAAATTTTTTTTTTTAATTTTTTTTTACAAAATTTAAAAAAAAATGATGCAGTTTTATTTGCATTATTATCATTATTATTATATAAAATTACCGATATATAAAATATTAGCAGAAATACTTTTTTTTTATATATTTCGATTTTTGCTTAGAAGGGTCACTTTAATGATCCTTCCGCAGGTTCACCTACGGAAACCTTGTTACGACTTTTACTTCCTCTAAGTAATCAAGTTCGGTCAACTTCTGCAAAAAACATCCGTAACACATAAAGCGTCACAGTGATCACGTCCGGAGACCTTGTGGCTACACGAAGCCACCATACCGACGAACAAAAAAACACATCATCGAACAGAACCAATCGATGAACTAATCGAACATAACCAATCGAGGAAAAGACAAGGACAACAGCTGACACGGTAGGCGAGAATGAGAGCAAGCATTGACTTGCTGTCATTCCAAGTTTTGCGCGTTTTTTTTCTTTCGGTTGGCATATAACAAAAAAGGCATTCTCCGTTCAAACGTCTACGGTGGTGGTGACCTGCTCCTCAAGTGATTAAATTTTAGCGTAATTTAGTACATAAGTTTATTTCGAGTAATGTAATAAAGTTAAGAAAGTTTAACTCATTGTTTTCTTTCGAAGCGTAACGTGGTTCACGACCACATCTGGTGACCCCGACGTGATCATTACTCTTGTATTAATACGCAAATAAAAGCAGCCATTTTCACCACCACCCGCGGCCGAAGCAACAACTCGCAATTGCGCAGACAACAGTCATAAGAACTACATACAAGCGTGTGGGAGATAAATTCTGCCCACGTCCTTAGCACCAATAACTGGAAATTCGCAAGCCGATTTCGTGAGACTCATCTAAGAGTACAGTTCAGCAGAATTTTGAGGCTGAAACAAAAATACGTCACGACCAAATTCTTCAACCGGCATATTGAAATTCGCAGCCATTACCAACGCGATTGCACCGCTATCATCACCGTTGTCGCAAGCGCCATCCATCATTGCCGTTACGCCAAGCGGTCTCATAAGCGTCTAATAAACCGTAGCAACCTGCGCGAAGAACAAAGAACAACTTCGCCACGTGCAATAACAGCAAGAACCGTCACTACCCGGCTAGATCATCGAGGGATTCACACCAACTTCAATTATGTTAATTGCGTTTTGTATCGTTTTGTGTCGTAACTGAATGTTATATGTTTTGTGATATTATATGTTTCGTGTTCTAATCATTTTCTTTTGTATCTTTGTTTTTTGCGAACAACGGAACGGATTGTAAACTTGAAGGCATAGCATCTCACCACCATCATCATCATTACATCAAGCAATATGCAAGTCAACAGCAACGACACATCAACGCAGCCACCGAATCAGCTCGACGACCAACAGAACAGGAACTCCCCAGCCAGCGAATTGGAAAGTGGTATCGGAGCCGCATCATCAAGTAACAATGTAAGTGCTTTATCTTTTAAAAATTTGCCTTTTTGGCCCGAAAATCCTGATGTGTGGTTCGCGGTGTTAGAAGGTCAGTTTACGGTGGCTCAAATTAGATCGGATAATTCTAAATACTTTACAGCTCTCGGGTTATTAGACGCGAAAACGGTTAACACGTGTAGGGACATTATTCTGAATCCACCTGCCAACGGTTTATACGATAATCTAAAGAAAGTAGTTCTCTCGCGATTAACGGAATCAAATGAAGTACGTTTACAAAAGCTTTTACACGATACGGTGCTGGGTGACTAAAAACCGAGCGAATTATTGCGGATAATGCGTGCACTTGCAGGCAGCGAGTTTTCCGATTCGGTTTTGCGAAGTTTATGGGTTCAGCGTTTACCTTCCACGGCACAAGCTATTCTAACATGCGCTGCCGGAAATCTAGATTCACTTGCCCAGACAGCCGATAGAATTGTAGCTGCTTTACCCTTTTCTCCAGGGATTGCTACACTAGCTAACGTGAATCCACTTCCAAATTCAGAAAATAACAATAGCACTGCGCCTAATCCCGACCTACAACTTCTAGCGCAAGAAGTAGCTGAACTGCGTCGACACGTTTATCAACGTACAAGGGAGCAGGCAAGGACTCCAACCTATAGACCTTCAGGAAATTCAAGGTCACACACCAATGTCCCTCTATGTTGGTATCATCGGCGTTTTGGTTCGCAAGCCAGGCAGTGTACTGCACCTTGTGGTTTCAGAAATCGTCGCAGCAACAATGTTTCGGAAAACTAGGCGCCCAGTCGTTGGCGACTTGCGACTCGGGCATACGTATTCCCAATTGTCGTTTGTTTACGTATGATCGCATAAACGGTATAGCCTTTTTAGTGGACTCTGGCGCTGACATTTCAGTCTTGCCTGTCAAGTCATCCATGAAATCTATCACACCCAGCACCAACGCGCTTTTTGCAGCCAACGGCTCACCCGTTCCTACATACGGTCGTTCCAAGGTAATCCTTGATTTAGGTCTTAAAAGGAAATTCGCTTGGGTATTTACTTACGCGAAAGTTAGCAAACCTATTATAGGTGCTGACTTTTTACGCGCTTTTGGATTGCTAGTAGACATCAGGAACGGGCGCCTCATCGACCCATACACCGAGTCACAGGCTGCGGGGTCTCTTTCACGGGGCTCCACCCCAAAGCTCTCAGTGTTAGCCGTAGGGATGGTCGATGATGACATATATCGTCTTATCAAAGGCTTTAATATAATGTCAAGTCAAAATCTCCTAATGCGTCCAATTCAGCACAACATAACACACAAAATTATCACGGGAAATTCTCGTCCGGTCGCAAATAGACCTCGACGGCTATCACCTGATAAACTCAAAGCCGCAAAGGCCGAATTCGATTTTTTGATAACTCAAGGAATTTGTCGACCTAGCAACAGTCCCTGGGCTACTCCATTACATCTGGTTCAAAAAAAGAACGGCGAGTGGAGGCCTTGTGGGGATTATCGTCCTTTAAATGCCATCACACAAGCAGACAGCTATCCGATACCCCACATACAAGATTTTTCCCACTCACTACATGGAACTACCATCTTTTCCACCATCGACTTGGTACGTGCATACCACCAAATACCTGTAGATGAACCCGACATTCCCAAGACCGCTATCGCGACGCCTTTCGGCTTGTTCGAATTCGTCAGAATGACTTTCGGGTTGCGAAATGCTGCACAGACGTTTCAGCGTTTTATGCACATGATTTTAAAGGACCTCACCTTCATTTTTGTGTACATCGATGACATCCTGGTAGCCTCAAAAGACCGTTCGGAGCACCTGTGCCACCTAAAGGTGTTATTCGAACGCCTCGAGCAATATGGTCTGGTCATAAATGTCGACAAGTGCAAATTCGCGCAAACCAGTGTCTTGTTTCTTGGACATCTCATATCCAAGGAGGGGTTGAGCCCTTCACCCGAACGAGTCCAGGCGATCGTCGACTTCAAGTGTCCGCAGAATGTTTGTGAACTCAGACGTTTCTTAGGAATGCTCAACTTCTACAGGCGTTTCATTCCGAAAGCTGCGGAAGCTCAACTTCCACTCACAGAGTTTCTAAAAGGGAAGAAAAAGAAAAGCGATAAAACACCTATCATTTGGTCAGACGCCGCTTGTCTCGCCTTCCAAAGATGCAAGGAAGAACTTTGCCGAGCCACAATGCTGGCATTTCCATCACCGAGTTCAAAACTGTCACTATGTGTTGACGCTTCTGATTTCGCAATCGGAGGGGCCCTACAGCAGTGGAACCAGGGGGGTTGGCAACCGTTGGCTTTCTACTCAATAAAGCTCAGTCCGTCACAATGCAAGTATAGTGCCTATGACAGAGAATTGTTGGCCATGTACCTTGCCGTCAAACATTTTCGTTATTTCGTAGAGGGACAGACTTTTACCATCCTTACAGATCACAAGCCCCTAACGTTTGCTTTTCGGCAGAAGCCGTCTAAGGCATCACCGCGTCAACTCCGACACTTGGACTATATAGGGCAATTCTCCACAGATATTCAATATATACCGGGCAGAGAAAATATCGTAGCGGATACTCTTTCCCGTTTAGAGGAAATCTCGCTTCCACCGGGAATTAATTTCACCGCCATCGCCAAAGCTTAGATAAATGACCCTGAATTGCATAATTTACGCTTATCGGAAACATCTTTGCGTTTCGAAAATCGAGAAATCCCAGATACTCACCAATCTATCTTGTGTGACGTCTCGACAAGTGTCGATCGCCCATACATACCCAAAGAATTTCGCCGAACAGTCTTCGATAGCATTCATGGCTTAGCGCATCCAGGAGTACGCGCTACTGTCAAAGCGATAACAAAAAAGCTAATTTGGCCGGGTATTAAAAAAGACTGCAGTAAATGGGCGCGGGCCTGTATGGCATGCCAGAGAGCAAAAATATCAAGGCATGTAAGAAGTCCATTGGGAAATTTCCTACCAGTTTCCAAACGTTTTGACGAAATACATATAGATTTAGTAGGGCCACTTACACCATCGGAAGGATACCGATACTTACTCACGGTGATAGACAGATATGCCAGATGGCCCGAAGCCATTCCAATTAGCGACATCACGGCCGAAACAGTGGCAACCATTGTTCTCACAATGGTTTTCCCGTTTCGGAATACCATCCGTCGTGGTGTCCGATCAGGGGTCTCAGTTTGAATCCGGGTTGTGTAACGAGCTTTGCAAACGCTTAGGGATTCAGCACCATCGCACGACGGCTTACAACCCTAAAGCGAACGGATTCCTTGAAAGGTGGCACCGCACTCTCAAAGCGGCACTAAAGTGTCACAACGACTCAGTGATTCAGTGCGTAAACCTTTGCAACGGCCGTACGACGGTCCCTATGAAGTATTAAATCGCGGCGCGAAAACTTTTGAGTTATTAGTAAACGGACGAAAAACGATCGTGGGTATTGACCGACTAAAGCCATGTTTCGTAGAGGCAGAGGACAAATCGCGTAACGAACAAGCCACCGAAAACAAGCCCAGAGTAAGTGAGCCTAGCACCGCTAACCACATACCAGTAAATCAGGTCAGCCGTACCGGCCGCACAATTGTTTGCCCAAGCAGATATCGTTGAAAATAAAACCCTTTACATTCAACTGGCGGGGGAGTATGTGGCTGCACGAAGCCACCATACCGACGAACAAAAAAACACATCATCGAACAGAACCAATCGACGAACTAATCGAACATAACCAATCGAGGAAAAGACAAGGACAACAGCTGACACGGTAGGCGAGAATGAGAGCAAGCATTGACTTGCTGTCATTCCAAGTTTTGCGCGTTTTTTTTCTTTCGGTTGGCATATAACAAAAAAGGCATTCTTCGTTCAAACGTCTACGGTGGTGGTGACCTGCTCCTCAAGTGATTAAATTTTAGCGTAATTTAGTACATAAGTTTATTTCGAGTAATGTAATAAAGTTAAGAAAGTTTAACTCATTGTTTTCTTTCGAAGCGTAACGTGGTTCACGACCACAACCTCACTAAATAATTCAATCGGTAGTAGCGACGAGCGGTATGTACAAAGGGCAGGGACGTAATCAATACGAGTTAATGACTCACACTTACTGGGAATTCCAAGTTCATGTGAACAGTTTCAGTTCACAATCCCAAGCATGAAAGTGGTTCAGCGGTTTACCCGGACCTCTCGGTCTAGGCAATACACGTTGATACTTTCATTGTAGCGCGCGTGCAGCCCAGGACATCTAAGGGCATCACAGACCTGTTATTGCTCAATCTCATTATTGCTAGACGCAATTTGTCCATTTAAGAAGCTAGTGTCCTTATAATGGGACAAACAAACAGGTACGGCTCCACTTACATAAACACATTCGAACACTCCTACATTTTACTGTATTCATGAATGAAGGCTATGCATGCTTCAACACCATAATCCTGAAAGCATCTATTTAATATATTTGAGTCTCGTTCGTTATCGGAATTAACCAGACAAATCACTCCACGAACTAAGAACGGCCATGCACCACCACCCATAGATTCGAGAAAGAGCTATCAATCTGTCTTACACACTTATGTTCGGACCTGGTAAGTTTTCCCGTGTTGAGTCAAATTAAGCCGCAGGCTCCACTCCTGGTGGTGCCCTTCCGTCAATTCCTTTAAGTTTCAGCTTTGCAACCATACTTCCCCCGGAGCCCAAAAGCTTTGGTTTCCCGGGAAGCGACTGAGAGAGCCATAGTAGTAGCTACACCCAATTGCTAGCTGGCATCGTTTATGGTTAGAACTAGGGCGGTATCTGATCGCCTTCGAACCTCTAACTTTCGTTCTTGATTAATGAAAACATCTTTGGCAAATGCTTTCGCTTAAGTTAGTCTTACGACGGTCCAAGAATTTCACCTCTCGCGTCGTAATACTAATGCCCCCAAACTGCTTCTATTAATCATTACCTCTTGATCTAAAAACCAATGAAAGTAGAACAGAGGTCTTATTTCATTATTCCATGCACAAAATATTCAGGCATTTGGAGCCTGCTTTAAGCACTCTAATTTGTTCAAAGTAATTGTACCGGCCCACAACAACACTCGATGAAGAGCACTGAAGCAGGTTTAAATAGGAGGTATACATAATAATACAAGTACCATTATATATTAGAACTCCACCGGTAATACGCTTGCATACATAAGGTAATGTACAATCCACAATTATAGTTGTACTACCCGTATGAAGCACAAATTCAACTACGAACGTTTTAACCGCAACAGCTTTAATATACGCTATTGGAGCTGGAATTACCGCGGCTGCTGGCACCAGACTTGCCCTCCAATAGGTCCTTGTTAAAGGATTTAAAGTGTACTCATTCCAATTACAGGGCCTCGGATATGAGTCCTGTATTGTTATTTTTCGTCACTACCTCCCCGAACTGGGAGTGGGTAATTTACGCGCCTGCTGCCTTCCTTAGATGTGGTAGCCGTTTCTCAGGCTCCCTCTCCGGAATCGAACCCTGATTCCCCGTTACCCGTTGCAACCATGGTAGTCCTAGATACTACCATCAATAGTTGATAGGGCAGACATTTGAAAGATCTGTCGTCGGTACAAGACCATACGATCGGCAAATTATCTAGAGTTCAACCATAATTACGATTTCCGAAAAAATCGCTTGGTTTTGGCCTAATAAAAGCACACGTTCCAAAAGGTCCGTGTTTATATTGCATGTATTAGCTCTAGAATTACCACAGTTATCCAAGTAACTGTTAACGATCTAATGAACCATAACTGATATAATGAGCCTTTTGCGGTTTCACTTTCAATTCGTGTGTACTTAGACATGCATGGCTTAATCTTTGAGACAAGCATATAACTACTGGCAGGATCAACCAGAATAATGTTATATTATTATTATTATTTGAAAAAAATTCTTTTGTAAAATAACATTAGATTTTGTCTTTCCCTCCATTTTAATATAATAGAATCAATTGCTCTCATATAAAATGCAGAACAATAGCGCTAATGATTCCTTATATAAGAGTGATACACAAAAATATATATTTCACAAAGGTAGAAAATTACTATAAATATAAAAAATCCATCAAATAAGATCTTATATTATTGATCATATATTATATTTAATAATGCGGGCAAATGCTTTTACTTTCATCCCATTAGGTTATTATTCAATTTGAGACATTAAATTTTTTTTTTCAAAATTGATCATTTTCATACACATTCCCTATAGTAGTTTAGAAACGGCGTTCCAGCATTTGCCTTCTGTCTGGGACTTGACAAAATTTTCTCCCTCATAAAATCGGAAATGTTTTTATTTTGTCTCAAATAACCTTTAATAATGCGGGCAAATGCTTTTACTTTCATTCCATAAGGTTATTATTCGATTTGAGACATAAAAAAATTTTTCTCAAAATCGACCATTTTCATACACATTCCCTATAGTAGTTTAGAAACGGCGTTCCAGCATTTGCCTTCTGTCTGAGACTTAACAAAATTTTCTCCCTCATAAAATCGGAAATGTTTTTATTTTGTCTCAAATAACCTTTAATAATGCGGGCAAATGCTTTTACTTTCATCCCATAAGGTTATTATTCGATTTGAGACATAAAAAATTTTTTCTCAAAATCGATCATTTTCATACACATTCCCTATAGTAGTTTAGAAACGGCGTTCCAGCATTTGCCTTCTGTCTGAGACTTAACAAAATTTTCTCCCTTATAAAATCGGAAATGTTTTTATTTTGTCTCAAATAACCTTTAATAATGCGGGCAAATGCTTTTACTTTCATCCCATAAGGTTATTCTTCAATTTGAGACATAAAAATTTTTTTCTCAAAATCGATCATTTTCATACACATTCCCTATAGTAGTTTAGAAACGGCGTTCCAGCATTTGCCTTCTGTCTGAGACAGCATATAAAACGCTCAAAAGTATTTGAAAATATCGTATAGAACACTGAAAAGTGTTTGAAAACGATAGAAAAGAAGACTTAGAAGTGTTAAACAGTTACATAAGTGATCGTCATCCTATTAGTGACGTATAAAACCATATAAAACGCCCAAAAGTATTTGAACAAATCGTATAGAACACTGAAAAGTGTTTGAAAACGATAGAAAAGAAGACTTAGAAGTGTTAAAAAGGTTACATAAATGATCGTCATCCTATTAGTGACGTATAAAACCATATAAAACGCCCAAAACTATTTAAAAAAATCGTATAGAACACTGAAAAGTGTTTCAAAGCGATAGAAAAGAAGACTTAGAAGTGTTAAACAGTTACATAAATGATCGTCATCCTATTAGTGACGTATAAAAGCATATAAAACACACAAAAGTATTTGAAAAAATCGTATAGAACACTGAAAAGTGTTTGAAAACGATTAAAAAGAAGACTTAGAAGTGTTAAACAGTTACATAAATGATCGTCATCCTATTAGTGACGTATAAAAGCATATACAACACACAAAAGTATTTGAAAAAATCGTATAGAACACTGAAAAGTGTTTGAAAACGATTGAAAAGAAGACTTGGAAGTGTTAAAAAGGTTACATAGATGATCGTCATCCTATTAGTGACATATAAAACCATATAAAACGCCCAAAAGTATTTAAAAACATCGTATAGAACACTGAAAAGTGTTTGAAGACGATAGAAAAGAAGACTTAGAAGTGCTAAACAGTTACATAAGTGATCGTCATCCTATTAGTGACGTATAAAACCATATAAAACGCCCAAAAGTATTTAAAAAAATCGTATAGAACACTGAAAAGTGTTTGAAAACGATTGAAAAGAAGACTTGGAAGTATTAAACAGTTACATAAATGATCGTCATCCTATTAGTGACGTATAAAACCATATAAAACGCCCAAAAGTATTTGAAAATATCGTATAGAACACTGAAAAGTGTTTGAAAGCGATAGAAAAGAAGACTTAGAAGTGTTAAACAGTTACATAAATGATCGTCATCCTATTAGTGACGTATAAAAGCATATAAAACACACAAAAGTATTTGAAAAAATCGTATAGAACACTGAGAAGTGTTTGAAAGCGATAGAAAAAAAGACTTAGAAGTGTTAAACAGTTACATAAATGATCGTCATCCTATTAGTGACGTATAAAACCATATAAAACGCCCAAAAGTATTTGAAAAAATCGTATAGAACACTGAGAAGTGTTTGAAAGCGATAGAAAAAAAGACTTAGAAGTGTTAAACAGTTACATAAATGATCATCATCCTATTAGTGACGTATAAAACCATATAAAACGCCCAAAAGTATTTGAAAAAATCGTATAGAACACTGAAAAATGTTTGAAAACGATAGAAAAGAAGACTTAAAAGTGTTAAAAAGGTTACATAAATGATCGTCATCCTATTAGTGACGTATAAAACCATATAAAACGCTCAAAACTATTTGAAAATATCGTATAGAACACTGAAAAGTGTTTGAAAACGATTGAAAAGAAGACTTAGAAGTGTTAAACAGTTACATAAATGATCGTCATCCTATTAGTGACGTATAAAACCATATAAAACGCCCAAAAGTATTTGAAAACATCGTATAGAACACTGAAAAGTGTTTGAAAACGATAGAAAAGAAGACTTAGAAGTGTTCAACAGTTACATAAATGATCGTCATCCTATTAGTGACGTATAAAACCATATAAAACGCCCAAAAGTATTTGAAAAAATCGTATAGAACACTGAAAAGTGTTTGAAAACGATAGAAAAGAAGACTTGGAAGTGTTAAAAAGGTTACATAAATGATCGTCATCCTATTAGTGACGTATAAAACCATATAAAATGCTCAAAAGTATTTGAAAATATCGTATAGAACACTGAAAAGTGTTTGAAAACGATTGAAAAGAAGACTTAGAAGTGTTAAACAGTTACATAAATGATCGTTATCCTATTAGTGACGTATAAAACCATATAAAACGCCCAAAAGTATTTGAAAACATCGTATAGAACACTGAAAAGTGTTTGAAAACGATAGAAAAGAAGACTTAGAAGTGTTAAACAGTTACATAAATGATCGTTATCCTATTAGTGACGTATAAAAGCATATAAAACACTCAAAAGTATTTGAAAAAATCGTATAGAACACTGAAAAGTGTTTGAAAACGATAGAAAAGAAGACTTAGAATTGTTAAACAGTTACATAAATGATCGTCATCCTATTAGTGACGTATAAAAGCATATAAAACACTCAAAAGTATTTGAAAACATCGTATAGAACACTGAAAAGTGTTTGAAAACGATTGAAAAGAAGACTTAGAAGTGTTAAAAAGGTTACATAAATGATCGTCATCCTATTAGTGACGTATAAAACCATATAAAACGCCCAAAAGTATTTGAAAATATCGTATAGAACACTGAAAAGTGTTTGAAAACGATAGAAAAGAAGACTTAGAAGTGTTAAACAGTTACATAAATGATCGTCATCCTATTAGTGACGTATAAAACCATATAAAACGCCCAAAAGTATTTAAAAAAATCGTATAGAACACTGAAAAGTGTTTGAAAACGATTGAAAAGAAGACTTAGAAGTGTTAAACAGTTACATAAATGATCGTCATCCTATTAGTGACGTATAAAACCATATAAAACGCCCAAAAGTATTTGAAAACATCGTATAGAACACTGAAAAGTGTTTGAAAACGATTGAAAAGAAGACTTAGAAGTGTTAAACAGTTACATAAATGATCGTCATCCTATTAGTGACGTATAAAAGCATATAAAACACTCAAAAGTATTTGAAAAAATCGTATAGAACACTGAAAAGTGTTTGAAAACGATAGAAAAGAAGACTTAGAAGTGTTAAACAGTTACATAAATGATCGTCATCCTATTAGTGACGTATAAAAGCATATAAAACACTCAAAAGTATTTGAAAACATCGTATAGAACACTGAAAAGTGTTTGAAAACGATTGAAAAGAAGACTTAGAAGTGTTAAAAAGGTTACATAAATGATCGTCATCCTATTAGTGACGTATAAAACCATATAAAACGCCCAAAAGTATTTGAAAATATCGTATAGAACACTGAAAAGTGTTTGAAAACGATAGAAAAGAAGACTTAGAAGTGTTAAACAGTTACATAAATGATCGTCATCCTATTAGTGACGTATAAAACCATATAAAACGCCCAAAAGTATTTAAAAAAAATCGTATAGAACACTGAAAAGTGTTTGAAAACGATTGAAAAGAAGACTTGGAAGTGTTAAAAAGGTTACATAAATGATCGTCATCCTATTAGTGACGTATAAAACCATATAAAACGCCCAAAAGTATTTGAAAAAATCGTATAGAACACTGAAAAGTGTTTGAAAACGATAGAAAAGAAGACTTAGAAGTGTTAAACAGTTACATAAATGATCGTCATCCTATTAGTGACGTATAAAACCATATAAAACGCCCAAAAGTATTTGAAAACATCGTATAGAACACTGAAAAGTGTTTGAAAACGATAGAAAAGAAGACTTAGAAGTGTTAAACAGTTACATAAATGATCGTCATCCTATTAGTGACGTATAAAACCATATAAAACGCCCAAAAGTATTTAAAAAAATCGTATAGAACACTGAAAAGTGTTTGAAAGCGATAGAAAAGAAGACTTAGAAGTGTTAAACAGTTACATAAATGATCGTCATCCTATTAGTGACGTATAAAAGCATATAAAACACTCAAAAGTATTTGAAAACATCGTATAGAACACTGAAAAGTGTTTGAAAACGATTGAAAAGAAGACTTAGAAGTGTTAAAAAGGTTACATAAATGATCGTCATCCTATTAGTGACGTATAAAACCATATAAAACGCCCAAAAGTATTTGAAAATATCGTATAGAACACTGAAAAGTGTTTGAAAACGATAGAAAAGAAGACTTAGAAGTGTTAAACAGTTACATAAATGATCGTCATCCTATTAGTGACGTATAAAACCATATAAAACGCCCAAAAGTATTTAAAAAAATCGTATAGAACACTGAAAAGTGTTTGAAAACGATTGAAAAGAAGACTTGGAAGTGTTAAAAAGGTTACATAAATGATCGTCATCCTATTAGTGACGTATAAAACCATATAAAACGCCCAAAAGTATTTGAAAAAATCGTATAGAACACTGAAAAGTGTTTGAAAGCGATAGAAAAGAAGACTTAGAAGTGTTAAACAGTTACATAAATGATCGTCATCCTATTAGTGACGTATAAAACCATATAAAACGCCCAAAAGTATTTGAAAACATCGTATAGAACACTGAAAAGTGTTTGAAAACGATTGAAAAGAAGACTTAGAAGTGTTAAACAGTTACATAAATGATCGTCATCCTATTAGTGACGTATAAAAGCATATAAAACACTCAAAAGTATTTGAAAAAATCGTATAGAACACTGAAAAGTGTTTGAAAACGATAGAAAAGAAGACTTAGAAGTGTTAAACAGTTACATAAATGATCGTCATCCTATTAGTGACGTATAAAAGCATATAAAACACTCAAAAGTATTTGAAAACATCGTATAGAACACTGAAAAGTGTTTGAAAACGATTGAAAAGAAGACTTAGAAGTGTTAAAAAGGTTACATAAATGATCGTCATCCTATTAGTGACGTATAAAACCATATAAAACGCCCAAAAGTATTTGAAAACATCGTATAGAACACTGAAAAGTGTTTGAAAGCGATAGAAAAGAAGACTTAGAAGTGTTAAACAGTTACATAAATGATCGTCATCCTATTAGTGACGTATAAAAGCATATAAAACACACAATAGTATTTGAAAAAATCGTATAGAACACTGAAAAGTGTTTGAAAGCGATAGAAAAGAAGACTTAGAAGTGTTAAACAGTTACATAAATGATCGTCATCCTATTAGTGACGTATAAAAGCATATAAAACACACAAAAGTATTTGAAAAAATCGTATAGAACACTGAAAAGTGTTTGAAAGCGATAGAAAAGAAGACTTAGAAGTGTTAAACAGTTACATAAATGATCGTCATCCTACTAGTGACGTATAAAAGCATATACAACACACAAAAGTATTTGAAAAAATCGTATAGAACGCTGAAAAGTGTTTGAAAACGATAGAAAAGAAGACTTAGAAGTGTTAAACAGTTACATAAGTGATCGTCATCCTATTAGTGACGTATAAAAGCATATAAAACACACAAAAGTATTTGAAAAAAATTGTATAGAACACTGAGAAGTGTTTGAAAACGATAGAAAAGAAGACTTAGAAGTGTTAAACAGTTACATAAATGATCGTCATCCTATCAGTGACGTATAAAACCATATAAAACGCCCAAAAGTATTTGAACAAATCGTATAGAACACTGAAAAGTGTTTGAAAACGATAGAAAAGAAGACTTAGAAGTGTTAAAAAGGTTACATAAATGATCGTCATCCTATTAGTGACGTATAAAACCATATAAAACGCCCAAAAGTATTTGAAAAAATCGTATAGAACACTGAGAAGTGTTTGAAAGCGATAGAAAAAAAGACTTAGAAGTGTTAAACAGTTACATAAATGATCGTCATCCTATTAGTGACGTATAAAAGCATATAAAACACTCAAAAGTATTTGAAAACATCGTATAGAACACTGAAAAGTGTTTGAAAACGATTGAAAAGAAGACTTAGAAGTGTTAAAAAGGTTACATAAATGATCGTCATCCTATTAGTGACGTATAAAACCATATAAAACGCCCAAAAGTATTTGAAAAAATCGTATAGAACACTGAGAAGTGTTTGAAAGCGATAGAAAAAAAGACTTAGAAGTGTTAAACAGTTACATAAATGATCGTCATCCTATTAGTGACGTATAAAACCATATAAAACGCCCAAAAGTATTTAAAAAAATCGTATAGAACACTGAAAAGTGTTTGAAAGCGATAGAAAAGAAGACTTAGAAGTGTTAAACAGTTACATAAATGATCGTCATCCTATTAGTGACGTATAAAAGCATATAAAACACTCAAAAGTATTTGAAAACATCGTATAGAACACTGAAAAGTGTTTGAAAACGATTGAAAAGAAGACTTAGAAGTGTTAAAAAGGTTACATAAATGATCGTCATCCTATTAGTGACGTATAAAACCATATAAAACGCCCAAAAGTATTTGAAAATATCGTATAGAACACTGAAAAGTGTTTGAAAACGATAGAAAAGAAGACTTAGAAGTGTTAAACAGTTACATAAATGATCGTCATCCTATTAGTGACGTATAAAACCATATAAAACGCCCAAAAGTATTTAAAAAAATCGTATAGAACACTGAAAAGTGTTTGAAAACGATTGAAAAGAAGACTTGGAAGTGTTAAAAAGGTTACATAAATGATCGTCATCCTATTAGTGACGTATAAAACCATATAAAACGCCCAAAAGTATTTGAAAAAATCGTATAGAACACTGAAAAGTGTTTGAAAACGATAGAAAAGAAGACTTAGAAGTGTTAAACAGTTACATAAATGATCGTCATCCTATTAGTGACGTATAAAAGCATATAAAACACTCAAAAGTATTTGAAAACATCGTATAGAACACTGAAAAGTGTTTGAAAACGATTGAAAAGAAGACTTAGAAGTGTTAAAAAGGTTACTTAAATGATCGTCATCCTATTAGTGACGTATAAAACCATATAAAACGCCCAAAAGTATTTGAAAACATCGTATAGAACACTGAAAAGTGTTTGAAAGCGATAGAAAAGAAGACTTAGAAGTGTTAAACAGTTACATAAATGATCGTCATCCTATTAGTGACGTATAAAAGCATATAAAACACACAATAGTATTTGAAAAAATCGTATAAAACACTGAAAAGTGTTTGAAAGCGATAGAAAAGAAGACTTAGAAGTGTTAAACAGTTACATAAATGATCGTCATCCTATTAGTGACGTATAAAAGCATATAAAACACACAAAAGTATTTGAAAAAATCGTATAGAACACTGAAAAGTGTTTGAAAGCGATAGAAAAGAAGACTTAGAAGTGTTAAACAGTTACATAAATGATCGTCATCCTACTAGTGACGTATAAAAGCATATACAACACACAAAAGTATTTGAAAAAATCGTATAGAACGCTGAAAAGTGTTTGAAAACGATAGAAAAGAAGACTTAGAAGTGTTAAACAGTTACATAAGTGATCGTCATCCTATTAGTGACGTATAAAAGCATATAAAACACACAAAAGTATTTGAAAAAAATTGTATAGAACACTGAGAAGTGTTTGAAAACGATAGAAAAGAAGACTTAGAAGTGTTAAACAGTTACATAAATGATCGTCATCCTATCAGTGACGTATAAAACCATATAAAACGCCCAAAAGTATTTGAACAAATCGTATAGAACACTGAAAAGTGTTTGAAAACGATAGAAAAGAAGACTTAGAAGTGTTAAAAAGGTTACATAAATGATCGTCATCCTATTAGTGACGTATAAAACCATATAAAACGCCCAAAAGTATTTGAAAAAATCGTATAGAACACTGAGAAGTGTTTGAAAGCGATAGAAAAAAAGACTTAGAAGTGTTAAACAGTTACATAAATGATCGTCATCCTATTAGTGACGTATAAAAGCATATAAAACACTCAAAAGTATTTGAAAACATCGTATAGAACACTGAAAAGTGTTTGAAAACGATTGAAAAGAAGACTTAGAAGTGTTAAAAAGGTTACATAAATGATCGTCATCCTATTAGTGACGTATAAAACCATATAAAACGCCCAAAAGTATTTGAAAAAATCGTATAGAACACTGAGAAGTGTTTGAAAGCGATAGAAAAAAAGACTTAGAAGTGTTAAACAGTTACATAAATGATCGTCATCCTATTAGTGACGTATAAAACCATATAAAACGCCCAAAAGTATTTAAAAAAATCGTATAGAACACTGAAAAGTGTTTGAAAGCGATAGAAAAGAAGACTTAGAAGTGTTAAACAGTTACATAAATGATCGTCATCCTATTAGTGACGTATAAAAGCATATAAAACACTCAAAAGTATTTGAAAACATCGTATAGAACACTGAAAAGTGTTTGAAAACGATTGAAAAGAAGACTTAGAAGTGTTAAAAAGGTTACATAAATGATCGTCATCCTATTAGTGACGTATAAAACCATATAAAACGCCCAAAAGTATTTGAAAATATCGTATAGAACACTGAAAAGTGTTTGAAAACGATAGAAAAGAAGACTTAGAAGTGTTAAACAGTTACATAAATGATCGTCATCCTATTAGTGACGTATAAAACCATATAAAACGCCCAAAAGTATTTAAAAAAATCGTATAGAACACTGAAAAGTGTTTGAAAACGATTGAAAAGAAGACTTGGAAGTGTTAAAAAGGTTACATAAATGATCGTCATCCTATTAGTGACGTATAAAACCATATAAAACGCCCAAAAGTATTTGAAAAAATCGTATAGAACACTGAAAAGTGTTTGAAAACGATAGAAAAGAAGACTTAGAAGTGTTAAACAGTTACATAAATGATCGTCATCCTATTAGTGACGTATAAAAGCATATAAAACACTCAAAAGTATTTGAAAACATCGTATAGAACACTGAAAAGTGTTTGAAAACGATTGAAAAGAAGACTTAGAAGTGTTAAAAAGGTTACTTAAATGATCGTCATCCTATTAGTGACGTATAAAACCATATAAAACGCCCAAAAGTATTTGAAAACATCGTATAGAACACTGAAAAGTGTTTGAAAGCGATAGAAAAGAAGACTTAGAAGTGTTAAACAGTTACATAAATGATCGTCATCCTATTAGTGACGTATAAAAGCATATAAAACACACAATAGTATTTGAAAAAATCGTATAAAACACTGAAAAGTGTTTGAAAGCGATAGAAAAGAAGACTTAGAAGTGTTAAACAGTTACATAAATGATCGTCATCCTATTAGTGACGTATAAAAGCATATAAAACACACAAAAGTATTTGAAAAAATCGTATAGAACACTGAAAAGTGTTTGAAAGCGATAGAAAAGAAGACTTAGAAGTGTTAAACAGTTACATAAATGATCGTCATCCTACTAGTGACGTATAAAAGCATATACAACACACAAAAGTATTTGAAAAAATCGTATAGAACGCTGAAAAGTGTTTGAAAACGATAGAAAAGAAGACTTAGAAGTGTTAAACAGTTACATAAGTGATCGTCATCCTATTAGTGACGTATAAAAGCATATAAAACACACAAAAGTATTTGAAAAAAATTGTATAGAACACTGAGAAGTGTTTGAAAACGATAGAAAAGAAGACTTAGAAGTGTTAAACAGTTACATAAATGATCGTCATCCTATCAGTGACGTATAAAACCATATAAAACGCCCAAAAGTATTTGAAAACATCGTATAGAACACTGAAAAGTGTTTGAAAACGATAGAAAAGAAGACTTAGAAGTGTTAAACAGTTACATAAATGATCGTCATCCTATTAGTGACGTATAAAACCATATAAAACGCCCAAAAGTGTTTGAAAAAATCGTATAGAACACTGAAAAGTGTTTGAAAACGATTGAAAAGAAGACTTAGAAGTGTTAAACAGTTACATAAATGATCGTCATCCTATTAGTGACGTATAAAAGCATATAAAACGCCCAAAAGTATTTGAAAACATCGTATAGAACACTGAAAAGTGTTTGAAAACGATAGAAAAGAAGACTTAGAAGTGTTAAACAGCCCAAAAGTATTTGAAAAAATCGTATAGAACACTGAAAAGTGTTTGAAAACGATAGAAAAGAAGACTTGGAAGTGTTAAACAGTTACATAAATGATCGTCATCCTATTAGTGACGTATAAAACCATATAAAACGCCCAAAAGTATTTGAAAACATCGTATAGAACACTGAAAAGTGTTTGAAAACGATAGAAAAGAAGACTTAGAAGTGTTAAACAGTTACATAAATGATCGTCATCCTATTAGTGACGTATAAAACCATATAAAACGCCCAAAAGTATTTGAAAACATCGTATAGAACACTGAAAAGTGTTTGAAAGCGATAGAAAAGAAGACTTAGAAGTGTTAAACAGTTACATAAATGATCGTCATCCTATTAGTGACGTATAAAAGCATATAAAACACACAATAGTATTTGAAAAAATCGTATAGAACACTGAAAAGTGTTTGAAAGCGATAGAAAAGAAGACTTAGAAGTGTTAAACAGTTACATAAATGATCGTCATCCTATTAGTGACGTATAAAAGCATATAAAACACACAAAAGTATTTGAAAAAATCGTATAGAACACTGAAAAGTGTTTGAAAGCGATAGAAAAGAAGACTTAGAAGTGTTAAACAGTTACATAAATGATCGTCATCCTACTAGTGACGTATAAAAGCATATACAACACACAAAAGTATTTGAAAAAATCGTATAGAACGCTGAAAAGTGTTTGAAAACGATAGAAAAGAAGACTTAGAAGTGTTAAACAGTTACATAAGTGATCGTCATCCTATTAGTGACGTATAAAAGCATATAAAACACACAAAAGTATTTGAAAAAAATTGTATAGAACACTGAAAAGTGTTTGAAAACGATAGAAAAGAAGACTTAGAAGTGTTAAAAAGGTTACATAAATGATCGTCATCCTATTAGTGACGTATAAAACCATATAAAACGCCCAAAAGTATTTGAAAAAATCGTATAGAACACTGAGAAGTGTTTGAAAGCGATAGAAAAAAAGACTTAGAAGTGTTAAACAGTTACATAAATGATCGTCATCCTATTAGTGACGTATAAAAGCATATAAAACACTCAAAAGTATTTGAAAACATCGTATAGAACACTGAAAAGTGTTTGAAAACGATTGAAAAGAAGACTTAGAAGTGTTAAAAAGGTTACATAAATGATCGTCATCCTATTAGTGACGTATAAAACCATATAAAACGCCCAAAAGTATTTGAAAAAATCGTATAGAACACTGAGAAGTGTTTGAAAGCGATAGAAAAAAAGACTTAGAAGTGTTAAACAGTTACATAAATGATCGTCATCCTATTAGTGACGTATAAAACCATATAAAACGCCCAAAAGTATTTAAAAAAATCGTATAGAACACTGAAAAGTGTTTGAAAGCGATAGAAAAGAAGACTTAGAAGTGTTAAACAGTTACATAAATGATCGTCATCCTATTAGTGACGTATAAAAGCATATAAAACACTCAAAAGTATTTGAAAACATCGTATAGAACACTGAAAAGTGTTTGAAAACGATTGAAAAGAAGACTTAGAAGTGTTAAAAAGGTTACATAAATGATCGTCATCCTATTAGTGACGTATAAAACCATATAAAACGCCCAAAAGTATTTGAAAATATCGTATAGAACACTGAAAAGTGTTTGAAAACGATAGAAAAGAAGACTTAGAAGTGTTAAACAGTTACATAAATGATCGTCATCCTATTAGTGACGTATAAAACCATATAAAACGCCCAAAAGTATTTAAAAAAATCGTATAGAACACTGAAAAGTGTTTGAAAACGATTGAAAAGAAGACTTGGAAGTGTTAAAAAGGTTACATAAATGATCGTCATCCTATTAGTGACGTATAAAACCATATAAAACGCCCAAAAGTATTTGAAAAAATCGTATAGAACACTGAAAAGTGTTTGAAAACGATAGAAAAGAAGACTTAGAAGTGTTAAACAGTTACATAAATGATCGTCATCCTATTAGTGACGTATAAAAGCATATAAAACACTCAAAAGTATTTGAAAACATCGTATAGAACACTGAAAAGTGTTTGAAAACGATTGAAAAGAAGACTTAGAAGTGTTAAAAAGGTTACTTAAATGATCGTCATCCTATTAGTGACGTATAAAACCATATAAAACGCCCAAAAGTATTTGAAAACATCGTATAGAACACTGAAAAGTGTTTGAAAGCGATAGAAAAGAAGACTTAGAAGTGTTAAACAGTTACATAAATGATCGTCATCCTATTAGTGACGTATAAAAGCATATAAAACACACAATAGTATTTGAAAAAATCGTATAAAACACTGAAAAGTGTTTGAAAGCGATAGAAAAGAAGACTTAGAAGTGTTAAACAGTTACATAAATGATCGTCATCCTATTAGTGACGTATAAAAGCATATAAAACACACAAAAGTATTTGAAAAAATCGTATAGAACACTGAAAAGTGTTTGAAAGCGATAGAAAAGAAGACTTAGAAGTGTTAAACAGTTACATAAATGATCGTCATCCTACTAGTGACGTATAAAAGCATATACAACACACAAAAGTATTTGAAAAAATCGTATAGAACGCTGAAAAGTGTTTGAAAACGATAGAAAAGAAGACTTAGAAGTGTTAAACAGTTACATAAGTGATCGTCATCCTATTAGTGACGTATAAAAGCATATAAAACACACAAAAGTATTTGAAAAAAATTGTATAGAACACTGAGAAGTGTTTGAAAACGATAGAAAAGAAGACTTAGAAGTGTTAAACAGTTACATAAATGATCGTCATCCTATCAGTGACGTATAAAACCATATAAAACGCCCAAAAGTATTTGAAAACATCGTATAGAACACTGAAAAGTGTTTGAAAACGATAGAAAAGAAGACTTAGAAGTGTTAAACAGTTACATAAATGATCGTCATCCTATTAGTGACGTATAAAACCATATAAAACGCCCAAAAGTGTTTGAAAAAATCGTATAGAACACTGAAAAGTGTTTGAAAACGATTGAAAAGAAGACTTAGAAGTGTTAAACAGTTACATAAATGATCGTCATCCTATTAGTGACGTATAAAAGCATATAAAACGCCCAAAAGTATTTGAAAACATCGTATAGAACACTGAAAAGTGTTTGAAAACGATAGAAAAGAAGACTTAGAAGTGTTAAACAGCCCAAAAGTATTTGAAAAAATCGTATAGAACACTGAAAAGTGTTTGAAAACGATAGAAAAGAAGACTTGGAAGTGTTAAACAGTTACATAAATGATCGTCATCCTATTAGTGACGTATAAAACCATATAAAACGCCCAAAAGTATTTGAAAACATCGTATAGAACACTGAAAAGTGTTTGAAAACGATAGAAAAGAAGACTTAGAAGTGTTAAACAGTTACATAAATGATCGTCATCCTATTAGTGACGTATAAAACCATATAAAACGCCCAAAAGTATTTAAAAAAATCGTATAGAACACTGAAAAGTGTTTGAAAACGATTGAAAAGAAGACTTGGAAGTGTTAAAAAGGTTACATAAATGATCGTCATCCTATTAGTGACGTATAAAACCATATAAAACGCCCAAAAGTATTTGAAAAAATCGTATAGAACACTGAAAAGTGTTTGAAAACGATAGAAAAGAAGACTTAGAAGTGTTAAACAGTTACATAAATGATCGTCATCCTATTAGTGACGTATAAAACCATAAAAAACGCCCAAAAGTATTTGAAAACATCGTATAGAACACTGAAAAGTGTTTGAAAACGATAGAAAAGAAGACTTAGAAGTGTTAAACAGTTACATAAATGATCGTCATCCTATTAGTGACGTATAAAACCATATAAAACGCCCAAAAGTATTTAAAAAAATCGTATAGAACACTGAAAAGTGTTTGAAAACGATTGAAAAGAAGACTTAGAAGTGTTAAACAGTTACATAAATGATCGTCATCCTATTAGTGACGTATAAAAGCATATAAAACGCTCAAAAGTGTTTGAAAATATCGTATAGAACACTGAAAAGTGTTTGAAAACGATTGAAAAGAAGACTTAGAAGTGTTAAACAGTTACATAAATGATCGTCATCCTATTAGTGACGTATAAAAGCATATAAAACGCTCAAAAGTATTTGAAAATATCGTATAGAACACTGAAAAGTGTTTGAAAACGATTGAAAAGAAGACTTAGAAGTGTTAAAAAGGTTACATAAATGATCGTCATCCTATTAGTGACGTATAAAACCATATAAAACGCCCAAAAGTGTTTGAAAAAATCGTATAGAACACTGAAAAGTGTTTGAAAACGATTGAAAAGAAGACTTAGAAGTGTTAAACAGTTACATAAATGATCGTCATCCTATTAATGACGTATAAAACCATATAAAACGCCCAAAAGTATTTGAAAACATCGTATAGAACACTGAAAAGTGTTTGAAAACGATAGAAAAGAAGACTTAGAAGTGTTAAACAGTTACATAAATGATCGTCATCCTATTAGTGACGTATAAAAGCATATAAAACGCCCAAAAGTATTTGAAAACATCGTATAGAACACTGAAAAGTGTTTGAAAACGATTGAAAAGAAGACTTAGAAGTGTTAAACAGTTACATAAATGATCGTCATCCTATTAGTGACGTATAAAACCATATAAAACGCCCAAAAGTATTTAAAAAAATCGTATAGAACACTGAAAAGTGTTTGAAAACGATTGAAAAGAAGACTTAGAAGTGTTAAACAGTTACATAAATGATCGTCATCCTATTAGTGACGTATAAAACCATATAAAACGCTCAAAAGTGTTTGAAAAAATCGTATAGAACACTGAAAAGTGTTTGAAAACGATTGAAAAGAAGACTTAGAAGTGTTAAACAGTTACATAAATGATCGTCATCCTATTAGTGACGTATAAAAGCATATAAAACGCTCAAAAGTATTTGAAAATATCGTATAGAACACTGAAAAGTGTTTGAAAACGATTGAAAAGAAGACTTAGAAGTGTTAAACAGTTACATAAATGATCGTCATCCTATTAGTGACGTATAAAACCATATAAAACGCCCAAAAGTGTTTGAAAACATCGTATAGAACACTGAAAAGTGTTTGAAAACGATAGAAAAGAAGACTTAGAAGTGTTAAACAGTTACATAAATGATCGTCATCCTATTAGTGACGTATAAAACCATATAAAACGCCCAAAAGTGTTTGAAAAAATCGTATAGAACACTGAAAAGTGTTTGAAAACGATTGAAAAGAAGACTTAGAAGTGTTAAACAGTTACATAAATGATCGTCATCCTATTAATGACGTATAAAACCATATAAAACGCCCAAAAGTATTTGAAAACATCGTATAGAACACTGAAAAGTGTTTGAAAACGATAGAAAAGAAGACTTAGAAGTGTTAAACAGTTACATAAATGATCGTCATCCTATTAGTGACGTATAAAACCATATAAAACGCCCAAAAGTATTTGAAAAAATCGTATAGAACACTGAAAAGTGTTTGAAAACGATAGAAAAGAAGACTTGGAAGTGTTAAACAGTTACATAAATGATCGTCATCCTATTAGTGACGTATAAAACCATATAAAACGCCCAAAAGTATTTGAAAACATCGTATAGAACACTGAAAAGTGTTTGAAAACGATAGAAAAGAAGACTTAGAAGTGTTAAACAGTTACATAAATGATCGTCATCCTATTAGTGACGTATAAAACCATATAAAACGCCCAAAAGTATTTAAAAAAATCGTATAGAACACTGAAAAGTGTTTGAAAACGATAGAAAAGAAGACTTGGAAGTGTTAAACAGTTACATAAATGATCGTCATCCTATTAGTGACGTATAAAACCATATAAAACGCCCAAAAGTATTTGAAAAAATCGTATAGAACACTGAAAAGTGTTTGAAAACGATAGAAAAGAAGACTTGGAAGTGTTAAACAGTTACATAAATGATCGTCATCCTATTAGTGACGTATAAAACCATATAAAACGCCCAAAAGTATTTGAAAAAATCGTATAGAACACTGAAAAGTGTTTGAAAACGATAGAAAAGAAGACTTGGAAGTGTTAAACAGTTACATAAATGATCGTCATCCTACTAGTGACGTATAAAAGCATATACAACACACAAACGTATTTGAAAAAATCGTATAGAACGCTGAAAAGTGTTTGAAAACGATAGAAAAGAAGACTTGGAAGTGTTAAACAGTTACATAAATGATCGTCATCCTATTAGTGACGTATAAAACCATATAAAACGCCCAAAAGTATTTGAAAAAATCGTATAGAACACTGAAAAGTGTTTGAAAACGATAGAAAAGAAGACTTGGAAGTGTTAAACAGTTACATAAATGATCGTCATCCTATTAGTGACGTATAAAACCATATAAAACGCCCAAAAGTATTTGAAAACATCGTATAGAACACTGAAAAGTGTTTGAAAACGATAGAAAAGAAGACTTGGAAGTGTTAAACAGTTACATAAATGATCGTCATCCTATTAGTGACGTATAAAACCATATAAAACGCCCAAAAGTATTTAAAAAAATCGTATAGAACACTGAAAAGTGTTTGAAAACGATTGAAAAGAAGACTTGGAAGTGTTAAAAAGGTTACATAAATGATCGTCATCCTATTAGTGACGTATAAAACCATATAAAACGCCCAAAAGTATTTGAAAAAATCGTATAGAACACTGAAAAGTGTTTGAAAACGATAGAAAAGAAGACTTGGAAGTGTTAAACAGTTACATAAATGATCGTCATCCTACTAGTGACGTATAAAAGCATATACAACACACAAAAGTATTTGAAAAAATCGTATAGAACGCTGAAAAGTGTTTGAAAACGATAGAAAAGAAGACTTAGAAGTGTTAAACAGTTACATAAATGATCGTCATCCTATTAGTGACGTATAAAACCATATAAAACGCCCAAAAGTATTTGAAAAAATCGTATAGAACACTGAAAAGTGTTTGAAAACGATAGAAAAGAAGACTTGGAAGTGTTAAACAGTTACATAAATGATCGTCATCCTATTAGTGACGTATAAAATCATATAAAACGCCCAAAAGTATTTGAAAACATCGTATAGAACACTGAAAAGTGTTTGAAAACGATAGAAAAGAAGACTTAGAAGTGTTAAACAGTTACATAAATGATCGTCATCCTATTAGTGACGTATAAAACCATATAAAACGCCCAAAAGTATTTAAAAAAATCGTATAGAACACTGAAAAGTGTTTGAAAACGATTGAAAAGAAGACTTAGAAGTGTTAAACAGTTACATAAATGATCGTCATCCTATTAGTGACGTATAAAACCATATAAAACGCCCAAAAGTGTTTGAAAAAATCGTATAGAACACTGAAAAGTGTTTGAAAACGATTGAAAAGAAGACTTAGAAGTGTTAAACAGTTACATAAATGATCGTCATCCTATTAGTGACGTATAAAAGCATATAAAACGCTCAAAAGTATTTGAAAATATCGTATAGAACACTGAAAAGTGTTTGAAAACGATTGAAAAGAAGACTTAGAAGTGTTAAAAAGGTTACATAAATGATCGTCATCCTATTAGTGACGTATAAAACCATATAAAACGCCCAAAAGTGTTTGAAAAAATCGTATAGAACACTGAAAAGTGTTTGAAAACGATTGAAAAGAAGACTTAGAAGTGTTAAACAGTTACATAAATGATCGTCATCCTATTAGTGACGTATAAAACCATATAAAACGCCCAAAAGTATTTGAAAACATCGTATAGAACACTGAAAAGTGTTTGAAAGCGATAGAAAAGAAGACTTAGAAGTGTTAAACAGTAACATAAATGATCGTCATCCTATTAGTGACGTATAAAAGCATATAAAACACACAAAAGTATTTGAAAAAATCGTATAGAACACTGAAAAGTGTTTGAAAGCGATAGAAAAGAAGACTTGGAAGTGTTAAACAGTTACATAAATGATCGTCATCCTATTAGTGACGTATAAAAGCATATAAAACACTCAAAAGTATTTGAAAACATCGTATAGAACACTGAAAAGTGTTTGAAAACGATTGAAAAGAAGACTTAGAAGTGTTAAAAAGGTTACATAAATGATCGTCATCCTATTAGTGACGTATAAAACCATATAAAACGCCCAAAAGTATTTGAAAAAATCGTATAGAACACTGAAAAGTGTTTGAAAACGATAGAAAAGAAGACTTGGAAGTGTTAAACAGTTACATAAATGATCGTCATCCTATTAGTGACGTATAAAACCATATAAAACGCCCAAAAGTATTTAAAAAAATCGTATAGAACACTGAAAAGTGTTTGAAAACGATTGAAAAGAAGACTTGGAAGTGTTAAAAAGGTTACATAAATGATCGTCATCCTATTAGTGACGTATAAAACCATATAAAACGCCCAAAAGTATTTGAAAAAATCGTATAGAACACTGAAAAGTGTTTGAAAACGATAGAAAAGAAGACTTGGAAGTGTTAAACAGTTACATAAATGATCGTCATCCTACTAGTGACGTATAAAAGCATATACAACACACAAAAGTATTTGAAAAAATCGTATAGAACGCTGAAAAGTGTTTGAAAACGATAGAAAAGAAGACTTAGAAGTGTTAAACAGTTACATAAATGATCGTCATCCTATTAGTGACGTATAAAACCATATAAAACGCCCAAAAGTATTTGAAAAAATCGTATAGAACACTGAAAAGTGTTTGAAAACGATAGAAAAGAAGACTTGGAAGTGTTAAACAGTTACATAAATGATCGTCATCCTATTAGTGACGTATAAAATCATATAAAACGCCCAAAAGTATTTGAAAACATCGTATAGAACACTGAAAAGTGTTTGAAAACGATAGAAAAGAAGACTTAGAAGTGTTAAACAGTTACATAAATGATCGTCATCCTATTAGTGACGTATAAAACCATATAAAACGCCCAAAAGTATTTAAAAAAATCGTATAGAACACTGAAAAGTGTTTGAAAACGATTGAAAAGAAGACTTAGAAGTGTTAAACAGTTACATAAATGATCGTCATCCTATTAGTGACGTATAAAACCATATAAAACGCCCAAAAGTGTTTGAAAAAATCGTATAGAACACTGAAAAGTGTTTGAAAACGATTGAAAAGAAGACTTAGAAGTGTTAAACAGTTACATAAATGATCGTCATCCTATTAGTGACGTATAAAAGCATATAAAACGCTCAAAAGTATTTGAAAATATCGTATAGAACACTGAAAAGTGTTTGAAAACGATTGAAAAGAAGACTTAGAAGTGTTAAAAAGGTTACATAAATGATCGTCATCCTATTAGTGACGTATAAAACCATATAAAACGCCCAAAAGTGTTTGAAAAAATCGTATAGAACACTGAAAAGTGTTTGAAAACGATTGAAAAGAAGACTTAGAAGTGTTAAACAGTTACATAAATGATCGTCATCCTATTAGTGACGTATAAAACCATATAAAACGCCCAAAAGTATTTGAAAACATCGTATAGAACACTGAAAAGTGTTTGAAAGCGATAGAAAAGAAGACTTAGAAGTGTTAAACAGTAACATAAATGATCGTCATCCTATTAGTGACGTATAAAAGCATATAAAACACACAAAAGTATTTGAAAAAATCGTATAGAACACTGAAAAGTGTTTGAAAGCGATAGAAAAGAAGACTTGGAAGTGTTAAACAGTTACATAAATGATCGTCATCCTATTAGTGACGTATAAAAGCATATAAAACACACAAAAGTATTTGAAAAAATCGTATAGAACACTGAAAAGTGTTTGAAAGCGATAGAAAAGAAGACTTAGAAGTGTTAAACAGTTACATAAATGATCGTCATCCTACTAGTGACGTATAAAAGCATATACAACACACAAAAGTATTTGAAAAAATCGTATAGAACGCTGAAAAGTGTTTGAAAACGATAGAAAAGAAGACTTAGAAGTGTTAAACAGTTACATAAGTGATCGTCATCCTATTAGTGACGTATAAAAGCATATAAAACACACAAAAGTATTTGAAAAAATCGTATAGAACACTGAGAAGTGTTTGAAAACGATAGAAAAGAAGACTTAGAAGTGTTAAACAGTTACATAAATGATCGTCATCCTATTAGTGACGTATAAAACCATATAAAACGCCCAAAAGTATTTGAAAACATCGTATAGAACACTGAAAAGTGTTTGAAAACGATTGAAAAGAAGACTTAGAAGTGTTAAACAGTTACATAAATGATCGTCATCCTATTAGTGACGTATAAAACCATATAAAACGCCCAAAAGTATTTGAAAACATCGTATAGAACACTGAAAAGTGTTTGAAAACGATAGAAAAGAAGACTTAGAAGTGTTAAACAGTTACATAAATGATCGTCATCCTATTAGTGACGTATAAAACCATATAAAACGCCCAAAAGTGTTTGAAAAAATCGTATAGAACACTGAAAAGTGTTTGAAAACGATTGAAAAGAAGACTTAGAAGTGTTAAACAGTTACATAAATGATCGTCATCCTATTAGTGACGTATAAAAGCATATAAAACGCTCAAAAGTATTTGAAAATATCGTATAGAACACTGAAAAGTGTTTGAAAACGATAGAAAAGAAGACTTAGAAGTGTTAAACAGTTACATAAATGATCGTCATCCTATTAGTGACGTATAAAACCATATAAAACGCCCAAAAGTATTTGAAAACATCGTATAGAACACTGAAAAGTGTTTGAAAACGATTGAAAAGAAGACTTAGAAGTGTTAAACAGTTACATAAATGATCGTCATCCTATTAGTGACGTATAAAACCATATAAAACGCCCAAAAGTATTTGAAAATATCGTATAGAACACTGAAAAGTGTTTGAAAACGATAGAAAAGAAGACTTAGAAGTGTTTAACAGTTACATAAATGATCGTCATCCTATTAGTGACGTATAAAAGCATATAAAACACTCAAAAGTATTTGAAAAAATCGTATAGAACACTGAAAAGTGTTTGAAAACGATAGAAAAGAAGACTTAGAATTGTTAAACAGTTACATAAATGATCGTCATCCTATTAGTGACGTATAAAAGCATATAAAACACTCAAAAGTATTTGAAAACATCGTATAGAACACTGAAAAGTGTTTCAAAACGATTGAAAAGAAGACTTAGAAGTGTTAAAAAGGTTACATAAATGATCGTCATCCTATTAGTGACGTATAAAACCATATAAAACACCCAAAAGTATTTGAAAATATCGTATAGAACACTGAAAAGTGTTTGAAAACGATAGAAAAGAAGACTTAGAAGTGTTAAACAGTTACATAAATGATCGTCATCCTATTAGTGACGTATAAAACCATATAAAACGCCCAAAAGTATTTAAAAAAATCATATAGAACACTGAAAAGTGTTTGAAAACGATTGAAAAGAAGACTTAGAAGTGTTAAACAGTTACATTAATGATCGTCATCCTATTAGTGACGTATAAAACCATATAAAACGCCCAAAAGTATTTGAAAACATCGTATAGAACACTGAAAAGTGTTTGAAAACGATTGAAAAGAAGACTTAGAAGTGTTAAACAGTTACATAAATGATCGTCATCCTATTAGTGACGTATAAAACCATATAAAACGCCCAAAAGTATTTGAAAACATCGTATAGAACACTGAAAAGTGTTTGAAAACGATAGAAAAGAAGACTTAGAAGTGTTAAACAGTTACATAAATGATCGTCATCCTATTAGTGACGTATAAAACCATATAAAACGCCCAAAAGTGTTTGAAAAAATCGTATAGAACACTGAAAAGTGTTTGAAAACGATTGAAAAGAAGACTTAGAAGTGTTAAACAGTTACATAAATGATCGTCATCCTATTAGTGACGTATAAAAGCATATAAAACGCTCAAAAGTATTTGAAAATATCGTATAGAACACTGAAAAGTGTTTGAAAACGATAGAAAAGAAGACTTGGAAGTGTTAAAAAGGTTACATAAATGATCGTCATCCTATTAGTGACGTATAAAACCATATAAAACGCTCAAAAGTATTTGAAAATATCGTATAGAACACTGAAAAGTGTTTGAAAACGATTGAAAAGAAGACTTAGAAGTGTTAAACAGTTACATAAATGATCGTCATCCTATTAGTGACGTATAAAACCATATAAAACGCCCAAAAGTGTTTGAAAAAATCGTATAGAACACTGAAAAGTGTTTGAAAACGATAGAAAAGAAGACTTGGAAGTGTTAAAAAGGTTACATAAATGATCGTCATCCTATTAGTGACGTATAAAACCATATAAAATGCTCAAAAGTATTTGAAAATATCGTATAGAACACTGAAAAGTGTTTGAAAACGATTGAAAAGAAGACTTAGAAGTGTTAAACAGTTACATAAATGATCGTCATCCTATTAGTGACGTATAAAACCATATAAAACGCCCAAAAGTATTTGAAAACATCGTATAGAACACTGAAAAGTGTTTGAAAACGATAGAAAAGAAGACTTAGAAGTGTTTAACAGTTACATAAATGATCGTCATCCTATTAGTGACGTATAAAAGCATATAAAACACTCAAAAGTATTTGAAAAAATTGTATAGAACACTGAAAAGTGTTTGAAAACGATAGAAAAGAAGACTTAGAATTGTTAAACAGTTACATAAATGATCGTCATCCTATTAGTGACGTATAAAACCATATAAAACGCCCAAAAGTATTTGAAAACATCGTATAGAACACTGAAAAGTGTTTGAAAACGATAGAAAAGAAGACTTAGAAGTGTTAAACAGTTACATAAATGATCGTCATCCTATTAGTGACGTATAAAACCATATAAAACGCCCAAAAGTGTTTGAAAAAATCGTATAGAACACTGAAAAGTGTTTGAAAACGATTGAAAAGAAGACTTAGAAGTGTTAAACAGTTACATAAATGATCGTCATCCTATTAGTGACGTATAAAACCATATAAAACGCCCAAAAGTGTTTGAAAAAATCGTATAGAACACTGAAAAGTGTTTGAAAACGATAGAAAAGAAGACTTGGAAGTGTTAAAAAGGTTACATAAATGATCGTCATCCTATTAGTGACGTATAAAACCATATAAAATGCTCAAAAGTATTTGAAAATATCGTATAGAACACTGAAAAGTGTTTGAAAACGATTGAAAAGAAGACTTAGAAGTGTTAAACAGTTACATAAATGATCGTCATCCTATTAGTGACGTATAAAACCATATAAAACGCCCAAAAGTATTTGAAAACATCGTATAGAACACTGAAAAGTGTTTGAAAACGATAGGAAAGAAGACTTAGAAGTGTTAAACAGTTACATAAATGATCGTCATCCTATTAGTGACGTATAAAAGCATATAAAACACTCAAAAGTATTTGAAAAAATCGTATAGAACACTGAAAAGTGTTTGAAAACGATAGAAAAGAAGACTTAGAATTGTTAAACAGTTACATAAATGATCGTCATCCTATTAGTGACGTATAAAAGCATATAAAACACTCAAAAGTATTTGAAAACATCGTATAGAACACTGAAAAGTGTTTGAAAACGATTGAAAAGAAGACTTAGAAGTGTTAAAAAGGTTACATAAATGATCGTCATCCTATTAGTGACGTATAAAACCATATAAAACGCCCAAAAGTATTTGAAAATATCGTATAGAACACTGAAAAGTGTTTGAAAACGATAGAAAAGAAGACTTAGAATTGTTAAACAGTTACATAAATGATCGTCATCCTATTAGTGACGTATAAAAGCATATAAAACACTCAAAAGTATTTGAAAACATCGTATAGAACACTGAAAAGTGTTTGAAAACGATTGAAAAGAAGACTTAGAAGTGTTAAACAGTTACATAAATGATCGTCATCCTATTAGTGACGTATAAAACCATATAAAACGCCCAAAAGTATTTGAAAACATCGTATAGAACACTGAAAAGTGTTTGAAAACGATAGAAAAGAAGACTTAGAAGTGTTTAACAGTTACATAAATGATCGTCATCCTATTAGTGACGTATAAAAGCATATAAAACACTCAAAAGTATTTGAAAAAATTGTATAGAACACTGAAAAGTGTTTGAAAACGATAGAAAAGAAGACTTAGAATTGTTAAACAGTTACATAAATGATCGTCATCCTATTAGTGACGTATAAAACCATATAAAACGCCCAAAAGTATTTGAAAACATCGTATAGAACACTGAAAAGTGTTTGAAAACGATAGAAAAGAAGACTTAGAAGTGTTAAACAGTTACATAAATGATCGTCATCCTATTAGTGACGTATAAAACCATATAAAACGCCCAAAAGTGTTTGAAAAAATCGTATAGAACACTGAAAAGTGTTTGAAAACGATTGAAAAGAAGACTTAGAAGTGTTAAACAGTTACATAAATGATCGTCATCCTATTAGTGACGTATAAAACCATATAAAACGCCCAAAAGTGTTTGAAAAAATCGTATAGAACACTGAAAAGTGTTTGAAAACGATAGAAAAGAAGACTTGGAAGTGTTAAAAAGGTTACATAAATGATCGTCATCCTATTAGTGACGTATAAAACCATATAAAATGCTCAAAAGTATTTGAAAATATCGTATAGAACACTGAAAAGTGTTTGAAAACGATTGAAAAGAAGACTTAGAAGTGTTAAACAGTTACATAAATGATCGTCATCCTATTAGTGACGTATAAAACCATATAAAACGCCCAAAAGTATTTGAAAACATCGTATAGAACACTGAAAAGTGTTTGAAAACGATAGAAAAGAAGACTTAGAAGTGTTAAACAGTTACATAAATGATCGTCATCCTATTAGTGACGTATAAAAGCATATAAAACACTCAAAAGTATTTGAAAAAATCGTATAGAACACTGAAAAGTGTTTGAAAACGATAGAAAAGAAGACTTAGAATTGTTAAACAGTTACATAAATGATCGTCATCCTATTAGTGACGTATAAAAGCATATAAAACACTCAAAAGTATTTGAAAACATCGTATAGAACACTGAAAAGTGTTTGAAAACGATTGAAAAGAAGACTTAGAAGTGTTAAAAAGGTTACATAAATGATCGTCATCCTATTAGTGACGTATAAAACCATATAAAACGCCCAAAAGTATTTGAAAATATCGTATAGAACACTGAAAAGTGTTTGAAAACGATAGAAAAGAAGACTTAGAAGTGTTAAACAGTTACATAAATGATCGTCATCCTATTAGTGACGTATAAAACCATATAAAACGCCCAAAAGTATTTAAAAAAATCGTATAGAACACTGAAAAGTGTTTGAAAACGATTGAAAAGAAGACTCGGAAGTGTTAAAAAGGTTACATAAATGATCGTCATCCTATTAGTGACGTATAAAACCATATAAAACGCCCAAAAGTATTTGAAAAAATCGTATAGAACACTGAAAAGTGTTTGAAAACGATAGAAAAGAAGACTTAGAAGTGTTAAACAGTTACATAAATGATCGTCATCCTATTAGTGACGTATAAAACCATATAAAACGCCCAAAAGTATTTAAAAACATCGTATAGAACACTGAAAAGTGTTTGAAAACGATAGAAAAGAAGACTTAGAAGTGTTAAACAGTTACATAAATGATCGTCATCCTATTAGTGACGTATAAAACCATATAAAACGCCCAAAAGTATTTAAAAAAATCGTATAGAACACTGAAAAGTGTTTGAAAACGATTGAAAAGAAGACTTAGAAGTTTTAAACAGTTACATAAATGATCGTCATCCTATTGGTGACGTATAAAACCATATAAAACGCCCAAAAGTATTTAAAAAAATCGTATAGAACACTGAAAAGTGTTTGAAAACGATTGAAAAGAAGACTTGGAAGTGTTAAAAAGGTTACATAAATGATCGTCATCCTATTAGTGACGTATAAAACCATATAAAACGCCCAAAAGTATTTGAAAAAATCGTATAGAACACTGAAAAGTGTTTGAAAACGATTGAAAAGAAGACTTAGAAGTGTTAAACAGTTACATAAATGATCGTCATCCTATTAGTGACGTATAAAACCATATAAAACGCCCAAAAGTATTTGAAAACATCGTATAGAACACTGAAAAGTGTTTGAAAACGATTGAAAAGAAGACTTAGAAGTGTTAAACAGTTACATAAATGATCGTCATCCTATTAGTGACGTATAAAAGCATATAAAACACTCAAAAGCATTTGAAAAAATTGTATAGAACACTGAAAAGTGTTTGAAAACGATAGAAAAGAAGACTTAGAAGTGTTAAACAGTTACATAAATGATCGTCATCCTATTAGTGGCGTATAAAAGCATATAAAACACTCAAAAGTATTTGAAAACATCGTATAGAATACTGAAAAGTGTTTGAAAACGATTGAAAAGAAGACTTAGAAGTGTTAAAAAGGTTACATAAATGATCGTCATCCTATTAGTGACGTATAAAACCATATAAAACGCCCAAAAGTATTTGAAAATATCGTACAGAACACTGAAAAGTGTTTGAAAACGATAGAAAAGAAGACTTAGAAGTGTTAAACAGTTACATAAATGATCGTCATCCTATTAGTGACGTATAAAACCATATAAAACGCCCAAAAGTATTTAAAAAAATCGTATAGAACACTGAAAAGTGTTTGAAAACGATTGAAAAGAAGACTCGGAAGTGTTAAAAAGGTTACATAAATGATCGTCATCCTATTAGTGACGTATAAAACCATATAAAACGCCCAAAAGTATTTGAAAAAATCGTATAGAACACTGAAAAGTGTTTGAAAACGATAGAAAAGAAGACTTAGAAGTGTTAAACAGTTACATAAATGATCGTCATCCTATTAGTGACGTATAAAACCATATAAAACGCCCAAAAGTATTTAAAAACATCGTATAGAACACTGAAAAGTGTTTGAAAACGATAGAAAAGAAGACTTAGAAGTGTTAAACAGTTACATAAATGATCGTCATCCTATTAGTGACGTATAAAACCATATAAAACGCCCAAAAGTATTTAAAAAAATCGTATAGAACACTGAAAAGTGTTTGAAAACGATTGAAAAGAAGACTTAGAAGTTTTAAACAGTTACATAAATGATCGTCATCCTATTAGTGACGTATAAAACCATATAAAACGCCCAAAAGTATTTAAAAAAATCGTATAGAACACTGAAAAGTGTTTGAAAACGATTGAAAAGAAGACTTGGAAGTGTTAAAAAGGTTACATAAATGATCGTCATCCTATTAGTGACGTATAAAACCATATAAAACGCCCAAAAGTATTTGAAAAAATCGTATAGAACACTGAAAAGTGTTTGAAAACGATAGAAAAGAAGACTTAGAAGTGTTAAACAGTTACATAAATGATCGTCATCCTATTAGTGACGTATAAAACCATATAAAACACTCAAAAGTATTTGAAAATATCGTATAGAACACTGAAAAGTGTTTGAAAACGATTGAAAAGAAGACTTAGAAGTGTTAAACAGTTACATAAATGATCGTCATCCTATTAGTGACGTATAAAACCATATAAAACGCCCAAAAGTATTTGAAAACATCGTATAGAACACTGAAAAGTGTTTGAAAACGATAGAAAAGAAGACTTAGAAGTGTTAAACAGTTACATAAATGATCGTCATCCTATTAGTGACGTATAAAAGCATATAAAACACTCAAAAGTATTTGAAAATATCGTATAGAACACTGAAAAGTGTTTGAAAACGATAGAAAAGAAGACTTAGAAGTGTTAAACAGTTACATAAATGATCGTCATCCTATTAGTGACGTATAAAACCATATAAAACGCCCAAAAGTATTTGAAAACATCGTATAGAACACTGAAAAGTGTTTGAAAACGATAGAAAAGAAGACTTAGAAGTGTTAAACAGTTACATAAATGATCGTCATCCTATTAGTGACGTATAAAACCATATAAAACGCCCAAAAGTATTTAAAAAAATCGTATAGAACACTGAAAAGTGTTTGAAAACGATTGAAAAGAAGACTTGGAAGTGTTAAAAAGGTTACATAAATGATCGTCATCCTATTAGTGACGTATAAAACCATATAAAACGCCCAAAAGTATTTGAAAAAATCGTATAGAACACTGAAAAGTGTTTGAAAACGATTGAAAAGAAGACTTAGAAGTGTTAAACAGTTACATAAATGATCGTCATCCTATTAGTGACGTATAAAACCATATAAAACGCCCAAAAGTATTTGAAAACATCGTATAGAACACTGAAAAGTGTTTGAAAACGATAGAAAAGAAGACTTAGAAGTGTTAAACAGTTACATAAATGATCGTCATCCTATTAGTGACGTATAAAAGCATATAAAACACTCAAAAGTATTTGAAAAAATCGTATAGAACACTGAAAAGTGTTTGAAAACGATAGAAAAGAAGACTTAGAATTGTTAAACAGTTACATAAATGATCGTCATCCTATTAGTGACGTATAAAAGCATATAAAACACTCAAAAGTATTTGAAAACATCGTATAGAACACTGAAAAGTGTTTGAAAACGATTGAAAAGAAGACTTAGAAGTGTTAAAAAGGTTACATAAATGATCGTCATCCTATTAGTGACGTATAAAACCATATAAAACGCCCAAAAGTATTTGAAAATATCGTATAGAACACTGAAAAGTGTTTGAAAACGATAGAAAAGAAGACTTAGAAGTGTTAAACAGTTACATAAATGATCGTCATCCTATTAGTGACGTATAAAACCATATAAAACGCCCAAAAGTATTTAAAAAAATCGTATAGAACACTGAAAAGTGTTTGAAAACGATTGAAAAGAAGACTCGGAAGTGTTAAAAAGGTTACATAAATGATCGTCATCCTATTAGTGACGTATAAAACCATATAAAACGCCCAAAAGTATTTGAAAAAATCGTATAGAACACTGAAAAGTGTTTGAAAACGATAGAAAAGAAGACTTAGAAGTGTTAAACAGTTACATAAATGATCGTCATCCTATTAGTGACGTATAAAAGCATATAAAACACTCAAAAGTATTTGAAAAAATCGTATAGAACACTGAAAAGTGTTTGAAAACGATAGAAAAGAAGACTTAGAAGTGTTAAACAGTTACATAAATGATCGTCATCCTATTAGTGACGTATAAAACCATATAAAACGCCCAAAAGTATTTAAAAACATCGTATAGAACACTGAAAAGTGTTTGAAAACGATAGAAAAGAAGACTTAGAAGTGTTAAACAGTTACATAAATGATCGTCATCCTATTAGTGACGTATAAAACCATATAAAACGCCCAAAAGTATTTAAAAAAATCGTATAGAACACTGAAAAGTGTTTGAAAACGATTGAAAAGAAGACTTAGAAGTTTTAAACAGTTACATAAATGATCGTCATCCTATCAGTGACGTATAAAACCATATAAAACGCCCAAAAGTATTTGAAAACATCGTATAGAACACTGAAAAGTGTTTGAAAACGATTGAAAAGAAGACTTAGAAGTGTTAAACAGTTACATAAATGATCGTCATCCTATTAGTAACGTATAAAACCATATAAAACGCCCAAAAGTATTTGAAAACATCGTATAGAACACTGAAAAGTGTTTGAAAACGATAGAAAAGAAGACTTAGAAGTGTTAAACAGTTACATAAATGATCGTCATCCTATTAGTGACGTATAAAACCATATAAAACGCCCAAAAGTATTTGAAAACATCGTATAGAACACTGAAAAGTGTTTGAAAACGATAGAAAAGAAGACTTAGAAGTGTTAAACAGTTACATAAATGATCGTCATCCTATTAGTGACGTATAAAACTAGAGATGAGCTAAGTCGTGATTTCACAATCACAGGTACAACTGTGACTGTGATTTTGAAATCACTGTGATTTTAAACTGTGATTTTAAACTGTGATTGTGACAGTCGCAGTTTGAAAATAACGAGTCACGAGATAAACTTCCAAACAGATACATACCGTTCACAGACACGATACGAATCACAGTCACAAAGCAAATCAAGAAAAAGCGAAACTGCGAATGCGAAGCAAGAGAGCGTATAGATAGGTATCTACAAATCACAGTCACGACATGAATCACAACCACAAAACAAATCACAGAAGAGTGAAACTGCGAAGCAAGGTAGCATAGCAAATAGCAATAGCAAATTGAACTAACAGGTACGGACTAAGGGGTATGAAATTACTAAAAAGCAGCAGATTTCGTAGACATTTTTTAATCCATTCACATCGTAGCCATCCTTTAATGAAATTTATTATTTTATGGCTTGATAAAAAGAAGACGAACCATATTTTGGGGTACATACTATATTTATTTCGAAATGTCACCGGAAAGCCCTAAAATATCCAAAATTTGAGTGATTTTTTTTTCGCTTGGAAAAATTAAGATTTTAGGGCTTTCCGGTGACATTTCGAAATAAATATAGAATGTACCCCAAAATATGGTTCGTCTTCTTTTTATCAAGCCATAAAATAATAAATTTCATTTAAGGATGGCTACGATGTCAATGGATTAAAAAATGTCTACGAAATTTGCTGCTTTTTAGTAATTTCATACCCCTTAGTCCGTACCTGTTAGTTCAATTTGCTATTGCTATTTGCTATGCTACCTTGCTTCGCAGTTTCACTCTTCTGTGATTTGTTTTGTGGTTGTGATTCATGTCGTGACTGTGATTTGCTATGCTACATTGCTTCGCAGTTTCACTCTTCTGTGATTTGTTTTGTGGTTGTGATTCATGTCGTGACTGTGATTTGTAGATACCTATCTATACACTCTCTTGCTTCGCGTTCGCAGTTTAGCTTTTTCGTGATTTGCTTCGTGACTGTGATTCGTATCGTGACTATAAGTGGTGTTGGTTGGTATGTATCTGTTTGTTAGGGAGTTTGTCTCGTGTCTCGTGTCTCGTGACTCGTGATTTTCAAACTGCGACTGTGATTCTGATATGATGAGTATATGAAAGAAGAAGTAGTCAAAAATCGCAATCACGTTTTAGGCAATCACTCTTTATTTGATATTCGGTCACAGGTAGTGACTGCGATTTTACAATCGCTGCTACTAAATCACAGGTAGTGATTTTTTGCTCATCACTATATAAAACCATATAAAATGCCCAAAAGTATTTGAAAACATCGTATAGAACACTGAAAAGTGTTTGAAAACGATAGAAAAGAAGACTTAGAAGTGTTAAAAAAGTTACATAAATGATCGTCATCTTATTAGTGACGTATAAAGTATAAAAAACACAAGAAAGAAAACACATCCCGGACCGCCGTTTGGTGAAAATGATGAATTCTGAGAAAAAAAATGTTTTGTCTCAAATCGAATAATACACTTATGGGTTGAAAACTAAATGCAAATAATAATGTTTGACCACATTATTAAAGGTCTGTTTCTCATTTTGTGAGAAAATAAAATTTTCATAGTACCAAAATGTATGAAAAATTAAAGGTAACTAAAATGATCGTCAAATGATGTGGAAATTCCTACTATATCTAATATGAAATTTTACAAGTTTTCATTTGAGAAAACTTTTAGTGATGAAAACATCATTATAACATCATTTTATGATATAAAAAAATTTAAGAAAAAAATTAAGTTTTTGCAAGTACAAGAAAAAAGGCACATCCTGGACCGCCGTTTCTAAACTACTATAGGGAATGTGTATGAAAATGATCGATTTTGAGAAAAAATTTTTTATGTCTCAAATTGAATAATAACCTTATGGGATGAAAGTAAAAGCATTTGCCCGCATTATTAAAGGTTATTTGAGACAAAATAAAAACATTTCCGATTTTATGGGGGAGAAAATTTTGTCAAGTCCCAGGCAGAAGGCAAATGCTGGAACGCCGTTTCTAAACTACTATAGGGAATGTGTATGAAAATGATCAATTTTGAGAACAAATTTTTAATGTCTCAAATTGAATAATAACCTTATGGGATGAAAGTAAAAGAATTTGCCCATATAATAAAAGGTTATTTACACAAAATAAAAACATTCCCATTCCTGTGGAGGAAAAAATTTTGCCAAGTCCAAGCCAGCTGACAAATATAGGAATGTTGTTTCTACACTATTATATGGAATGTGAAAAAATTCACTATTCCGGATTGACGGAAAAACTGACATTGTCAGGTAGGGAGTTTGTCTGGGGCGGTACATCTCTCAAAATAATAACGAAGGTGTCCCAAGGGCAGCTCAGTGCGGACAGAAACCACACATAGAGCAAAAGGGCAAATGCTGACTTGATCCAGCTAAAGCTCGGCCTATCGATCCTTTTGGTTTAAAGAGTTTTTATAACAAGAGGTGTCAGAAAAGTTGCCACAGGGATAACTGGCTTGTGGCGGCCAAGCGTTCATAGCGACGTCGATATCGGCTCTTCCTATCATTGTGAAGCAAAATTCACCAAACTTTGGTTTGTGAGCTGGGTTTAGACCGTCGTGAGACAGGTTAGTTTTACCCTACTGATGACAATTGTTGTTGCGACAGCATTCCTGCGTAGTACGAGAGGAACCGCAGGTACGGACCAATGGCACAATACTTGTTCGAGCGAGCAGTGGTATGACGCTACGTCCGTTGGATTATGCCTGAACGCCTCTAAGGTTGTATCCGTGCTGGACTGCAATGATAAAAATGGGGCAATTGTATTGTATGGCAATAAACCATTAAAAGTTTATCTTCGATAAACGACAATGGATGCGATGCCAATGTTCTATGTAACAAAGCATATATGGGATTTATTAATGTTTGTTCTTTTGTTAATTTTTTTAAAAGGGAATAACGACATAACTTCAGATTAGTGGTTATTCCCAAAGGAAGAATGAGTAAAAAGACTTCCCTATCTGCAGTTTAGCGCTTATTCCAAAATTAAATTGTGAAGCACGAAGGACCTAAATTGATTTTAGTTTTTTTTCCCCATCAGTGATTCAGTTCGTGAAAATCTAATCTCAAGTTTGGTTGCTCTTCCGTAACAAAAGTTAAAAAAAAGTGTTTCTTAAATATACTTTAGTTCTTTTTCCATATTTGAAGAAAGAATAAGTGTTGTCTAAACTAGACTTTAGTGTTGTGTTTCCTGTGTTTTTAAACGAACTTTGTTATTCCTTGTGTTGTCCCCTGTGTTTTTTTAAATAATTTGTGAAAAAAAAAACTAAATCCAAAATATGACGTCTCGATCGCAAAGACTTTTGGAATTGGCGCGAATGCTTGAAGAAAAAGGAAGAGCTGCTGAAGGTAAGAGTTATTTAATTTTTACTTAGCCCGAACGTCCTTTGGAAAAGGCCTGTTTTTATAAGATAATGATACTTACTTAATTTCTTTGAAAGCAATTAAGCTTGCCTTAAATCCGAATCTAAATTATGACCTACGACCTCATCACAAAATTGATACAAAAAACAATGGGCAATTTATCAACGCCTAGACACGCCAACTTTTTAGATATCTGGTGTCGCGTGCGTCGGTCGGTCGCGCTGACACTGAAAACTTTAGCTTCAAAAGATTTTTTTCGTAGAGCCTCAAAGGGTTGCATTCGCAAAAGGGATACATACGTCGTAGTGGGGGTAGATCGTCGGCCGAATCAAGAAAGTTTGTTTTGAGAAGTAGACATTTTCTTCAATAAATAAACTCTTATCGTGGTTGGCATTTAAATTTTTTAATGTTTTTTTTTTCAAATGTACCTAATGGGTTTGGTATTTGAATGTATTTTTTTTACAGAAAAGGAGGCTCATTCAAGAAAGGTTTTTGTGATGCAAAGAACTTCTACACCAGAACAAAATAAAGATATTGGTAAAACGATGTATATTTTACTTTTCTAAAAGAAGAGTCAATTTTTTTATTTATTTGCACAGAAAACATTGTATCAAATTCGTTTACATTTCCTGAATCCCCGGAAACTAATTTTACAAGAAAGTCAATATACCAATGGCCACAAAAAAATGCAATTTATCAATATTCGGATTCGATCCACGAAATTATATCAGAAAAGAATGATTACTTTCCTGAGATATCTAATGAAACTAAATCATCGATGAACGGATTTGACTTCGATATAGATGTATTCAAAAGTAAGAACACTATTTTTGTTTTCTTTAAGGATAGATACATTTTCAGTTTTCCATTATTTAGGCAATTCAAATGAAATATCTCCATCAGCGAATATAACGTATGATAAGTTGCCAGTATGGGAAAATTCCGATAATTCTATAAAAGACCCTGATTTTATAATAAATAATACTGTTATTTCTTCGGATTCGCACCCAGAAAGTGAAAAGAGCGAAGTTTTGGATATTCCGTTCAACAACGATGATCCACAATCAATAATCAAAAATAAAAAACGGTTTCGTCAGACATTAAGGAACACTGGAAAGTCATATAAAACTCTTTCTGGAAAACTTAAGCATGCAAGAGTTTCAAAACCCTTTGGAGTGTGTCGAAGCAACTGCAAAGACAAAATTTCATTCGAGCAGATAAAACGCTTATTTAACCAGTATTGGGCTTTGGGAACCTATGACCAGAGAATTTTGTACATAGGAAATCTTCTGACTATAGGAAATAAAAAATGTAATACTCTGTCTAACGCAATGCAAAGAAAGCGACGCCGTGAAACTTCAGTGAAGTACTTTTTGGAATATGATGGCATGCGTACACAAGTTTGCAGACAACATTTTACGATATGTTTTTCTGAAACGGAAAGTTTCATTAAAAACGTAGTAGCCAAAAAAGTTTCAAGTCCAAGCGAACCGTTTAAGGATTGTCGTGGTAAGGGGATTCCTGTGAACAAACTAACACTGGATCAAGAAGAGGAAGTACGCAACCACATAAATAAGTTCCCATCGTATGAAAGCCATTACAGCCGTCGCCATACATCCAAAAAATATATTCATGGCAGTTTAAATCTTTCCATAATGCATCGGATGTATAGTGATGGAGTTTGTAATCCTGTAAGCCTTACCAAATATTCAGAAATATTTAAAACACTGAATTTAAAATTCAAAGCTCCCAAATTAGACACGTGCGCAACTTGCGATGGATTTTTATCTAAGATAAAATAGCCCAGGATGAAAAAGAAAAACAAGTTTTGGTAGAGCGGAAACAAATTCATGTGGAAAAAGGAGACTTTGGCTTTGAACAAAAAAGGGTCGATAAGGAGAATGCTAAACAAAACAATGATATGGCAGCGTTCGCGTTTGACTTACAACAGTGCCTACCAACACTATTCTTGAGAAACTCAGTTAGCTTTTATAAAAGGCAGTTTTGGACCTTCAATCTCACGATCCATGATTTAAAAACGAATGATTCCGGTTGTTTTATGTGGCACGAGGGAATTGCGCGGCGGGGTGGAAATGAGATTGCTTCATGTATTTTCAAACATCTACAATCTTTGCCTTCTTCTGTCACTAAAATAACGTTCTACAGTGACTCATGTTCTGGCCAAAATAAAAATTCGTTTGTTTCTGCTATGTTCCTTCTGTTCATTAAAGAAAATCCTTCATTGGAATATATAGATCATAAATTTTTGGAACCTGGCCACACCCACCTCGAGTGTGATTCTGATCATGCGTTAATTGAACGAAAAAAGAAGAAATCCAATGTTGAAATTAGTGTGCCAAGGGATTGGTATCAGTTCACCGGAAGTATTAATTCAAAAATTAAAGTTGTTGAAATGAAAGAAAGTGATTTCTTCAACTTTAGTGAAATTTCGAAAAATTATTTTAATTGGAAACGATGCAATTCAGATGGCCAGAAATTTATATGGAACTCAGTAAGGTGGATTCGCTATACAAACATCTGTAACCAAATTCTGTATAAAACAAACTTAAATCCCGAAGAACCATTTAACCTTTTACCGTTAGTCAAGCGAGGAGCATCGACACTTACATTGGGTCATTTAAAAAATATTGAAGACCCACCAATCTTATCATCAGATAAAAAAAAGGATCTTATGGATTTATTACAATACATAAATCCAGAGTTTCATTTCTTTTATAAAAACCTCAAAACTAGTTCCACAGAACTCAACATTCATCCAGATTTAAGAAGTGACGATGAAGATTAAAAACATTTTTAAACACTAATTTTAATTTGTTTTTATTAATATACATTGCATGAGGTAAAGTTTGTTGGTTTTTTTGTATTTTTAATCGTATAAGTTTTTAGATAAATAAAATTTTTTCTATCTCAAGGTTCAAAGTTGGTTCTTATTTTCTGCTGAAAACATATCCAAAGTCGACATATTTTTCATTATTAATTTAGGAATAAGAACTAAAGTCGACATAAGAACTGGATAATTTAACACAATAGAAAAGGAAAAACAGCTAAAGTAGACTTTAGACCAGAACGAAACATTTTCTTAAAATGGAAAAACAACTAAACTACAGATAGGATTTTTTATGATAAAAAACCTAAAAGGCCCTAACGACTAAAGTATTAGTTTTATCAATAAAATCCCTTACAGTTATTTTCTTCAAAAAATTTAATTTTGAACTAAGAAAAAGTAAAATTATCTTTATTTTACTTTTTGTTTCAACGCGATCGGAGTTACAAATCGCCCAATAGAGTCATTTGTAATTTCACGTGTTTGTCAAAAACTTTAAACTGCTCTCCTGAAAAATGAGTAAAACAGACTTTAGCGGTTTTTCCTTGTGACCACAGAGTTATGGGAGTTGAAATCTCCCTCCGCGTGAAGTCGTTCGCCCCGGGTGGTGTTGTAGCGAGTGGCGGTGTTGACTCGAAGATTCCTTTATAATGGTCCAGGATAGCATCGTTGGATGGGGTAGTGTTGGCGTCATCCCATTCTTTGTTGTCAAGAAGATCGTTGGCATAAGTGCCTTTGTCCTTCTTGAAGCTCTCCTATGCCAGAGCGTAGAGGAACTTCTTCTTCTTCCTGTGGCTTGTTGCTGACTTGAGGGCGTTCTTTAAGGTTGCAATACGCCTGTTCCCAGTTGATTCTCTGACGTTGTCTGAGCGGTTGGCTGGTGTCATTTTATTGAGGGCCTTGTCGATTTGCTGATTAGCGTTGACGTTTGTAACGCAGCAAATTTGCAGTGCGAGATCGTGTGTTTTAAGGTTGTCTTTCGGAATGTCCCTAATTAGATTCCTGAGACTGTTGTTGGCGTCTGTCTCCGGTTCTAAATTAGCTGCTTCCTCACTGTACGGAGCCTCCTCAGAGAGTATGCTGTTGTTGGCGGATTGGTACTCATCTGAGGAACTGTTGTCTTCTTCGCGTGTAGTTGCCTCCGTAGCTGATGCTTTTATTGCAGAGACCAAGTCCTGGTATGACCTTAATTGCCTCCGCTTTTTGATAGCATCCCTTGACCTCGTTGACGATCTGCACAGCGCGTTGATGATTGTGTTTGCGCTGTCACACTCGAGCAAGGCCTCAATTTGTGCCAATTCTTTTTCTTCGGCCAGCGTCCATGGCCTCCTTGTGGACTTAGCTGCTTCTGCTGCCATCTCTGTATTGTATTCAACCGCGTGCGCACGTTTTACATGTAGCCGCTTTCCTGCGTACGTGCTGAACTCGCGGTTGCACAGTTCGCACGTTATGTTGTTCGCATCAGGTCCACGGCAGTACCTTCTCTTGTGCTGGGCCAGGCCTTCCTTGGTCTGGAAGGACTTTCCACACACGCAGCCAAAGATTGTGCTACCCACTGCAGCACCCGAATGTTGTGGCGAGGCCATAGCGTTGATTTCACTAGACCCGTTTTAAAAATTAGGTAATTATACCGCAACAATGTCTTGCTTTTCAAAAAAGCTTCCTCTCAAAAGTACACCGAAACCGCACTGTATTTCAGAATGTGCAAGTTTTCCGAGCACTGGTGTTCCCGTCGCTTTTCTTAAACCTAACTAGTCTTTTTCGGTAAGAATATATACTAATTGCATGCACAACCCGCACTTGCAAACCTCTGGAGTCAGTTTCGGTTATTGTATATATTAATCGCGAGCACAAACCGCACTGTATCTCAAAATGTGCAAGTTTCCCGAGCACTGGTGTTCCCGTCGCTTTCTTAAACCTAAGTAGTCTTTTTCGGTAAGAATATGTACTAATTGCATGCACAACCCGCACTTGCGAACCTCTGGAGTCAGTTTCGGTTCTACTACTGCACTGTACTTAGTTGGTTGGCGTATGCACTATCCCGGCTGTACCCGTTTGGTTTGTGTCGGTACTCTCCGCGGTTGTTGTATGCACTTTTAAGAGAGTCATAGTTACTCCCGCCGTTTACCCGCGCTTACTTGAATTTCTTCACTTTGACATTCAGAGCACTGGGCAGAAATCACATTGTGTCAACAACCGTTAGGTCCATCACAATGCTTTGTTTTTATTAGACAGTCGGATTCCCCAAGTCCGTGCCAGTTCTGAATTGATTGTTAATAATTGATAGTCCTTATAAATCAAAAGAGAATACCTTGCGATATATCTTAAGATTTTTAGCAAGAAAACTCCACAATTGGTTACGTAAAATACTATCCGGGGAACAAAATTCGAAAATTTTTATTTACCCAGAACGAGTACATAAACCATGTTATTGCTTCCAATTCAAGCCCTACTATCTCAATCTTCAGAGCCAATCCTTATCCCGAAGTTACGGATCTAATTTGCCGACTTCCCTTACCTACATTATTCTATCGACTAGAGGCTCTTTACCTTGGAGACCAGCTGCGGATATCGGTACGGCCTGTTGAGAAGTTGGCGTAACCCCACCATAAATTTTCAAGGTCCGAGGAGAAAATATCGACACAACAGTAAATGTCATGCTCTTCTAGTCCATCTACCATATCTCTCTTCGAAAGACTTCCATGGTAGTACGACTATAAAACAGAAAAGAAAACTCTTTCGATATCTCTCGACGGCTTCTTTATGGTCGTTCCTGTTGCCAGGATGAGCAAAATGCCCATTTTTAATAACAAACGGATACTCAACAGGTTACGGAATTGGAACCGTATTCCCTTTCGTTCAAAAATAGTCAAGTAATTTAAACTTTTATATACATGATGTGTATACATATATTTAATTATAACTTGAAAATTTTCGGCTTTCGCCTTGAACTTAGGACCGACTAACTCGTGATCAACCACTGTTCACACGAAACCCTTCTCCACTTCAGTCCTCCAAGGTCTCATTCGATTATTTGCTACTACCACCAAGATCTGTACCAATAGCGGCTCCATGCAGGCTTACGCCAAACACTTCTAAGCACACCATTGTACCCTCCTACTCACTAAAGTTTCAAAATTTACATTCAATCGAAATTAAATATAAATCATCTACTTTAGCGGTAATGTATAGGTATACAACTTAAGCGCCATCCATTTTAAGGGCTAGTTGCTTCGGCAGGTGAGTTGTTACACACTCCTTAGCGGATTACGACTTCCATGTCCACCGTCCTGCTGTTTTAAGCAACCAACGCCTTTCATGGTATCTGCATGAGTTGTTAATTTGGGCACCGTAACATTACGTTTGGTTCATCCCACAGCGCCAGTTCTGCTTACCAAAAGTGGCCCACTGGGCACAATATATCACAACCTAAACCTTCATATCAAGAAAGGTTAGGTTCTTACCCATTTAAAGTTTGAGAATAGGTTAAGGTCGTTTCGACCCTAATGCCTCTAATCATTCGCTTTACCAGATAAGATTATTTTATATAATCTTTAAATGCACCAGCTATCCTGAGGGAAACTTCGGAGGGAACCAGCTACTAGATGGTTCGATTGGTCTTTCGCCCCTATACTCAATTCTGACAATCGATTTGCACGTCAGAACTGTTTCGGTCTTCCATCAGGGTTTCCCCTGACTTCAACCTGATCAAGTATAGTTCACCATCTTTCGGGTCACAGCATATATGCTCAAGGTACGCTCTAGTTAGAGACATAAATAATATAAATATCATTATGCATAACTGTATAGAACGCCCCGGGATTGAATTAATATTTCATAATAAAATATAAACTAATCCCATTTAAAAAACAGTTAAGTTAATTATGCCATTGGGTTTTATTAAAAATACCCAATGACTTGCACATATGTTAGACTCCTTGGTCCGTGTTTCAAGACGGGTCCCGAAGGTATCCTGAATCTATCGCATTGTTAATCATATAAGTGCATACAATAAATATAACAAATTGAATTATCATATTATTGTAAAATTTCTTTCAAAATTTAAGCACTATATTATAATTAAATCTGTCAATGATTTATTAAATCAAATACATTTATTCTATGTTAGAAATCCGAAAATAACTAATTTGAATAAACTTATGTATAAGATCTTTTAATAAATATTTATTACATTAACAGATTACAATGTCCTTATATGGAAAAATTGCACACCATTTCTATAATATTATAAATATCATAGTTATTAGTGATGAATTTTCCATAACGGATATTCAGGTTCATCGGGCTTAACCTCTAAGCAGTTTCACGTACTATTTAACTCTCTATTCAGAGTTCTTTTCAACTTTCCCTCACGGTACTTGTTTACTATCGGTCTCATGGTTATATTTAGTTTTAGATGGAGTTTACCACCCACTTAGTGCTGCACTATCAAGCAACACGACTCTTTGGAAACATCTTCTAATAATCATTAACGTTATACGGGCCTGGCACCCTCTATGGGTAAATGGCCTCATTTAAGAAGGACTTAAATCGTTAATTTCTCATACTAGATTATAGACGTTCCATACACTGCATCCCATATTTGCCATAAAGACAAAATGGCTTAGTGCTGAACTGATTTCTTTTCGCTCGCCGCTACTAAGAAAATTCTTGTTAGTTTCTTTTCCTTCCCTCATTAATATGCTTAAATTCGGGGAGTAATCTCATATGAGTTGAGGTTGTTTAACACAGCTTAAATAATTAATATTTTATATATTTTCCTCATTTTTTTTGTTAATCTCTTTCTTTTCTATATATATATTATCAAATGTAGGGGCTATTCTTTTTTTTCTTTTATAATATTATACATATTATATTGCAGCATTTTATTTTATGCTAGACATTCCCTCAAACAAATAGATAATATAGAATACTAAGATTCGATTTACATTTAGAGGTATATATATTATATATTGATATTATGAATTTATTATAAATAAATTCAATAATATAACATAATATGCTTTAGCATATTTTAAAAGTAAAATCAAAATTTAATTTTATTTTCTTCTTCATATACAAGCAACTTATTTAGCATAGTCTCACAACCCTCAACCATATGTAGTCCAAGCAGCACTTAAAAATTAATTAAATTACATAACAGCATGGACTGCGATATGCGTTCAAAATGTCGATATATATATATATATATTCTTGCGTTCAAAATGCATAATAATAATAAATAATTTTTCTTGCGTTCAAAAAAAATTTTTTTTTTTAATTTTTTTTTACAAAATTTAAAAAAAAATGATGCAGTTTTATTTGCATTATTATCATTATTATTATATAAAATTACCGATATATAAAATATTAGCAGAAATACTTTTTTTTTATATATTTCGATTTTTGCTTAGAAGGGTCACTTTAATGATCCTTCCGCAGGTTCACCTACGGAAACCTTGTTACGACTTTTACTTCCTCTAAGTAATCAAGTTCGGTCAACTTCTGCAAAAAACATCCGTAACACATAAAGCGTCACAGTGATCACGTCCGGAGACCTTGTGGCTACACGAAGCCACCATACCGACGAACAAAAAAACACATCATCGAACAGAACCAATCGATGAACTAATCGAACATAACCAATCGAGGAAAAGACAAGGACAACAGCTGACACGGTAGGCGAGAATGAGAGCAAGCATTGACTTGCTGTCATTCCAAGTTTTGCGCGTTTTTTTTCTTTCGGTTGGCATATAACAAAAAAGGCATTCTCCGTTCAAACGTCTACGGTGGTGGTGACCTGCTCCTCAAGTGATTAAATTTTAGCGTAATTTAGTACATAAGTTTATTTCGAGTAATGTAATAAAGTTAAGAAAGTTTAACTCATTGTTTTCTTTCGAAGCGTAACGTGGTTCACGACCACATCTGGTGACCCCGACGTGATCATTACTCTTGTATTAATACGCAAATAAAAGCAGCCATTTTCACCACCACCCGCGGCCGAAGCAACAACTCGCAATTGCGCAGACAACAGTCATAAGAACTACATACAAGCGTGTGGGAGATAAATTCTGCCCACGTCCTTAGCACCAATAACTGGAAATTCGCAAGCCGATTTCGTGAGACTCATCTAAGAGTACAGTTCAGCAGAATTTTGAGGCTGAAACAAAAATACGTCACGACCAAATTCTTCAACCGGCATATTGAAATTCGCAGCCATTACCAACGCGATTGCACCGCTATCATCACCGTTGTCGCAAGCGCCATCCATCATTGCCGTTACGCCAAGCGGTCTCATAAGCGTCTAATAAACCGTAGCAACCTGCGCGAAGAACAAAGAACAACTTCGCCACGTGCAATAACAGCAAGAACCGTCACTACCCGGCTAGATCATCGAGGGATTCACACCAACTTCAATTATGTTAATTGCGTTTTGTATCGTTTTGTGTCGTAACTGAATGTTATATGTTTTGTGATATTATATGTTTCGTGTTCTAATCATTTTCTTTTGTATCTTTGTTTTTTGCGAACAACGGAACGGATTGTAAACTTGAAGGCATAGCATCTCACCACCATCATCATCATTACATCAAGCAATATGCAAGTCAACAGCAACGACACATCAACGCAGCCACCGAATCAGCTCGACGACCAACAGAACAGGAACTCCCCAGCCAGCGAATTGGAAAGTGGTATCGGAGCCGCATCATCAAGTAACAATGTAAGTGCTTTATCTTTTAAAAATTTGCCTTTTTGGCCCGAAAATCCTGATGTGTGGTTCGCGGTGTTAGAAGGTCAGTTTACGGTGGCTCAAATTAGATCGGATAATTCTAAATACTTTACAGCTCTCGGGTTATTAGACGCGAAAACGGTTAACACGTGTAGGGACATTATTCTGAATCCACCTGCCAACGGTTTATACGATAATCTAAAGAAAGTAGTTCTCTCGCGATTAACGGAATCAAATGAAGTACGTTTACAAAAGCTTTTACACGATACGGTGCTGGGTGACTAAAAACCGAGCGAATTATTGCGGATAATGCGTGCACTTGCAGGCAGCGAGTTTTCCGATTCGGTTTTGCGAAGTTTATGGGTTCAGCGTTTACCTTCCACGGCACAAGCTATTCTAACATGCGCTGCCGGAAATCTAGATTCACTTGCCCAGACAGCCGATAGAATTGTAGCTGCTTTACCCTTTTCTCCAGGGATTGCTACACTAGCTAACGTGAATCCACTTCCAAATTCAGAAAATAACAATAGCACTGCGCCTAATCCCGACCTACAACTTCTAGCGCAAGAAGTAGCTGAACTGCGTCGACACGTTTATCAACGTACAAGGGAGCAGGCAAGGACTCCAACCTATAGACCTTCAGGAAATTCAAGGTCACACACCAATGTCCCTCTATGTTGGTATCATCGGCGTTTTGGTTCGCAAGCCAGGCAGTGTACTGCACCTTGTGGTTTCAGAAATCGTCGCAGCAACAATGTTTCGGAAAACTAGGCGCCCAGTCGTTGGCGACTTGCGACTCGGGCATACGTATTCCCAATTGTCGTTTGTTTACGTATGATCGCATAAACGGTATAGCCTTTTTAGTGGACTCTGGCGCTGACATTTCAGTCTTGCCTGTCAAGTCATCCATGAAATCTATCACACCCAGCACCAACGCGCTTTTTGCAGCCAACGGCTCACCCGTTCCTACATACGGTCGTTCCAAGGTAATCCTTGATTTAGGTCTTAAAAGGAAATTCGCTTGGGTATTTACTTACGCGAAAGTTAGCAAACCTATTATAGGTGCTGACTTTTTACGCGCTTTTGGATTGCTAGTAGACATCAGGAACGGGCGCCTCATCGACCCATACACCGAGTCACAGGCTGCGGGGTCTCTTTCACGGGGCTCCACCCCAAAGCTCTCAGTGTTAGCCGTAGGGATGGTCGATGATGACATATATCGTCTTATCAAAGGCTTTAATATAATGTCAAGTCAAAATCTCCTAATGCGTCCAATTCAGCACAACATAACACACAAAATTATCACGGGAAATTCTCGTCCGGTCGCAAATAGACCTCGACGGCTATCACCTGATAAACTCAAAGCCGCAAAGGCCGAATTCGATTTTTTGATAACTCAAGGAATTTGTCGACCTAGCAACAGTCCCTGGGCTACTCCATTACATCTGGTTCAAAAAAAGAACGGCGAGTGGAGGCCTTGTGGGGATTATCGTCCTTTAAATGCCATCACACAAGCAGACAGCTATCCGATACCCCACATACAAGATTTTTCCCACTCACTACATGGAACTACCATCTTTTCCACCATCGACTTGGTACGTGCATACCACCAAATACCTGTAGATGAACCCGACATTCCCAAGACCGCTATCGCGACGCCTTTCGGCTTGTTCGAATTCGTCAGAATGACTTTCGGGTTGCGAAATGCTGCACAGACGTTTCAGCGTTTTATGCACATGATTTTAAAGGACCTCACCTTCATTTTTGTGTACATCGATGACATCCTGGTAGCCTCAAAAGACCGTTCGGAGCACCTGTGCCACCTAAAGGTGTTATTCGAACGCCTCGAGCAATATGGTCTGGTCATAAATGTCGACAAGTGCAAATTCGCGCAAACCAGTGTCTTGTTTCTTGGACATCTCATATCCAAGGAGGGGTTGAGCCCTTCACCCGAACGAGTCCAGGCGATCGTCGACTTCAAGTGTCCGCAGAATGTTTGTGAACTCAGACGTTTCTTAGGAATGCTCAACTTCTACAGGCGTTTCATTCCGAAAGCTGCGGAAGCTCAACTTCCACTCACAGAGTTTCTAAAAGGGAAGAAAAAGAAAAGCGATAAAACACCTATCATTTGGTCAGACGCCGCTTGTCTCGCCTTCCAAAGATGCAAGGAAGAACTTTGCCGAGCCACAATGCTGGCATTTCCATCACCGAGTTCAAAACTGTCACTATGTGTTGACGCTTCTGATTTCGCAATCGGAGGGGCCCTACAGCAGTGGAACCAGGGGGGTTGGCAACCGTTGGCTTTCTACTCAATAAAGCTCAGTCCGTCACAATGCAAGTATAGTGCCTATGACAGAGAATTGTTGGCCATGTACCTTGCCGTCAAACATTTTCGTTATTTCGTAGAGGGACAGACTTTTACCATCCTTACAGATCACAAGCCCCTAACGTTTGCTTTTCGGCAGAAGCCGTCTAAGGCATCACCGCGTCAACTCCGACACTTGGACTATATAGGGCAATTCTCCACAGATATTCAATATATACCGGGCAGAGAAAATATCGTAGCGGATACTCTTTCCCGTTTAGAGGAAATCTCGCTTCCACCGGGAATTAATTTCACCGCCATCGCCAAAGCTTAGATAAATGACCCTGAATTGCATAATTTACGCTTATCGGAAACATCTTTGCGTTTCGAAAATCGAGAAATCCCAGATACTCACCAATCTATCTTGTGTGACGTCTCGACAAGTGTCGATCGCCCATACATACCCAAAGAATTTCGCCGAACAGTCTTCGATAGCATTCATGGCTTAGCGCATCCAGGAGTACGCGCTACTGTCAAAGCGATAACAAAAAAGCTAATTTGGCCGGGTATTAAAAAAGACTGCAGTAAATGGGCGCGGGCCTGTATGGCATGCCAGAGAGCAAAAATATCAAGGCATGTAAGAAGTCCATTGGGAAATTTCCTACCAGTTTCCAAACGTTTTGACGAAATACATATAGATTTAGTAGGGCCACTTACACCATCGGAAGGATACCGATACTTACTCACGGTGATAGACAGATATGCCAGATGGCCCGAAGCCATTCCAATTAGCGACATCACGGCCGAAACAGTGGCAACCATTGTTCTCACAATGGTTTTCCCGTTTCGGAATACCATCCGTCGTGGTGTCCGATCAGGGGTCTCAGTTTGAATCCGGGTTGTGTAACGAGCTTTGCAAACGCTTAGGGATTCAGCACCATCGCACGACGGCTTACAACCCTAAAGCGAACGGATTCCTTGAAAGGTGGCACCGCACTCTCAAAGCGGCACTAAAGTGTCACAACGACTCAGTGATTCAGTGCGTAAACCTTTGCAACGGCCGTACGACGGTCCCTATGAAGTATTAAATCGCGGCGCGAAAACTTTTGAGTTATTAGTAAACGGACGAAAAACGATCGTGGGTATTGACCGACTAAAGCCATGTTTCGTAGAGGCAGAGGACAAATCGCGTAACGAACAAGCCACCGAAAACAAGCCCAGAGTAAGTGAGCCTAGCACCGCTAACCACATACCAGTAAATCAGGTCAGCCGTACCGGCCGCACAATTGTTTGCCCAAGCAGATATCGTTGAAAATAAAACCCTTTACATTCAACTGGCGGGGGAGTATGTGGCTGCACGAAGCCACCATACCGACGAACAAAAAAACACATCATCGAACAGAACCAATCGACGAACTAATCGAACATAACCAATCGAGGAAAAGACAAGGACAACAGCTGACACGGTAGGCGAGAATGAGAGCAAGCATTGACTTGCTGTCATTCCAAGTTTTGCGCGTTTTTTTTCTTTCGGTTGGCATATAACAAAAAAGGCATTCTTCGTTCAAACGTCTACGGTGGTGGTGACCTGCTCCTCAAGTGATTAAATTTTAGCGTAATTTAGTACATAAGTTTATTTCGAGTAATGTAATAAAGTTAAGAAAGTTTAACTCATTGTTTTCTTTCGAAGCGTAACGTGGTTCACGACCACAACCTCACTAAATAATTCAATCGGTAGTAGCGACGAGCGGTATGTACAAAGGGCAGGGACGTAATCAATACGAGTTAATGACTCACACTTACTGGGAATTCCAAGTTCATGTGAACAGTTTCAGTTCACAATCCCAAGCATGAAAGTGGTTCAGCGGTTTACCCGGACCTCTCGGTCTAGGCAATACACGTTGATACTTTCATTGTAGCGCGCGTGCAGCCCAGGACATCTAAGGGCATCACAGACCTGTTATTGCTCAATCTCATTATTGCTAGACGCAATTTGTCCATTTAAGAAGCTAGTGTCCTTATAATGGGACAAACAAACAGGTACGGCTCCACTTACATAAACACATTCGAACACTCCTACATTTTACTGTATTCATGAATGAAGGCTATGCATGCTTCAACACCATAATCCTGAAAGCATCTATTTAATATATTTGAGTCTCGTTCGTTATCGGAATTAACCAGACAAATCACTCCACGAACTAAGAACGGCCATGCACCACCACCCATAGATTCGAGAAAGAGCTATCAATCTGTCTTACACACTTATGTTCGGACCTGGTAAGTTTTCCCGTGTTGAGTCAAATTAAGCCGCAGGCTCCACTCCTGGTGGTGCCCTTCCGTCAATTCCTTTAAGTTTCAGCTTTGCAACCATACTTCCCCCGGAGCCCAAAAGCTTTGGTTTCCCGGGAAGCGACTGAGAGAGCCATAGTAGTAGCTACACCCAATTGCTAGCTGGCATCGTTTATGGTTAGAACTAGGGCGGTATCTGATCGCCTTCGAACCTCTAACTTTCGTTCTTGATTAATGAAAACATCTTTGGCAAATGCTTTCGCTTAAGTTAGTCTTACGACGGTCCAAGAATTTCACCTCTCGCGTCGTAATACTAATGCCCCCAAACTGCTTCTATTAATCATTACCTCTTGATCTAAAAACCAATGAAAGTAGAACAGAGGTCTTATTTCATTATTCCATGCACAAAATATTCAGGCATTTGGAGCCTGCTTTAAGCACTCTAATTTGTTCAAAGTAATTGTACCGGCCCACAACAACACTCGATGAAGAGCACTGAAGCAGGTTTAAATAGGAGGTATACATAATAATACAAGTACCATTATATATTAGAACTCCACCGGTAATACGCTTGCATACATAAGGTAATGTACAATCCACAATTATAGTTGTACTACCCGTATGAAGCACAAATTCAACTACGAACGTTTTAACCGCAACAGCTTTAATATACGCTATTGGAGCTGGAATTACCGCGGCTGCTGGCACCAGACTTGCCCTCCAATAGGTCCTTGTTAAAGGATTTAAAGTGTACTCATTCCAATTACAGGGCCTCGGATATGAGTCCTGTATTGTTATTTTTCGTCACTACCTCCCCGAACTGGGAGTGGGTAATTTACGCGCCTGCTGCCTTCCTTAGATGTGGTAGCCGTTTCTCAGGCTCCCTCTCCGGAATCGAACCCTGATTCCCCGTTACCCGTTGCAACCATGGTAGTCCTAGATACTACCATCAATAGTTGATAGGGCAGACATTTGAAAGATCTGTCGTCGGTACAAGACCATACGATCGGCAAATTATCTAGAGTTCAACCATAATTACGATTTCCGAAAAAATCGCTTGGTTTTGGCCTAATAAAAGCACACGTTCCAAAAGGTCCGTGTTTATATTGCATGTATTAGCTCTAGAATTACCACAGTTATCCAAGTAACTGTTAACGATCTAATGAACCATAACTGATATAATGAGCCTTTTGCGGTTTCACTTTCAATTCGTGTGTACTTAGACATGCATGGCTTAATCTTTGAGACAAGCATATAACTACTGGCAGGATCAACCAGAATAATGTTATATTATTATTATTATTTGAAAAAAATTCTTTTGTAAAATAACATTAGATTTTGTCTTTCCCTCCATTTTAATATAATAGAATCAATTGCTCTCATATAAAATGCAGAACAATAGCGCTAATGATTCCTTATATAAGAGTGATACACAAAAATATATATTTCACAAAGGTAGAAAATTACTATAAATATAAAAAATCCATCAAATAAGATCTTATATTATTGATCATATATTATATTTAATAATGCGGGCAAATGCTTTTACTTTCATCCCATTAGGTTATTATTCAATTTGAGACATTAAATTTTTTTTTTCAAAATTGATCATTTTCATACACATTCCCTATAGTAGTTTAGAAACGGCGTTCCAGCATTTGCCTTCTGTCTGGGACTTGACAAAATTTTCTCCCTCATAAAATCGGAAATGTTTTTATTTTGTCTCAAATAACCTTTAATAATGCGGGCAAATGCTTTTACTTTCATTCCATAAGGTTATTATTCGATTTGAGACATAAAAAAATTTTTCTCAAAATCGACCATTTTCATACACATTCCCTATAGTAGTTTAGAAACGGCGTTCCAGCATTTGCCTTCTGTCTGAGACTTAACAAAATTTTCTCCCTCATAAAATCGGAAATGTTTTTATTTTGTCTCAAATAACCTTTAATAATGCGGGCAAATGCTTTTACTTTCATCCCATAAGGTTATTATTCGATTTGAGACATAAAAAATTTTTTCTCAAAATCGATCATTTTCATACACATTCCCTATAGTAGTTTAGAAACGGCGTTCCAGCATTTGCCTTCTGTCTGAGACTTAACAAAATTTTCTCCCTTATAAAATCGGAAATGTTTTTATTTTGTCTCAAATAACCTTTAATAATGCGGGCAAATGCTTTTACTTTCATCCCATAAGGTTATTCTTCAATTTGAGACATAAAAATTTTTTTCTCAAAATCGATCATTTTCATACACATTCCCTATAGTAGTTTAGAAACGGCGTTCCAGCATTTGCCTTCTGTCTGAGACAGCATATAAAACGCTCAAAAGTATTTGAAAATATCGTATAGAACACTGAAAAGTGTTTGAAAACGATAGAAAAGAAGACTTAGAAGTGTTAAACAGTTACATAAGTGATCGTCATCCTATTAGTGACGTATAAAACCATATAAAACGCCCAAAAGTATTTGAACAAATCGTATAGAACACTGAAAAGTGTTTGAAAACGATAGAAAAGAAGACTTAGAAGTGTTAAAAAGGTTACATAAATGATCGTCATCCTATTAGTGACGTATAAAACCATATAAAACGCCCAAAACTATTTAAAAAAATCGTATAGAACACTGAAAAGTGTTTCAAAGCGATAGAAAAGAAGACTTAGAAGTGTTAAACAGTTACATAAATGATCGTCATCCTATTAGTGACGTATAAAAGCATATAAAACACACAAAAGTATTTGAAAAAATCGTATAGAACACTGAAAAGTGTTTGAAAACGATTAAAAAGAAGACTTAGAAGTGTTAAACAGTTACATAAATGATCGTCATCCTATTAGTGACGTATAAAAGCATATACAACACACAAAAGTATTTGAAAAAATCGTATAGAACACTGAAAAGTGTTTGAAAACGATTGAAAAGAAGACTTGGAAGTGTTAAAAAGGTTACATAGATGATCGTCATCCTATTAGTGACATATAAAACCATATAAAACGCCCAAAAGTATTTAAAAACATCGTATAGAACACTGAAAAGTGTTTGAAGACGATAGAAAAGAAGACTTAGAAGTGCTAAACAGTTACATAAGTGATCGTCATCCTATTAGTGACGTATAAAACCATATAAAACGCCCAAAAGTATTTAAAAAAATCGTATAGAACACTGAAAAGTGTTTGAAAACGATTGAAAAGAAGACTTGGAAGTATTAAACAGTTACATAAATGATCGTCATCCTATTAGTGACGTATAAAACCATATAAAACGCCCAAAAGTATTTGAAAATATCGTATAGAACACTGAAAAGTGTTTGAAAGCGATAGAAAAGAAGACTTAGAAGTGTTAAACAGTTACATAAATGATCGTCATCCTATTAGTGACGTATAAAAGCATATAAAACACACAAAAGTATTTGAAAAAATCGTATAGAACACTGAGAAGTGTTTGAAAGCGATAGAAAAAAAGACTTAGAAGTGTTAAACAGTTACATAAATGATCGTCATCCTATTAGTGACGTATAAAACCATATAAAACGCCCAAAAGTATTTGAAAAAATCGTATAGAACACTGAGAAGTGTTTGAAAGCGATAGAAAAAAAGACTTAGAAGTGTTAAACAGTTACATAAATGATCATCATCCTATTAGTGACGTATAAAACCATATAAAACGCCCAAAAGTATTTGAAAAAATCGTATAGAACACTGAAAAATGTTTGAAAACGATAGAAAAGAAGACTTAAAAGTGTTAAAAAGGTTACATAAATGATCGTCATCCTATTAGTGACGTATAAAACCATATAAAACGCTCAAAACTATTTGAAAATATCGTATAGAACACTGAAAAGTGTTTGAAAACGATTGAAAAGAAGACTTAGAAGTGTTAAACAGTTACATAAATGATCGTCATCCTATTAGTGACGTATAAAACCATATAAAACGCCCAAAAGTATTTGAAAACATCGTATAGAACACTGAAAAGTGTTTGAAAACGATAGAAAAGAAGACTTAGAAGTGTTCAACAGTTACATAAATGATCGTCATCCTATTAGTGACGTATAAAACCATATAAAACGCCCAAAAGTATTTGAAAAAATCGTATAGAACACTGAAAAGTGTTTGAAAACGATAGAAAAGAAGACTTGGAAGTGTTAAAAAGGTTACATAAATGATCGTCATCCTATTAGTGACGTATAAAACCATATAAAATGCTCAAAAGTATTTGAAAATATCGTATAGAACACTGAAAAGTGTTTGAAAACGATTGAAAAGAAGACTTAGAAGTGTTAAACAGTTACATAAATGATCGTTATCCTATTAGTGACGTATAAAACCATATAAAACGCCCAAAAGTATTTGAAAACATCGTATAGAACACTGAAAAGTGTTTGAAAACGATAGAAAAGAAGACTTAGAAGTGTTAAACAGTTACATAAATGATCGTTATCCTATTAGTGACGTATAAAAGCATATAAAACACTCAAAAGTATTTGAAAAAATCGTATAGAACACTGAAAAGTGTTTGAAAACGATAGAAAAGAAGACTTAGAATTGTTAAACAGTTACATAAATGATCGTCATCCTATTAGTGACGTATAAAAGCATATAAAACACTCAAAAGTATTTGAAAACATCGTATAGAACACTGAAAAGTGTTTGAAAACGATTGAAAAGAAGACTTAGAAGTGTTAAAAAGGTTACATAAATGATCGTCATCCTATTAGTGACGTATAAAACCATATAAAACGCCCAAAAGTATTTGAAAATATCGTATAGAACACTGAAAAGTGTTTGAAAACGATAGAAAAGAAGACTTAGAAGTGTTAAACAGTTACATAAATGATCGTCATCCTATTAGTGACGTATAAAACCATATAAAACGCCCAAAAGTATTTAAAAAAATCGTATAGAACACTGAAAAGTGTTTGAAAACGATTGAAAAGAAGACTTAGAAGTGTTAAACAGTTACATAAATGATCGTCATCCTATTAGTGACGTATAAAACCATATAAAACGCCCAAAAGTATTTGAAAACATCGTATAGAACACTGAAAAGTGTTTGAAAACGATTGAAAAGAAGACTTAGAAGTGTTAAACAGTTACATAAATGATCGTCATCCTATTAGTGACGTATAAAAGCATATAAAACACTCAAAAGTATTTGAAAAAATCGTATAGAACACTGAAAAGTGTTTGAAAACGATAGAAAAGAAGACTTAGAAGTGTTAAACAGTTACATAAATGATCGTCATCCTATTAGTGACGTATAAAAGCATATAAAACACTCAAAAGTATTTGAAAACATCGTATAGAACACTGAAAAGTGTTTGAAAACGATTGAAAAGAAGACTTAGAAGTGTTAAAAAGGTTACATAAATGATCGTCATCCTATTAGTGACGTATAAAACCATATAAAACGCCCAAAAGTATTTGAAAATATCGTATAGAACACTGAAAAGTGTTTGAAAACGATAGAAAAGAAGACTTAGAAGTGTTAAACAGTTACATAAATGATCGTCATCCTATTAGTGACGTATAAAACCATATAAAACGCCCAAAAGTATTTAAAAAAAATCGTATAGAACACTGAAAAGTGTTTGAAAACGATTGAAAAGAAGACTTGGAAGTGTTAAAAAGGTTACATAAATGATCGTCATCCTATTAGTGACGTATAAAACCATATAAAACGCCCAAAAGTATTTGAAAAAATCGTATAGAACACTGAAAAGTGTTTGAAAACGATAGAAAAGAAGACTTAGAAGTGTTAAACAGTTACATAAATGATCGTCATCCTATTAGTGACGTATAAAACCATATAAAACGCCCAAAAGTATTTGAAAACATCGTATAGAACACTGAAAAGTGTTTGAAAACGATAGAAAAGAAGACTTAGAAGTGTTAAACAGTTACATAAATGATCGTCATCCTATTAGTGACGTATAAAACCATATAAAACGCCCAAAAGTATTTAAAAAAATCGTATAGAACACTGAAAAGTGTTTGAAAGCGATAGAAAAGAAGACTTAGAAGTGTTAAACAGTTACATAAATGATCGTCATCCTATTAGTGACGTATAAAAGCATATAAAACACTCAAAAGTATTTGAAAACATCGTATAGAACACTGAAAAGTGTTTGAAAACGATTGAAAAGAAGACTTAGAAGTGTTAAAAAGGTTACATAAATGATCGTCATCCTATTAGTGACGTATAAAACCATATAAAACGCCCAAAAGTATTTGAAAATATCGTATAGAACACTGAAAAGTGTTTGAAAACGATAGAAAAGAAGACTTAGAAGTGTTAAACAGTTACATAAATGATCGTCATCCTATTAGTGACGTATAAAACCATATAAAACGCCCAAAAGTATTTAAAAAAATCGTATAGAACACTGAAAAGTGTTTGAAAACGATTGAAAAGAAGACTTGGAAGTGTTAAAAAGGTTACATAAATGATCGTCATCCTATTAGTGACGTATAAAACCATATAAAACGCCCAAAAGTATTTGAAAAAATCGTATAGAACACTGAAAAGTGTTTGAAAGCGATAGAAAAGAAGACTTAGAAGTGTTAAACAGTTACATAAATGATCGTCATCCTATTAGTGACGTATAAAACCATATAAAACGCCCAAAAGTATTTGAAAACATCGTATAGAACACTGAAAAGTGTTTGAAAACGATTGAAAAGAAGACTTAGAAGTGTTAAACAGTTACATAAATGATCGTCATCCTATTAGTGACGTATAAAAGCATATAAAACACTCAAAAGTATTTGAAAAAATCGTATAGAACACTGAAAAGTGTTTGAAAACGATAGAAAAGAAGACTTAGAAGTGTTAAACAGTTACATAAATGATCGTCATCCTATTAGTGACGTATAAAAGCATATAAAACACTCAAAAGTATTTGAAAACATCGTATAGAACACTGAAAAGTGTTTGAAAACGATTGAAAAGAAGACTTAGAAGTGTTAAAAAGGTTACATAAATGATCGTCATCCTATTAGTGACGTATAAAACCATATAAAACGCCCAAAAGTATTTGAAAACATCGTATAGAACACTGAAAAGTGTTTGAAAGCGATAGAAAAGAAGACTTAGAAGTGTTAAACAGTTACATAAATGATCGTCATCCTATTAGTGACGTATAAAAGCATATAAAACACACAATAGTATTTGAAAAAATCGTATAGAACACTGAAAAGTGTTTGAAAGCGATAGAAAAGAAGACTTAGAAGTGTTAAACAGTTACATAAATGATCGTCATCCTATTAGTGACGTATAAAAGCATATAAAACACACAAAAGTATTTGAAAAAATCGTATAGAACACTGAAAAGTGTTTGAAAGCGATAGAAAAGAAGACTTAGAAGTGTTAAACAGTTACATAAATGATCGTCATCCTACTAGTGACGTATAAAAGCATATACAACACACAAAAGTATTTGAAAAAATCGTATAGAACGCTGAAAAGTGTTTGAAAACGATAGAAAAGAAGACTTAGAAGTGTTAAACAGTTACATAAGTGATCGTCATCCTATTAGTGACGTATAAAAGCATATAAAACACACAAAAGTATTTGAAAAAAATTGTATAGAACACTGAGAAGTGTTTGAAAACGATAGAAAAGAAGACTTAGAAGTGTTAAACAGTTACATAAATGATCGTCATCCTATCAGTGACGTATAAAACCATATAAAACGCCCAAAAGTATTTGAACAAATCGTATAGAACACTGAAAAGTGTTTGAAAACGATAGAAAAGAAGACTTAGAAGTGTTAAAAAGGTTACATAAATGATCGTCATCCTATTAGTGACGTATAAAACCATATAAAACGCCCAAAAGTATTTGAAAAAATCGTATAGAACACTGAGAAGTGTTTGAAAGCGATAGAAAAAAAGACTTAGAAGTGTTAAACAGTTACATAAATGATCGTCATCCTATTAGTGACGTATAAAAGCATATAAAACACTCAAAAGTATTTGAAAACATCGTATAGAACACTGAAAAGTGTTTGAAAACGATTGAAAAGAAGACTTAGAAGTGTTAAAAAGGTTACATAAATGATCGTCATCCTATTAGTGACGTATAAAACCATATAAAACGCCCAAAAGTATTTGAAAAAATCGTATAGAACACTGAGAAGTGTTTGAAAGCGATAGAAAAAAAGACTTAGAAGTGTTAAACAGTTACATAAATGATCGTCATCCTATTAGTGACGTATAAAACCATATAAAACGCCCAAAAGTATTTAAAAAAATCGTATAGAACACTGAAAAGTGTTTGAAAGCGATAGAAAAGAAGACTTAGAAGTGTTAAACAGTTACATAAATGATCGTCATCCTATTAGTGACGTATAAAAGCATATAAAACACTCAAAAGTATTTGAAAACATCGTATAGAACACTGAAAAGTGTTTGAAAACGATTGAAAAGAAGACTTAGAAGTGTTAAAAAGGTTACATAAATGATCGTCATCCTATTAGTGACGTATAAAACCATATAAAACGCCCAAAAGTATTTGAAAATATCGTATAGAACACTGAAAAGTGTTTGAAAACGATAGAAAAGAAGACTTAGAAGTGTTAAACAGTTACATAAATGATCGTCATCCTATTAGTGACGTATAAAACCATATAAAACGCCCAAAAGTATTTAAAAAAATCGTATAGAACACTGAAAAGTGTTTGAAAACGATTGAAAAGAAGACTTGGAAGTGTTAAAAAGGTTACATAAATGATCGTCATCCTATTAGTGACGTATAAAACCATATAAAACGCCCAAAAGTATTTGAAAAAATCGTATAGAACACTGAAAAGTGTTTGAAAACGATAGAAAAGAAGACTTAGAAGTGTTAAACAGTTACATAAATGATCGTCATCCTATTAGTGACGTATAAAAGCATATAAAACACTCAAAAGTATTTGAAAACATCGTATAGAACACTGAAAAGTGTTTGAAAACGATTGAAAAGAAGACTTAGAAGTGTTAAAAAGGTTACTTAAATGATCGTCATCCTATTAGTGACGTATAAAACCATATAAAACGCCCAAAAGTATTTGAAAACATCGTATAGAACACTGAAAAGTGTTTGAAAGCGATAGAAAAGAAGACTTAGAAGTGTTAAACAGTTACATAAATGATCGTCATCCTATTAGTGACGTATAAAAGCATATAAAACACACAATAGTATTTGAAAAAATCGTATAAAACACTGAAAAGTGTTTGAAAGCGATAGAAAAGAAGACTTAGAAGTGTTAAACAGTTACATAAATGATCGTCATCCTATTAGTGACGTATAAAAGCATATAAAACACACAAAAGTATTTGAAAAAATCGTATAGAACACTGAAAAGTGTTTGAAAGCGATAGAAAAGAAGACTTAGAAGTGTTAAACAGTTACATAAATGATCGTCATCCTACTAGTGACGTATAAAAGCATATACAACACACAAAAGTATTTGAAAAAATCGTATAGAACGCTGAAAAGTGTTTGAAAACGATAGAAAAGAAGACTTAGAAGTGTTAAACAGTTACATAAGTGATCGTCATCCTATTAGTGACGTATAAAAGCATATAAAACACACAAAAGTATTTGAAAAAAATTGTATAGAACACTGAGAAGTGTTTGAAAACGATAGAAAAGAAGACTTAGAAGTGTTAAACAGTTACATAAATGATCGTCATCCTATCAGTGACGTATAAAACCATATAAAACGCCCAAAAGTATTTGAACAAATCGTATAGAACACTGAAAAGTGTTTGAAAACGATAGAAAAGAAGACTTAGAAGTGTTAAAAAGGTTACATAAATGATCGTCATCCTATTAGTGACGTATAAAACCATATAAAACGCCCAAAAGTATTTGAAAAAATCGTATAGAACACTGAGAAGTGTTTGAAAGCGATAGAAAAAAAGACTTAGAAGTGTTAAACAGTTACATAAATGATCGTCATCCTATTAGTGACGTATAAAAGCATATAAAACACTCAAAAGTATTTGAAAACATCGTATAGAACACTGAAAAGTGTTTGAAAACGATTGAAAAGAAGACTTAGAAGTGTTAAAAAGGTTACATAAATGATCGTCATCCTATTAGTGACGTATAAAACCATATAAAACGCCCAAAAGTATTTGAAAAAATCGTATAGAACACTGAGAAGTGTTTGAAAGCGATAGAAAAAAAGACTTAGAAGTGTTAAACAGTTACATAAATGATCGTCATCCTATTAGTGACGTATAAAACCATATAAAACGCCCAAAAGTATTTAAAAAAATCGTATAGAACACTGAAAAGTGTTTGAAAGCGATAGAAAAGAAGACTTAGAAGTGTTAAACAGTTACATAAATGATCGTCATCCTATTAGTGACGTATAAAAGCATATAAAACACTCAAAAGTATTTGAAAACATCGTATAGAACACTGAAAAGTGTTTGAAAACGATTGAAAAGAAGACTTAGAAGTGTTAAAAAGGTTACATAAATGATCGTCATCCTATTAGTGACGTATAAAACCATATAAAACGCCCAAAAGTATTTGAAAATATCGTATAGAACACTGAAAAGTGTTTGAAAACGATAGAAAAGAAGACTTAGAAGTGTTAAACAGTTACATAAATGATCGTCATCCTATTAGTGACGTATAAAACCATATAAAACGCCCAAAAGTATTTAAAAAAATCGTATAGAACACTGAAAAGTGTTTGAAAACGATTGAAAAGAAGACTTGGAAGTGTTAAAAAGGTTACATAAATGATCGTCATCCTATTAGTGACGTATAAAACCATATAAAACGCCCAAAAGTATTTGAAAAAATCGTATAGAACACTGAAAAGTGTTTGAAAACGATAGAAAAGAAGACTTAGAAGTGTTAAACAGTTACATAAATGATCGTCATCCTATTAGTGACGTATAAAAGCATATAAAACACTCAAAAGTATTTGAAAACATCGTATAGAACACTGAAAAGTGTTTGAAAACGATTGAAAAGAAGACTTAGAAGTGTTAAAAAGGTTACTTAAATGATCGTCATCCTATTAGTGACGTATAAAACCATATAAAACGCCCAAAAGTATTTGAAAACATCGTATAGAACACTGAAAAGTGTTTGAAAGCGATAGAAAAGAAGACTTAGAAGTGTTAAACAGTTACATAAATGATCGTCATCCTATTAGTGACGTATAAAAGCATATAAAACACACAATAGTATTTGAAAAAATCGTATAAAACACTGAAAAGTGTTTGAAAGCGATAGAAAAGAAGACTTAGAAGTGTTAAACAGTTACATAAATGATCGTCATCCTATTAGTGACGTATAAAAGCATATAAAACACACAAAAGTATTTGAAAAAATCGTATAGAACACTGAAAAGTGTTTGAAAGCGATAGAAAAGAAGACTTAGAAGTGTTAAACAGTTACATAAATGATCGTCATCCTACTAGTGACGTATAAAAGCATATACAACACACAAAAGTATTTGAAAAAATCGTATAGAACGCTGAAAAGTGTTTGAAAACGATAGAAAAGAAGACTTAGAAGTGTTAAACAGTTACATAAGTGATCGTCATCCTATTAGTGACGTATAAAAGCATATAAAACACACAAAAGTATTTGAAAAAAATTGTATAGAACACTGAGAAGTGTTTGAAAACGATAGAAAAGAAGACTTAGAAGTGTTAAACAGTTACATAAATGATCGTCATCCTATCAGTGACGTATAAAACCATATAAAACGCCCAAAAGTATTTGAAAACATCGTATAGAACACTGAAAAGTGTTTGAAAACGATAGAAAAGAAGACTTAGAAGTGTTAAACAGTTACATAAATGATCGTCATCCTATTAGTGACGTATAAAACCATATAAAACGCCCAAAAGTGTTTGAAAAAATCGTATAGAACACTGAAAAGTGTTTGAAAACGATTGAAAAGAAGACTTAGAAGTGTTAAACAGTTACATAAATGATCGTCATCCTATTAGTGACGTATAAAAGCATATAAAACGCCCAAAAGTATTTGAAAACATCGTATAGAACACTGAAAAGTGTTTGAAAACGATAGAAAAGAAGACTTAGAAGTGTTAAACAGCCCAAAAGTATTTGAAAAAATCGTATAGAACACTGAAAAGTGTTTGAAAACGATAGAAAAGAAGACTTGGAAGTGTTAAACAGTTACATAAATGATCGTCATCCTATTAGTGACGTATAAAACCATATAAAACGCCCAAAAGTATTTGAAAACATCGTATAGAACACTGAAAAGTGTTTGAAAACGATAGAAAAGAAGACTTAGAAGTGTTAAACAGTTACATAAATGATCGTCATCCTATTAGTGACGTATAAAACCATATAAAACGCCCAAAAGTATTTGAAAACATCGTATAGAACACTGAAAAGTGTTTGAAAGCGATAGAAAAGAAGACTTAGAAGTGTTAAACAGTTACATAAATGATCGTCATCCTATTAGTGACGTATAAAAGCATATAAAACACACAATAGTATTTGAAAAAATCGTATAGAACACTGAAAAGTGTTTGAAAGCGATAGAAAAGAAGACTTAGAAGTGTTAAACAGTTACATAAATGATCGTCATCCTATTAGTGACGTATAAAAGCATATAAAACACACAAAAGTATTTGAAAAAATCGTATAGAACACTGAAAAGTGTTTGAAAGCGATAGAAAAGAAGACTTAGAAGTGTTAAACAGTTACATAAATGATCGTCATCCTACTAGTGACGTATAAAAGCATATACAACACACAAAAGTATTTGAAAAAATCGTATAGAACGCTGAAAAGTGTTTGAAAACGATAGAAAAGAAGACTTAGAAGTGTTAAACAGTTACATAAGTGATCGTCATCCTATTAGTGACGTATAAAAGCATATAAAACACACAAAAGTATTTGAAAAAAATTGTATAGAACACTGAAAAGTGTTTGAAAACGATAGAAAAGAAGACTTAGAAGTGTTAAAAAGGTTACATAAATGATCGTCATCCTATTAGTGACGTATAAAACCATATAAAACGCCCAAAAGTATTTGAAAAAATCGTATAGAACACTGAGAAGTGTTTGAAAGCGATAGAAAAAAAGACTTAGAAGTGTTAAACAGTTACATAAATGATCGTCATCCTATTAGTGACGTATAAAAGCATATAAAACACTCAAAAGTATTTGAAAACATCGTATAGAACACTGAAAAGTGTTTGAAAACGATTGAAAAGAAGACTTAGAAGTGTTAAAAAGGTTACATAAATGATCGTCATCCTATTAGTGACGTATAAAACCATATAAAACGCCCAAAAGTATTTGAAAAAATCGTATAGAACACTGAGAAGTGTTTGAAAGCGATAGAAAAAAAGACTTAGAAGTGTTAAACAGTTACATAAATGATCGTCATCCTATTAGTGACGTATAAAACCATATAAAACGCCCAAAAGTATTTAAAAAAATCGTATAGAACACTGAAAAGTGTTTGAAAGCGATAGAAAAGAAGACTTAGAAGTGTTAAACAGTTACATAAATGATCGTCATCCTATTAGTGACGTATAAAAGCATATAAAACACTCAAAAGTATTTGAAAACATCGTATAGAACACTGAAAAGTGTTTGAAAACGATTGAAAAGAAGACTTAGAAGTGTTAAAAAGGTTACATAAATGATCGTCATCCTATTAGTGACGTATAAAACCATATAAAACGCCCAAAAGTATTTGAAAATATCGTATAGAACACTGAAAAGTGTTTGAAAACGATAGAAAAGAAGACTTAGAAGTGTTAAACAGTTACATAAATGATCGTCATCCTATTAGTGACGTATAAAACCATATAAAACGCCCAAAAGTATTTAAAAAAATCGTATAGAACACTGAAAAGTGTTTGAAAACGATTGAAAAGAAGACTTGGAAGTGTTAAAAAGGTTACATAAATGATCGTCATCCTATTAGTGACGTATAAAACCATATAAAACGCCCAAAAGTATTTGAAAAAATCGTATAGAACACTGAAAAGTGTTTGAAAACGATAGAAAAGAAGACTTAGAAGTGTTAAACAGTTACATAAATGATCGTCATCCTATTAGTGACGTATAAAAGCATATAAAACACTCAAAAGTATTTGAAAACATCGTATAGAACACTGAAAAGTGTTTGAAAACGATTGAAAAGAAGACTTAGAAGTGTTAAAAAGGTTACTTAAATGATCGTCATCCTATTAGTGACGTATAAAACCATATAAAACGCCCAAAAGTATTTGAAAACATCGTATAGAACACTGAAAAGTGTTTGAAAGCGATAGAAAAGAAGACTTAGAAGTGTTAAACAGTTACATAAATGATCGTCATCCTATTAGTGACGTATAAAAGCATATAAAACACACAATAGTATTTGAAAAAATCGTATAAAACACTGAAAAGTGTTTGAAAGCGATAGAAAAGAAGACTTAGAAGTGTTAAACAGTTACATAAATGATCGTCATCCTATTAGTGACGTATAAAAGCATATAAAACACACAAAAGTATTTGAAAAAATCGTATAGAACACTGAAAAGTGTTTGAAAGCGATAGAAAAGAAGACTTAGAAGTGTTAAACAGTTACATAAATGATCGTCATCCTACTAGTGACGTATAAAAGCATATACAACACACAAAAGTATTTGAAAAAATCGTATAGAACGCTGAAAAGTGTTTGAAAACGATAGAAAAGAAGACTTAGAAGTGTTAAACAGTTACATAAGTGATCGTCATCCTATTAGTGACGTATAAAAGCATATAAAACACACAAAAGTATTTGAAAAAAATTGTATAGAACACTGAGAAGTGTTTGAAAACGATAGAAAAGAAGACTTAGAAGTGTTAAACAGTTACATAAATGATCGTCATCCTATCAGTGACGTATAAAACCATATAAAACGCCCAAAAGTATTTGAAAACATCGTATAGAACACTGAAAAGTGTTTGAAAACGATAGAAAAGAAGACTTAGAAGTGTTAAACAGTTACATAAATGATCGTCATCCTATTAGTGACGTATAAAACCATATAAAACGCCCAAAAGTGTTTGAAAAAATCGTATAGAACACTGAAAAGTGTTTGAAAACGATTGAAAAGAAGACTTAGAAGTGTTAAACAGTTACATAAATGATCGTCATCCTATTAGTGACGTATAAAAGCATATAAAACGCCCAAAAGTATTTGAAAACATCGTATAGAACACTGAAAAGTGTTTGAAAACGATAGAAAAGAAGACTTAGAAGTGTTAAACAGCCCAAAAGTATTTGAAAAAATCGTATAGAACACTGAAAAGTGTTTGAAAACGATAGAAAAGAAGACTTGGAAGTGTTAAACAGTTACATAAATGATCGTCATCCTATTAGTGACGTATAAAACCATATAAAACGCCCAAAAGTATTTGAAAACATCGTATAGAACACTGAAAAGTGTTTGAAAACGATAGAAAAGAAGACTTAGAAGTGTTAAACAGTTACATAAATGATCGTCATCCTATTAGTGACGTATAAAACCATATAAAACGCCCAAAAGTATTTAAAAAAATCGTATAGAACACTGAAAAGTGTTTGAAAACGATTGAAAAGAAGACTTGGAAGTGTTAAAAAGGTTACATAAATGATCGTCATCCTATTAGTGACGTATAAAACCATATAAAACGCCCAAAAGTATTTGAAAAAATCGTATAGAACACTGAAAAGTGTTTGAAAACGATAGAAAAGAAGACTTAGAAGTGTTAAACAGTTACATAAATGATCGTCATCCTATTAGTGACGTATAAAACCATAAAAAACGCCCAAAAGTATTTGAAAACATCGTATAGAACACTGAAAAGTGTTTGAAAACGATAGAAAAGAAGACTTAGAAGTGTTAAACAGTTACATAAATGATCGTCATCCTATTAGTGACGTATAAAACCATATAAAACGCCCAAAAGTATTTAAAAAAATCGTATAGAACACTGAAAAGTGTTTGAAAACGATTGAAAAGAAGACTTAGAAGTGTTAAACAGTTACATAAATGATCGTCATCCTATTAGTGACGTATAAAAGCATATAAAACGCTCAAAAGTGTTTGAAAATATCGTATAGAACACTGAAAAGTGTTTGAAAACGATTGAAAAGAAGACTTAGAAGTGTTAAACAGTTACATAAATGATCGTCATCCTATTAGTGACGTATAAAAGCATATAAAACGCTCAAAAGTATTTGAAAATATCGTATAGAACACTGAAAAGTGTTTGAAAACGATTGAAAAGAAGACTTAGAAGTGTTAAAAAGGTTACATAAATGATCGTCATCCTATTAGTGACGTATAAAACCATATAAAACGCCCAAAAGTGTTTGAAAAAATCGTATAGAACACTGAAAAGTGTTTGAAAACGATTGAAAAGAAGACTTAGAAGTGTTAAACAGTTACATAAATGATCGTCATCCTATTAATGACGTATAAAACCATATAAAACGCCCAAAAGTATTTGAAAACATCGTATAGAACACTGAAAAGTGTTTGAAAACGATAGAAAAGAAGACTTAGAAGTGTTAAACAGTTACATAAATGATCGTCATCCTATTAGTGACGTATAAAAGCATATAAAACGCCCAAAAGTATTTGAAAACATCGTATAGAACACTGAAAAGTGTTTGAAAACGATTGAAAAGAAGACTTAGAAGTGTTAAACAGTTACATAAATGATCGTCATCCTATTAGTGACGTATAAAACCATATAAAACGCCCAAAAGTATTTAAAAAAATCGTATAGAACACTGAAAAGTGTTTGAAAACGATTGAAAAGAAGACTTAGAAGTGTTAAACAGTTACATAAATGATCGTCATCCTATTAGTGACGTATAAAACCATATAAAACGCTCAAAAGTGTTTGAAAAAATCGTATAGAACACTGAAAAGTGTTTGAAAACGATTGAAAAGAAGACTTAGAAGTGTTAAACAGTTACATAAATGATCGTCATCCTATTAGTGACGTATAAAAGCATATAAAACGCTCAAAAGTATTTGAAAATATCGTATAGAACACTGAAAAGTGTTTGAAAACGATTGAAAAGAAGACTTAGAAGTGTTAAACAGTTACATAAATGATCGTCATCCTATTAGTGACGTATAAAACCATATAAAACGCCCAAAAGTGTTTGAAAACATCGTATAGAACACTGAAAAGTGTTTGAAAACGATAGAAAAGAAGACTTAGAAGTGTTAAACAGTTACATAAATGATCGTCATCCTATTAGTGACGTATAAAACCATATAAAACGCCCAAAAGTGTTTGAAAAAATCGTATAGAACACTGAAAAGTGTTTGAAAACGATTGAAAAGAAGACTTAGAAGTGTTAAACAGTTACATAAATGATCGTCATCCTATTAATGACGTATAAAACCATATAAAACGCCCAAAAGTATTTGAAAACATCGTATAGAACACTGAAAAGTGTTTGAAAACGATAGAAAAGAAGACTTAGAAGTGTTAAACAGTTACATAAATGATCGTCATCCTATTAGTGACGTATAAAACCATATAAAACGCCCAAAAGTATTTGAAAAAATCGTATAGAACACTGAAAAGTGTTTGAAAACGATAGAAAAGAAGACTTGGAAGTGTTAAACAGTTACATAAATGATCGTCATCCTATTAGTGACGTATAAAACCATATAAAACGCCCAAAAGTATTTGAAAACATCGTATAGAACACTGAAAAGTGTTTGAAAACGATAGAAAAGAAGACTTAGAAGTGTTAAACAGTTACATAAATGATCGTCATCCTATTAGTGACGTATAAAACCATATAAAACGCCCAAAAGTATTTAAAAAAATCGTATAGAACACTGAAAAGTGTTTGAAAACGATAGAAAAGAAGACTTGGAAGTGTTAAACAGTTACATAAATGATCGTCATCCTATTAGTGACGTATAAAACCATATAAAACGCCCAAAAGTATTTGAAAAAATCGTATAGAACACTGAAAAGTGTTTGAAAACGATAGAAAAGAAGACTTGGAAGTGTTAAACAGTTACATAAATGATCGTCATCCTATTAGTGACGTATAAAACCATATAAAACGCCCAAAAGTATTTGAAAAAATCGTATAGAACACTGAAAAGTGTTTGAAAACGATAGAAAAGAAGACTTGGAAGTGTTAAACAGTTACATAAATGATCGTCATCCTACTAGTGACGTATAAAAGCATATACAACACACAAACGTATTTGAAAAAATCGTATAGAACGCTGAAAAGTGTTTGAAAACGATAGAAAAGAAGACTTGGAAGTGTTAAACAGTTACATAAATGATCGTCATCCTATTAGTGACGTATAAAACCATATAAAACGCCCAAAAGTATTTGAAAAAATCGTATAGAACACTGAAAAGTGTTTGAAAACGATAGAAAAGAAGACTTGGAAGTGTTAAACAGTTACATAAATGATCGTCATCCTATTAGTGACGTATAAAACCATATAAAACGCCCAAAAGTATTTGAAAACATCGTATAGAACACTGAAAAGTGTTTGAAAACGATAGAAAAGAAGACTTGGAAGTGTTAAACAGTTACATAAATGATCGTCATCCTATTAGTGACGTATAAAACCATATAAAACGCCCAAAAGTATTTAAAAAAATCGTATAGAACACTGAAAAGTGTTTGAAAACGATTGAAAAGAAGACTTGGAAGTGTTAAAAAGGTTACATAAATGATCGTCATCCTATTAGTGACGTATAAAACCATATAAAACGCCCAAAAGTATTTGAAAAAATCGTATAGAACACTGAAAAGTGTTTGAAAACGATAGAAAAGAAGACTTGGAAGTGTTAAACAGTTACATAAATGATCGTCATCCTACTAGTGACGTATAAAAGCATATACAACACACAAAAGTATTTGAAAAAATCGTATAGAACGCTGAAAAGTGTTTGAAAACGATAGAAAAGAAGACTTAGAAGTGTTAAACAGTTACATAAATGATCGTCATCCTATTAGTGACGTATAAAACCATATAAAACGCCCAAAAGTATTTGAAAAAATCGTATAGAACACTGAAAAGTGTTTGAAAACGATAGAAAAGAAGACTTGGAAGTGTTAAACAGTTACATAAATGATCGTCATCCTATTAGTGACGTATAAAATCATATAAAACGCCCAAAAGTATTTGAAAACATCGTATAGAACACTGAAAAGTGTTTGAAAACGATAGAAAAGAAGACTTAGAAGTGTTAAACAGTTACATAAATGATCGTCATCCTATTAGTGACGTATAAAACCATATAAAACGCCCAAAAGTATTTAAAAAAATCGTATAGAACACTGAAAAGTGTTTGAAAACGATTGAAAAGAAGACTTAGAAGTGTTAAACAGTTACATAAATGATCGTCATCCTATTAGTGACGTATAAAACCATATAAAACGCCCAAAAGTGTTTGAAAAAATCGTATAGAACACTGAAAAGTGTTTGAAAACGATTGAAAAGAAGACTTAGAAGTGTTAAACAGTTACATAAATGATCGTCATCCTATTAGTGACGTATAAAAGCATATAAAACGCTCAAAAGTATTTGAAAATATCGTATAGAACACTGAAAAGTGTTTGAAAACGATTGAAAAGAAGACTTAGAAGTGTTAAAAAGGTTACATAAATGATCGTCATCCTATTAGTGACGTATAAAACCATATAAAACGCCCAAAAGTGTTTGAAAAAATCGTATAGAACACTGAAAAGTGTTTGAAAACGATTGAAAAGAAGACTTAGAAGTGTTAAACAGTTACATAAATGATCGTCATCCTATTAGTGACGTATAAAACCATATAAAACGCCCAAAAGTATTTGAAAACATCGTATAGAACACTGAAAAGTGTTTGAAAGCGATAGAAAAGAAGACTTAGAAGTGTTAAACAGTAACATAAATGATCGTCATCCTATTAGTGACGTATAAAAGCATATAAAACACACAAAAGTATTTGAAAAAATCGTATAGAACACTGAAAAGTGTTTGAAAGCGATAGAAAAGAAGACTTGGAAGTGTTAAACAGTTACATAAATGATCGTCATCCTATTAGTGACGTATAAAAGCATATAAAACACTCAAAAGTATTTGAAAACATCGTATAGAACACTGAAAAGTGTTTGAAAACGATTGAAAAGAAGACTTAGAAGTGTTAAAAAGGTTACATAAATGATCGTCATCCTATTAGTGACGTATAAAACCATATAAAACGCCCAAAAGTATTTGAAAAAATCGTATAGAACACTGAAAAGTGTTTGAAAACGATAGAAAAGAAGACTTGGAAGTGTTAAACAGTTACATAAATGATCGTCATCCTATTAGTGACGTATAAAACCATATAAAACGCCCAAAAGTATTTAAAAAAATCGTATAGAACACTGAAAAGTGTTTGAAAACGATTGAAAAGAAGACTTGGAAGTGTTAAAAAGGTTACATAAATGATCGTCATCCTATTAGTGACGTATAAAACCATATAAAACGCCCAAAAGTATTTGAAAAAATCGTATAGAACACTGAAAAGTGTTTGAAAACGATAGAAAAGAAGACTTGGAAGTGTTAAACAGTTACATAAATGATCGTCATCCTACTAGTGACGTATAAAAGCATATACAACACACAAAAGTATTTGAAAAAATCGTATAGAACGCTGAAAAGTGTTTGAAAACGATAGAAAAGAAGACTTAGAAGTGTTAAACAGTTACATAAATGATCGTCATCCTATTAGTGACGTATAAAACCATATAAAACGCCCAAAAGTATTTGAAAAAATCGTATAGAACACTGAAAAGTGTTTGAAAACGATAGAAAAGAAGACTTGGAAGTGTTAAACAGTTACATAAATGATCGTCATCCTATTAGTGACGTATAAAATCATATAAAACGCCCAAAAGTATTTGAAAACATCGTATAGAACACTGAAAAGTGTTTGAAAACGATAGAAAAGAAGACTTAGAAGTGTTAAACAGTTACATAAATGATCGTCATCCTATTAGTGACGTATAAAACCATATAAAACGCCCAAAAGTATTTAAAAAAATCGTATAGAACACTGAAAAGTGTTTGAAAACGATTGAAAAGAAGACTTAGAAGTGTTAAACAGTTACATAAATGATCGTCATCCTATTAGTGACGTATAAAACCATATAAAACGCCCAAAAGTGTTTGAAAAAATCGTATAGAACACTGAAAAGTGTTTGAAAACGATTGAAAAGAAGACTTAGAAGTGTTAAACAGTTACATAAATGATCGTCATCCTATTAGTGACGTATAAAAGCATATAAAACGCTCAAAAGTATTTGAAAATATCGTATAGAACACTGAAAAGTGTTTGAAAACGATTGAAAAGAAGACTTAGAAGTGTTAAAAAGGTTACATAAATGATCGTCATCCTATTAGTGACGTATAAAACCATATAAAACGCCCAAAAGTGTTTGAAAAAATCGTATAGAACACTGAAAAGTGTTTGAAAACGATTGAAAAGAAGACTTAGAAGTGTTAAACAGTTACATAAATGATCGTCATCCTATTAGTGACGTATAAAACCATATAAAACGCCCAAAAGTATTTGAAAACATCGTATAGAACACTGAAAAGTGTTTGAAAGCGATAGAAAAGAAGACTTAGAAGTGTTAAACAGTAACATAAATGATCGTCATCCTATTAGTGACGTATAAAAGCATATAAAACACACAAAAGTATTTGAAAAAATCGTATAGAACACTGAAAAGTGTTTGAAAGCGATAGAAAAGAAGACTTGGAAGTGTTAAACAGTTACATAAATGATCGTCATCCTATTAGTGACGTATAAAAGCATATAAAACACACAAAAGTATTTGAAAAAATCGTATAGAACACTGAAAAGTGTTTGAAAGCGATAGAAAAGAAGACTTAGAAGTGTTAAACAGTTACATAAATGATCGTCATCCTACTAGTGACGTATAAAAGCATATACAACACACAAAAGTATTTGAAAAAATCGTATAGAACGCTGAAAAGTGTTTGAAAACGATAGAAAAGAAGACTTAGAAGTGTTAAACAGTTACATAAGTGATCGTCATCCTATTAGTGACGTATAAAAGCATATAAAACACACAAAAGTATTTGAAAAAATCGTATAGAACACTGAGAAGTGTTTGAAAACGATAGAAAAGAAGACTTAGAAGTGTTAAACAGTTACATAAATGATCGTCATCCTATTAGTGACGTATAAAACCATATAAAACGCCCAAAAGTATTTGAAAACATCGTATAGAACACTGAAAAGTGTTTGAAAACGATTGAAAAGAAGACTTAGAAGTGTTAAACAGTTACATAAATGATCGTCATCCTATTAGTGACGTATAAAACCATATAAAACGCCCAAAAGTATTTGAAAACATCGTATAGAACACTGAAAAGTGTTTGAAAACGATAGAAAAGAAGACTTAGAAGTGTTAAACAGTTACATAAATGATCGTCATCCTATTAGTGACGTATAAAACCATATAAAACGCCCAAAAGTGTTTGAAAAAATCGTATAGAACACTGAAAAGTGTTTGAAAACGATTGAAAAGAAGACTTAGAAGTGTTAAACAGTTACATAAATGATCGTCATCCTATTAGTGACGTATAAAAGCATATAAAACGCTCAAAAGTATTTGAAAATATCGTATAGAACACTGAAAAGTGTTTGAAAACGATAGAAAAGAAGACTTAGAAGTGTTAAACAGTTACATAAATGATCGTCATCCTATTAGTGACGTATAAAACCATATAAAACGCCCAAAAGTATTTGAAAACATCGTATAGAACACTGAAAAGTGTTTGAAAACGATTGAAAAGAAGACTTAGAAGTGTTAAACAGTTACATAAATGATCGTCATCCTATTAGTGACGTATAAAACCATATAAAACGCCCAAAAGTATTTGAAAATATCGTATAGAACACTGAAAAGTGTTTGAAAACGATAGAAAAGAAGACTTAGAAGTGTTTAACAGTTACATAAATGATCGTCATCCTATTAGTGACGTATAAAAGCATATAAAACACTCAAAAGTATTTGAAAAAATCGTATAGAACACTGAAAAGTGTTTGAAAACGATAGAAAAGAAGACTTAGAATTGTTAAACAGTTACATAAATGATCGTCATCCTATTAGTGACGTATAAAAGCATATAAAACACTCAAAAGTATTTGAAAACATCGTATAGAACACTGAAAAGTGTTTCAAAACGATTGAAAAGAAGACTTAGAAGTGTTAAAAAGGTTACATAAATGATCGTCATCCTATTAGTGACGTATAAAACCATATAAAACACCCAAAAGTATTTGAAAATATCGTATAGAACACTGAAAAGTGTTTGAAAACGATAGAAAAGAAGACTTAGAAGTGTTAAACAGTTACATAAATGATCGTCATCCTATTAGTGACGTATAAAACCATATAAAACGCCCAAAAGTATTTAAAAAAATCATATAGAACACTGAAAAGTGTTTGAAAACGATTGAAAAGAAGACTTAGAAGTGTTAAACAGTTACATTAATGATCGTCATCCTATTAGTGACGTATAAAACCATATAAAACGCCCAAAAGTATTTGAAAACATCGTATAGAACACTGAAAAGTGTTTGAAAACGATTGAAAAGAAGACTTAGAAGTGTTAAACAGTTACATAAATGATCGTCATCCTATTAGTGACGTATAAAACCATATAAAACGCCCAAAAGTATTTGAAAACATCGTATAGAACACTGAAAAGTGTTTGAAAACGATAGAAAAGAAGACTTAGAAGTGTTAAACAGTTACATAAATGATCGTCATCCTATTAGTGACGTATAAAACCATATAAAACGCCCAAAAGTGTTTGAAAAAATCGTATAGAACACTGAAAAGTGTTTGAAAACGATTGAAAAGAAGACTTAGAAGTGTTAAACAGTTACATAAATGATCGTCATCCTATTAGTGACGTATAAAAGCATATAAAACGCTCAAAAGTATTTGAAAATATCGTATAGAACACTGAAAAGTGTTTGAAAACGATAGAAAAGAAGACTTGGAAGTGTTAAAAAGGTTACATAAATGATCGTCATCCTATTAGTGACGTATAAAACCATATAAAACGCTCAAAAGTATTTGAAAATATCGTATAGAACACTGAAAAGTGTTTGAAAACGATTGAAAAGAAGACTTAGAAGTGTTAAACAGTTACATAAATGATCGTCATCCTATTAGTGACGTATAAAACCATATAAAACGCCCAAAAGTGTTTGAAAAAATCGTATAGAACACTGAAAAGTGTTTGAAAACGATAGAAAAGAAGACTTGGAAGTGTTAAAAAGGTTACATAAATGATCGTCATCCTATTAGTGACGTATAAAACCATATAAAATGCTCAAAAGTATTTGAAAATATCGTATAGAACACTGAAAAGTGTTTGAAAACGATTGAAAAGAAGACTTAGAAGTGTTAAACAGTTACATAAATGATCGTCATCCTATTAGTGACGTATAAAACCATATAAAACGCCCAAAAGTATTTGAAAACATCGTATAGAACACTGAAAAGTGTTTGAAAACGATAGAAAAGAAGACTTAGAAGTGTTTAACAGTTACATAAATGATCGTCATCCTATTAGTGACGTATAAAAGCATATAAAACACTCAAAAGTATTTGAAAAAATTGTATAGAACACTGAAAAGTGTTTGAAAACGATAGAAAAGAAGACTTAGAATTGTTAAACAGTTACATAAATGATCGTCATCCTATTAGTGACGTATAAAACCATATAAAACGCCCAAAAGTATTTGAAAACATCGTATAGAACACTGAAAAGTGTTTGAAAACGATAGAAAAGAAGACTTAGAAGTGTTAAACAGTTACATAAATGATCGTCATCCTATTAGTGACGTATAAAACCATATAAAACGCCCAAAAGTGTTTGAAAAAATCGTATAGAACACTGAAAAGTGTTTGAAAACGATTGAAAAGAAGACTTAGAAGTGTTAAACAGTTACATAAATGATCGTCATCCTATTAGTGACGTATAAAACCATATAAAACGCCCAAAAGTGTTTGAAAAAATCGTATAGAACACTGAAAAGTGTTTGAAAACGATAGAAAAGAAGACTTGGAAGTGTTAAAAAGGTTACATAAATGATCGTCATCCTATTAGTGACGTATAAAACCATATAAAATGCTCAAAAGTATTTGAAAATATCGTATAGAACACTGAAAAGTGTTTGAAAACGATTGAAAAGAAGACTTAGAAGTGTTAAACAGTTACATAAATGATCGTCATCCTATTAGTGACGTATAAAACCATATAAAACGCCCAAAAGTATTTGAAAACATCGTATAGAACACTGAAAAGTGTTTGAAAACGATAGGAAAGAAGACTTAGAAGTGTTAAACAGTTACATAAATGATCGTCATCCTATTAGTGACGTATAAAAGCATATAAAACACTCAAAAGTATTTGAAAAAATCGTATAGAACACTGAAAAGTGTTTGAAAACGATAGAAAAGAAGACTTAGAATTGTTAAACAGTTACATAAATGATCGTCATCCTATTAGTGACGTATAAAAGCATATAAAACACTCAAAAGTATTTGAAAACATCGTATAGAACACTGAAAAGTGTTTGAAAACGATTGAAAAGAAGACTTAGAAGTGTTAAAAAGGTTACATAAATGATCGTCATCCTATTAGTGACGTATAAAACCATATAAAACGCCCAAAAGTATTTGAAAATATCGTATAGAACACTGAAAAGTGTTTGAAAACGATAGAAAAGAAGACTTAGAATTGTTAAACAGTTACATAAATGATCGTCATCCTATTAGTGACGTATAAAAGCATATAAAACACTCAAAAGTATTTGAAAACATCGTATAGAACACTGAAAAGTGTTTGAAAACGATTGAAAAGAAGACTTAGAAGTGTTAAACAGTTACATAAATGATCGTCATCCTATTAGTGACGTATAAAACCATATAAAACGCCCAAAAGTATTTGAAAACATCGTATAGAACACTGAAAAGTGTTTGAAAACGATAGAAAAGAAGACTTAGAAGTGTTTAACAGTTACATAAATGATCGTCATCCTATTAGTGACGTATAAAAGCATATAAAACACTCAAAAGTATTTGAAAAAATTGTATAGAACACTGAAAAGTGTTTGAAAACGATAGAAAAGAAGACTTAGAATTGTTAAACAGTTACATAAATGATCGTCATCCTATTAGTGACGTATAAAACCATATAAAACGCCCAAAAGTATTTGAAAACATCGTATAGAACACTGAAAAGTGTTTGAAAACGATAGAAAAGAAGACTTAGAAGTGTTAAACAGTTACATAAATGATCGTCATCCTATTAGTGACGTATAAAACCATATAAAACGCCCAAAAGTGTTTGAAAAAATCGTATAGAACACTGAAAAGTGTTTGAAAACGATTGAAAAGAAGACTTAGAAGTGTTAAACAGTTACATAAATGATCGTCATCCTATTAGTGACGTATAAAACCATATAAAACGCCCAAAAGTGTTTGAAAAAATCGTATAGAACACTGAAAAGTGTTTGAAAACGATAGAAAAGAAGACTTGGAAGTGTTAAAAAGGTTACATAAATGATCGTCATCCTATTAGTGACGTATAAAACCATATAAAATGCTCAAAAGTATTTGAAAATATCGTATAGAACACTGAAAAGTGTTTGAAAACGATTGAAAAGAAGACTTAGAAGTGTTAAACAGTTACATAAATGATCGTCATCCTATTAGTGACGTATAAAACCATATAAAACGCCCAAAAGTATTTGAAAACATCGTATAGAACACTGAAAAGTGTTTGAAAACGATAGAAAAGAAGACTTAGAAGTGTTAAACAGTTACATAAATGATCGTCATCCTATTAGTGACGTATAAAAGCATATAAAACACTCAAAAGTATTTGAAAAAATCGTATAGAACACTGAAAAGTGTTTGAAAACGATAGAAAAGAAGACTTAGAATTGTTAAACAGTTACATAAATGATCGTCATCCTATTAGTGACGTATAAAAGCATATAAAACACTCAAAAGTATTTGAAAACATCGTATAGAACACTGAAAAGTGTTTGAAAACGATTGAAAAGAAGACTTAGAAGTGTTAAAAAGGTTACATAAATGATCGTCATCCTATTAGTGACGTATAAAACCATATAAAACGCCCAAAAGTATTTGAAAATATCGTATAGAACACTGAAAAGTGTTTGAAAACGATAGAAAAGAAGACTTAGAAGTGTTAAACAGTTACATAAATGATCGTCATCCTATTAGTGACGTATAAAACCATATAAAACGCCCAAAAGTATTTAAAAAAATCGTATAGAACACTGAAAAGTGTTTGAAAACGATTGAAAAGAAGACTCGGAAGTGTTAAAAAGGTTACATAAATGATCGTCATCCTATTAGTGACGTATAAAACCATATAAAACGCCCAAAAGTATTTGAAAAAATCGTATAGAACACTGAAAAGTGTTTGAAAACGATAGAAAAGAAGACTTAGAAGTGTTAAACAGTTACATAAATGATCGTCATCCTATTAGTGACGTATAAAACCATATAAAACGCCCAAAAGTATTTAAAAACATCGTATAGAACACTGAAAAGTGTTTGAAAACGATAGAAAAGAAGACTTAGAAGTGTTAAACAGTTACATAAATGATCGTCATCCTATTAGTGACGTATAAAACCATATAAAACGCCCAAAAGTATTTAAAAAAATCGTATAGAACACTGAAAAGTGTTTGAAAACGATTGAAAAGAAGACTTAGAAGTTTTAAACAGTTACATAAATGATCGTCATCCTATTGGTGACGTATAAAACCATATAAAACGCCCAAAAGTATTTAAAAAAATCGTATAGAACACTGAAAAGTGTTTGAAAACGATTGAAAAGAAGACTTGGAAGTGTTAAAAAGGTTACATAAATGATCGTCATCCTATTAGTGACGTATAAAACCATATAAAACGCCCAAAAGTATTTGAAAAAATCGTATAGAACACTGAAAAGTGTTTGAAAACGATTGAAAAGAAGACTTAGAAGTGTTAAACAGTTACATAAATGATCGTCATCCTATTAGTGACGTATAAAACCATATAAAACGCCCAAAAGTATTTGAAAACATCGTATAGAACACTGAAAAGTGTTTGAAAACGATTGAAAAGAAGACTTAGAAGTGTTAAACAGTTACATAAATGATCGTCATCCTATTAGTGACGTATAAAAGCATATAAAACACTCAAAAGCATTTGAAAAAATTGTATAGAACACTGAAAAGTGTTTGAAAACGATAGAAAAGAAGACTTAGAAGTGTTAAACAGTTACATAAATGATCGTCATCCTATTAGTGGCGTATAAAAGCATATAAAACACTCAAAAGTATTTGAAAACATCGTATAGAATACTGAAAAGTGTTTGAAAACGATTGAAAAGAAGACTTAGAAGTGTTAAAAAGGTTACATAAATGATCGTCATCCTATTAGTGACGTATAAAACCATATAAAACGCCCAAAAGTATTTGAAAATATCGTACAGAACACTGAAAAGTGTTTGAAAACGATAGAAAAGAAGACTTAGAAGTGTTAAACAGTTACATAAATGATCGTCATCCTATTAGTGACGTATAAAACCATATAAAACGCCCAAAAGTATTTAAAAAAATCGTATAGAACACTGAAAAGTGTTTGAAAACGATTGAAAAGAAGACTCGGAAGTGTTAAAAAGGTTACATAAATGATCGTCATCCTATTAGTGACGTATAAAACCATATAAAACGCCCAAAAGTATTTGAAAAAATCGTATAGAACACTGAAAAGTGTTTGAAAACGATAGAAAAGAAGACTTAGAAGTGTTAAACAGTTACATAAATGATCGTCATCCTATTAGTGACGTATAAAACCATATAAAACGCCCAAAAGTATTTAAAAACATCGTATAGAACACTGAAAAGTGTTTGAAAACGATAGAAAAGAAGACTTAGAAGTGTTAAACAGTTACATAAATGATCGTCATCCTATTAGTGACGTATAAAACCATATAAAACGCCCAAAAGTATTTAAAAAAATCGTATAGAACACTGAAAAGTGTTTGAAAACGATTGAAAAGAAGACTTAGAAGTTTTAAACAGTTACATAAATGATCGTCATCCTATTAGTGACGTATAAAACCATATAAAACGCCCAAAAGTATTTAAAAAAATCGTATAGAACACTGAAAAGTGTTTGAAAACGATTGAAAAGAAGACTTGGAAGTGTTAAAAAGGTTACATAAATGATCGTCATCCTATTAGTGACGTATAAAACCATATAAAACGCCCAAAAGTATTTGAAAAAATCGTATAGAACACTGAAAAGTGTTTGAAAACGATAGAAAAGAAGACTTAGAAGTGTTAAACAGTTACATAAATGATCGTCATCCTATTAGTGACGTATAAAACCATATAAAACACTCAAAAGTATTTGAAAATATCGTATAGAACACTGAAAAGTGTTTGAAAACGATTGAAAAGAAGACTTAGAAGTGTTAAACAGTTACATAAATGATCGTCATCCTATTAGTGACGTATAAAACCATATAAAACGCCCAAAAGTATTTGAAAACATCGTATAGAACACTGAAAAGTGTTTGAAAACGATAGAAAAGAAGACTTAGAAGTGTTAAACAGTTACATAAATGATCGTCATCCTATTAGTGACGTATAAAAGCATATAAAACACTCAAAAGTATTTGAAAATATCGTATAGAACACTGAAAAGTGTTTGAAAACGATAGAAAAGAAGACTTAGAAGTGTTAAACAGTTACATAAATGATCGTCATCCTATTAGTGACGTATAAAACCATATAAAACGCCCAAAAGTATTTGAAAACATCGTATAGAACACTGAAAAGTGTTTGAAAACGATAGAAAAGAAGACTTAGAAGTGTTAAACAGTTACATAAATGATCGTCATCCTATTAGTGACGTATAAAACCATATAAAACGCCCAAAAGTATTTAAAAAAATCGTATAGAACACTGAAAAGTGTTTGAAAACGATTGAAAAGAAGACTTGGAAGTGTTAAAAAGGTTACATAAATGATCGTCATCCTATTAGTGACGTATAAAACCATATAAAACGCCCAAAAGTATTTGAAAAAATCGTATAGAACACTGAAAAGTGTTTGAAAACGATTGAAAAGAAGACTTAGAAGTGTTAAACAGTTACATAAATGATCGTCATCCTATTAGTGACGTATAAAACCATATAAAACGCCCAAAAGTATTTGAAAACATCGTATAGAACACTGAAAAGTGTTTGAAAACGATAGAAAAGGAGACTTAGAAGTGTTAAACAGTTACATAAATGATCTTCATCCTATTAGTGACGTATAAAACCATATAAAACACTCAAAAGTATTTGAAAACATCGTATAGAACACTGAAAAGTGTTTGAAAACGATTGAAAAGAAGACTTAGAAGTGTTAAAAAGGTTACATAAATGATCGTCATCCTATTAGTGACGTATAAAACCATATAAAACGCCCAAAAGTATTTGAAAATATCGTATAGAACACTGAAAAGTGTTTGAAAACGATAGAAAAGAAGACTTAGAAGTGTTAAACAGTTACATAAATGATCGTCATCCTATTAGTGACGTATAAAACCATATAAAACGCCCAAAAGTATTTAAAAAAATCGTATAGAACACTGAAAAGTGTTTGAAAACGATTGAAAAGAAGACTTAGAAGTGTTAAACAGTTACATAAATGATCGTCATCCTATTAGTGACGTATAAAACCATATAAAACGCCCAAAAGTATTTGAAAACATCGTATAGAACACTGAAAAGTGTTTGAAAACGATTGAAAAGAAGACTTAGAAGTGTTAAACAGTTACATAAATGATCGTCATCCTATTAGTGACGTATAAAACCATATAAAACGCCCAAAAGTATTTGAAAACATCGTATAGAACACTGAAAAGTGTTTGAAAACGATAGAAAAGAAGACTTAGAAGTGTTAAACAGTTACATAAATGATCGTCATCCTATTAGTGACGTATAAAACCATATAAAACGCCCAAAAGTGTTTGAAAAAATCGTATAGAACACTGAAAAGTGTTTGAAAACGATTGAAAAGAAGACTTAGAAGTGTTAAACAGTTACATAAATGATCGTCATCCTATTAGTGACGTATAAAAGCATATAAAACGCTCAAAAGTATTTGAAAATATCGTATAGAACACTGAAAAGTGTTTGAAAACGATTGAAAAGAAGACTTAGAAGTGTTAAACAGTTACATAAATGATCGTCATCCTATTAGTGACGTATAAAACCATATAAAACGCCCAAAAGTATTTGAAAACATCGTATAGAACACTGAAAAGTGTTTGAAAACGATTGAAAAGAAGACTTAGAAGTGTTAAACAGTTACATAAATGATCGTCATCCTATTAGTAACGTATAAAACCATATAAAACGCCCAAAAGTATTTGAAAACATCGTATAGAACACTGAAAAGTGTTTGAAAACGATAGAAAAGAAGACTTAGAAGTGTTAAACAGTTACATAAATGATCGTCATCCTATTAGTGACGTATAAAACCGTATAAAACGCCCAAAAGTGTTTGAAAAAATCGTATAGAACACTGAAAAGTGTTTGAAAACGATAGAAAAGAAGACTTGGAAGTGTTAAAAAGGTTACATAAATGATCGTCATCCTATTAGTGACGTATAAAACCATATAAAATGCTCAAAAGTATTTGAAAATATCGTATAGAACACTGAAAAGTGTTTGAAAACGATTGAAAAGAAGACTTAGAAGTGTTAAACAGTTACATAAATGATCGTCATCCTATTAGTGACGTATAAAACCATATAAAACGCCCAAAAGTATTTGAAAACATCGTATAGAACACTGAAAAGTGTTTGAAAACGATAGAAAAGAAGACTTAGAAGTGTTAAACAGTTACATAAATGATCGTCATCCTATTAGTGACGTATAAAAGCATATAAAACACTCAAAAGTATTTGAAAAAATCGTATAGAACACTGAAAAGTGTTTGAAAACGATAGAAAAGAAGACTTAGAATTGTTAAACAGTTACATAAATGATCGTCATCCTATTAGTGACGTATAAAAGCATATAAAACACTCAAAAGTATTTGAAAACATCGTATAGAACACTGAAAAGTGTTTGAAAACGATTGAAAAGAAGACTTAGAAGTGTTAAAAAGGTTACATAAATGATCGTCATCCTATTAGTGACGTATAAAACCATATAAAACGCCCAAAAGTATTTGAAAATATCGTATAGAACACTGAAAAGTGTTTGAAAACGATAGAAAAGAAGACTTAGAAGTGTTAAACAGTTACATAAATGATCGTCATCCTATTAGTGACGTATAAAACCATATAAAACGCCCAAAAGTATTTAAAAAAATCGTATAGAACACTGAAAAGTGTTTGAAAACGATTGAAAAGAAGACTTAGAAGTGTTAAACAGTTACATAAATGATCGTCATCCTATTAGTGACGTATAAAACCATATAAAACGCCCAAAAGTATTTGAAAACATCGTATAGAACACTGAAAAGTGTTTGAAAACGATTGAAAAGAAGACTTAGAAGTGTTAAACAGTTACATAAATGATCGTCATCCTATTAGTGACGTATAAAAGCATATAAAACACTCAAAAGTATTTGAAAAAATTGTATAGAACACTGAAAAGTGTTTGAAAACGATAGAAAAGAAGACTTAGAAGTGTTAAACAGTTACATAAATGATCGTCATCCTATTAGTGGCGTATAAAAGCATATAAAACACTCAAAAGTATTTGAAAACATCGTATAGAATACTGAAAAGTGTTTGAAAACGATTGAAAAGAAGACTTAGAAGTGTTAAAAAGGTTACATAAATGATCGTCATCCTATTAGTGACGTATAAAACCATATAAAACGCCCAAAAGTATTTGAAAATATCGTATAGAACACTGAAAAGTGTTTGAAAACGATAGAAAAGAAGACTTAGAAGTGTTAAACAGTTACATAAATGATCGTCATCCTATTAGTGACGTATAAAACCATATAAAACGCCCAAAAGTATTTAAAAAAATCGTATAGAACACTGAAAAGTGTTTGAAAACGATTGAAAAGAAGACTTGGAAGTGTTTAAAAGGTTACATAAATGATCGTCATCCTATTAGTGACGTATAAAACCATATAAAACGCCCAAAAGTATTTGAAAAAATCGTATAGAACACTGAAAAGTGTTTGAAAACGATAGAAAAGAAGACTTAGAAGTGTTAAACAGTTACATAAATGATCGTCATCCTATTAGTGACGTATAAAACCATATAAAACGCCCAAAAGTATTTAAAAACATCGTATAGAACACTGAAAAGTGTTTGAAAACGATAGAAAAGAAGACTTAGAAGTGTTAAACAGATACATAAATGATCGTCATCCTATTAGTGACGTATAAAACCATATAAAACGCCCAAAAGTATTTAAAAAAATCGTATAGAACACTGAAAAGTGTTTGAAAACGATTGAAAAGAAGACTTAGAAGTTTTAAACAGTTACATAAATGATCGTCATCCTATTAGTGACGTATAAAACCATATAAAACGCCCAAAAGTATTTAAAAAAATCGTATAGAACACTGAAAAGTGTTTGAAAACGATTGAAAAGAAGACTTGGAAGTGTTAAAAAGGTTACATAAATGATCGTCATCCTATTAGTGACGTATAAAACCATATAAAACGCCCAAAAGTATTTGAAAAAATCGTATAGAACACTGAAAAGTGTTTGAAAACGATAGAAAAGAAGACTTAGAAGTGTTAAACAGTTACATAAATGATCGTCATCCTATTAGTGACGTATAAAACCATATAAAACACTCAAAAGTATTTGAAAATATCGTATAGAACACTGAAAAGTGTTTGAAAACGATTGAAAAGAAGACTTAGAAGTGTTAAACAGTTACATAAATGATCGTCATCCTATTAGTGACGTATAAAACCATATAAAACGCCCAAAAGTATTTGAAAACATCGTATAGAACACTGAAAAGTGTTTGAAAACGATAGAAAAGAAGACTTAGAAGTGTTAAACAGTTACATAAATGATCGTCATCCTATTAGTGACGTATAAAAGCATATAAAACACTCAAAAGTATTTGAAAATATCGTATAGAACACTGAAAAGTGTTTGAAAACGATAGAAAAGAAGACTTAGAAATGTTAAACAGTTACATAAATGATCGTCATCCTATTAGTGACGTATAAAACCATATAAAACGCCCAAAAGTATTTGAAAACATCGTATAGAACACTGAAAAGTTTTTGAAAACGATAGAAAAGAAGACTTAGAAGTGTTAAACAGTTACATAAATGATCGTCATCCTATTAGTGACGTATAAAACCATATAAAACGCCCAAAAGTATTTAAAAAAATCGTATAGAACACTGAAAAGTGTTTGAAAACGATAGAAAAGAAGACTTGGAAGTGTTAAAAAGGTTACATAAATGATCGTCATCCTATTAGTGACGTATAAAACCATATAAAACGCCCAAAAGTATTTGAAAAAATCGTATAGAACACTGAAAAGTGTTTGAAAACGATAGAAAAGAAGACTTAGGAGTGTTAAACAGTTACATAAATGATCGTCATCCTATTAGTGACGTATAAAAGCATATAAAACACTCAAAAGTATTTGAAAACATCGTATAGAACACTGAAAAGTGTTTGAAAACGATTGAAAAGAAGACTTAGAAGTGTTAAAAAGGTTACATAAATGATCGTCATCCTATTAGTGACGTATAAAACCATATAAAACGCCCAAAAGTATTTGAAAACATCGTATAGAACACTGAAAAGTGTTTGAAAACGATAGAAAAGAAGACTTAGAAGTGTTAAACAGTTACATAAATGATCGTCATCCTATTACTGACGTATAAAAGCACATAAAACACTCAAAAGTATTTGAAAAAATCGTATAGAACACTGAAAAGTGTTTGAAAACGATAGAAAAGAAGACTTAGAATTGTTAAACAGTTACATAAATGATCGTCATCCTATTAGTGACGTATAAAAGCATATAAAACACTCAAAAGTATTTGAAAACATCGTATAGAACACTGAAAAGTGTTTGAAAACGATTGAAAAGAAGACTTAGAAGTGTTAAAAAGGTTACATAAATGATCGTCATCCTATTAGTGACGTATAAAACCATATAAAACGCCCAAAAGTATTTGAAAACATCGTATAGAACACTGAAAAGTGTTTGAAAACGATAGAAAAGAAGACTTAGAAGTGTTAAACAGTTACATAAATGATCGTCATCCTATTACTGACGTATAAAAGCACATAAAACACTCAAAAGTATTTGAAAAAATCGTATAGAACACTGAAAAGTGTTTGAAAACGATAGAAAAGAAGACTTAGAATTGTTAAACAGTTACATAAATGATCGTCATCCTATTAGTGACGTATAAAAGCATATAAAACACTCAAAAGTATTTGAAAACATCGTATAGAACACTGAAAAGTGTTTGAAAACGATTGAAAAGAAGACTAAGAAGTGTTAAAAAGGTTACATAAATGATCGTCATCCTATTAGTGACGTATAAAACCATATAAAACGCCCAAAAGTATTTGAAAATATCGTATAGAACACTGAAAAGTGTTTGAAAACGATAGAAAAGAAGACTTAGAAGTGTTAAACAGTTACATAAATGATCGTCATCCTATTAGTGACGTATAAAACCATATAAAACGCCCAAAAGTATTTAAAAAAATCGTATAGAACACTGAAAAGTGTTTGAAAACGATTGAAAAGAAGACTTAGAAGTTTTAAACAGTTACATAAATGATCGTCATCCTATTAGTGACGTATAAAACCATATAAAACGCCCAAAAGTATTTAAAAAAATCGTATAGAACACTGAAAAGTGTTTGAAAGCGATTGAAAAGAAGACTTGGAAGTGTTAAAAAGGTTACATAAATGATCGTCATCCTATTAGTGACGTATAAAACCATATAAAACGCCCAAAAGTGTTTGAAAAAATCGTATAGAACACTGAAAAGTGTTTGAAAACGATAGAAAAGAAGACTTGGAAGTGTTAAAAAGGTTACATAAATGATCGTCATCCTATTAGTGACGTATAAAACCATATAAAATGCTCAAAAGTATTTGAAAATATCGTATAGAACACTGAAAAGTGTTTGAAAACGATTGAAAAGAAGACTTAGAAGTGTTAAACAGTTACATAAATGATCGTCATCCTATTAGTGACGTATAAAACCATATAAAACGCCCAAAAGTATTTGAAAACATCGTATAGAACACTGAAAAGTGTTTGAAAACGATAGAAAAGAAGACTTAGAAGTGTTAAACAGTTACATAAATGATCGTCATCCTATTAGTGACGTATAAAAGCATATAAAACACTCAAAAGTATTTGAAAAAATCGTATAGAACACTGAAAAGTGTTTGAAAACGATAGAAAAGAAGACTTAGAATTGTTAAACAGTTACATAAATGATCGTCATCCTATTAGTGACGTATAAAAGCATATAAAACACTCAAAAGTATTTGAAAACATCGTATAAAACACTGAAAAGTGTTTGAAAACGATTGAAAAGAAGACTTAGAAGTGTTAAAAAGGTTACATAAATGATCGTCATCCTATTAGTGACGTATAAAACCATATAAAACGCCCAAAAGTATTTGAAAATATCGTATAGAACACTGAAAAGTGTTTGAAAACGATAGAAAAGAAGACTTAGAAGTGTTAAACAGTTACATAAATGATCGTCATCCTATTAGTGACGTATAAAACCATATAAAACGCCCAAAAGTATTTAAAAAAATCGTATAGAACACTGAAAAGTGTTTGAAAACGATTGAAAAGAAGACTTAGAAGTGTTAAACAGTTACATAAATGATCGTCATCCTATTAGTGACGTATAAAACCATATAAAACGCCCAAAAGTATTTGAAAACATCGTATAGAACACTGAAAAGTGTTTGAAAACGATTGAAAAGAAGACTTAGAAGTGTTAAACAGTTACATAAATGATCGTCATCCTATTAGTGACGTATAAAAGCATATAAAACACTCAAAAGTATTTGAAAAAATTGTATAGAACACTGAAAAGTGTTTGAAAACGATAGAAAAGAAGACTTAGAAGTGTTAAACAGTTACATAAATGATCGTCATCCTATTAGTGGCGTATAAAAGCATATAAAACACTCAAAAGTATTTGAAAACATCGTATAGAATACTGAAAAGTGTTTGAAAACGATTGAAAAGAAGACTTAGAAGTGTTAAAAAGGTTACATAAATGATCGTCATCCTATTAGTGACGTATAAAACCATATAAAACGCCCAAAAGTATTTGAAAATATCGTATAGAACACTGAAAAGTGTTTGAAAACGATAGAAAAGAAGACTTAGAAGTGTTAAACAGTTACATAAATGATCGTCATCCTATTAGTGACGTATAAAACCATATAAAACGCCCAAAAGTATTTAAAAAAATCGTATAGAACACTGAAAAGTGTTTGAAAACGATTGAAAAGAAGACTTGGAAGTGTTTAAAAGGTTACATAAATGATCGTCATCCTATTAGTGACGTATAAAACCATATAAAACGCTCAAAAGTATTTGAAAAAATCGTATAGAACACTGAAAAGTGTTTGAAAACGATAGAAAAGAAGACTTAGAAGTGTTAAACAGTTACATAAATGATCGTCATCCTATTAGTGACGTATAAAACCATATAAAACGCCCAAAAGTATTTAAAAACATCGTATAGAACACTGAAAAGTGTTTGAAAACGATAGAAAAGAAGACTTAGAAGTGTTAAACAGATACATAAATGATCGTCATCCTATTAGTGACGTATAAAACCATATAAAACGCCCAAAAGTATTTAAAAAAATCGTATAGAACACTGAAAAGTGTTTGAAAACGATTGAAAAGAAGACTTAGAAGTTTTAAACAGTTACATAAATGATCGTCATCCTATTAGTGACGTATAAAACCATATAAAACGCCCAAAAGTATTTAAAAAAATCGTATAGAACACTGAAAAGTGTTTGAAAACGATTGAAAAGAAGACTTGGAAGTGTTAAAAAGGTTACATAAATGATCGTCATCCTATTAGTGACGTATAAAACCATATAAAACGCCCAAAAGTATTTGAAAAAAATCGTATAGAACACTGAAAAGTGTTTGAAAACGATAGAAAAGAAGACTTAGAAGTGTTAAACAGTTACATAAATGATCGTCATCCTATTAGTGACGTATAAAACCATATAAAACACTCAAAAGTATTTGAAAATATCGTATAGAACACTGAAAAGTGTTTGAAAACGATTGAAAAGAAGACTTAGAAGTGTTAAACAGTTACATAAATGATCGTCATCCTATTAGTGACGTATAAAACCATATAAAACGCCCAAAAGTATTTGAAAACATCGTATAGAACACTGAAAAGTGTTTGAAAACGATAGAAAAGAAGACTTAGAAGTGTTAAACAGTTACATAAATGATCGTCATCCTATTAGTGACGTATAAAAGCATATAAAACACTCAAAAGTATTTGAAAATATCGTATAGAACACTGAAAAGTGTTTGAAAACGATAGAAAAGAAGACTTAGAAGTGTTAAACAGTTACATAAATGATCGTCATCCTATTAGTGACGTATAAAACCATATAAAACGCCCAAAAGTATTTGAAAACATCGTATAGAACACTGAAAAGTTTTTGAAAACGATAGAAAAGAAGACTTAGAAGTGTTAAACAGTTACATAAATGATCGTCATCCTATTAGTGACGTATAAAACCATATAAAACGCCCAAAAGTATTTAAAAAAATCGTATAGAACACTGAAAAGTGTTTGAAAACGATAGAAAAGAAGACTTGGAAGTGTTAAAAAGGTTACATAAATGATCGTCATCCTATTAGTGACGTATAAAACCATATAAAACGCCCAAAAGTATTTGAAAAAATCGTATAGAACACTGAAAAGTGTTTGAAAACGATAGAAAAGAAGACTTAGGAGTGTTAAACAGTTACATAAATGATCGTCATCCTATTAGTGACGTATAAAAGCATATAAAACACTCAAAAGTATTTGAAAACATCGTATAGAACACTGAAAAGTGTTTGAAAACGATTGAAAAGAAGACTTAGAAGTGTTAAAAAGGTTACATAAATGATCGTCATCCTATTAGTGACGTATAAAACCATATAAAACGCCCAAAAGTATTTGAAAACATCGTATAGAACACTGAAAAGTGTTTGAAAACGATAGAAAAGAAGACTTAGAAGTGTTAAACAGTTACATAAATGATCGTCATCCTATTACTGACGTATAAAAGCACATAAAACACTCAAAAGTATTTGAAAAAATCGTATAGAACACTGAAAAGTGTTTGAAAACGATAGAAAAGAAGACTTAGAATTGTTAAACAGTTACATAAATGATCGTCATCCTATTAGTGACGTATAAAAGCATATAAAACACTCAAAAGTATTTGAAAACATCGTATAGAACACTGAAAAGTGTTTGAAAACGATTGAAAAGAAGACTTAGAAGTGTTAAAAAGGTTACATAAATGATCGTCATCCTATTAGTGACGTATAAAACCATATAAAACGCCCAAAAGTATTTGAAAACATCGTATAGAACACTGAAAAGTGTTTGAAAACGATAGAAAAGAAGACTTAGAAGTGTTAAACAGTTACATAAATGATCGTCATCCTATTACTGACGTATAAAAGCACATAAAACACTCAAAAGTATTTGAAAAAATCGTATAGAACACTGAAAAGTGTTTGAAAACGATAGAAAAGAAGACTTAGAATTGTTAAACAGTTACATAAATGATCGTCATCCTATTAGTGACGTATAAAAGCATATAAAACACTCAAAAGTATTTGAAAACATCGTATAGAACACTGAAAAGTGTTTGAAAACGATTGAAAAGAAGACTTAGAAGTGTTAAAAAGGTTACATAAATGATCGTCATCCTATTAGTGACGTATAAAACCATATAAAACGCCCAAAACTATTTGAAAATATCGTATAGAACACTGAAAAGTGTTTGAAAACGATAGAAAAGAAGACTTAGAAGTGTTAAACAGTTACATAAATGATCGTCATCCTATTAGTGACGTATAAAACCATATAAAACGCCCAAAAGTATTTAAAAAAATCGTATAGAACACTGAAAAGTGTTTGAAAACGATTGAAAAGAAGACTTAGAAGTGTTAAACAGTTATATAAATGATCGTCATCCTATTAGTGACGTATAAAACCATATAAAACGCCCAAAAGTATTTGAAAACATCGTATAGAACACTGAAAAGTGTTTGAAAACGATAGAAAAGAAGACTTAGAAGTGTTAAACAGTTACATAAATGATCGTCATCCTATTAGTGACGTATAAAACCATATAAAACGCCCAAAAGTGTTTGAAAAAATCGTATAGAACACTGAAAAGTGTTTGAAAACGATAGAAAAGAAGACTTAGGAGTGTTAAACAGTTACATAAATGATCGTCATCCTATTAGTGACGTATAAAAGCATATAAAACACTCAAAAGTATTTGAAAACATCGTATAGAACACTGAAAAGTGTTTGAAAACGATTGAAAAGAAGACTTAGAAGTGTTAAACAGTTACATAAATGATCGTCATCCTATTAGTGACGTATAAAACCATATAAAACACTCAAAAGTATTTGAAAATATCGTATAGAACACTGAAAAGTGTTTGAAAACGATTGAAAAGAAGACTTAGAAGTGTTAAACAGTTACATAAATGATCGTCATCCTATTAGTGACGTATAAAACCATATAAAACGCCCAAAAGTATTTGAAAACATCGTATAGAACACTGAAAAGTGTTTGAAAACGATAGAAAAGAAGACTTAGAAGTGTTAAACAGTTACATAAATGATCGTCATCCTATTAGTGACGTATAAAAGCATATAAAACACTCAAAAGTATTTGAAAATATCGTATAGAACACTGAAAAGTGTTTGAAAACGATAGAAAAGAAGACTTAGAAGTGTTAAACAGTTACATAAATGATCGTCATCCTATTAGTGACGTATAAAACCATATAAAACGCCCAAAAGTATTTAAAAAAATCGTATAGAACACTGAAAAGTGTTTGAAAACGATAGAAAAGAAGACTTGGAAGTGTTAAAAAGGTTACATAAATGATCGTCATCCTATTAGTGACGTATAAAACCATATAAAACGCCCAAAAGTATTTGAAAAAATCGTATAGAACACTGAAAAGTGTTTGAAAACGATTGAAAAGAAGACTTAGGAGTGTTAAACAGTTACATAAATGATCGTCATCCTATTAGTGACGTATAAAAGCATATAAAACACTCAAAAGTATTTGAAAACATCGTATAGAACACTGAAAAGTGTTTGAAAACGATTGAAAAGAAGACTTAGAAGTGTTAAAAAGGTTACATAAATGATCGTCATCCTATTAGTGACGTATAAAACCATATAAAACGCCCAAAAGTATTTGAAAACATCGTATAGAACACTGAAAAGTGTTTGAAAACGATAGAAAAGAAGACTTAGAAGTGTTAAACAGTTACATAAATGATCGTCATCCTATTACTGACGTATAAAAGCACATAAAACACTCAAAAGTATTTGAAAAAATCGTATAGAACACTGAAAAGTGTTTGAAAACGATAGAAAAGAAGACTTAGAATTGTTAAACAGTTACATAAATGATCGTCATCCTATTAGTGACGTATAAAAGCATATAAAACACTCAAAAGTATTTGAAAACATCGTATAGAACACTGAAAAGTGTTTGAAAACGATTGAAAAGAAGACTTAGAAGTGTTAAAAAGGTTACATAAATGATCGTCATCCTATTAGTGACGTATAAAACCATATAAAACGCCCAAAAGTATTTGAAAACATCGTATAGAACACTGAAAAGTGTTTGAAAACGATAGAAAAGAAGACTTAGAAGTGTTAAACAGTTACATAAATGATCGTCATCCTATTACTGACGTATAAAAGCACATAAAACACTCAAAAGTATTTGAAAAAATCGTATAGAACACTGAAAAGTGTTTGAAAACGATAGAAAAGAAGACTTAGAATTGTTAAACAGTTACATAAATGATCGTCATCCTATTAGTGACGTATAAAAGCATATAAAACACTCAAAAGTATTTGAAAACATCGTATAGAACACTGAAAAGTGTTTGTAAACGATTGAAAAGAAGACTTAGAAGTGTTAAAAAGGTTACATAAATGATCGTCATCCTATTAGTGACGTATAAAACCATATAAAACGCCCAAAAGTATTTGAAAATATCGTATAGAACACTGAAAAGTGTTTGAAAACGATAGAAAAGAAGACTTAGAAGTGTTAAACAGTTACATAAATGATCGTCATCCTATTAGTGACGTATAAAACCATATAAAACGCCCAAAAGTATTTAAAAAAATCGTATAGAACACTGAAAAGTGTTTGAAAACGATTGAAAAGAAGACTTAGAAGTGTTAAACAGTTACATAAATGATCGTCATCCTATTAGTGACGTATAAAACCATATAAAACGCCCAAAAGTATTTGAAAACATCGTATAGAACACTGAAAAGTGTTTGAAAACGATAGAAAAGAAGACTTAGAAGTGTTAAACAGTTACATAAATGATCGTCATCCTATTAGTGACGTATAAAACCATATAAAACGCCCAAAAGTGTTTGAAAAAATCGTATAGAACACTGAAAAGTGTTTGAAAACGATTGAAAAGAAGACTTAGAAGTGTTAAACAGTTACATAAATGATCGTCATCCTATTAGTGACGTATAAAAGCATATAAAACACTCAAAAGTATTTGAAAATATCGTATAGAACACTGAAAAGTGTTTGAAAACGATAGAAAAGAAGACTTAGAAGTGTTAAACAGTTACATAAATGATCGTCATCCTATTAGTGACGTATAAAACCATATAAAACGCCCAAAAGTATTTGAAAACATCGTATAGAACACTGAAAAGTGTTTGAAAACGATAGAAAAGAAGACTTAGAAGTGTTAAACAGTTACATAAATGATCGTCATCCTATTAGTGACGTATAAAACCATATAAAACGCCCAAATGTGTTTGAAAAAATCGTATAGAACACTGAAAAGTGTTTGAAAACGATTGAAAAGAAGACTTAGAAGTGTTAAACAGTTACATAAATGATCGTCATCCTATTAGTGACGTATAAAAGCATATAAAACGCTCAAAAGTATTTGAAAATATCGTATAGAACACTGAAAAGTGTTTGAAAACGATTGAAAAGAAGACTTAGAAGTGTTAAACAGTTACATAAATGATCGTCATCCTATTAGTGACGTATAAAACCATATAAAACGCCCAAAAGTATTTGAAAACATCGTATAGAACACTGAAAAGTGTTTGAAAACGATAGAAAAGAAGACTTAGAAGTGTTAAACAGTTACATAAATGATCGTCATCCTATTAGTGACGTATAAAACCATATAAAACGCCCAAAAGTATTTGAAAAAATCGTATAGAACACTGAAAAGTGTTTGAAAACGATAGAAAAGAAGACTTGGAAGTGTTAAAAAGGTTACATAAATGATCGTCATCCTATTAGTGACGTATAAAACCATATAAAATGCTCAAAAGTATTTGAAAATATCGTATAGAACACTGAAAAGTGTTTGAAAACGATTGAAAAGAAGACTTAGAAGTGTTAAACAGTTACATAAATGATCGTCATCCTATTAGTGACGTATAAAAGCATATAAAACACTCAAAAGTATTTGAAAAAATCGTATAGAACACTGAAAAGTGTTTGAAAACGATAGAAAAGAAGACTTAGAATTGTTAAACAGTTACATAAATGATCGTCATCCTATTAGTGACGTATAAAAGCATATAAAACACTCAAAAGTATTTGAAAATATCGTATAGAACACTGAAAAGTGTTTGAAAACGATTGAAAAGAAGACTTAGAAGTGTTAAAAAGGTTACATAAATGATCGTCATCCTATTAGTGACGTATAAAACCATATAAAACGCCCAAAAGTATTTGAAAATATCGTATAGAACACTGAAAAGTGTTTGAAAACGATAGAAAAGAAGACTTAGAAGTGTTAAACAGTTACATAAATGATCGTCATCCTATTAGTGACGTATAAAACCATATAAAACGCCCAAAAGTATTTAAAAAAATCGTATAGAACACTGAAAAGTGTTTGAAAACGATTGAAAAGAAGACTTAGAAGTGTTAAACAGTTACATAAATGATCGTCATCCTATTAGTGACGTATAAAACCATATAAAACGCCCAAAAGTATTTGAAAACATCGTATAGAACACTGAAAAGTGTTTGAAAACGATTGAAAAGAAGACTTAGAAGTGTTAAACAGTTATATAAATGATCGTCATCCTATTAGTGACGTATAAAAGCATATAAAACACTCAAAAGTATTTGAAAAAATCGTATAGAACACTGAAAAGTGTTTGAAAACGATAGAAAAGAAGACTTAGAAGTGTTAAACAGTTACATAAATGATCGTCATCCTATTAGTGACGTATAAAAGCATATAAAACACTCAAAAGTATTTGAAAACATCGTATAGAACACTGAAAAGTGTTTGAAAACGATTGAAAAGAAGACTTAGAAGTGTTAAAAAGGTTACATAAATGATCGTCATCCTATTAGTGACGTATAAAACCATATAAAACGCCCAAAAGTATTTGAAAATATCGTATAGAACACTGAAAAGTGTTTGAAAACGATAGAAAAGAAGACTTAGAAGTGTTAAACAGTTACATAAATGATCGTCATCCTATTAGTGACCTATAAAATCATATAAAACGCCCAAAAGTATTTAAAAAAATCGTATAGAACACTGAAAAGTGTTTGAAAACGATTGAAAAGAAGACTTGGAAGTGTTAAAAAGGTTACATAAATGATCGTCATCCTATTAGTGACGTATAAAACCATATAAAACGCCCAAAAGTATTTGAAAAAATCGTATAGAACACTGAAAAGTGTTTGAAAACGATAGAAAAGAAGACTTAGAAGTGTTAAACAGTTACATAAATGATCGTCATCCTGTTAGTGACGTATAAAACCATATAAAACGCCCAAAAGTATTTGAAAACATCGTATAGAACACTGAAAAGTGTTTGAAAACGATAGAAAAGAAGACTTAGAAGTGTTAAACAGTTACATAAATGATCGTCATCCTATTAGTGACGTATAAAACCATATAAAACGCCCAAAAGTATTTAAAAAAATCGTATAGAACACTGAAAAGTGTTTGAAAACGATTGAAAAGAAGACTTAGAAGTGTTAAACAGTTACATAAATGATCGTCATCCTATTAGTGACGTATAAAACCATATAAAACGCCCAAAAGTATTTAAAAAAATCTTATAGAACACTGCAAAGTGTTTGAAAACGATTGAAAAGAAGACTTGGAAGTGTTAAAAAGGTTACATAAATGATCGTCATCCTATTAGTGACGTATAAAACCATATAAAACGCCCAAAAGTATTTGAAAAAATCGTATAGAACACTGAAAAGTGTTTGAAAACGATAGAAAAGAAGACTTAGAAGTGTTAAACAGTTACATAAATGATCGTCATCCTATTAGTGACGTATAAAACCATATAAAACACTCAAAAGTATTTGAAAATATCGTATAGAACACTGAAAAGTGTTTGAAAACGATTGAAAAGAAGACTTAGAAGTGTTAAACAGTTACATAAACGATCGTCATCCTATTAGTGACGTATAAAACCATATAAAACGCCCAAAAGTATTTGAAAACATCGTATAGAACACTGAAAAGTGTTTGAAAACGATAGAAAAGAAGACTTAGAAGTGTTAAACAGTTACATAAATGATCGTCATCCTATTAGTGACGTATAAAAGCATATAAAACACTCAAAAGTATTTGAAAATATCGTATAGAACACTGAAAAGTGTTTGAAAACGATAGAAAAGAAGACTTAGAAGTGTTAAACAGTTACATAAATGATCGTCATCCTATTAGTGACGTATAAAACCATATAAAACGCCCAAAAGTATTTAAAAAAATCGTATAGAACACTGAAAAGTGTTTGAAAACGATTGAAAAGAAGACTTGGAAGTGTTAAAAAGGTTACATAAATGATCGTCATCCTATTAGTGACGTATAAAACCATATAAAACGCCCAAAAGTATTTGAAAAAATCGTATAGAACACTGAAAAGTGTTTGAAAACGATAGAAAAGAAGACTTAGGAGTGTTAAACAGTTACATAAATGATCGTCATCCTATTAGTGACGTATAAAAGCATATAAAACACTCAAAAGTATTTGAAAACATCGTATAGAACACTGAAAAGTGTTTGAAAACGATTGAAAAGAAGACTTAGAAGTGTTAAAAAGGTTACATAAATGATCGTCATCCTATTAGTGACGTATAAAACCATATAAAACGCCCAAAAGTATTTGAAAACATCGTATAGAACACTGAAAAGTGTTTGAAAGCGATAGAAAAGAAGACTTAGAAGTGTTAAACAGTTACATAAATGATCGTCATCCTATTAGTGACGTATAAAAGCATATAAAACACACAAAAGTATTTGAAAAAATCGTATAGAACACTGAAAAGTGTTTGAAAGCGATAGAAAAGAAGACTTGGAAGTGTTAAACAGTTACATAAATGATCGTCATCCTATTAGTGACGTATAAAAGCATATAAAACACACAAAAGTATTTGAGAAAATCGTATAGAACACTGAAAAGTGTTTGAAAGCGATAGAAAAGAAGACTTAGAAGTGTTAAACAGTTACATAAATGATCGTCATCCTACTAGTGACGTATAAAAGCATATACAACACACAAAAGTATTTGAAAAAATCGTATAGAACGCTGAAAAGTGTTTGAAAACGATAGAAAAGAAGACTTAGAAGTGTTAAACAGTTACATAAGTGATCGTCATCCTATTAGTGACGTATAAAAGCATATAAAACACACAAAAGTATTTGAAAAAATCGTATAGAACACTGAGAAGTGTTTGAAAACGATAGAAAAGAAGACTTAGAAGTGTTAAACAGTTATATAAACGATCGTCATCCTATCAGTGACGTATAAAGCATAAAAAAATCGTATAGAACGCTGAAAAGTGTTTGAAAACGATAGAAAAGAAGACTTAGAAGTTTTAAACAGTTACATAAATGATCGTCATCCTATTAGTGACGTATAAAAGCATATAAAATACACAAAAGTATTTGAAAAAATCGTATAGAACACTGAAAAGTGTTTGAAAGCGATAGAAAAGAAGACTTAGAAGTGTTAAACAGTTACATAAATGATCGTCATCCTATTAGTGACGTATAAAAGCATATAAAACACACAAAAGTATTTGAAAAAATCGTATAGAACACTGAAAAGTGTTTGAAAACGATTAAAAAGAAGACTTAGAAGTGTTAAACAGTTACATAAATGATCGTCATCCTATTAGTGACGTATAAAAGCATATACAACACACAAAAGTATTTGAAAAAATCGTATAGAACGCTGAAAAGTGTTTGAAAACGATAGAAAAGAAGACTTAGAAGTGTTAAACAGTTACATAAGTGATCGTCATCCTATTAGTGACGTATAAAAGCATATAAAACACACAAAAGTATTTGAAAAAATCATATAGAACACTGAAAAGTGTTTGAAAGCGATAGAAAAGAAGACTTAGAAGTGTTAAACAGTTACATAAATGATCGTCATCCTATTAGTGACGTATAAAAGCATATAAAACACTCAAAAGTATTTGAAAATATCGTATAGAACACTGAAAAGTGTTTGAAAACGATAGAAAAGAAGACTTAGAAGTGTTAAACAGTTACATAAATGATCGTCATCCTATTAGTGACGTATAAAACCATATAAAACGCCCAAAAGTATTTGAAAACATCGTATAGAACACTGAAAAGTTTTTGAAAACGATAGAAAAGAAGACTTAGAAGTGTTAAACAGTTACATAAATGATCGTCATCCTATTAGTGTCGTATAAAACCATATAAAACGCCCAAAAGTATTTAAAAAAATCGTATAGAACACTGAAAAGTGTTTGAAAACGATTGAAAAGAAGACTTGGAAGTGTTAAAAAGGTTACATAAATGATCGTCATCCTATTAGTGACGTATAAAACCATATAAAACGCCCAAAAGTATTTGAAAAAATCGTATAGAACACTGAAAAGTGTTTGAAAACGATAGAAAAGAAGACTTAGGAGTGTTAAACAGTTACATAAATGATCGTCATCCTATTAGTGACGTATAAAAGCATATAAAACACTCAAAAGTATTTGAAAACATCGTATAGAACACTGAAAAGTGTTTGAAAACGATTGAAAAGAAGACTTAGAAGTGTTAAAAAGGTTACATAAATGATCGTCATCCTATTAGTGACGTATAAAACCATATAAAACGCCCAAAAGTATTTGAAAACATCGTATAGAACACTGAAAAGTGTTTGAAAACGATAGAAAAGAAGACTTAGAAGTGTTAAACAGTTACATAAATGATCGTCATCCTATTACTGACGTATAAAAGCACATAAAACACTCAAAAGTATTTGAAAAAATCGTATAGAACACTGAAAAGTGTTTGAAAACGATAGAAAAGAAGACTTAGAATTGTTAAACAGTTACATAAATGATCGTCATCCTATTAGTGACGTATAAAAGCATATAAAACACTCAAAAGTATTTGAAAACATCGTATAGAACACTGAAAAGTGTTTGAAAACGATTGAAAAGAAGACTTAGAAGTGTTAAAAAGGTTACATAAAAGATCGTCATCCTATTAGTGACGTATAAAACCATATAAAACGCCCAAAAGTATTTGAAAATATCGTATAGAACACTGAAAAGTGTTTGAAAACGATAGAAAAGAAGACTTAGAAGTGTTAAACAGTTACATAAATGATCGTCATCCTATTAGTGACGTATAAAACCATATAAAACGCCCAAAAGTATTTAAAAAAAATCGTATAGAACACTGAAAAGTGTTTGAAAACGATTGAAAAGAAGACTTAGAAGTGTTAAACAGTTACATAAATGATCGTCATCCTATTAGTGACGTATAAAACCATATAAAACGCCCAAAAGTATTTGAAAACATCGTATAGAACACTGAAAAGTGTTTGAAAACGATAGAAAAGAAGACTTAGAAGTGTTAAACAGTTACATAAATGATCGTCATCCTATTAGTGACGTATAAAACCATATAAAACGCCCAAAAGTGTTTGAAAAAATCGTATAGAACACTGAAAAGTGTTTGAAAACGATTGAAAAGAAGACTTAGAAGTGTTAAACAGTTACATAAATGATCGTCATCCTATTAGTGACGTATAAAAGCATATAAAACACTCAAAAGTATTTGAAAATATCGTATAGAACACTGAAAAGTGTTTGAAAACGATAGAAAAGAAGACTTAGAAGTGTTAAACAGTTACATAAATGATCGTCATCCTATTAGTGACGTATAAAACCATATAAAACGCCCAAAAGTATTTGAAAACATCGTATAGAACACTGAAAAGTGTTTGAAAACGATAGAAAAGAAGACTTAGAAGTGTTAAACAGTTACATAAATGATCGTCATCCTATTAGTGACGTATAAAACCATATAAAACGCCCAAATGTGTTTGAAAAAATCGTATAGAACACTGAAAAGTGTTTGAAAACGATTGAAAAGAAGACTTAGAAGTGTTAAACAGTTACATAAATGATCGTCATCCTATTAGTGACGTATAAAAGCATATAAAACGCTCAAAAGTATTTGAAAATATCGTATAGAACACTGAAAACTGTTTGAAAACGATTGAAAAGAAGACTTAGAAGTGTTAAACAGTTACATAAATGATCGTCATCCTATTAGTGACGTATAAAACCATATAAAACGCCCAAAAGTATTTGAAAACATCGTATAGAACACTGAAAAGTGTTTGAAAACGATAGAAAAGAAGACTTAGAAGTGTTAAACAGTTACATAAATGATCGTCATCCTATTAGTGACGTATAAAACCATATAAAACGCCCAAAAGTATTTGAAAAAATCGTATAGAACACTGAAAAGTGTTTGAAAACGATAGAAAAGAAGACTTGGAAGTGTTAAAAAGGTTACATAAATGATCGTCATCCTATTAGTGACGTATAAAACCATATAAAATGCTCAAAAGTATTTGAAAATATCGTATAGAACACTGAAAAGTGTTTGAAAACGATTGAAAAGAAGACTTAGAAGTGTTAAACAGTTACATAAATGATCGTCATCCTATTAGTGACGTATAAAAGCATATAAAACACTCAAAAGTATTTGAAAAAATCGTATAGAACACTGAAAAGTGTTTGAAAACGATAGAAAAGAAGACTTAGAATTGTTAAACAGTTACATAAATGATCGTCATCCTATTAGTGACGTATAAAAGCATATAAAACACTCAAAAGTATTTGAAAATATCGTATAGAACACTGAAAAGTGTTTGAAAACGATTGAAAAGAAGACTTAGAAGTGTTAAAAAGGTTACATAAATGATCGTCATCCTATTAGTGACGTATAAAACCATATAAAACGCCCAAAAGTATTTGAAAATATCGTATAGAACACTGAAAAGTGTTTGAAAACGATAGAAAAGAAGACTTAGAAGTGTTAAACAGTTACATAAATGATCGTCATCCTATTAGTGACGTATAAAACCATATAAAACGCCCAAAAGTATTTAAAAAAATCGTATAGAACACTGAAAAGTGTTTGAAAACGATTGAAAAGAAGACTTAGAAGTGTTAAACAGTTACATAAATGATCGTCATCCTATTAGTGACGTATAAAACCATATAAAACGCCCAAAAGTATTTGAAAACATCGTATAGAACACTGAAAAGTGTTTGAAAACGATTGAAAAGAAGACTTAGAAGTGTTAAACAGTTATATAAATGATCGTCATCCTATTAGTGACGTATAAAAGCATATAAAACACTCAAAAGTATTTGAAAAAATCGTATAGAACACTGAAAAGTGTTTGAAAACGATAGAAAAGAAGACTTAGAAGTGTTAAACAGTTACATAAATGATCGTCATCCTATTAGTGACGTATAAAAGCATATAAAACACTCAAAAGTATTTGAAAACATCGTATAGAACACTGAAAAGTGTTTGAAAACGATTGAAAAGAAGACTTAGAAGTGTTAAAAAGGTTACATAAATGATCGTCATCCTATTAGTGACGTATAAAACCATATAAAACGCCCAAAAGTATTTGAAAATATCGTATAGAACACTGAAAAGTGTTTGAAAACGATAGAAAAGAAGACTTAGAAGTGTTAAACAGTTACATAAATGATCGTCATCCTATTAGTGACCTATAAAACCATATAAAACGCCCAAAAGTATTTAAAAAAATCGTATAGAACACTGAAAAGTGTTTGAAAACGATTGAAAAGAAGACTTGGAAGTGTTAAAAAGGTTACATAAATGATCGTCATCCTATTAGTGACGTATAAAACCATATAAAACGCCCAAAAGTATTTGAAAAAATCGTATAGAACACTGAAAAGTGTTTGAAAACGATAGAAAAGAAGACTTGGAAGTGTTAAACAGTTACATAAATGATCGTCATCCTATTAGTGACGTATAAAACCATATAAAACACTCAAAAGTATTTGAAAACATCGTATAGAACACTGAAAAGTGTTTGAAATCGATTGAAAAGAAGACTTAGAAGTGTTAAACAGTTACATAAATGATCGTCATCCTATTAGTGACGTATAAAACCATATAAAACGCCCAAAAGTATTTGAAAAAATCGTATAGAACACTGAAAAGTGTTTGAAAACGATAGAAAAGAAGACTTGGAAGTGTTAAAAAGGTTACATAAATGATCGTCATCCTATTAGTGACGTATAAAAGCATATAAAACACTCAAAAGTATTTGAAAATATCGTATAGAACACTGAAAAGTGTTTGAAAACGATAGAAAAGAAGACTTAGAAGTGTTAAACAGTTACATAAATGATCGTCATCCTATTAGTGACGTATAAAACCATATAAAACGCCCAAAAGTATTTGAAAACATCGTATAGAACACTGAAAAGTGTTTGAAAACGATAGAAAAGAAGACTTAGAAGTGTTAAACAGTTACATAAATGATCGTCATCCTATTAGTGACGTATAAAAGCATATAAAACACTCAAAAGTATTTGAAAACATCGTATAGAACACTGAAAAGTGTTTGAAAACGATTGAAAAGAAGACTTAGAAGTGTTAAAAAGGTTACATAAATGATCGTCATCCTATTAGTGACGTATAAAACCATATAAAACGCCCAAAAGTATTTGAAAACATCGTATAGAACACTGAAAAGTGTTTGAAAGCGATAGAAAAGAAGACTTAGAAGTGTTAAACAGCTACATAAATGATCGTCATCCTATTAGTGACGTATAAAAGCATATAAAACACACAAAAGTATTTGAAAAAATCGTATAGAACACTGAAAAGTGTTTGAAAGCGATAGAAAAGAAGACTTGGAAGTGTTAAACAGTTACATAAATGATCGTCATCCTATTAGTGACGTATAAAAGCATATAAAACACACAAAAGTATTTGAGAAAATCGTATAGAACACTGAAAAGTGTTTGAAAGCGATAGAAAAGAAGACTTAGAAGTGTTAAACAGTTACATAAATGATCGTCATCCTACTAGTGACGTATAAAAGCATATACAACACACAAAAGTATTTGAAAAAATCGTATAGAACGCTGAAAAGTGTTTGAAAACGATAGAAAAGAAGACTTAGAAGTGTTAAACAGTTACATAAGTGATCGTCATCCTATTAGTGACGTATAAAAGCATATAAAACACACAAAAGTATTTGAAAAAATCGTATAGAACACTGAGAAGTGTTTGAAAACGATAGAAAAGAAGACTTAGAAGTGTTAAACAGTTACATAAACGATCGTCATCCTATCAGTGACGTATAAAGCATAAAAAAATCGTATAGAACGCTGAAAAGTGTTTGAAAACGATAGAAAAGAAGACTTAGAAGTTTTAAACAGTTACATAAATGATCGTCATCCTATTAGTGACGTATAAAAGCATATAAAATACACAAAAGTATTTGAAAAAATCGTATAGAACACTGAAAAGTGTTTGAAAGCGATAGAAAAGAAGACTTAGAAGTGTTAAACAGTTACATAAATGATCGTCATCCTATTAGTGACGTATAAAACCATATAAAACGCCCAAAAGTATTTGAAAACATCGTATAGAACACTGAAAAGTGTTTGAAAACGATAGAAAAGAAGACTTAGAAGTGTTAAACAGTTACATAAATGATCGTCATCCTATTAGTGACGTATAAAAGCATATAAAACACTCAAAAGTATTTGAAAATATCGTATAGAACACTGAAAAGTGTTTGAAAACGATAGAAAAGAAGACTTAGAAGTGTTAAACAGTTACATAAATGATCGTCATCCTATTAGTGACGTATAAAACCATATAAAACGCCCAAAAGTATTTAAAAAAATCGTATAGAACACTGAAAAGTGTTTGAAAACGATTGAAAAGAAGACTTGGAAGTGTTAAAAAGGTTACATAAATGATCGTCATCCTATTAGTGACGTATAAAACCATACAAAACGCCCAAAAGTATTTGAAAACATCGTATAGAACACTGAAAAGTGTTTGAAAACGATAGAAAAGAAGACTTAGGAGTGTTAAACAGTTACATAAATGATCGTCATCCTATTAGTGACGTATAAAAGCATATAAAACACTCAAAAGTATTTGAAAACATCGTATAGAACACTGAAAAGTGTTTGAAAACGATTGAAAAGAAGACTTAGAAGTGTTAAACAGTTACATAAATGATCGTCATCCTATTAGTGACGTATAAAACCATATAAAACGCCCAAAAGTATTTGAAAACATCGTATAGAACACTGAAAAGTGTTTGAAAACGATAGAAAAGAAGACTTAGAAGTGTTAAACAGTTACATAAATGATCGTCATCCTATTAGTGACGTATAAAAGCATATAAAACACTCAAAAGTATTTGAAAATATCGTATAGAACACTGAAAAGTGTTTGAAAACGATAGAAAAGAAGACTTAGAAGTGTTAAACAGTTACATAAATGATCGTCATCCTATTAGTGACGTATAAAACCATATAAAACGCCCAAAAGTATTTGAAAACATCGTATAGAACACTGAAAAGTGTTTGAAAACGATAGAAAAGAAGACTTAGAAGTGTTAAACAGTTACATAAATGATCGTCATCCTATTAGTGACGTATAAAACCATATAAAACGCCCAAAAGTATTTAAAAAAATCGTATAGAACACTGAAAAGTGTTTGAAAACGATTGAAAAGAAGACTTGGAAGTGTTAAAAAGGTTACATAAATGATCGTCATCCTATTAGTGACGTATAAAACCATATAAAACGCCCAAAAGTATTTGAAAAAATCGTATAGAACACTGAAAAGTGTTTGAAAACGATAGAAAAGAAGACTTAGGAGTGTTAAACAGTTACATAAATGATCGTCATCCTATTAGTGCCGTATAAAAGCATATAAAACACTCAAAAGTATTTGAAAACATCGTATAGAACACTGAAAAGTGTTTGAAAACGATTGAAAAGAAGACTTAGAAGTGTTAAAAAGGTTACATAAATGATCGTCATCCTATCAGTGACGTATAAAGCATAAAAAAATCGTATAGAACGCTGAAAAGTGTTTGAAAACGATAGAAAAGAAGACTTAGAAGTTTTAAACAGTTACATAAATGATCGTCATCCTATTAGTGACGTATAAAAGCATATAAAATACACAAAAGTATTTGAAAAAATCGTATAGAACACTGAAAAGTGTTTGAAAGCGATAGAAAAGAAGACTTAGAAGTGTTAAACAGTTACATAAATGATCGTCATCCTATTAGTGACGTATAAAAGCATATAAAACACACAAAAGTATTTGAAAAAATCGTATAGAACACTGAAAAGTGTTTGAAAACGATTAAAAAGAAGACTTAGAAGTGTTAAACAGTTACATAAATGATCGTCATCCTATTAGTGACGTATAAAAGCATATACAACACACAAAAGTATTTGAAAAAATCGTATAGAACGCTGAAAAGTGTTTGAAAACGATAGAAAAGAAGACTTAGAAGTGTTAAACAGTTACATAAGTGATCGTCATCCTATTAGTGACGTATAAAAGCATATAAAACACACAAAAGTATTTGAAAAAATCATATAGAACACTGAAAAGTGTTTGAAAGCGATAGAAAAGAAGACTTAGAAGTGTTAAACAGTTACATAAATGATCGTCATCCTATTAGTGACGTATAAAAGCATATAAAACACACAAAAGTATTTGAAAAAATCGTATAGAACACTGAAAAGTGTTTGAAAGCGATAGAAAAGAAGACTTAGAAGTGTTAAAAAGTTACATAAGTGATCGTCATCCTATTAGTGACGTATAAAACCATATAAAACACAGAAGTACAAGAAAGAAAACACATCCCGGACCGCCGTTCCTAAACTATTATAGGGAAGGTGGTAAAAATGATGAATTCTGAGAAAAAAAATGTTTTGTCTCAAATCGAATAATACACTTATGGGTTGAAAAATAAATGCAAATAAAGATGTTTGACCACATTATTGAAGGTCTGTTTCTCATTTTGTGAGAAAATAAAACTTTCATAGATACATAAATGTATGAAAAAATAAAGGTAACCAAAATGATCGTCATCTAATTAGTGACGTGAAAAAATATGGAATGTGTAAAAATGCACTATTCCGGATTGACTGAAAATGGTATGTATACAGTTTTGGTTGGTTCTCATTCATGGTAAGAGATTACTGTGAACATGTGTAAAAATGCACTATTCCGGATTATTAATAATAAAGATGTTTGACCACATTATTGAAGGTCTGTTTCTCATTTTGTGAGAAAATAAAACTTTCATAGATACATAAATGTATGAAAAAATAAAGGTAACCAAAATGATCGTCATCTAATTAGTGACGTGAAAAAATATGGAATGTGTAAAAATTCACTATTCCGGATTGACTGAAAATGGTATGTATACAGTTTTGGTTGGTTCTCATTCATGGTAAGAGATTACTGTGAACATGTGTAAAAATGCACTATTCCGGATTGACTGAAAATGTATGTATACAGTTTTGGTTGGTTCTCATTCATGGTAAGAGATTACTGTGAACATTAAAATCGTATAAAACAAAATTGGAAATAAAATTTTCATAGATAGATAAATGTATGAAAAAATAAAAAATAAAATCATCTAATTAGTGACGTGAAAAAATATGGAATGTGTAAAAATGCACTATTCCGGATTGACTGAAAATGGTATGTATACAGTTTTGGTTGGTTCTCATTCATGGTAAGAGATTACTGTGAACATGTGTAAAAATGCACTATTCCGGATTGACTGAAAATGTATGTATACAGTTTTGGTTGGTTCTCATTCATGGTAAGAGATTACTGTGAACATTAAAATCGTATAAAACAAAATTGGAAATAAAATTTTCATAGATAGATAAATGTATGAAAAAATAAAGGTAACCAAAATGATCGTCATCTAATTAGTGACGTGAATGAAAATGTGGAGATTCCTACTGAAAAGTATAACATTTCATATAAAATATGAAATTTATAAATTTTCATTTTGCCAAGTCCCATACAGAATGCAAATGCTGGAACGCCGTTTCTAAACTACTATAGGGAATGTGTATGAAAATGATCGATTTTGAGAAAAAAATTTTTATGTCTCAAATTGAATAATAACCTTATGGGATGAAAGTAAAAGCATTTGCCCGCATTATTAAAGGTTATTTGAGACAAAATAAAAACATTTCCGATTTTATGAGGGAGACAATTTTGTTAAGTCTCAGACAGAAGGCAAATGCTGGAACGCCGTTTCTAAACTACTATAGGGAATGTGTATGAAAATGATCGATTTTGAGAAAACAATTTTTATGTCTCAAATTGAATAATAACCTTATGGGATGAAAGTAAAAGCATTTGCCCGCATTATTAAAGGTTATTTGAGACAAAATAAAAACATTTCCGATTTTATAAGGGAGAAAATTTTGTTAAGTCTCAGACAGAAGGCAAATGCTGGAACGCCGTTTCTAAACTACTATAGGGAATGTGTATGAAAATGATCGATTTTGAGAAAAAATTTTTTATGTCTCAAATCGAATAATAACCTTATGGGATGAAAGTAAAAGCATTTGCCCGCATTATTAAAGGTTATTTGAGACAAAATAAAAACATTTCCGATTTTATGAGGGAGAAAATTTTGTCAAGTCCCAGACAGAAGGCAAATGCTGGAACGCCGTTTCTAAACTACTATAGGGAATGTGTATGAAAATGATCAATTTTGAAAAAAAAAATTTAATGTCTCAAATTGAATAATAACCTAATGGGATGAAAGTAAAAGCATTTGCCCGCATTATTAAATATAATATATGATCAATAATATAAGATCTTATTTGATGGATTTTTTATATTTATAGTAATTTTCTACCTTTGTGAAATATATATTTTTGTGTATCACTCTTATATAAGGAATCATTAGCGCTATTGTTCTGCATTTTATATGAGAGCAATTGATTCTATTATATTAAAATGGAGGGAAAGACAAAATCTAATGTTATTTTACAAACGAATTTTTTTCAAATAATAATAATAATATAACATTATTCTGGTTGATCCTGCCAGTAGTTATATGCTTGTCTCAAAGATTAAGCCATGCATGTCTAAGTACACACGAATTGAAAGTGAAACCGCAAAAGGCTCATTATATCAGTTATGGTTCATTAGATCGTTAACAGTTACTTGGATAACTGTGGTAATTCTAGAGCTAATACATGCAATATAAACACGGACCTTTTGGAACGTGTGCTTTTATTAGGCTAAAACCAAGCGATTTTTTCGGAAATCGTAATTATGGTTGAACTCTAGATAATTTGCCGATCGTATGGTCTTGTACCGACGACAGATCTTTCAAATGTCTGCCCTATCAACTATTGATGGTAGTATCTAGGACTACCATGGTTGCAACGGGTAACGGGGAATCAGGGTTCGATTCCGGAGAGGGAGCCTGAGAAACGGCTACCACATCTAAGGAAGGCAGCAGGCGCGTAAATTACCCACTCCCAGTTCGGGGAGGTAGTGACGAAAAATAACAATACAGGACTCATATCCGAGGCCCTGTAATTGGAATGAGTACACTTTAAATCCTTTAACAAGGACCTATTGGAGGGCAAGTCTGGTGCCAGCAGCCGCGGTAATTCCAGCTCCAATAGCGTATATTAAAGCTGTTGCGGTTAAAACGTTCGTAGTTGAATTTGTGCTTCATATGGGTAGTACAACTATAATTGTGGATTGTACATTACCTTATGTATGCAAGCGTATTACCGGTGGAGTTCTAATATATAATGGTACTTGTATTATTATGTATACCTCCTATTTAAACCTGCTTCAGTGCTCTTCATCGAGTGTTGTTGTGGGCCGGTACAATTACTTTGAACAAATTAGAGTGCTTAAAGCAGGCTCCAAATGCCTGAATATTTTGTGCATGGAATAATGAAATAAGACCTCTGTTCTACTTTCATTGGTTTTTAGATCAAGAGGTAATGATTAATAGAAGCAGTTTGGGGGCATTAGTATTACGACGCGAGAGGTGACATTCTTGGACCGTCGTAAGACTAACTTAAGCGAAAGCATTTGCCAAAGATGTTTTCATTAATCAAGAACGAAAGTTAGAGGTTCGAAGGCGATCAGATACCGCCCTAGTTCTAACCATAAACGATGCCAGCTAGCAATTGGGTGTAGCTACTACTATGGCTCTCTCAGTCGCTTCCCGGGAAACCAAAGCTTTTGGGCTCCGGGGGAAGTATGGTTGCAAAGCTGAAACTTAAAGGAATTGACGGAAGGGCACCACCAGGAGTGGAGCCTGCGGCTTAATTTGACTCAACACGGGAAAACTTACCAGGTCCGAACATAAGTGTGTAAGACAGATTGATAGCTCTTTCTCGAATCTATGGGTGGTGGTGCATGGCCGTTCTTAGTTCGTGGAGTGATTTGTCTGGTTAATTCCGATAACGAACGAGACTCAAATATATTAAATAGATGCTTTCAGGATTATGGTGTTGAAGCATGCATAGCCTTCATTCATGAATACAGTAAAATGTAGGAGTGTTCGAATGTGTTTATGTAAGTGGAGCCGTACCTGTTTGTTTGTCCCATTATAAGGACACTAGCTTCTTAAATGGACAAATTGCGTCTAGCAATAATGAGATTGAGCAATAACAGGTCTGTGATGCCCTTAGATGTCCTGGGCTGCACGCGCGCTACAATGAAAGTATCAACGTGTATTTCCTAGACCGAGAGGTCCGGGTAAACCGCTGAACCACTTTCATGCTTGGGATTGTGAACTGAAACTGTTCACATGAACTTGGAATTCCCAGTAAGTGTGAGTCATTAACTCGTATTGATTACGTCCCTGCCCTTTGTACATACCGCTCGTCGCTACTACCGATTGAATTATTTAGTGAGGTTGTGGTCGTGAACCACGTTACGCTTCGAAAGAAAACAATGAGTTAAACTTTCTTAACTTTATTACATTACTCGAAATAAACTTATGTACTAAATTACGCTAAAATTTAATCACTTGAGGAGCAGGTCACCACCACCGTAGACGTTTGAACGAAGAATGCCTTTTTTGTTATATGCCAACCGAAAGAAAAAAAACGCGCAAAACTTGGAATGACAGCAAGTCAATGCTTGCTCTCATTCTCGCCTACCGTGTCAGCTGTTATCCTTGTCTTTTCCTCGATTGGTTATGTTCGATTAGTTCGTCGATTGGTTCTGTTCGATGATGTGTTTTTTTGTTCGTCGGTATGGTGGCTTCGTGCAGCCACATACTCCCCCGCCAGTTGAATGTAAAGGGTTTTATTTTCAACGATATCTGCTTGGGCAAACAATTGTGCGGCCGGTACGGCTGACCTGATTTACTGGTATGTGGTTAGCGGTGCTAGGCTCACTTACTCTGGGCTTGTTTTCGGTGGCTTGTTCGTTACGCGATTTGTCCTCTGCCTCTACGAAACATGGCTTTAGTCGGTCGATACCCACGATCGTTTTTCGTCCGTTTACTAATAACTCAAAAGTTTTCGCGCCGCGATTTAATACTTCATAGGGACCGTCGTACGGCCGTTGCAAAGGTTTACGCACTGAGTCACTGAGTCGTTGTGACACTTTAGTGCCGCTTTGAGAGTGCGGTGCCACCTTTCAAGGAATCCGTTCGCTTTAGGGTTGTAAGCCGTCGTGCGATGGTGCTGAATCCCTAAGCGTTTGCAAAGCTCGTTACACAACCCGGATTCAAACTGAGACCCCTGATCGGACACCACGACGGATGGTATTCCGAAGCGGGAAAACCATTGTGAGAACAATGGTTGCCACTGTTTCGGCCGTGATGTCGCTAATTGGAATGGCTTCGGGCCATCTGGTATATCTGTCTATCACCGTGAGTAAGTATCGGTATCCTTCCGATGGTGTAAGTGGCCCTACTAAATCTATATGTATTTCGTCAAAACGTTTGGCAACTGGTAGGAAATTTCCCAATGGACTTCTTACATGCCTTGATATTTTTGCTCTCTGGCATGCCATACAGGCCCGCGCCCATTTACTGCAGTCTTTTTTAATACCCGGCCAAATTAGCTTTTTTGTTATCGCTTTGACAGTAGCGCGTACTCCTGGATGCGCTAAGCCATGAATGCTATCGAAGACTGTTCGGCGAAATTCTTTGGGTATGTATGGGCGATCGACACTTGTCGAGACGTCACACAAGATAGATTGGTGAGTATCTGGGATTTCTCGATTTTCGAAACGCAAAGATGTTTCCGATAAGCGTAAATTATGCAATTCAGGGTCATTTATCTGAGCTTTGGCGATGGCGGTGAAATTAATTCCCGGTGGAAGCGAGATTTCCTCTAAACGGGAAAGAGTATCCGCTACGATATTTTCTCTGCCCGGTATATATTGAATATCTGTGGAGAATTGCCCTATATAGTCTAAGTGTCGGAGTTGACGCGGTGATGCCTTAGACGGCTTCTGCCGAAAAGCAAACGTTAGGGGCTTGTGATCTGTAAGGATGGTAAAAGTCTGTCCCTCTACGAAATAACGAAAATGTTTGACGGCAAGGTACATGGCCAACAATTCTCTGTCATAGGCACTATACTTGCATTGTTACGGACTGAGCTTTATTGAGTAGAAAGCCAACGGTTGCCAACCCCCCTGGTTCCACTGCTGTAGGGCCCCTCCGATTGCGAAATCAGAAGCGTCAACACATAGTGACAGTTTTGAACTCGGTGATGGAAATGCCAGCATTGTGGCTCGGCAAAGTTCTTCCTTGCATCTTTGGAAGGCGAGACAAGCGGCGTCTGACCAAATGATAGGTGTTTTATCGCTTTTCTTTTTCTTCCCTTTTAGAAACTCTGTGAGTGGAAGTTGAGCTTCCGCAGCTTTCGGAATGAAACGCCTGTAGAAGTTGAGCATTCCTAAGAAACGTCTGAGTTCACAAACATTCTGCGGACGCTTGAAGTCGACGATCGCCTGGACTCGTTCGGGTGAAGGGCTCAACCCCTCCTTGGATATGAGATGTCCAAGAAACAAGACACTGGTTTGCGCGAATTTGCACTTGTCGACATTTATGACCAGACCATATTGCTCGAGGCGTTCGAATAACACCTTTAGGTGGCACAGGTGCTCCGAACGGTCTTTTGAAGCTACCAGGATGTCATCGATGTACACAAAAATGAAGGTGAGGTCCTTTAAAATCATGTGCATAAAACGCTGAAACGTCTGTGCAGCATTTCGCAACCCGAAAGTCATTCTGACGAATTCGAACAAGCCGAAAGGTGTCGCAATAGCGGTCTTGGGAATGTCGGGTTCATCTACAGGTATTTGGTGGTATGCACGTACCAAGTCGATGGTGGAAAAGATGGTAGTTCCATGTAGTGAGTGGGAAAAATCTTGTATGTGGGGTATCGGATAGCTGTCTGCTTGTGTGATGGCATTTAAAGGACGATAATCCCCACAAGGCCTCCACTCGCCGTTCTTTTTTTGAACCAGATGTAATGGAGTAGCCCAGGGACTGTTGCTAGGTCGACAAATTCCTTGAGTTATCAAAAAATCGAATTCGGCCTTTGCGGCTTTGAGTTTATCAGGTGATAGCCGTCGAGGTCTATTTGCGACCGGACGAGAGTTTCCCGTGATAATTTTGTGTGTTATGTTGTGCTGAATTGGATGCATTAGGAGATTTTGACTTGACATTATATTAAAGCCTTTGATAAGACGATATATGTCATCATCGACCATCCCTACGGCTAACACTGAGAGCTTTGGGGTGGAGCCCCGTGAAAGAGACCCCGCAGCCTGTGACTCGGTGTATGGGTCGATGAGGCGCCCGTTCCTGATGTCTACTAGCAATCCAAAAGCGCGTAAAAAGTCAGCACCTATAATAGGTTTGCTAACTTTCGCGTAAGTAAATACCCAAGCGAATTTCCTTTTAAGACCTAAATCAAGGATTACCTTGGAACGACCGTATGGTATGTAGGAACGGGTGAGCCGTTGGCTGCAAATAGCGCGTTGGTGCTGGGTGTGATAGATTTCATGGATGACTTGACAGGCAAGACTGAAATGTCAGCGCCAGAGTCCACTAAAAAGGCTATACCGTTTATGCGATCATACGTAAACAAACGACAATTGGGAATACGTATGCCCGAGTCGCAAGTCGCCAACGACTGGGCGCCTAGTTTTCCGAAACACTGTTGCTGCGACGATTTCTGAAACCACAAGGTGCAGTACACTGCCTGGCTTGCGAACCAAAACGCCGATGATACCAACATAGAGGGACATTGGTGTGTGACCTTTAATTTCCTGAAGGTCTATAGGTTGGAGTCCTTGCCTGCTCCCTTGTACGTTGATAAACGTGTCGACGCAGTTCAGCTACTTCTTGCGCTAGAAGTTGTAGGTCGGGATTAGGCGCAGTGCTATTGTTATTTTCTGAATTTGGAAGTGGATTCACGTTAGCTAGTGTAGCAATCCCTGGAGAAAAGGGTAAAGCAGCTACAATTCTATCGGCTGTCTGGGCAAGTGAATCCAGATTTCCGGCAGCGCATGTTAGAATAGCTTGTGCCGTGGAAGGTAAACGCTGAACCCATAAACTTCGCAAAACCGAATCGGAAAACTCGCTGCCTGCAAGTGCACGCATTATCCGCAATAATTCGCTCGGTTTTTGGTCACTCAGCACCGTATCGTGTAAAAGCTTTTGTAAACGTACTTCATTTGATTCCGTTAATCGCGAGAGAACTACTTTCTTTAGATTATCGTATAAACCGTTGGCAGGTGGATTCAGAATAATGTCCCTACACGTGTTAACCGTTTTCGCGTCTAATAACCCGAGAGCTGTAAAGTATTTAGAATTATCCGATCTAATTTGAGCCACCGTAAACTGACCTTCTAACACCGCGAACCACACATCAGGATTTTCGGGCCAAAAAGGCAAATTTTTAAAAGATAAAGCACTTACATTGTTACTTGATGACGCGGCTCCGATACCACTTTCCAATTCGCTGGCTGGGGAGTTCCTGTTCTGTTGGTCGTCGAGCTGATTCGGTGGCTGCGTTGATGTGTCGTTGCTGTTGACTTGCATATTGCTTGATGTAATGATGATGATGGTGGTGAGATGCTATGCCTTCAAGTTTACAATCCGTTCCGTTGTTCGCAAAAAACAAAGATACAAAAAAAAATGATTAGAACACGAAACATATAATATCACAAAACATATAACATTCAGTTACGACACAAAACGATACAAAACGCAATTAACATAATTGAAGTTGGTGTGAATCCCTCGATGATCTAGCCGGGTAGTGACGGTTCTTGCTGTTATTGCACGTGGCGAAGTTGTTCTTTGTTCTTCGCGCAGGTTGCTACGGTTTATTAGACGCTTATGAGACCGCTTGGCGTAACGGCAATGATGGATGACGCTTGCGACAACGGTGATGATAGCGGTGCAATCGCGTTGGTAATGGCGGCGAATTTCAATATGCCGGTTGAAGAATTTGGTCGTGACGTATTTTTGTTTCAGCCTCAAAATTCTGCTGAACTGTACTCTTAGATGAGTCTCACGAAATCGGCTTGCGAATTTCCAGTTATTGGTGCTAAGGACGTGGGCAGAATTTATCTCCCACACGCTTGTATGTAGTTCTTATGGCTGTTGTCTGCGCAATTGCGAGTTGTTGCTTCGGCCGCGGGTGGTGGTGAAAATGGCTGCTTTTATTTGCGTATTAATACAAGAGTAATGATCACGTCGGGGTCACCAGATGTGGTCGTGAACCACGTTACGCTTCGAAAGAAAACAATGAGTTAAACTTTCTTAACTTTATTACATTACTCGAAATAAACTTATGTACTAAATTACGCTAAAATTTAATCACTTGAGGAGCAGGTCACCACCACCGTAGACGTTTGAACGGAGAATGCCTTTTTTGTTATATGCCAACCGAAAGAAAAAAAACGCGCAAAACTTGGAATGACAGCAAGTCAATGCTTGCTCTCATTCTCGCCTACCGTGTCAGCTGTTGTCCTTGTCTTTTCCTCGATTGGTTATGTTCGATTAGTTCATCGATTGGTTCTGTTCGATGATGTGTTTTTTTGTTCGTCGGTATGGTGGCTTCGTGTAGCCACAAGGTCTCCGGACGTGATCACTGTGACGCTTTATGTGTTACGGTTGTTTTTTGCAGAAGTTGACCGAACTTGATTATTTAGAGGAAGTAAAAGTCGTAACAAGGTTTCCGTAGGTGAACCTGCGGAAGGATCATTAAAGTGACCCTTCTAAGCAAAAATCGAAATATATAAAAAAAAAGTATTTCTGCTAATATTTTATATATCGGTAATTTTATATAATAATAATGATAATAATGCAAATAAAACTGCATCATTTTTTTTTAAATTTTGTAAAAAAAAATTAAAAAAAAAATTTTTTTTTGAACGCAAGAAAAATTATTTATTATTATTATGCATTTTGAACGCAAGAATATATATATATATCGACATTTTGAACGCATATCGCAGTCCATGCTGTTATGTAATTTAATTAATTTTTAAGTGCTGCTTGGACTACATATGGTTGAGGGTTGTGAGACTATGCTAAATAAGTTGCTTGTATATGAAGAAGAAAATAAAATTAAATTTTGATTTTACTTTTAAAATATGCTAAAGCATATTATGTTATATTATTGAATTTATTTATAATAAATTCATAATATCAATATATAATATATATACCTCTAAATGTAAATCGAATCTTAGTATTCTATATTATCTATTTGTTTGAGGGAATGTCTAGCATAAAATAAAATGCTGCAATATAATATGTATAATATTATAAAAGAAAAAAAAGAATAGCCCCTACATTTGATAATATATATATAGAAAAGAAAGAGATTAACAAAAAAAATTAGGAAAATATATAAAATATTAATTATTTAAGCTGTGTTAAACAACCTCAACTCATATGAGATTACTCCCCGAATTTAAGCATATTAATGAGGGAAGGAAAAGAAACTAACAAGAATTTTCTTAGTAGCGGCGAGCGAAAAGAAATCAGTTCAGCACTAAGCCATTTTGTCTTTATGGCAAATATGGGATGCAGTGTATGGAACGTCTATAATCTAGTATGAGAAATTAACGATTTAAGTCCTTCTTAAATGAGGCCATTTACCCATAGAGGGTGCCAGGCCCGTATAACGTTAATGATTATTAGAAGATGTTTCCAAAGAGTCGTGTTGCTTGATAGTGCAGCACTAAGTGGGTGGTAAACTCCATCTAAAACTAAATATAACCATGAGACCGATAGTAAACAAGTACCGTGAGGGAAAGTTGAAAAGAACTCTGAATAGAGAGTTAAATAGTACGTGAAACTGCTTAGAGGTTAAGCCCGATGAACCTGAATATCCGTTATGGAAAATTCATCACTAATAACTATGATATTTATAATATTATAGAAATGGTGTGCAATTTTTCCATATAAGGACATTGTAGTCTGTTAATGTAATAAATATTTATTAAAAGATCTTATACATAAGTTTATTCAAATTAGTTATTTTCGGATTTCTAACATAGAATAAATGTATTTGATTTAATAAATCATTGACAGATTTAATTATAATATAGTGCTTAAATTTTGAAAGAAATTTTACAATAATATGATAATTCAATTTGTTATATTTATTGTATGCACTTATATGATTAACAACGCGATAGATTCAGGATACCTTCGGACCCGTCTTGAAACACGGACCAAGGAGTCTAACATATGTGCAAGTCATTGGGTATTTTTAATAAAACCCAATGGCATAATTAACTTAACTGTTTTTTAAATGGGATTAGTTTATATTTTATTATGAAATATTAATTCAATCCCGGGGCGTTCTATACAGTTATGCATAATGATATTTATATTATTTATGTCTCTAACTAGAGCGTACCTTGAGCATAATATGCTGTGACCCGAAAGATGGTGAACTATACTTGATCAGGTTGAAGTCAGGGGAAACCCTGATGGAAGACCGAAACAGTTCTGACGTGCAAATCGATTGTCAGAATTGAGTATAGGGGCGAAAGACCAATCGAACCATCTAGTAGCTGGTTCCCTCCGAAGTTTCCCTCAGGATAGCTGGTGCATTTAAAGATTATATAAAATAATCCTATCTGGTAAAGCGAATGATTAGAGGCATTAGGGTCGAAACGACCTTAACCTATTCTCAAACTTTAAATGGGTAAGAACCTAACCTTTCTTGATATGAAGGTTTAGGTTGTGATATATTGTGCCCAGTGGGCCACTTTTGGTAAGCAGAACTGGCGCTGTGGGATGAACCAAACGTAATGTTACGGTGCCCAAATTAACAACTCATGCAGATACCATGAAAGGCGTTGGTTGCTTAAAACAGCAGGACGGTGGACATGGAAGTCGTAATCCGCTAAGGAGTGTGTAACAACTCACCTGCCGAAGCAACTAGCCCTTAAAATGGATGGCGCTTAAGTTGTATACCTATACATTACCACTAAAGTAGATGATTTATATTTAATTTCGATTGAATGTAAATTTTGAAACTTTAGTGAGTAGGAGGGTACAATGGTGTGCTTAGAAGTGTTTGGCGTAAGCCTGCATGGAGCCGCTATTGGTACAGATCTTGGTGGTAGTAGCAAATAATCGAATGAGACTTTGGAGGACTGAAGTGGAGAAGGGTTTCGTGTGAACAGTGGTTGATCACGAGTTAGTCGGTCCTAAGTTCAAGGCGAAAGCCGAAAATTTTCAAGTAATAATTAAATATATGTATACACATCATGTATATAAAAGTTTAAATTACTTGATTATTTTTGAACGAAAGGGAATACGGTTCCAATTCCGTAACCTGTTGAGTATCCGTTTGTTATTAAAAATGGGCATTTTGCTCATCCTGGCAACAGGAACGACCATAAAGAAGCCGTCGAGAGATATCGAAAGAGTTTTCTTTTCTGTTTTATAGTCGTACTACCATGGAAGTCTTTCGAAGAGAGATATGGTAGATGGACTAGAAGAGCATGACATTTACTGTTGTGTCGATATTTTCTCCTCGGACCTTGAAAATTTATGGTGGGGTTACGCCAACTTCTCAACAGGCCGTACCGATATCCGCAGCTGGTCTCCAAGGTGAAGAGCCTCTAGTCGATAGAATAATGTAGGTAAGGGAAGTCGGCAAATTAGATCCGTAACTTCGGGATAAGGATTGGCTCTGAAGATTGAGATAGTAGGGCTTGAATTGGAAGCAATAACATGGTTTATGTATTCGTTCTGGGTAAATAAAAATTTTCGAATTTTGTTCCCCGGATAGTAGTTTACGTAACCAATTGTGGAGTTTTCTTGCTAAAAATCTTAAGATTATATCGCAAGGTATTCTCTTTTGATTTATAAGGACTATCAATTATTAACAATCAATTTAAAACTGGCACGGACTTGGGGAATCCGACTGTCTAATAAAAACAAAGCATTGTGATGGACCTAACGGTTGTTGACACAATGTGATTTCTGCCCAGTGCTCTGAATGTCAAAGTGAAGAAATTCAAGTAAGCGCGGGTAAACGGCGGGAGTAACTATGACTCTCTTAAAAGTGCATACAACAACCGCGGAGAGTACCGACACAAACCAAACGGGTACAGCCGGGATAGTGCATACGCCAACCAACTAAGTACAGTGCAGTAGTAGAACCGAAACTGACTCCAGAGGTTCGCAAGTGCGGGTTGTGCATGCAATTAGTACATATTCTTACCGAAAAAGACTACTTAGGTTTAAGAAAGCGACGGGAACACCAGTGATCGGGAAACTTGCACATTTTGAGATACAATGCGGTTTGTGCTCGCGATTAATATATACAATAACCGAAACTGACTCCAGAGGTTTGCAAGTGCGGGTTGTGCATGCAATTAGTATATATTCTTACCGAAAAAGACTACTTAGGTTTAAGAAAAGCGACGGGAACACCAGTGCTCGGAAAACTTGCACATTCTGAAATACAGTGCGGTTTCGGTGTATTTTTGAGAGGAAGCTTTTTTGAAAAGCAAGACATTGTTGCGGTATAATTACCTAATTTTTAAAACGGGTCTAGTGAAATCAACGCTATGGCCTCGCCACAACATTCGGGTGCTGCAGTGGGTAGCACAATCTTTGGCTGCGTGTGTGGAAAGTCCTTCCAGACCAAGGAAGGCCTGGCCCAGCACAAGAGAAGGTACTGCCGTGGACCTGATGCGAACAACATAACGTGCGAACTGTGCAACCGCGAGTTCAGCACGTACGCAGGAAAGCGGCTACATGTAAAACGTGCGCACGCGGTTGAATACAATACAGAGATGGCAGCAGAAGCAGCTAAGTCCACAAGGAGGCCATGGACGCTGGCCGAAGAAAAAGAATTGGCACAAATTGAGGCCTTGCTCGAGTGTGACAGCGCAAACACAATCATCAACGCGCTGTGCAGATCGTCAACGAGGTCAAGGGATGCTATCAAAAAGCGGAGGCAATTAAGGTCATACCAGGACTTGGTCTCTGCAATAAAAGCATCAGCTACGGAGGCAACTACACGCGAAGAAGACAACAGTTCCTCAGATGAGTACCAATCCGCCAACAACAGCATACTCTCTGAGGAGGCTCCGTACAGTGAGGAAGCAGCTAATTTAGAACCGGAGACAGACGCCAACAACAGTCTCAGGAATCTAATTAGGGACATTCCGAAAGACAACCTTAAAACACACGATCTCGCACTGCAAATTTGCTGCGTTACAAACGTCAACGCTAATCAGCAAATCGACATGGCCCTCAATACAATGACACCAGCCAACCGCTCAGACAACGTCAGAGAATCAACTGGGAACAGGCGTATTGCAACCTTAAAGAACGCCCTCAAGTCAGCAACAAGCCACAGGAAGAAGAAGAAGTTCCTCTACGCTCTGGCACAGGAGAGCTTCAAGAAGGACAAAGGCACTTATGCCAACGATCTTCTTGACAACAAAGAATGGGATGACGCCAACACTACCCCATCCAACGATGCTATCCTGGACCATTATAAAGGAATCTTCGAGTCAACACCGCCACTCGCTACAACACCACCCGGGGCGAACGACTTCACGCGGAGGGAGATTTCAACTCCCATAACTCTGTGGTCACAAGGAAAAACCGCTAAAGTCTGTTTTACTCATTTTTCAGGAGAGCAGTTTAAAGTTTTTGACAAACACGTGAAATTACAAATGACTCTATTGGGCGATTTGTAACTCCGATCGCGTTGAAACAAAAAGTAAAATAAAGATAATTTTACTTTTTCTTAGTTCAAAATTAAATTTTTTGAAGAAAATAACTGTAAGGGATTTTATTGATAAAACTAATACTTTAGTCGTTAGGGCCTTTTAGGTTTTTTATCATAAAAAATCCTATCTGTAGTTTAGTTGTTTTTCCATTTTAAGAAAATGTTTCGTTCTGGTCTAAAGTCTACTTTAGCTGTTTTTCCTTTTCTATTGTGTTAAATTATCCAGTTCTTATGTCGACTTTAGTTCTTATTCCTAAATTAATAATGAAAAATATGTCGACTTTGGATATGTTTTCAGCAGAGAATAAGAACCAACTTTGAACCTTGAGATAGAAAAAATTTTATTTATCTAAAAACTTATACGATTAAAAATACAAAAAAAACAACAAACTTTACCTCATGCAATGTATATTAATAAAAACAAATTAAAATTAGTGTTTAAAAATGTTTTTAATCTTCATCGTCACTTCTTAAATCTGGATGAATGTTGAGTTCTGTGGAACTAGTTTTGAGGTTTTTATAAAAGAAATGAAACTCTGGATTTATGTATTGTAATAAATCCATAAGATCCTTTTTTTTATCTGATGATAAGATTGGTGGGTCTTCAATATTTTTTAAATGACCCAATGTAAGTGTCGATGCTCCTCGCTTGACTAACGGTAAAAGGTTAAATGGTTCTTCGGGATTTAAGTTTGTTTTATACAGAATTTGGTTACAGATGTTTGTATAGCGAATCCACCTTACTGAGTTCCATATAAATTTCTGGCCATCTGAATTGCATCGTTTCCAATTAAAATAATTTTTCGAAATTTCACTAAAGTTGAAGAAATCACTTTCTTTCATTTCAACAACTTTAATTTTTGAATTAATACTTCCGGTGAACTGATACCAATCCCTTGGCACACTAATTTCAACATTGGATTTCTTCTTTTTTCGTTCAATTAACGCATGATCAGAATCACACTCGAGGTGGGTGTGGCCAGGTTCCAAAAATTTATGATCTATATATTCCAATGAAGGATTTTCTTTAATGAACAGAAGGAACATAGCAGAAACAAACGAATTTTTATTTTGGCCAGAACATGAGTCACTGTAGAACGTTATTTTAGTGACAGAAGAAGGCAAAGATTGTAGATGTTTGAAAATACATGAAGCAATCTCATTTCCACCCCGCCGCGCAATTCCCTCGTGCCACATAAAACAACCGGAATCATTCGTTTTTAAATCATGGATCGTGAGATTGAAGGTCCAAAACTGCCTTTTATAAAAGCTAATTGAGTTTCTCAAGAATAGTGTTGGTAGGCACTGTTGTAAGTCAAACGCGAACGCTGCCATATCATTGTTTTGTTTAGCATTCTCCTTATCGACCCTTTTTTGTTCAAAGCCAAAGTCTCCTTTTTCCACATGAATTTGTTTCCGCTCTACCAAAACTTGTTTTTCTTTTTCATCCTGGGCTATTTTATCTTAGATAAAAATCCATCGCAAGTTGCGCACGTGTCTAATTTGGGAGCTTTGAATTTTAAATTCAGTGTTTTAAATATTTCTGAATATTTGGTAAGGCTTACAGGATTACAAACTCCATCACTATACATCCGATGCATTATGGAAAGATTTAAACTGCCATGAATATATTTTTTGGATGTATGGCGACGGCTGTAATGGCTTTCATACGATGGGAACTTATTTATGTGGTTGCGTACTTCCTCTTCTTGATCCAGTGTTAGTTTGTTCACAGGAATCCCCTTACCACGACAATCCTTAAACGGTTCGCTTGGACTTGAAACTTTTTTGGCTACTACGTTTTTAATGAAACTTTCCGTTTCAGAAAAACATATCGTAAAATGTTGTCTGCAAACTTGTGTACGCATGCCATCATATTCCAAAAAGTACTTCACTGAAGTTTCACGGCGTCGCTTTCTTTGCATTGCGTTAGACAGAGTATTACATTTTTTATTTCCTATAGTCAGAAGATTTCCTATGTACAAAATTCTCTGGTCATAGGTTCCCAAAGCCCAATACTGGTTAAATAAGCGTTTTATCTGCTCGAATGAAATTTTGTCTTTGCAGTTGCTTCGACACACTCCAAAGGGTTTTGAAACTCTTGCATGCTTAAGTTTTCCAGAAAGAGTTTTATATGACTTTCAATTGTTCCTTAATGTCTGACGAAACCGTTTTTTATTTTTGATTATTGATTGTGGATCATCGTTGTTGAACGGAATATCCAAAACTTCGCTCTTTTCACTTTCTGGGTGCGAATCCGAAGAAGTAACAGTATTATTTATTATAAAATCAGGGTCTTTTATAGAATTATCGGAATTTTCCCATTCTGGCAACTTATCATACGTTATATTCGCTGATGGAGATATTTCATTTGAATTGCCTAAATAATGGAAAACTGAAAATGTATCTATCCTTAAAGAAAACAAAAATAGTGTTCTTACTTTTGAATACATCTATATCGAAGTCAAATCCGTTCATCGATGATTTAGTTTCATTAGATATCTCAGGAAAGTAATCATTCTTTTCTGATATAATTTCGTGGATCGAATCCGAATATTGATAAATTGCATTTTTTTGTGGCCATTGGTATATTGACTTTCTTGTAAAATTAGTTTCCGGGGATTCAGGAAATGTAAACGAATTTGATACAATGTTTTCTGTGCAAATAAAAAAAAAAAAATTGACACTTCTTTTAGAAAAGTAAAATATACATCGTTTTACCAATATCTTTATTTTGTTCTGGTGTAGAAGTTCTTTGCATCACAAAAACCTTTCTTGAATGAGCCTCCTTTTCTGTAAAAAAAATACATTCAAATACCAAACCTATTAGGTACATTTGAAAAAAAAAACATTAAAAAATTTAAATGCCAACCACGATAAGAGTTTATTTATTGAAGAAAATGTCTACTTCTCAAAACAAACTTTCTTGATTCGGCCGACGATCTACCCCCACTACGACGAATGTATCCCTTTTGCGAATGCAACCCTTTGAGGCTCTACGAAAAAAATCTTTTGAAGCTAAAGTTTTCAGTGTCAGCGCGACCGACCGACGCACGCGACACCAGATATCTAAAAAGTTGGTGTGTCTAGGCGTTGATAAATTGCCCATTGTTTTTTGTATCAATTTTGTGATGAGGTCGTAGGTCATAATTTAGAATCGGATTTAAGGCAAGCTTAATTGCTTTCAAAGAAATTAAGTAAGTATCATTATCTTATAAAAACAGGCCTCTTCCAAAGGACGTTCGGGCTAAGTAAAAATTAAATAACTCTTACCTTCAGCAGCTCTTCCTTTTTCTTTAAGCATTCGCGCCAATTCCAAAAGTCTTTGCGATCGAGACGTCATATTTTGGATTTAGTTTTTTTTTTCACAAATTATTTAAAAAAACACAGGGGACAACACAAGGAATAACAAAGTTCGTTTAAAAACACAGGAAACACAACACTAAAGTCTAGTTTAGACAACACTTATTCTTTCTTCAAATATGGAAAAAGAACTAAAGTATATTTAAGAAACACTTTTTTTTAACTTTTGTTACGGAAGAGCAACCAAACTTGAGATTAGATTTTCACGAACTGAATCACTGATGGGGAAAAAAAACTAAAATCAATTTAGGTCTTTCGTGCTTCACAATTTAATTTTGGAATAAGCGCTAAACTGCAGATAGGGAAGTCTTTTTACTCATTCTTCCTTTGGGAATAACCACTAATCTGAAGTTATGTCGTTATTCCCTTTTAAAAAAATTAACAAAAGAACAAACATTAATACATCCCATATATGCTTTGTTACATAGAACATTGGCATCGCATCCATTGTCGTTTATCGAAGATAAACTTTTAATGGTTTATTGCCATACAATACAATTGCCCCATTTTTATCATTGCAGTCCAGCACGGATACAACCTTAGAGGCGTTCAGGCATAATCCAACGGACGTAGCGTCATACCACTGTTCGCTCGAACAAGTATTGTGCCATTGGTCCGTACCTGCGGTTCCTCTCGTACTACGCAGGAATGCTGTCGCAACAACAATTGTCATCAGTAGGGTAAAACTAACCTGTCTCACGACGGTCTAAACCCAGCTCACAAACCAAAGTTTGGTGAATTTTGCTTCACAATGATAGGAAGAGCCGATATCGACGTCGCTATGAACGCTTGGCCGCCACAAGCCAGTTATCCCTGTGGCAACTTTTCTGACACCTCTTGTTATAAAAACTCTTTAAACCAAAAGGATCGATAGGCCGAGCTTTAGCTGGATCAAGTCAGCATTTGCCCTTTTGCTCTATGTGTGGTTTCTGTCCGCACTGAGCTGCCCTTGGGACACCTTCGTTATTATTTTGAGAGATGTACCGCCCCAGACAAACTCCCTACCTGACAATGTCAGTTTTTCCGTCAATCCGGAATAGTGAATTTTTTCACATTCCATATAATAGTGTAGAAATAACGTTCCTATATTTGTCAGCTGGCTTGGACTTGGCAAAATTTTTTCCTCCACAGGAATGGGAATGTTTTTATTTTGTGTAAATAACCTTTTATTATATGGGCAAATTCTTTTACTTTCATCCCATAAGGTTATTATTCAATTTGAGACATTAAAAATTTGTTCTCAAAATTGATCATTTTCATACACATTCCCTATAGTAGTTTAGAAACGGCGTTCCAGCATTTGCCTTCTGTCTGGGACTTGACAAAATTTTCTCCCTCATAAAATCGGAAATGTTTTTATTTTGTCTCAAATAACCTTTAATAATGCGGGCAAATGCTTTTACTTTCATCCCATAAGGTTATTATTCGATTTGAGACATACAAAATGTTTTCTCAAAATCGATCATTTTCATACACATTCCCTATAGTAGTTTAGAAACGGCGGTCCAGGATGTGCCTTTTTTCTTGTACTTGCAAAAACTTAATTTTTTTCTTAAATTTTTTTATATCATAAAATGATGTTATAATGATGTTTTCATCACTAAAAGTTTTCTCAAATGAAAACTTGTAAAATTTCATATGAGATATAGTAGGAATTTCCACATCATTTGACGATCATTTTAGTTACCTTTAATTTTTCATACATTTTTGTACTATGAAAATTTTATTTTCTCACAAAATGAGAAACAGACCTTTAATAATGTGGTCAAACATTATTATTTGCATTTAGTTTTCAACCCATAAGTGTATTATTCGATTTGAGACAAAAAAATTTTTTTCTCAGAATTCATCATTTTCACCAAACGGCGGTCCGGGATGTGTTTTCTTTCTTGTGTTTTTTATACTTTATACGTCACTAATAAGATGACGATCATTTATGTAACTGTTTAACACTTCTAAGTCTTTTTTTCTATCGCTTTCAAACACTTCTCAGTGTTCTATACGATTTGTTCAAATACTTTTGGGCGTTTTATATGGTTTTATACGTCACTAATATGATGACGATCATTTATGTAACTGTTTAACACTTCCAAGTCTTCTTTTCAATCGTTTTCAAACACTTTTCAGTGTTCTATACGATTTTTTCAAACACTTTTGGGCGTTTTATATGGTTTTATACGTCACTAATAGGATGACGATCATTTATGTAACTGTTTAACACTTCTAAGTCTTCTTTTCTATCGTTTTCAAACACCTTTCAGTGTTCTATACGATATTTTCAAATACTTTTGGGCGTTTTATATGGTTTTATACGTCACTAATAGGATGACGATCATTTATGTAACTGTTTAACACTTCTAAGTCTTCTTTTCTATCGTTTTCAAACACTTTTCAGTGTTCTATACGATTTGTTCAAATACTTTTGGGCGTTTTATATGGTTTTATACGTCACTAATAGGATGACGATCACTTATGTAACTGTTTAACACTTCTAAGTCTTCTTTTCTATCGTTTTCAAACACTTTTCAGTGTTCTATACGATATTTTCAAATACTTTTGAGCGTTTTATATGCTTTTATACGTCACTAATAGGATGACGATCATTTATGTAACTGTTTAACACTTCTAAGTCTTCTTTTCAATCGTTTTCAAACACTTTTCAGTGTTCTATACGATTTTTTCAAACACTTTTGGGCGTTTTATATGGTTTTATACGTCACTAATAGGATGACGATCATTTATGTAACTGTTTAACACTTCTAAGTCTTCTTTTCTATCGTTTTCAAACACTTTTCAGTATTCTATACGATGTTTTCAAATACTTTTGAGTGTTTTATATGCTTTTATACGTCACTAATAGGATGACGATCATTTATGTAACTGTTTAACACTTCTAAGTCTTCTTTTCAATCGTTTTCAAACACTTTTCAGTGTTCTATACGATGTTTTCAAATACTTTTGGGCGTTTTATATGGTTTTATACGTCACTAATAGGATGACGATCATTTATGTAACTGTTTAACACTTCTAAGTCTTTTTTTCTATCGCTTTCAAACACTTCTCAGTGTTCTATACGATTTTTTTAAATACTTTTGGGCGTTTTATATGGTTTTATACGTCACTAATAGGATGACGATCATTTATGTAACCTTTTTAACACTTCCAAGTCTTCTTTTCTATCGTTTTCAAACACTTTTCAGTGTTCTATACGATTTTTTCAAATACTTTTGGGCGTTTTATATGGTTTTATACGTCACTAATAGGATGACGATCATTTATGTAACTGTTTAACACTTCTAAGTCTTCTTTTCAATCGATTTCAAACACTTTTCAGTGTTCTATACGATGTTTTCAAATACTTTTGAGTGTTTTATATGCTTTTATACGTCACTAATAGGATGACGATCATTTATGTAACTGTTTAACACTTCTAAGTCTTCTTTTCTATCGTTTTCAAACACTTTTCAGTGTTCTATACGATGTTTTCAAATACTTTTGGGCGTTTTATATGGTTTTATACGTCACTAATAGGATGACGATCATTTATGTAACTGTTTAACACTTCTAAGTCTTCTTTTCTATCGTTTTCAAACACTTTTCAGTGTTCTATACGATTTTTTCAAATACTTTTGGGCGTTTTATATGGTTTTATACGTCACTAATAGGATGACGATCATTTATGTAACTGTTTAACACTTCTAAGTCTTTTTTTCTATCGCTTTCAAACACTTCTCAGTGTTCTATACGATTTTTTCAAATACTTTTGTGTGTTTTATATGCTTTTATACGTCACTAATAGGATGACGATCATTTATGTAACTGTTTAACACTTCTAAGTCTTCTTTTCTATCGCTTTCAAACACTTTTCAGTGTTCTATACGATATTTTCAAATACTTTTGGGCGTTTTATATGGTTTTATACGTCACTAATAGGATGACGATCATTTATGTAACTGTTTAATACTTCCAAGTCTTCTTTTCAATCGTTTTCAAACACTTTTCAGTGTTCTATACGATTTTTTTAAATACTTTTGGGCGTTTTATATGGTTTTATACGTCACTAATAGGATGACGATCACTTATGTAACTGTTTAACACTTCTAAGTCTTCTTTTCTATCGTTTTCAAACACTTTTCAGTGTTCTATACGATGTTTTCAAATACTTTTGGGCGTTTTATATGGTTTTATACGTCACTAATAGGATGACGATCATTTATGTAACTGTTTAACACTTCTAAGTCTTCTTTTCTATCGTTTTCAAACACTTTTCAGTGTTCTATACGATTTTTTCAAATACTTTTGGGCGTTTTATATGGTTTTATACGTCACTAATAGGATGACGATCATTTATGTAACTGTTTAACACTTCTAAGTCTTTTTTTCTATCTCTTTCAAACACTTCTCAGTGTTCTATACGATTTTTTCAAATACTTTTGGGCGTTTTATATGGTTTTATACGTCACTAATAAGATGACGATCACTTATGTAACTGTTTAACACTTCTAAGTCTTCTTTTCAATCGTTTTCAAACACTTTTCTGTGTTCTGTACGATGTTTTCAAATACTTTTGAGTGTTTTATATGCTTTTATACGTCACTAATAGGATGACGATCATTTATGTAACTGTTTAACACTTCTAAGTCTTTTTTTCTATCGCTTTCAAACACTTCTCAGTGTTCTATACGATTTTTTCAAATACTTTTGGGCGTTTTATATGGTTTTATACGTCACTAATAGGATGACGATCATTTATGTAACTGTTTAACACTTCTAAGTCTTCTTTTCTATCGTTTTCAAACACTTTTCAGTGTTCTATACGATTTTTTCAAATACTTTTGGGCGTTTTATATGGTTTTATACGTCACTAATAGGATGACGATCATTTATGTAACCTTTTTAACACTTCCAAGTCTTCTTTTCAATCGTTTTCAAACACTTTTCAGTGTTCTATACGATTTTTTTAAATACTTTTGGGCGTTTTATATGGTTTTATACGCCACTAATAGGATGACGATCATTTATGTAACTGTTTAACACTTCTAAGTCTTCTTTTCTATCGTTTTCAAACACTTTTCAGTGTTCTATACGATATTTTCAAATACTTTTGGGCGTTTTATATGGTTTTATACGTCACTAATAGGATGACGATCATTTATGTAACCTTTTTAACACTTCTAAGTCTTCTTTTCAATCGTTTTCAAACACTTTTCAGTGTTCTATACGATGTTTTCAAATACTTTTGAGTGTTTTATATGCTTTTATACGTCACTAATAGGATGACGATCATTTATGTAACTGTTTAACACTTCTAAGTCTTCTTTTCTATCGTTTTCAAACACTTTTCAGTGTTCTATACGATGTTTTCAAATACTTTTGGGCGTTTTATATGGTTTTATACGTCACTAATAGGATGACGATCATTTATGTAACTGTTTAACACTTCTAAGTCTTCTTTTCAATCGTTTTCAAACACTTTTCAGTGTTCTATACGATATTTTCAAATACTTTTGAGTGTTTTATATGGTTTTATACGTCACTAATAGGATGACGATCATTTATGTAACTGTTTAACACTTCTAAGTCTTCTTTTCTATCGTTTTCAAACACTTTTCAGTGTTCTATACGATGTTTTCAAATACTTTTGAGTGTTTTATATGCTTTTATACGTCACTAATAGGATGACGATCATTTATGTAACTGTTTAACACTTCTAAGTCTTCTTTTCAATCGTTTTCAAACACTTTTCAGTGTTCTATACGATATTTTCAAATACTTTTGAGTGTTTTATATGCTTTTATACGTCACTAATAGGATGACGATCATTTATGTAACTGTTTAACACTTCTAAGTCTTCTTTTCTATCGTTTTCAAACACTTTTCAGTGTTCTATACGATGTTTTCAAATACTTTTGAGTGTTTTATATGCTTTTATACGTCACTAATAGGATGACGATCATTTATGTAACTGTTTAACACTTCTAAGTCTTCTTTTCAATCGTTTTCAAACACTTTTCAGTGTTCTATACGATATTTTCAAATACTTTTGAGCGTTTTATATGGTTTTATACGTCACTAATAGGATGACGATCATTTATGTAACCTTTTTAACACTTCTAAGTCTTCTTTTCTATCGTTTTCAAACATTTTTCAGTGTTCTATACGATTTTTTCAAATACTTTTGGGCGTTTTATATGGTGTTATACGTCACTAATAGGATGACGATCATTTATGTAACTGTTTAACACTTCTAAGTCTTCTTTTCTATCGTTTTCAAACACTTTTCAGTGTTCTATACGATTTTTTCAAATACTTTTGGGCGTTTTATATGGTTTTATACGTCACTAATAGGATGACGATCATTTATGTAACCTTTTTAACACTTCCAAGTCTTCTTTTCAATCGTTTTCAAACACTTTTCAGTGTTCTATACGATTTTTTTAAATACTTTTGGGCGTTTTATGTGGTTTTATACGCCACTAATAGGATGACGATCATTTATGTAACTGTTTAACACTTCTAAGTCTTCTTTTCTATCGTTTTCAAACACTTTTCAGTGTTCTATACGATATTTTCAAATACTTTTGGGCGTTTTATATGGTTTTATACGTCACTAATAGGATGACGATCATTTATGTAACCTTTTTAACACTTCTAAGTCTTCTTTTCAATCGTTTTCAAACACTTTTCAGTGTTCTATACGATGTTTTCAAATACTTTTGAGTGTTTTATATGCTTTTATACGTCACTAATAGGATGACGATCATTTATGTAACTGTTTAACACTTCTAAGTCTTCTTTTCTATCGTTTTCAAACACTTTTCAGTGTTCTATACGATGTTTTCAAATACTTTTGGGCGTTTTATATGGTTTTATACGTCACTAATAGGATGACGATCATTTATGTAACTGTTTAACACTTCTAAGTCTTCTTTTCTATCGTTTTCAAACACTTTTCAGTGTTCTATACGATGTTTTCAAATACTTTTGGGCGTTTTATATGGTTTTATACGTCACTAATAGGATGACGATCATTTATGTAACTGTTTAACACTTCTAAGTCTTCTTTTCTATCGTTTTCAAACACTTTTCAGTGTTCTATACGATGTTTTCAAATACTTTTGAGTGTTTTATATGGTTTTATACGTCACTAATAGGATGACGATCATTTATGTAACTGTTTAACACTTCTAAGTCTTCTTTTCTATCGCATTCAAACACTTTTCAGTGTTCTATACGATTTTTTCAGATACTTTTGGGCGTTTTATATGCTTTTATACGTCACTAATCGGATGACGATCATTTATGTAACTGTTTAACACTTCTAAGTCTTCTTTTCAATCGTTTTCAAACACTTTTCAGTGTTCTATACGATGTTTTCAAATACTTTTGAGTGTTTTATATGCTTTTATACGTCACTAATCGGATGACGATCATTTATGTAACTGTTTAACACTTCTAAGTCTTCTTTTCTATCGTTTTCAAACACTTTTCAGTGTTCTGTACGATGCTTTCAAATACTTTTGAGTGTTTTATATGCTTTTATACGTCACTAATAGGATGACGATCATTTATGTAACTGTTTAACACTTCTAAGTCTTCTTTTCAATCGTTTTCAAACACTTTTCAGTGTTCTATACGATATTTTCAAATACTTTTGAGTGTTTTATATGCTTTTATACGTCACTAATAGGATGACGATCATTTATGTAACTGTTTAACACTTCTAAGTCTTCTTTTCTATCGTTTTCAAACACTTTTCAGTGTTCTATACGATGTTTTCAAATACTTTTGGGCTTTTTATATGCTTTTATACGTCACTAATAGGATGACGATCATTTATGTAACTGTTTAACACTTCTAAGTCTTCTTTTCTATCGTTTTCAAACACTTTTCAGTGTTCTATACGATTTTTTCAAATACTTTTGAGTGTTTTATATGCTTTTATACGTCACTAATAGGATGACGATCATTTATGTAACTGTTTAACACTTCTAAGTCTTCTTTTCTATCCTTTTTAAACACTTTTCAGTATTCTATACGATGTTTTCAAATACTTTTGAGTGTTTTATATGCTTTTATACGCCACTAATAGGATGACGATCATTTATGTAACTGTTTAACACTTCTAAGTCTTCTTTTCTATCGTTTTCAAACACTTTTCAGTGTTCTATACAATTTTTTCAAATACTTTTGAGTGTTTTATATGCTTTTATACGTCACTAATAGGATGACGATCATTTATGTAACTGTTTAACACTTCTAAGTCTTCTTTTCAATCGTTTTCAAACACTTTTCAGTGTTCTATACGATAATTTCAAATACTTTTGAGTGTTTTATATGGTTTTATACGTCACTAATAGGATGACGATCATTTATGTAACTGTTTAACACTTCTAAGTCTTCTTTTCTATCGTTTTCAAACACTTTTCAGTGTTCTATACGATATTTTCAAATACTTTTGAGTGTTTTATATGGTTTTATACGTCACTAATAGGATGACGATCATTTATGTAACTGTTTAACACTTCTAAGTCTTCTTTTCTATCGTTTTCAAACACTTTTCAGTGTTCTATACGATGTTTTCAAATACTTTTGGTTGTTTTATATGGTTTTATACGTCACTAATAGGATGACGATCATTTATGTAACTGTTTAACACTTCTAAGTCTTCTTTTCAATCGTTTTCAAACACTTTTCAGTGTTCTATACGATATTTTCAAATACTTTTGAGTGTTTTATATGCTTTTATACGTCACTAATAGGATGACGATCATTTATGTAACTGTTTAACACTTCTAAGTCTTCTTTTCTATCGTTTTCAAACACTTTTCAGTGTTCTATACGATGTTTTCAAATACTTTTGAGTGTTTTATATGCTTTTATACGTCACTAATAGGATGACGATCATTTATGTAACTGTTTAACACTTCTAAGTCTTCTTTTCAATCGTTTTCAAACACTTTTCAGTGTTCTATACGATATTTTCAAATACTTTTGAGCGTTTTATATGGTTTTATACGTCACTAATAGGATGACGATCATTTATGTAACCTTTTTAACACTTCTAAGTCTTCTTTTCTATCGTTTTCAAACATTTTTCAGTGTTCTATACGATTTTTTCAAATACTTTTGGGCGTTTTATATGGTGTTATACGTCACTAATAGGATGACGATCATTTATGTAACTGTTTAACACTTCTAAGTCTTCTTTTCTATCGTTTTCAAACACTTTTCAGTGTTCTATACGATTTTTTCAAATACTTTTGGGCGTTTTATATGGTTTTATACGTCACTAATAGGATGACGATCATTTATGTAACCTTTTTAACACTTCCAAGTCTTCTTTTCAATCGTTTTCAAACACTTTTCAGTGTTCTATACGATTTTTTTAAATACTTTTGGGCGTTTTATATGGTTTTATACGCCACTAATAGGATGACGATCATTTATGTAACTGTTTAACACTTCTAAGTCTTCTTTTCTATCGTTTTCAAACACTTTTCAGTGTTCTATACGATATTTTCAAATACTTTTGGGCGTTTTATATGGTTTTATACGTCACTAATAGGATGACGATCATTTATGTAACCTTTTTAACACTTCTAAGTCTTCTTTTCAATCGTTTTCAAACACTTTTCAGTGTTCTATACGATGTTTTCAAATACTTTTGAGTGTTTTATATGCTTTTATACGTCACTAATAGGATGACGATCATTTATGTAACTGTTTAACACTTCTAAGTCTTCTTTTCTATCGTTTTCAAACACTTTTCAGTGTTCTATACGATGTTTTCAAATACTTTTGGGCGTTTTATATGGTTTTATACGTCACTAATAGGATGACGATCATTTATGTAACTGTTTAACACTTCTAAGTCTTCTTTTCAATCGTTTTCAAACACTTTTCAGTGTTCTATACGATAATTTCAAATACTTTTGAGTGTTTTATATGGTTTTATACGTCACTAATAGGATGACGATCATTTATGTAACTGTTTAACACTTCTAAGTCTTCTTTTCTATCGTTTTCAAACACTTTTCAGTGTTCTATACGATTTTTTCAAATACTTTTGAGTGTCTTATATGCTTTTATACGTCACTAATAAGATGACGATCATTTATGTGACTGTTTAACACTTCTAAGTCTTCTTTTCTATCGTTTTCAAACACTTTTCAGTGTTCTATACGATGTTTTCAAATACTTTTGAGTGTTTTATATGCTTTTATACGTCACTAATAGGATGACGATCATTTATGTAACTGTTTAACACTTCTAAGTCTTCTTTTCTATCGTTTTCAAACACTTTTCAGTGTTCTATACGATGTTTTCAAATACTTTTGGGCGTTTTATATGGTTTTATACGTCACTAATAGGATGACGATCATTTATGTAACTGTTTAACACTTCTAAGTCTTCTTTTCTATCGTTTTCAAACACTTTTCAGTGTTCTATACGATGTTTTCAAATACTTTTGAGTGTTTTATATGGTTTTATACGTCACTAATAGGATGACGATCATTTATGTAACTGTTTAACACTTCTAAGTCTTCTTTTCTATCGCATTCAAACACTTTTCAGTGTTCTATACGATTTTTTCAGATACTTTTGGGCGTTTTATATGCTTTTATACGTCACTAATCGGATGACGATCATTTATGTAACTGTTTAACACTTCTAAGTCTTCTTTTCAATCGTTTTCAAACACTTTTCAGTGTTCTATACGATGTTTTCAAATACTTTTGAGTGTTTTATATGCTTTTATACGTCACTAATCGGATGACGATCATTTATGTAACTGTTTAACACTTCTAAGTCTTCTTTTCTATCGTTTTCAAACACTTTTCAATGTTCTATACGATGCTTTCAAATACTTTTGAGTGTTTTATATGCTTTTATACGTCACTAATAGGATGACGATCATTTATGTAACTGTTTAACACTTCTAAGTCTTCTTTTCAATCGTTTTCAAACACTTTTCAGTGTTCTATACGATGTTTTCAAATACTTTTGAGTGTTTTATATGCTTTTATACGTCACTAATAGGATGACGATCATTTATGTAACTGTTTAACACTTCTAAGTCTTCTTTTCAATCGTTTTCAAACACTTTTCAGTGTTCTATACGATATTTTCAAATACTTTTGAGTGTTTTATATGCTTTTATACGTCACTAATAGGATGACGATCATTTATGTAACTGTTTAACACTTCTAAGTCTTCTTTTCTATCGTTTTCAAACACTTTTCAGTGTTCTATACGATGTTTTCAAATACTTTTGAGTGTTTTATATGCTTTTATACGTCACTAATAGGATGACGATCATTTATGTAACTGTTTAACACTTCTAAGTCTTCTTTTCAATCGTTTTCAAACACTTTTCAGTGTTCTATACGATATTTTCAAATACTTTTGAGCGTTTTATATGGTTTTATACGTCACTAATAGGATGACGATCATTTATGTAACCTTTTTAACACTTCTAAGTCTTCTTTTCTATCGTTTTCAAACATTTTTCAGTGTTCTATACGATTTTTTCAAATACTTTTGGGCGTTTTATATGGTGTTATACGTCACTAATAGGATGACGATCATTTATGTAACTGTTTAACACTTCTAAGTCTTCTTTTCTATCGTTTTCAAACACTTTTCAGTGTTCTATACGATTTTTTCAAATACTTTTGGGCGTTTTATATGGTTTTATACGTCACTAATAGGATGACGATCATTTATGTAACCTTTTTAACACTTCCAAGTCTTCTTTTCAATCGTTTTCAAACACTTTTCAGTGTTCTATACGATTTTTTTAAATACTTTTGGGCGTTTTATATGGTTTTGTACGCCACTAATAGGATGACGATCATTTATGTAACTGTTTAACACTTCTAAGTCTTCTTTTCTATCGTTTTCAAACACTTTTCAGTGTTCTATACGATATTTTCAAATACTTTTGGGCGTTTTATATGGTTTTATACGTCACTAATAGGATGACGATCATTTATGTAACCTTTTTAACACTTCTAAGTCTTCTTTTCAATCGTTTTCAAACACTTTTCAGTGTTCTATACGATGTTTTCAAATACTTTTGAGTGTTTTATATGCTTTTATACGTCACTAATAGGATGACGATCATTTATGTAACTGTTTAACACTTCTAAGTCTTCTTTTCTATCGTTTTCAAACACTTTTCAGTGTTCTATACGATGTTTTCAAATACTTTTGGGCGTTTTATATGGTTTTATACGTCACTAATAGGATGACGATCATTTATGTAACTGTTTAACTCTTCTAAGTCTTCTTTTCAATCGTTTTCAAACACTTTTCAGTGTTCTATACGATAATTTCAAATACTTTTGAGTGTTTTATATATTTTTATACGTCACTAATAGGATGACGATCATTTATGTAACTGTTTAACACTTCTAAGTCTTCTTTTCTATCGTTTTCAAACACTTTTCAGTGTTCTATACGATTTTTTCAAATACTTTTGAGTGTTTTATATGCTTTTATACGTCACTAATAAGATTACGATCATTTATGTGACTGTTTAACACTTCTAAGTCTTCTTTTCTATCGTTTTCAAACACTTTTCAGTGTTCTATACGATGTTTTCAAATACTTTTGAGTGTTTTATATGCTTTTATACGTCACTAATAGGATGACGATCATTTATGTAACTGTTTAACACTTCTAAGTCTTCTTTTCTATCGTTTTCAAACACTTTTCAGTGTTCTATACGATGTTTTCAAATACTTTTGGGCGTTTTATATGGTTTTATACGTAACTAATAGGATGACGATCATTTATGTAACTGTTTAACACTTCTAAGTCTTCTTTTCTATCGTTTTCAAACACTTTTCAGTGTTCTATACGATGTTTTCAAATACTTTTGAGTGTTTTATATGGTTTTATACGTCACTAATAGGATGACGATCATTTATGTAACTGTTTAACACTTCTAAGTCTTCTTTTCTATCGTTTTCAAACACTTTTCAGTGTTCTATACGATTTTTTCAGATACTTTTGGGCGTTTTATATGGTTTTATACGTCACTAATAGGATGACGATCATTTATGTAACTGTTTAACACTTCTAAGTCTTCTTTTCAATCGTTTTCAAACACTTTTCAGTGTTCTATACGATATTTTCAAATACTTTTGAGTGTTTTATATGCTTTTATACGTCACTAATAGGATGACGATCATTTATGTAACTGTTTAACACTTCTAAGTCTTCTTTTCAATCGTTTTCAAACACTTTTCAGTGTTCTATACGATATTTTCAAATACTTTTGAGTGTTTTATATGCTTTTATACGTCACTAATAGGATGACGATCATTTATGTAACTGTTTAACACTTCTAAGTCTTCTTTTCTATCGCTTTCAAACACTTTTCAGTGTTCTATACGATGTTTTCAAATACTTTTGGGCGTTTTATATGGTTTTATACGTCACTAATAGGATGACGATCATTTATGTAACTGTTTAACACTTCTAAGTCTTCTTTTCTATCGTTTTCAAACACTTTTCAGTGTTCTATACGATGTTTTCAAATACTTTTGGGCGTTTTATATGGTTTTATACGTCACTAATAGGATGACGATCATTTATGTAACTGTTTAACACTTCTAAGTCTTATTTTCAATCGTTTTCGAACACTTTTCAGTGTTCTATACGATATTTTCAAATACTTTTGAGCATTTTATATGGTTTTATACGTCACTAATAGGATGACGATCATTTATGTAACCTTTTTAACACTTCCAAGTCTTTATTTTCTATCGTTTTCAAACACTTTTCAGTGTTCTATACGATTTTTTCAAATACTTTTGGGCGTTTTATATGGTTTTATACGTCACTAATAGGATGACGATCATTTATGTAACTGTTTAACACTTCTAAGTCTTCTTTTCTATCGTTTTCAAACACTTTTCAGTGTTCTATACGATGTTTTCAAATACTTTTGGGCGTTTTATATGGTTTTATACGTCACTAATAGGATGACGATCATTTATGTAACTGTTTAACACTTCTAAGTCTTCTTTTCTATCGTTTTCAAACACTTTTCAGTGTTCTATACGATGTTTTCAAATACTTTTGGGCGTTTTATATGGTTTTATACGTCACTAATAGGATGACGATCATTTATGTAACTGTTTAACACTTCTAAGTCTTCTTTTCAATCGTTTTCAAACACTTTTCAGTGTTCTATACGATATTTTCAAATACTTTTGAGCATTTTATATGGTTTTATACGTCACTAATAGGATGACGATCATTTATGTAACCTTTTTAACACTTCCAAGTCTTCTTTTCTATCGTTTTCAAACACTTTTCAGTGTTCTATACGATGTTTTCAAATACTTTTGAGTGTTTTATATGCTTTTATACGTCACTAATCGGATGACGATCATTTATGTAACTGTTTAACACTTCTAAGTCTTCTTTTCTATCGTTTTCAAACACTTTTCAATGTTCTATACGATGCTTTCAAATACTTTTGAGTGTTTTATATGCTTTTATACGTCACTAATAGGATGACGATCATTTATGTAACTGTTTAACACTTCTAAGTCTTCTTTTCAATCGTTTTCAAACACTTTTCAGTGTTCTATACGATGTTTTCAAATACTTTTGAGTGTTTTATATGCTTTTATACGTCACTAATAGGATGACGATCATTTATGTAACTGTTTAACACTTCTAAGTCTTCTTTTCAATCGTTTTCAAACACTTTTCAGTGTTCTATACGATATTTTCAAATACTTTTGAGTGTTTTATATGCTTTTATACGTCACTAATAGGATGACGATCATTTATGTAACTGTTTAACACTTCTAAGTCTTCTTTTCTATCGTTTTCAAACACTTTTCAGTGTTCTATACGATGTTTTCAAATACTTTTGAGTGTTTTATATGCTTTTATACGTCACTAATAGGATGACGATCATTTATGTAACTGTTTAACACTTCTAAGTCTTCTTTTCAATCGTTTTCAAACACTTTTCAGTGTTCTATACGATATTTTCAAATACTTTTGAGCGTTTTATATGGTTTTATACGTCACTAATAGGATGACGATCATTTATGTAACCTTTTTAACACTTCTAAGTCTTCTTTTCTATCGTTTTCAAACATTTTTCAGTGTTCTATACGATTTTTTCAAATACTTTTGGGCGTTTTATATGGTGTTATACGTCACTAATAGGATGACGATCATTTATGTAACCTTTTTAACACTTCCAAGTCTTCTTTTCAATCGTTTTCAAACACTTTTCAGTGTTCTATACGATTTTTTTAAATACTTTTGGGCGTTTTATATGGTTTTATACGCCACTAATAGGATGACGATCATTTATGTAACTGTTTAACACTTCTAAGTCTTCTTTTCTATCGTTTTCAAACACTTTTCAGTGTTCTATACGATATTTTCAAATACTTTTGGGCGTTTTATATGGTTTTATACGTCACTAATAGGATGACGATCATTTATGTAACCTTTTTAACACTTCTAAGTCTTCTTTTCAATCGTTTTCAAACACTTTTCAGTGCTCTATACGATGTTTTCAAATACTTTTGAGTGTTTTATATGCTTTTATACGTCACTAATAGGATGACGATCATTTATGTAACTGTTTAACTCTTCTAAGTCTTCTTTTCAATCGTTTTCAAACACTTTTCAGTGTTCTATACGATAATTTCAAATACTTTTGAGTGTTTTATATATTTTTATACGTCACTAATAGGATGACGATCATTTATGTAACTGTTTAACACTTCTAAGTCTTCTTTTCTATCGTTTTCAAACACTTTTCAGTGTTCTATACGATTTTTTCAAATACTTTTGAGTGTTTTATATGCTTTTATACGTCACTAATAAGATGACGATCATTTATGTGACTGTTTAACACTTCTAAGTCTTCTTTTCTATCGTTTTCAAACACTTTTCAGTGTTCTATACGATGTTTTCAAATACTTTTGAGTGTTTTATATGCTTTTATACGTCACTAATAGGATGACGATCATTTATGTAACTGTTTAACACTTCTAAGTCTTCTTTTCTATCGTTTTCAAACACTTTTCAGTGTTCTATACGATGTTTTCAAATACTTTTGGGCGTTTTATATGGTTTTATACGTAACTAATAGGATGACGATCATTTATGTAACTGTTTAACACTTCTAAGTCTTCTTTTCTATCGTTTTCAAACACTTTTCAGTGTTCTATACGATGTTTTCAAATACTTTTGAGTGTTTTATATGGTTTTATACGTCACTAATAGGATGACGATCATTTATGTAACTGTTTAACACTTCTAAGTCTTCTTTTCTATCGCATTCAAACACTTTTCAGTGTTCTATACGATTTTTTCAGATACTTTTGGGCGTTTTATATGCTTTTATACGTCACTAATCGGATGACGATCATTTATGTAACTGTTTAACACTTCTAAGTCTTCTTTTCAATCGTTTTCAAACACTTTTCAGTGTTCTATACGATGTTTTCAAATACTTTTGAGTGTTTTATATGCTTTTATACGTCACTAATCGGATGACGATCATTTATGTAACTGTTTAACACTTCTAAGTCTGCTTTTCTATCGTTTTCAAACACTTTTCAATGTTCTATACGATGCTTTCAAATACTTTTGAGTGTTTTATATGCTTTTATACGTCACTAATAGGATGACGATCATTTATGTAACTGTTTAACACTTCTAAGTCTTCTTTTCAATCGTTTTCAAACACTTTTCAGTGTTCTATACGATATTTTCAAATACTTTTGAGTGTTTTATATGCTTTTATACGTCACTAATAGGATGACGATCATTTATGTAACTGTTTAACACTTCTAAGTCTTCTTTTCTATCGTTTTCAAACACTTTTCAGTGTTCTATACGATGTTTTCAAATACTTTTGGGCGTTTTATATGGTTTTATACGTCACTAATAGGATGACGATCATTTATGTAACTGTTTAACACTTCTAAGTCTTCTTTTCTATCGTTTTCAAACACTTTTCAGTGTTCTATACGATTTTTTCAAATACTTTTGAGTGTTTTATATGCTTTTATACGTCACTAATAGGATGACGATCATTTATGTAACTGTTTAACACTTCTAAGTCTTCTTTTCTATCGTTTTCAAACACTTTTCAGTGTTCTATACGATATTTTCAAATACCTTTGAGTGTTTTATATGCTTTTATACGTCACTAATAGGATGACGATCATTTATGTAACTGTTTAACACTTCTAAGTCTTCTTTTCAATCGTTCTCAAACACTTTTCAGTGTTCTATACAATTTTTTCAAACACTTTTGGGCGTTTTATATGCTTTTATACGTCACTAATAGGATGACGATCATTTATGTAACTGTTTAACACTTCTAAGTCTTCTTTTCAATCGTTTTCAAACACTTTTCAGTGTTCTATACGATGTTTTCAAATACTTTTGGGCGTTTTATATGGTTTTGTACGTCACTAATAGGATGACGATCATTTATGTAACTGTTTAACACTTCTAAGTCTTTTTTTCAATCGTTTTCAAACACTTTTCAGTGTTCTATACGATTTTTTTAAATACTTTTGGGCGTTTTATATGGTTTTATACGTCACTAATAGGATGACGATCATTTATGTAACTGTTTAACACTTCTAAGTCTTCTTTTCTATCGTTTTCAAACACTTTTCAGTGTTCTATACGATTTTTTCAAATACTTTTGAGTGTTTTATATGCTTTTATACGTCACTAATAGGATGACGATCATTTATGTAACTGTTTAACACTTCTAAGTCTTCTTTTCTATCGTTTTCAAACACTTTTCAGTGTTCTATACGATATTTTCAAATACTTTTGAGTGTTTTATATGCTTTTATACGTCACTAATAGGATGACGATCATTTATGTAAATGTTTAACACTTCTAAGTCTTCTTTTCAATCGTTTTCAAACACTTTTCAGTGTTCTATACGATATTTTCAAACACTTTTGAGCGTTTTATATGGTTTTATACGTCACTAATAGGATGACGATCATTTATGTAAATGTTTAACACTTCTAAGTCTTCTTTTCAATCGTTTTCAAACACTTTTCAGTGTTCTATACGATATTTTCAAATACTTTTGAGTGTTTTATATGCTTTTATACGTCACTAATAGGATGACGATCATTTATGTAACTGTTTAACACTTCTAAGTCTTCTTTTCAATCGTTTTCAAACACTTTTCAGTGTTCTATACGATATTTTCAAATACTTTTGAGTGTTTTATATGCTTTTATACGTCACTAATAGGATGACGATCATTTATGTAACTGTTTAACACTTCTAAGTCTTCTTTTCTATCGTTTTCAAACACTTTTCAGTGTTCTATACGATGTTTTCAAATACTTTTGAGTGTTTTATATGCTTTTATACGTCACTAATAGGATGACGATCATTTATGTAACTGTTTAACACTTCTAAGTCTTCTTTTCAATCGTTTTCAAACACTTTTCAGTGTTCTATACGATATTTTCAAATACTTTTGAGCGTTTTATATGGTTTTATACGTCACTAATAGGATGACGATCATTTATGTAACCTTTTTAACACTTCTAAGTCTTCTTTTCTATCGTTTTCAAACATTTTTCAGTGTTCTATACGATTTTTTCAAATACTTTTGGGCGTTTTATATGGTGTTATACGTCACTAATAGGATGACGATCATTTATGTAACCTTTTTAACACTTCCAAGTCTTCTTTTCAATCGTTTTCAAACACTTTTCAGTGTTCTATACGATTTTTTTAAATACTTTTGGGCGTTTTATATGGTTTTATACGCCACTAATAGGATGACGATCATTTATGTAACTGTTTAACACTTCTAAGTCTTCTTTTCTATCGTTTTCAAACACTTTTCAGTGTTCTATACGATATTTTCAAATACTTTTGGGCGTTTTATATGGTTTTATACGTCACTAATAGGATGACGATCATTTATGTAACCTTTTTAACACTTCTAAGTCTTCTTTTCAATCGTTTTCAAACACTTTTCAGTGCTCTATACGATGTTTTCAAATACTTTTGAGTGTTTTATATGCTTTTATACGTCACTAATAGGATGACGATCATTTATGTAACTGTTTAACTCTTCTAAGTCTTCTTTTCAATCGTTTTCAAACACTTTTCAGTGTTCTATACGATAATTTCAAATACTTTTGAGTGTTTTATATATTTTTATACGTCACTAATAGGATGACGATCATTTATGTAACTGTTTAACACTTCTAAGTCTTCTTTTCTATCGTTTTCAAACACTTTTCAGTGTTCTATACGATTTTTTCAAATACTTTTGAGTGTTTTATATGCTTTTATACGTCACTAATAAGATGACGATCATTTATGTGACTGTTTAACACTTCTAAGTCTTCTTTTCTATCGTTTTCAAACACTTTTCAGTGTTCTATACGATGTTTTCAAATACTTTTGAGTGTTTTATATGCTTTTATACGTCACTAATAGGATGACGATCATTTATGTAACTGTTTAACACTTCTAAGTCTTCTTTTCTATCGTTTTCAAACACTTTTCAGTGTTCTATACGATGTTTTCAAATACTTTTGGGCGTTTTATATGGTTTTATACGTAACTAATAGGATGACGATCATTTATGTAACTGTTTAACACTTCTAAGTCTTCTTTTCTATCGTTTTCAAACACTTTTCAGTGTTCTATACGATGTTTTCAAATACTTTTGAGTGTTTTATATGGTTTTATACGTCACTAATAGGATGACGATCATTTATGTAACTGTTTAACACTTCTAAGTCTTCTTTTCTATCGCATTCAAACACTTTTCAGTGTTCTATACGATTTTTTCAGATACTTTTGGGCGTTTTATATGCTTTTATACGTCACTAATCGGATGACGATCATTTATGTAACTGTTTAACACTTCTAAGTCTTCTTTTCAATCGTTTTCAAACACTTTTCAGTGTTCTATACGATGTTTTCAAATACTTTTGAGTGTTTTATATGCTTTTATACGTCACTAATCGGATGACGATCATTTATGTAACTGTTTAACACTTCTAAGTCTGCTTTTCTATCGTTTTCAAACACTTTTCAATGTTCTATACGATGCTTTCAAATACTTTTGAGTGTTTTATATGCTTTTATACGTCACTAATAGGATGACGATCATTTATGTAACTGTTTAACACTTCTAAGTCTTCTTTTCAATCGTTTTCAAACACTTTTCAGTGTTCTATACGATATTTTCAAATACTTTTGAGTGTTTTATATGCTTTTATACGTCACTAATAGGATGACGATCATTTATGTAACTGTTTAACACTTCTAAGTCTTCTTTTCTATCGTTTTCAAACACTTTTCAGTGTTCTATACGATGTTTTCAAATACTTTTGGGCGTTTTATATGGTTTTATACGTCACTAATAGGATGACGATCATTTATGTAACTGTTTAACACTTCTAAGTCTTCTTTTCTATCGTTTTCAAACACTTTTCAGTGTTCTATACGATTTTTTCAAATACTTTTGAGTGTTTTATATGCTTTTATACGTCACTAATAGGATGACGATCATTTATGTAACTGTTTAACACTTCTAAGTCTTCTTTTCTATCGTTTTCAAACACTTTTCAGTGTTCTATACGATATTTTCAAATACCTTTGAGTGTTTTATATGCTTTTATACGTCACTAATAGGATGACGATCATTTATGTAACTGTTTAACACTTCTAAGTCTTCTTTTCAATCGTTCTCAAACACTTTTCAGTGTTCTATACAATTTTTTCAAACACTTTTGGGCGTTTTATATGCTTTTATACGTCACTAATAGGATGACGATCATTTATGTAACTGTTTAACACTTCTAAGTCTTCTTTTCAATCGTTTTCAAACACTTTTCAGTGTTCTATACGATGTTTTCAAATACTTTTGGGCGTTTTATATGGTTTTGTACGTCACTAATAGGATGACGATCATTTATGTAACTGTTTAACACTTCTAAGTCTTTTTTTCAATCGTTTTCAAACACTTTTCAGTGTTCTATACGATTTTTTTAAATACTTTTGGGCGTTTTATATGGTTTTATACGTCACTAATAGGATGACGATCATTTATGTAACTGTTTAACACTTCTAAGTCTTCTTTTCTATCGTTTTCAAACACTTTTCAGTGTTCTATACGATTTTTTCAAATACTTTTGAGTGTTTTATATGCTTTTATACGTCACTAATAGGATGACGATCATTTATGTAACTGTTTAACACTTCTAAGTCTTCTTTTCTATCGTTTTCAAACACTTTTCAGTGTTCTATACGATATTTTCAAATACTTTTGAGTGTTTTATATGCTTTTATACGTCACTAATAGGATGACGATCATTTATGTAAATGTTTAACACTTCTAAGTCTTCTTTTCAATCGTTTTCAAACACTTTTCAGTGTTCTATACGATATTTTCAAACACTTTTGAGCGTTTTATATGCTTTTATACGTCACTAATAGGATGACGATCATTTATGTAACTGTTTAACACTTCTAAGTCTTCTTTTCTATCGTTTTCAAACACTTTTCAGTGTTCTATACGATTTTTTCAAATACTTTTGGGCGTTTTATATGGTTTTATACGTCACTAATAGGATGACGATCATTTATGTAACTGTTTAACACTTCTAAGTCTTCTTTTCTATCGTTTTCAAACACTTTTCAGTGTTCTATACGATGTTTTTAAATACTTTTGGGCGTTTTATATGGTTTTATACGTCACTAATAGGATGACGATCATTTATGTAACTGTTTAACACTTCTAAGTCTTCTTTTCTATCGTTTTCAAACACTTTTCAGTGTTCTATACGATATTTTCAAATACTTTTGGGCGTTTTATATGGTTTTATACGTCACTAATAGGATGACGATCATTTATGTAACCTTTTTAACACTTCTAAGTCTTCTTTTCAATCGTTTTCAAACACTTTTCAGTGTTCTATACGATATCTTCAAATACTTTTGAGTGTTTTATATGCTTTTATACGTCACTAATAGGATGACGATCATTTATGTAACTGTTTAACACTTCTAAGTCTTCTTTTCTATCGTTTTCAAACACTTTTCAGTGTTCTATACGATGTTTTCAAATACTTTTGAGTGTTTTATATGCTTTTATACGTCACTAATAGGATGACGATCATTTATGTAACTGTTTAACACTTCTAAGTCTTCTTTTCTATCGTTTTCAAACACTTTTCAGTGTTCTATACGATTTTTTCAAATACTTTTGGGCGTTTTATATGCTTTTATACGTCACTAATAGGATGACGATCATTTATGTAACTGTTTAACACTTCTAAGTCTTCTTTTCTATCGTTTTCAAACACTTTTCAGTGTTCTATACGATGTTTTCAAATACTTTTGAGTGTTTTATATGCTTTTATACGTCACTAATAGGATGACGATCATTTATGTAACTGTTTAACACTCCTAAGTCTTCTTTTCTATCGTTTTCAAACACTTTTCAGTGTTCTATACGATTTTTTCAAATACTTTTGGGCGTTTTATATGGTTTTATACGTCACTAATAGGATGACGATCATTTATGTAACCTTTTTAACACTTCCAAGTCTTCTTTTCAATCGTTTTCAAACACTTTTCAGTGTTCTATACGATTTTTTTAAATACTTTTGGGCGTTTTATATGGTTTTATACGTCACTAATAGGATGACGATCATTTATGTAACTGTTTAACACTTCTAAGTCTTCTTTTCTATCGTTTTCAAACACTTTTCAGTGTTCTATACGATGTTTTCAAATACTTTTGGGCGTTTTATATGGTTTTATACGTCACTAATAGGATGACGATCATTTATGTAACTGTTTAACACTTCTAAGTCTTCTTTTCTATCGTTTTCAAACACTTTTCAGTGTTTTATACGATATTTTCAAATACTTTTGAGTGTTTTATATGCTTTTATACGTCACTAATAGGATGACGATCATTTATGTAACTGTTTAACACTTCTAAGTCTTCTTTTCTATCGTTTTCAAACACTTTTCAGTTTTCTATACGATGTTTTCAAATACTTTTGGGCGTTTTATATGGTTTTATACGTCACTAATAGGATGACGATCATTTATGTAACTGTTTAACACTTCTAAGTCTTCTTTTCAATCGTTTTCAAACACTTTTCAGTGTTCTATACGATATTTTCAAATACTTTTGAGTGTTTTATATGGTTTTATACGTCACTAATAGGATGACGATCATTTATGTAACTGTTTAACACTTCTAAGTCTTCTTTTCTATCGTTTTCAAACACTTTTCAGTGTTCTATACGATTTTTTCAAATACTTTTGGGCGTTTTATATGGTTTTATACGTCACTAATAGGATGACGATCATTTATGTAACCTTTTTAACACTTCCAAGTCTTCTTTTCAATCGTTTTCAAACACTTTTCAGTGTTCTATACAATTTTTTTAAATACTTTTGGGCGTTTTATATGGTTTTATACGTCACTAATAGGATGACGATCATTTATGTAACTGTTTAACACTTCTAAGTCTTCTTTTCAATCGTTTTCAAACACTTTTCAGTGTTCTATACGATTTTTTTAAATACTTTTGGGCGTTTTATATGGTTTTATACGTCACTAATAGGATGACGATCATTTATGTAACTGTTTAACACTTCTAAGTCTTCTTTTCTATCGTTTTCAAACACTTTTCAGTGTTCTATACGATGTTTTCAAATACTTTTGGGCGTTTTATATGGTTTTATACGTCACTAATAGGATGACGATCATTTATGTAACTGTTTAACACTTCTAAGTCTTCTTTTCTATAGTTTTCAAACACTTTTCAGTGTTCTATACGATTTTTTCAAATACTTTTGGGCGTTTTATATGGTTTTATACGTCACTAATAGGATGACGATCATTTATGTAACCTTTTTAACACTTCCAAGTCTTCTTTTCAATCGTTTTCAAACACTTTTCAGTGTTCTATTTTTTTAAATACTTTTGGGCGTTTTATATGGTTTTATACGTCACTAATAGGATGACGATCATTTATGTAACTGTTTAACACTTCTAAGTATTCTTTTCTATCGTTTTCAAACACTTTTCAGTGTTCTATACGATATTTTCAAATACTTTTGGGCGTTTTATATGGTTTTATACGTCACTAATAGGATGACGATCATTTATGTAACCTTTTTAACACTTCTAAGTCTTCTTTTCAATCGTTTTTAAACACTTTTCAGTGTTCTATACGATGTTTTCAAATACTTTTGAGTGTTTTATATGCTTTTATACGTCACTAATAGGATGACGATCATTTATGTAACTGTTTAACACTTCTAAGTCTTCTTTTCAATCGTTTTCAAACACTTTTCAGTGTTCTATACGATTTTTTTAAATACTTTTGGGCGTTTTATATGGTTTTATACGTCGCTAATAGGATGACGATCATTTATGTAACTGTTTAACACTTCCAAGTCTTCTTTTCTATCGTTTTCAAACACTTTTCAGTGTTCTATACGATATTTTCAAATACTTTTGAGCGTTTTATATGCTTTTATACGTCACTAATAGGATGACGATCATTTATGTAACTGTTTAACACTTCTAAGTCTTCTTTTCAATCGTTTTCAAACACTTTTCAGTGTTCTATACGATTTTTTCAAACACTTTTGGGCGTTTTATATGGTTTTATACGTCACTAATAGGATGACGATCATTTATGTAACTGTTTAACACTTCTAAGTCTTCTTTTCTATCGTTTTCAAACACTTTTCAGTGTTCTATACGATGTTTTCAAATACTTTTGAGTGTTTTATATGCTTTTATACGTCACTAATAGGATGACGATCATTTATGTAACTGTTTAACACTTCTAAGTCTTCTTTTCTATCGTTTTCAAACACTTTTCAGTGTTCTATACGATGTTTTCAAATACTTTTGGGCGTTTTATATGGTTTTATACGTCACTAATAGGATGACGATCATTTATGTAACTGTTTAACAATTCTAAGTCTTCTTTTCTATCGTTTTCAAACACTTTTCAGTGTTCTATACGATTTTTTCAAATACTTTTGAGTGTTGTATATGCTTTTATACGTCACTAGTAGGATGACGATCATTTATGTAACTGTTTAACACTTCTAAGTCTTCTTTTCTATCGCTTTCAAACACTTTTCAGTGTTCTATACGATTTTTTCAAATACTTTTGTGTGTTTTATATGCTTTTATACGTCACTAATAGGATGACGATTATTTATGTAACTGTTTAACACTTCTAAGTCTTCTTTTCTATCGCTTTCAAACACTTTTCAGTGTTCTATACGATTTTTTCAAATACTTTTGTGTGTTTTATATGCTTTTATACGTCACTAATAGGATGACGATCATTTATGTAACTGTTTAACACTTCTAAGTCTTCTTTTCTATCGCTTTCAAACACTTTTCAGTGTTCTATAGGATGTTTTCAAATACTTTTGGGCGTTTTATATGGTTTTATACGTCACTAATAGGATGACGATCATTTATGTAACTGTTTAACACTTCTAGGTCTTCTTTTCTATCGTTTTCAAACACTTTTCAGTGTTCTATACGATGTTTTCAAATACTTTTGGGCGTTTTATATGGTTTTATACGTCACTAATAGGATGACGATCATTTATGTAACTGTTTAACACTTCTAAGTCTTCTTTTCAATCGTTTTCAAACACTTTTCAGTGTTCTATACGATATTTTCAAATACTTTTGAGCATTTTATATGGTTTTATACGTCACTAATAGGATGACGATCATTTATGTAACCTTTTTAACACTTCCAAGTCTTCTTTTCTATCGTTTTCAAACACTTTTCAGTGTTCTATACGATGTTTTCAAATACTTTTGGGCGTTTTATATGGTTTTATACGTCACTAATAGGATGACGATCATTTATGTAACTGTTTAACACTTCTAAGTCTTCTTTTCTATAGTTTTCAAACACTTTTCAGTGTTCTATACGATTTTTTCAAATACTTTTGGGCGTTTTATATGGTTTTATACGTCACTAATAGGATGACGATCATTTATGTAACCTTTTTAACACTTCTAAGTCTTCTTTTCTATCGTTTTCAAACACTTTTCAGTGTTCTATACGATGTTTTCAAACACTTTTGGGCGTTTTATATGGTTTTATACGTCACTAATAGGATGACGATCATTTATGTAACTGTTTAACACTTCTAAGTCTTCTTTTCTATAGTTTTCAAACACTTTTCAGTGTTCTATACGATTTTTTCAAATACTTTTGGGCGTTTTATATGGTTTTATACGTCACTAATAGGATGACGATCATTTATGTAACCTTTTTAACACTTCCAAGTCTTCTTTTCAATCGTTTTCAAACACTTTTCAGTGTTCTATTTTTTTAAATACTTTTGGGCGTTTTATATGGTTTTATACGTCACTAATAGGATGACGATCATTTATGTAACTGTTTAACACTTCTAAGTATTCTTTTCTATCGTTTTCAAACACTTTTCAGTGTTCTATACGATATTTTCAAATACTTTTGGGCGTTTTATATGGTTTTATACGTCACTAATAGGATGACGATCATTTATGTAACCTTTTTAACACTTCTAAGTCTTCTTTTCAATCGTTTTTAAACACTTTTCAGTGTTCTATACGATGTTTTCAAATACTTTTGAGTGTTTTATATGCTTTTATACGTCACTAATAGGATGACGATCATTTATGTAACTGTTTAACACTTCTAAGTCTTCTTTTCAATCGTTTTCAAGCACTTTTCAGTGTTCTATACGATTTTTTTAAATACTTTTGGGCGTTTTATATGGTTTTATACGTCGCTAATAGGATGACGATCATTTATGTAACTGTTTAACACTTCCAAGTCTTCTTTTCTATCGTTTTCAAACACTTTTCAGTGTTCTATACGATATTTTCAAATACTTTTGAGCGTTTTATATGCTTTTATACGTCACTAATAGGATGACGATCATTTATGTAACTGTTTAACACTTCCAAGTCTTCTTTTCAATCGTTTTCAAACACTTTTCAGTGTTCTATACGATTTTTTCAAACACTTTTGGGCGTTTTATATGGTTTTATACGTCACTAATAGGATGACGATCATTTATGTAACTGTTTAACACTTCTAAGTCTTCTTTTCTATCGTTTTCAAACACTTTTCAGTGTTCTATACGATGTTTTCAAATACTTTTGAGTGTTTTATATGCTTTTATACGTCACTAATAGGATGACGATCATTTATGTAACTGTTTAACACTTCTAAGTCTTCTTTTCTATCGTTTTCAAACACTTTTCAGTGTTCTATACGATGTTTTCAAATACTTTTGGGCGTTTTATATGGTTTTATACGTCACTAATAGGATGACGATCATTTATGTAACTGTTTAACACTTCTAAGTCTTCTTTTCTATCGTTTTCAAACACTTTTCAGTGTTCTATACGATGTTTTCAAATACTTTTGGGCGTTTTATATGGTTTTATACGTCACTAGTAGGATGACGATCATTTATGTAACTGTTTAACAATTCTAAGTCTTCTTTTCTATCGTTTTCAAACACTTTTCAGTGTTCTATACGATTTTTTCAAATACTTTTGAGTGTTGTATATGCTTTTATACGTCACTAGTAGGATGACGATCATTTATGTAACTGTTTAACACTTCTAAGTCTTCTTTTCTATCGCTTTCAAACACTTTTCAGTGTTCTATACGATTTTTTCAAATACTTTTGTGTGTTTTATATGCTTTTATACGTCACTAATAGGATGACGATCATTTATGTAACTGTTTAACACTTCTAAGTCTTCTTTTCTATCGCTTTCAAACACTTTTCAGTGTTCTATACGATTTTTTCAAATACTTTTGTGTGTTTTATATGCTTTTATACGTCACTAATAGGATGACGATCATTTATGTAACTGTTTAACACTTCTAAGTCTTCTTTTCTATCGCTTTCAAACACTTTTCAGTGTTCTATAGGATGTTTTCAAATACTTTTGGGCGTTTTATATGGTTTTATACGTCACTAATAGGATGACGATCATTTATGTAACTGTTTAACACTTCTAAGTCTTCTTTTCTATCGTTTTCAAACACTTTTCAGTGTTCTATACGATGTTTTCAAATACTTTTGGGCGTTTTATATGGTTTTATACGTCACTAATAGGATGACGATCATTTATGTAACTGTTTAACACTTCTAAGTCTTCTTTTCAATCGTTTTCAAACACTTTTCAGTGTTCTATACGATATTTTCAAATACTTTTGAGCATTTTATATGGTTTTATACGTCACTAATAGGATGACGATCATTTATGTAACCTTTTTAACACTTCCAAGTCTTCTTTTCTATCGTTTTCAAACACTTTTCAGTGTTCTATACGATTTTTTCAAATACTTTTGGGCGTTTTATATGGTTTTATACGTCACTAATAGGATGACGATCATTTATGTAACTGTTTAACACTTCTAAGTCTTCTTTTCAATCGTTTTCAAACACTTTTCAGTGTTCTATACGATATTTTCAAATACTTTTGAGCATTTTATATGGTTTTATACGTCACTAATAGGATGACGATCATTTATGTAACCTTTTTAACACTTCCAAGTCTTCTTTTCTATCGTTTTCAAACACTTCTCAGTGTTCTATACGATTTTTTCAAATACTTTTGGGCGTTTTATATGGTTTTATACGTCACTAATAGGATGACGATCATTTATGTAACTGTTTAACACTTCTAAGTCTTTTTTTCTATCGCTTTCAAACACTTCTCAGTGTTCTATACGATTTTTTCAAATACTTTTGGGCGTTTTATATGGTTTTATACGTCACTAATAGGATGACAGTCATTTATGTAACCTTTTTAACACTTCCAAGTCTTCTTTTCTATCGTTTTCAAACACTTTTCAGTGTTCTATACGATTTTTTCAAATACTTTTGAGTGTTGTATATGCTTTTATACGTCACTAGTAGGATGACGATCATTTATGTAACTGTTTAACACTTCTAAGTCTTCTTTTCAATCGATTTCAAACACTTTTCAGTGTTCTATACGATGTTTTCAAATACTTTTGGGCGTTTTATATGGTTTTATACGTCACTAATAGGATGACGATCATTTATGTAACTGTTTAACACTTCTAAGTCTTCTTTTCTATCGCTTTCAAACACTTTTCAGTGTTCTATACGATGTTTTCAAATACTTTTGGGCGTTTTATATGGTTTTATACGTCACTAATAGGATGACGATCATTTATGTAACCTTTTTAACACTTCCAAGTCTTCTTTTCAATCGTTTTCAAACACTTTTCAGTGTTCTATACGATTTTTTTAAATACTTTTGGGCGTTTTATATGGTTTTATACGTCACTAATAGGATGACGATCATTTATGTAACTGTTTAACACTTCTAAGTCTTCTTTTCAATCGTTTTCAAACACTTTTCAGTGTTCTATACGATTTTTTTAAATACTTTTGGGCGTTTTATATGGTTTTATACGTCACTAATAGGATGACGATCATTTATGTAACTGTTTAACACTTCTAAGTCTTCTTTTCTATCGTTTTCAAACACTTCTCAGTGTTCTATACGATGTTTTCAAATACTTTTGGGCGTTTTATATGGTTTTATACGTCACTAATAGGATGACGATCATTTATGTAACTGTTTAACACTTCTAAGTCTCTTTTTCTATCGCTTTCAAACACTTTTCAGTGTTCTATACGATATTTTCAAATACTTTTGGGCGTTTTATATGGTTTTATACGTCACTAATAGGATGACGATCATTTATGTAACTGTTTAATACTTCCAAGTCTTCTTTTCAATCGTTTTCAAACACTTTTCAGTGTTCTATACGATTTTTTTAAATACTTTTGGGCGTTTTATATGGTTTTATACGTCACTAATAGGATGACGATCACTTATGTAACTGTTTAGCATTTCTAAGTCTTCTTTTCTATCGTCTTCAAACACTTTTCAGTGTTCTATACGATGTTTTCAAATACTTTTGGGCGTTTTATATGGTTTTATACGTCACTAATAGGATGACGATCATTTATGTAACTGTTTAACACTTCTAAGTCTTCTTTTCTATCGTTTTCAAACACTTTTCAGTGTTCTATACGATTTTTTCAAATACTTTTGGGCGTTTTATATGGTTTTATACGTCACTAATAAGATGACGATCACTTATGTAACTGTTTAACACTTCTAAGTCTTCTTTTCTATCGTTTTCAAACACTTTTCAGTGTTCTATACGATATTTTCAAATACTTTTGAGCGTTTTATATGCTTTTATACGTCACTAATAGGATGACGATCATTTATGTAACTGTTTAACACTTCTAAGTCTTCTTTTCAATCGTTTTCAAACACTTTTCAGTGTTCTATACGATTTTTTCAAACACTTTTGGGCGTTTTATATGGTTTTATACGTCACTAATAGGATGACGATCATTTATGTAACTGTTTAACACTTCTAAGTCTTCTTTTCTATCGTTTTCAAACACTTTTCAGTGTTCTATACGATGTTTTCAAATACTTTTGATTGTTTTATATGCTTTTATACGTCACTAATAGGATGACGATCATTTATGTAACTGTTTAACACTTCTAAGTCTTCTTTTCTATCGTTTTCAAACACTTTCAGTGTTCTATACGATGTTTTCAAATACTTTTGGGCGTTTTATATGGTTTTATACGTCACTAATAGGATGACGATCATTTATGTAACTGTTTAACACTTCTAAGTCTTCTTTTCAATCGTTTTCAAACACTTTTCAGTGTTCTATACGATGTTTTCAAATACTTTTGGGCGTTTTATATGGTTTTATACGTCACTAATAGGATGACGATCATTTATGTAACTGTTTAACACTTCTAAGTCTTTTTTTCTATCGCTTTCAAACACTTCTCAGTGTTCTATACGATTTTTTCAAATACTTTTGGGCGTTTTATATGGTTTTATACGTCACTAATAGGATGACGATCATTTATGTAACCTTTTTAACACTTCCAAGTCTTCTTTTCTATCGTTTTCAAACACTTTTCAGTGTTCTATACGATTTTTTCAAATACTTTTGGGCGTTTTATATGGTTTTATACGTCACTAATAGGATGACGATCATTTATGTAACTGTTTAACACTTCTAAGTCTTCTTTTCAATCGATTTCAAACACTTTTCAGTGTTCTATACGATGTTTTCAAATACTTTTGAGTGTTTTATATGGTTTTATACGTCACTAATAGGATGACGATCATTTATGTAACTGTTTAACACTTCTAAGTCTTCTTTTCTATCGTTTTCAAACACTTTTCAGTGTTCTATACGATGTTTTCAAATACTTTTGGGCGTTTTATATGGTTTTATACGTCACTAATAGGATGACGATCATTTATGTAACTGTTTAACACTTCTAAGTCTTCTTTTCAATCGTTTTCAAACACTTTTCAGTGTTCTATACGATATTTTCAAATACTTTTGAGCATTTTATATGGTTTTATACGTCACTAATAGGATGACGATCATTTATGTAACCTTTTTAACACTTCCAAGTCTTCTTTTCTATCGTTTTCAAACACTTCTCAGTGTTCTATACGATTTTTTCAAATACTTTTGGGCGTTTTATATGGTTTTATACGTCACTAATAGGATGACGATCATTTATGTAACTGTTTAACACTTCTAAGTCTTTTTTTCTATCGCTTTCAAACACTTCTCAGTGTTCTATACGATTTTTTCAAATACTTTTGGGCGTTTTATATGGTTTTATACGTCACTAATAGGATGACGATCATTTATGTAACCTTTTTAACACTTCCAAGTCTTCTTTTCTATCGTTTTCAAACACTTTTCAGTGTTCTATACGATTTTTTCAAATACTTTTGGGCGTTTTATATGGTTTTATACGTCACTAATAGGATGACGATCATTTATGTAACCTTTTTAACACTTCCAAGTCTTCTTTTCAATCGTTTTCAAACACTTTTCAGTGTTCTATACGATTTTTTTAAATACTTTTGGGCGTTTTATATGGTTTTATACGTCACTAATAGGATGACGATCATTTATGTAACTGTTTAACACTTCTAAGTCTTCTTTTCTATCGTTTTCAAACACTTTTCAGTGTTCTATACGATATTTTCAAATACTTTTGAGTGTTTTATATGCTTTTATACGTCACTAATAGGATGACGATCATTTATGTAACTGTTTAACACTTCTAAGTCTTCTTTTCTATCGTTTTCAAACACTTTTCAGTGTTCTATACGATGTTTTCAAATACTTTTGGGCGTTTTATATGGTTTTATACGTCACTAATAGGATGACGATCATTTATGTAACTGTTTAACACTTCTAAGTCTTCTTTTCAATCGTTTTCAAACACTTTTCAGTGTTCTATACGATATTTTCAAATACTTTTGAGTGTTTTATATGGTTTTATACGTCACTAATAGGATGACGATCATTTATGTAACTGTTTAACACTTCTAAGTCTTCTTTTCTATCGTTTTCAAACACTTTTCAGTGTTCTATACGATTTTTTCAAATACTTTTGGGCGTTTTATATGGTTTTATACGTCACTAATAGGATGACGATCATTTATGTAACCTTTTTAACACTTCCAAGTCTTCTTTTCAATCGTTTTCAAACACTTTTCAGTGTTTTATACGATTTTTTTAAATACTTTTGGGCGTTTTATATGGTTTTATACGTCACTAATAGGATGACGATCATTTATGTAACTGTTTAACACTTCTAAGTCTTCTTTTCAATCGTTTTCAAACACTTTTCAGTGTTCTATACGATTTTTTTAAATACTTTTGGGCGTTTTATATGGTTTTATACGTCACTAATAGGATGACGATCATTTATGTAACTGTTTAACACTTCTAAGTCTTCTTTTCTATCGTTTTCAAACACTTTTCAGTGTTCTATACGATGTTTTCAAATACTTTTGGGCGTTTTATATGGTTTTATACGTCACTAATAGGATGACGATCATTTATGTAACTGTTTAACACTTCTAAGTCTTCTTTTCTATAGTTTTCAAACACTTTTCAGTGTTCTATACGATTTTTTCAAATACTTTTGGGCGTTTTATATGGTTTTATACGTCACTAATAGGATGACGATCATTTATGTAACCTTTTTAACACTTCCAAGTCTTCTTTTCAATCGTTTTCAAACACTTTTCAGTGTTCTATTTTTTTAAATACTTTTGGGCGTTTTATATGGTTTTATACGTCACTAATAGGATGACGATCATTTATGTAACTGTTTAACACTTCTAAGTATTCTTTTCTATCGTTTTCAAACACTTTTCAGTGTTCTATACGATATTTTCAAATACTTTTGGGCGTTTTATATGGTTTTATACGTCACTAATAGGATGACGATCATTTATGTAATCTTTTTAACACTTCTAAGTCTTCTTTTCAATCGTTTTTAAACACTTTTCAGTGTTCTATACGATGTTTTCAAATACTTTTGAGTGTTTTATATGCTTTTATACGTCACTAATAGGATGACGATCATTTATGTAACTGTTTAACACTTCTAAGTCTTCTTTTCAATCGTTTTCAAACACTTTTCAGGGTTCTATACGATTTTTTTAAATACTTTTGGGCGTTTTATATGGTTTTATACGTCGCTACTAGGATGACGATCATTTATGTAACTGTTTAACACTTCCAAGTCTTCTTTTCTATCGTTTTCAAACACTTTTCAGTGTTCTATACGATATTTTCAAATACTTTTGAGCGTTTTATATGCTTTTATACGTCACTAATAGGATGACGATCATTTATGTAACTGTTTAACACTTCTAAGTCTTCTTTTCAATCGTTTTCAAACACTTTTCAGTGTTCTATACGATATTTTCAAACACTTTTGAGCGTTTTATATGCTTTTATACGTCACTAATAGGATGACGATCATTTATGTAACTGTTTAACACTTCTAAGTCTTCTTTTCTATCGTTTTCAAACACTTTTCAGTGTTCTATACGATGTTTTCAAATACTTTTGAGTGTTTTATATGCTTTTATACGTCACTAATAGGATGACGATCATTTATGTAACTGTTTAACACTTCTAAGTCTTCTTTTCTATCGTTTTCAAACACTTTTCAGTGTTCTATACGATGTTTTCAAATACTTTTGGGCGTTTTATATGGTTTTATACGTCACTAATAGGATGACGATCATTTATGTAACTGTTTAACAATTCTAAGTCTTCTTTTCTATCGTTTTCAAACACTTTTCAGTGTTCTATACGATTTTTTCAAATACTTTTGAGTGTTGTATATGCTTTTATACGTCACTAGTAGGATGACGATCATTTATGTAACTGTTTAACACTTCTAAGTCTTCTTTTCTATCGCTTTCAAACACTTTTCAGTGTTCTATACGATTTTTTCAAATACTTTTGTGTGTTTTATATGCTTTTATACGTCACTAATAGGATGACGATCATTTATGTAACTGTTTAACACTTCTAAGTCTTCTTTTCTATCGCTTTCAAACACTTTTCAGTGTTCTATACGATTTTTTCAAATACTTTTGTGTGTTTTATATGCTTTTATACGTCACTAATAGGATGACGATCATTTATGTAACTGTTTAACACTTCTAAGTCTTCTTTTCTATCGCTTTCAAACACTTTTCAGTGTTCTATACGATGTTTTCAAATACTTTTGGGCGTTTTATATGGTTTTATACGTCACTAATAGGATGACGATCATTTATGTAACTGTTTAACACTTCTAAGTCTTCTTTTCTATCGTTTTCAAACACTTTTCAGTGTTCTATACGATGTTTTCAAATACTTTTGGGCGTTTTATATGGTTTTATACGTCACTAATAGGATGACGATCATTTATGTAACTGTTTAACACTTCTAAGTCTTCTTTTCAATCGTTTTCAAACACTTTTCAGTGTTCTATACGATATTTTCAAATACTTTTGAGCATTTTATATGGTTTTATACGTCACTAATAGGATGACGATCATTTATGTAACCTTTTTAACACTTCCAAGTCTTCTTTTCTATCGTTTTCAAACACTTTTCAGTGTTCTATACGATTTTTTCAAGTACTTTTGGGCGTTTTATATGGTTTTATACGTCACTAATAGGATGACGATCATTTATGTAACTGTTTAACACTTCTAAGTCTTCTTTTCTATCGTTTTCAAACACTTTTCAGTGTTCTATACGATGTTTTCAAATACTTTTGGGCGTTTTATATGGTTTTATACGTCACTAATAGGATGACGATCATTTATGTAACTGTTTAACACTTCTAAGTCTTCTTTTCAATCGTTTTCAAACACTTTTCAGTGTTCTATACGATATTTTCAAATACTTTTGAGCATTTTATATGGTTTTATACGTCACTAATAGGATGACGATCATTTATGTAACCTTTTTAACACTTCCAAGTCTTCTTTTCTATCGTTTTCAAACACTTCTCAGTGTTCTATACGATTTTTTCAAATACTTTTGGGCGTTTTATATGGTTTTATACGTCACTAATAGGATGACGATCATTTATGTAACTGTTTAACACTTCTAAGTCTTTTTTTCTATCGCTTTCAAACACTTCTCAGTGTTCTATACGATTTTTTCAAATACTTTTGGGCGTTTTATATGGTTTTATACGTCACTAATAGGATGACGATCATTTATGTAACCTTTTTAACACTTCCAAGTCTTCTTTTCTATCGTTTTCAAACACTTTTCAGTGTTCTATACGATTTTTTCAAATACTTTTGGGCGTTTTATATGGTTTTATACGTCACTAATAGGATGACGATCATTTATGTAACTGTTTAACACTTCTAAGTCTTCTTTTCAATCGATTTCAAACACTTTTCAGTGTTCTATACGATGTTTTCAAATACTTTTGGGCGTTTTATATGGTTTTATACGTCACTAATAGGATGACGATCATTTATGTAACTGTTTAACAATTCTAAGTCTTCTTTTCTATCATTTTCAAACACTTTTCAGTGTTCTATACGATTTTTTCAAATACTTTTGAGTGTTGTATATGCTTTTATACGTCACTAGTAGGATGACGATCATTTATGTAACTGTTTAACACTTCTAAGTCTTCTTTTCTATCGCTTTCAAACACTGTTCAGTGTTCTATACGATTTTTTCAAATACTTTTGTGTGTTTTATATGCTTTTATACGTCACTAATAGGATGACGATCATTTATGTAACTGTTTAACACTTCTAAGTCTTCTTTTCTATCGCTTTCAAACACTTTTCAGTGTTCTATACGATTTTTTCAAATACTTTTGTGTGTTTTATATGCTTTTATACGTCACTAATAGGATGACGATCATTTATGTAACTGTTTAACACTTCTAAGTCTTCTTTTCTATCGCTTTCAAACACTTTTCAGTGTTCTATACGATGTTTTCAAATACTTTTGGGCGTTTTATATGGTTTTATACGTCACTAATAGGATGACGATCATTTATGTAACCTTTTTAACACTTCCAAGTCTTCTTTTCAATCGTTTTCAAACACTTTTCAGTTTTCTATACGATTTTTTTAAATACTTTTGGGCGTTTTATATGGTTTTATACGTCACTAATAGGATGACGATCATTTATGTAACCTTTTTAACACTTCCAAGTCTTCTTTTCTATCGTTTTCAAACACTTTTCAGTGTTCTATACGATTTTTTCAAATACTTTTGGGCGTTTTATATGGTTTTATACGTCACTAATAGGATGACGATCATTTATGTAACCTTTTTAACACTTCCAAGTCTTCTTTTCTATCGTTTTCAAACACTTTTCAGTGTTCTATACGATTTTTTCAAATACTTTTGGGCGTTTTATATGGTTTTATACGTCACTAATAGGATGACGATCATTTATGTAACTGTTTAACACTTCTAAGTCTTCTTTTCTATCGTTTTCAAACACTTTTCAGTGTTCTATACGATGTTTTCAAATACTTTTGGGCGTTTTATATGGTTTTATACGTCACTAATAGGATGACGATCATTTATGTAACTGTTTAACACTTCTAAGTCTTCTTTTCAATCGTTTTCAAACACTTTTCAGTGTTCTATACGATATTTTCAAATACTTTTGAGCATTTTATATGGTTTTATACGTCACTAATAGGATGACGATCATTTATGTAACCTTTTTAACACTTCCAAGTCTTCTTTTCTATCGTTTTCAAACACTTTTCAGTGTTCTATACGATTTTTTCAAATACTTTTGGGCGTTTTATATGGTTTTATACGTCACTAATAGGATGACGATCATTTATGTAACTGTTTAACACTTCTAAGTCTTCTTTTCTATCGTTTTCAAACACTTTTCAGTGTTCTATACGATGTTTTCAAATACTTTTGGGCGTTTTATATGGTTTTATACGTCACTAATAGGATGACGATCATTTATGTAACTGTTTAACACTTCTAAGTCTTCTTTTCAATCGTTTTCAAACACTTTTCAGTGTTCTATACGATATTTTCAAATACTTTTGAGCATTTTATATGGTTTTATACGTCACTAATAGGATGACGATCATTTATGTAACCTTTTTAACACTTCCAAGTCTTCTTTTCTATCGTTTTCAAACACTTCTCAGTGTTCTATACGATTTTTTCAAATACTTTTGGGCGTTTTATATGGTTTTATACGTCACTAATAGGATGACGATCATTTATGTAACTGTTTAACACTTCTAAGTCTTTTTTTCTATCGCTTTCAAACACTTTTCAGTGTTCTATACGATGTTTTCAAATACTTTTGGGCGTTTTATATGGTTTTATACGTCACTAATAGGATGACGATCATTTATGTAACTGTTTAACACTTCTAAGTCTTCTTTTCAATCGTTTTCAAACACTTTTCAGTGTTCTATACGATATTTTCAAATACTTTTGAGCATTTTATATGGTTTTATACGTCACTAATAGGATGACGATCATTTATGTAACCTTTTTAACACTTCCAAGTCTTCTTTTCTATCGTTTTCAAACACTTCTCAGTGTTCTATACGATTTTTTCAAATACTTTTGGGCGTTTTATATGGTTTTATACGTCACTAATAGGATGACGATCATTTATGTAACTGTTTAACACTTCTAAGTCTTCTTTTCAATCGATTTCAAACACTTTTCAGTGTTCTATACGATGTTTTCAAATACTTTTGGGCGTTTTATATGGTTTTATACGTCACTAATAGGATGACGATCATTTATGTAACTGTTTAACAATTCTAAGTCTTCTTTTCTATCATTTTCAAACACTTTTCAGTGTTCTATACGATTTTTTCAAATACTTTTGAGTGTTGTATATGCTTTTATACGTCACTAGTAGGATGACGATCATTTATGTAACTGTTTAACACTTCTAAGTCTTCTTTTCTATCGCTTTCAAACACTTTTCAGTGTTCTATACGATTTTTTCAAATACTTTTGTGTGTTTTATATGCTTTTATAGGTCACTAATAGGATGACGATCATTTATGTAACTGTTTAACACTTCTAAGTCTTCTTTTCTATCGCTTTCAAACACTTTTCAGTGTTCTATACGATTTTTTCAAATACTTTTGTGTGTTTTATATGCTTTTATACGTCACTAATAGGATGACGATCATTTATGTAACTGTTTAACACTTCTAAGTCTTCTTTTCTATCGCTTTCAAACACTTTTCAGTGTTCTATACGATGTTTTCAAATACTTTTGGGCGTTTTATATGGTTTTATACGTCACTAATAGGATGACGATCATTTATGTAACCTTTTTAACACTTCCAAGTCTTCTTTTCAATCGTTTTCAAACACTTTTCAGTGTTCTATACGATTTTTTTAAATACTTTTGGGCGTTTTATATGGTTTTATACGTCACTAATAGGATGACGATCATTTATGTAACTGTTTAACACTTCTAAGTCTTCTTTTCAATCGTTTTCAAACACTTTTCAGTGTTCTATACGATTTTTTTAAATACTTTTGGGCGTTTTATATGGTTTTATACGTCACTAATAGGATGACGATCATTTATGTAACTGTTTAACACTTCTAAGTCTTCTTTTCTATCGTTTTCAAACACTTTTCAGTGTTCTATACGATGTTTTCAAATACTTTTGGGCGTTTTATATGGTTTTATACGTCACTAATAGGATGACGATCATTTATGTAACTGTTTAACACTTCTAAGTCTTTTTTTCTATCGCTTTCAAACACTTTTCAGTGTTCTATACGATATTTTCAAATACTTTTGGGCGTTTTATATGGTTTTATACGTCACTAATAGGATGACGATCATTTATGTAACTGTTTAATACTTCCAAGTCTTCTTTTCAATCGTTTTCAAACACTTTTCAGTGTTCTATACAATTTTTTTAAATACTTTTGGGCGTTTTATATGGTTTTATACGTCACTAATAGGATGACGATCACTTATGTAACTGTTTAGCACTTCTAAGTCTTCTTTTCTATCGTCTTCAAACACTTTTCAGTGTTCTATACGATGTTTTCAAATACTTTTGGGCGTTTTATATGGTTTTATACGTCACTAATAGGATGACGATCATTTATGTAACTGTTTAACACTTCTAAGTCTTCTTTTCTATCGTTTTCAAACACTTTTCAGTGTTCTATACGATTTTTTCAAATACTTTTGGGCGTTTTATATGGTTTTATACGTCACTAATAGGATGACGATCATTTATGTAACTGTTTAACACTTCTAAGTCTTTTTTTCTATCGCTTTCAAACACTTCTCAGTGCTCTATACGATTTTTTCAAATACTTTTGGGCGTTTTATATGGTTTTATACGTCACTAATAAGATGACGATCACTTATGTAACTGTTTAACACTTCTAAGTCTTCTTTTCTATCGTTTTCAAACACTTTTCAGTGTTCTATACGATATTTTCAAATACTTTTGAGCGTTTTATATGCTTTTATACGTCACTAATAGGATGACGATCATTTATGTAACTGTTTAACACTTCTAAGTCTTCTTTTCAATCGTTTTCAAACACTTTTCAGTGTTCTATACGATTTTTTCAAACACTTTTGGGCGTTTTATATGGTTTTATACGTCACTAATAGGATGACGATCATTTATGTAACTGTTTAACACTTCTAAGTCTTCTTTTCTATCGTTTTCAAACACTTTTCAGTGTTCTATACGATGTTTTCAAATACTTTTGAGTGTTTTATATGCTTTTATACGTCACTAATAGGATGACGATCATTTATGTAACTGTTTAACACTTCTAAGTCTTCTTTTCTATCGTTTTCAAACACTTTTCAGTGTTCTATACGATGTTTTCAAATACTTTTGGGCGTTTTATATGGTTTTATACGTCACTAATAGGATGACGATCATTTATGTAACTGTTTAACACTTCTAAGTCTTCTTTTCAATCGTTTTCAAACACTTTTCAGTGTTCTATACGATGTTTTCAAATACTTTTGGGCGTTTTATATGGTTTTATACGTCACTAATAGGATGACGATCATTTATGTAACTGTTTAACACTTCTAAGTCTTTTTTTCTATCGCTTTCAAACACTTCTCAGTGTTCTATACGATTTTTTCAAATACTTTTGGGCGTTTTATATGGTTTTATACGTCACTAATAGGATGACGATCATTTATGTAACCTTTTTAACACTTCCAAGTCTTCTTTTCTATCGTTTTCAAACACTTTTCAGTGTTCTATACGATTTTTTCAAATACTTTTGGGCGTTTTATATGGTTTTATACGTCACTAATAGGATGACGATCATTTATGTAACTGTTTAACACTTCTAAGTCTTCTTTTCAATCGATTTCAAACACTTTTCAGTGTTCTATACGATGTTTTCAAATACTTTTGAGTGTTTTATATGGTTTTATACGTCACTAATAGGATGACGATCATTTATGTAACTGTTTAACACTTCTAAGTCTTCTTTTCTATCGTTTTCAAACACTTTTCAGTGTTCTATACGATGTTTTCAAATACTTTTGGGCGTATTATATGGTTTTATACGTCACTAATAGGATGACGATCATTTATGTAACTGTTTAACACTTCTAAGTCTTCTTTTCAATCGTTTTCAAACACTTTTCAGTGTTCTATACGATATTTTCAAATACTTTTGAGCATTTTATATGGTTTTATACGTCACTAATAGGATGACGATCATTTATGTAACCTTTTTAACACTTCCAAGTCTTCTTTTCTATCGTTTTCAAACACTTCTCAGTGTTCTATACGATTTTTTCAAATACTTTTGGGCGTTTTATATGGTTTTATACGTCACTAATAGGATGACGATCATTTATGTAACTGTTTAACACTTCTAAGTCTTTTTTTCTATCGCTTTCAAACACTTCTCAGTGTTCTATACGATTTTTTCAAATACTTTTGGGCGTTTTATATGGTTTTATACGTCACTAATAGGATGACGATCATTTATGTAACCTTTTTAACACTTCCAAGTCTTCTTTTCTATCGTTTTCAAACACTTTTCAGTGTTCTATACGATTTTTTCAAATACTTTTGGGCGTTTTATATGGTTTTATACGTCACTAATAGGATGACGATCATTTATGTAACTGTTTAACACTTCTAAGTCTTCTTTTCAATCGATTTCAAACACTTTTCAGTGTTCTATACGATGTTTTCAAATACTTTTGGGCGTTTTATATGGTTTTATACGTCACTAATAGGATGACGATCATTTATGTAACTGTTTAACAATTCTAAGTCTTCTTTTCTATCGTTTTCAAACACTTTTCAGTGTTCTATACGATTTTTTCAAATACTTTTGAGTGTTGTATATGCTTTTATACGTCACTAGTAGGATGACGATCATTTATGTAACTGTTTAACACTTCTAAGTCTTCTTTTCTATCGCTTTCAAACACTTTTCAGTGTTCTATACGATTTTTTCAAATACTTTTGTGTGTTTTATATGCTTTTATACGTCACTAATAGGATGACGATCATTTATGTAACTGTTTAACACTTCTAAGTCTTCTTTTCTATCGCTTTCAAACACTTTTCAGTGTTCTATACGATTTTTTCAAATACTTTTGTGTGTTTTATATGCTTTTATACGTCACTAATAGGATGACGATCATTTATGTAACTGTTTAACACTTCTAAGTCTTCTTTTCTATCGCTTTCAAACACTTTTCAGTGTTCTATACGATGTTTTCAAATACTCTTGGGCGTTTTATATGGTTTTATACGTCACTAATAGGATGACGATCATTTATGTAACCTTTTTAACACTTCCAAGTCTTCTTTTCAATCGTTTTCAAACACTTTTCAGTGTTCTATACGATTTTTTTAAATACTTTTGGGCGTTTTATATGGTTTTATACGTCACTAATAGGATGACGATCATTTATGTAACTGTTTAACACTTCTAAGTCTTCTTTTCAATCGTTTTCAAACACTTTTCAGTGTTCTATACGATTTTTTTAAATACTTTTGGGCGTTTTATATGGTTTTATACGTCACTAATAGGATGACGATCATTTATGTAACTGTTTAACACTTCTAAGTCTTCTTTTCTATCGTTTTCAAACACTTTTCAGTGTTCTATACGATGTTTTCAAATACTTTTGGGCGTTTTATATGGTTTTATACGTCACTAATAGGATGACGATCATTTATGTAACTGTTTAACACTTCTAAGTCTTTTTTTCTATCGCTTTCAAACACTTCTCAGTGTTCTATACGATTTTTTCAAATACTTTTGTGTGTTTTATATGCTTTTATACGTCACTAATAGGATGACGATCATTTATGTAACTGTTTAACACTTCTAAGTCTTCTTTTCTATCGCTTTCAAACACTTTTCAGTGTTCTATACGATATTTTCAAATACTTTTGGGCGTTTTATATGGTTTTATACGTCACTAATAGGATGACGATCATTTATGTAACTGTTTAATACTTCCAAGTCTTCTTTTCAATCGTTTTCAAACACTTTTCAGTGTTCTATACGATTTTTTTAAATACTTTTGGGCGTTTTATATGGTTTTATACGTCACTAATAGGATGACGATCACTTATGTAACTGTTTAGCACTTCTAAGTCTTCTTTTCTATCGTCTTCAAACACTTTTCAGTGTTCTATACGATGTTTTCAAATACTTTTGGGCGTTTTATATGGTTTTATACGTCACTAATAGGATGACGATCATTTATGTAACTGTTTAACCCTTCTAAGTCTTCTTTTCTATCGTTTTCAAACACTTTTCAGTGTTCTATACGATTTTTTCAAATACTTTTGGGCGTTTTATATGGTTTTATACGTCACTAATAGGATGACGATCATTTATGTAACTGTTTAACACTTCTAAGTCTTTTTTTCTATCGCTTTCAAACACTTCTCAGTGTTCTATACGATTTTTTCAAATACTTTTGGGCGTTTTATATGGTTTTGTACGTCACTAATAAGATGACGATCACTTATGTAACTGTTTAACACTTCTAAGTCTTCTTTTCTATCGTTTTCAAACACTTTTCAGTGTTCTATACGATATTTTCAAATACTTTTGAGCGTTTTATATGCTTTTATACGTCACTAATAGGATGACGATCATTTATGTAACTGTTTAACACTTCTAAGTCTTCTTTTCAATCGTTTTCAAACACTTTTCAGTGTTCTATACGATTTTTTCAAACACTTTTGGGCGTTTTATATGGTTTTATACGTCACTAATAGGATGACGATCATTTATGTAACTGTTTAACACTTCTAAGTCTTCTTTTCTATCGTTTTCAAACACTTTTCAGTGTTCTATACGATGTTTCAAATACTTTTGAGTGTTTTATATGCTTTTGTACGTCACTAATAGGATGACGATCATTTATGTAACTGTTTAACACTTCTAAGTCTTCTTTTCAATCGTTTTCAAACACTTTTCAGTGTTCTATACGATGTTTTCAAATACTTTTGGGCGTTTTATATGGTTTTATACGTCACTAATAGGATGACGATCATTTATGTAACTGTTTAACACTTCTAAGTCTTCTTTTCAATCGTTTTCAAACACTTTTCAGTGTTCTATACGATGTTTTCAAATACTTTTGGGCGTTTTATATGGTTTTATACGTCACTAATAGGATGACGATCATTTATGTAACTGTTTAACACTTCTAAGTCTTTTTTTCTATCGCTTTCAAACACTTCTCAGTGTTCTATACGATTTTTTCAAATACTTTTGGGCGTTTTATATGGTTTTATACGTCACTAATAGGATGACGATCATTTATGTAACCTTTTTAACACTTCCAAGTCTTCTTTTCTATCGTTTTCAAACACTTTTCAGTGTTCTATACGATTTTTTCAAATACTTTTGGGCGTTTTATATGGTTTTATACGTCACTAATAGGATGACGATCATTTATGTAACTGTTTAACACTTCTAAGTCTTCTTTTCAATCGATTTCAAACACTTTTCAGTGTTCTATACGATGTTTTCAAATACTTTTGAGTGTTTTATATGCTTTTATACGTCACTAATAGGATGACGATCATTTATGTAACTGTTTAACACTTCTAAGTCTTCTTTTCTATCGTTTTCAAACACTTTTCAGTGTTCTATACGATGTTTTCAAATACTTTTGGGCGTTTTATATGGTTTTATACGTCACTAATAGGATGACGATCATTTATGTAACTGTTTAACACTTCTAAGTCTTCTTTTCTATCGTTTTCAAACACTTTTCAGTGTTCTATACGATTTTTTCAAATACTTTTGGGCGTTTTATATGGTTTTATACGTCACTAATAGGATGACGATCATTTATGTAACTGTTTAACACTTCTAAGTCTTTTTTTCTATCGCTTTCAAACACTTCTCAGTGTTCTATACGATTTTTTCAAATACTTTTGTGTGTTTTATATGCTTTTATACGTCACTAATAGGATGACGATCATTTATGTAACTGTTTAACACTTCTAAGTCTTCTTTTCTATCGCTTTCAAACACTTTTCAGTGTTCTATACGATATTTTCAAATACTTTTGGGCGTTTTATATGGTTTTATACGTCACTAATAGGATGACGATCATTTATGTAACTGTTTAATACTTCCAAGTCTTCTTTTCAATCGTTTTCAAACACTTTTCAGTGTTCTATACGATTTTTTTTAATACTTTTGGGCGTTTTATATGGTTTTATACGTCACTAATAGGATGACGATCACTTATGTAACTGTTTAGCACTTCTAAGTCTTCTTTTCTATCGTCTTCAAACACTTTTCAGTGTTCTATACGATGTTTTCAAATACTTTTGGGCGTTTTATATGGTTTTATACGTCACTAATAGGATGACGATCATTTATGTAACTGTTTAACACTTCTAAGTCTTTTTTTCTATCGCTTCTCAGTGTTCTATACGATTTTTTCAAATACTTTTGGGCGTTTTATATGGTTTTATACGTCACTAATAAGATGACGATCACTTATGTAACTGTTTAACACTTCTAAGTCTTCTTTTCTATCGTTTTCAAACACTTTTCAGTGTTCTATACGATATTTTCAAATACTTTTGAGCGTTTTATATGCTTTTATACGTCACTAATAGGATGACGATCATTTATGTAACTGTTTAACACTTCTAAGTCTTCTTTTCAATCGTTTTCAAACACTTTTCAGTGTTCTATACGATTTTTTCAAACACTTTTGGGCGTTTTATATGGTTTTATACGTCACTAATAGGATGACGATCATTTATGTAACTGTTTAACACTTCTAAGTCTTCTTTTCTATCGTTTTCAAACACTTTTCAGTGTTCTATACGATGTTTTCAAATACTTTTGAGTGTTTTATATGCTTTTATACGTCACTAATAGGATGACGATCATTTATGTAACTGTTTAACACTTCTAAGTCTTCTTTTCAATCGTTTTCAAACACTTTTCAGTGTTCTATACGATGTTTTCAAATACTTTTGGGCGTTTTATATGGTTTTATACGTCACTAATAGGATGACGATCATTTATGTAACTGTTTAACAATTCTAAGTCTTCTTTTCTATCGTTTTCAAACACTTTTCAGTGTTCTATACGATTTTTTCAAATACTTTTGAGTGTTGTATATGCTTTTATACGTCACTAGTAGGATGACGATCATTTATGTAACTGTTTAACACTTCTAAGTCTTCTTTTCTATCGCTTTCAAACACTTTTCAGTGTTCTATACGATTTTTACAAATACTTTTGTGTGTTTTATATGCTTTTATACGTCACTAATAGGATGACGATCATTTATGTAACTGTTTAACACTTCTAAGTCTTCTTTTCTATCGCTTTCAAACACTTTTCAGTGTTCTATACGATTTTTTCAAATACTTTTGTGTGTTTTATATGCTTTTATACGTCACTAATAGGATGACGATCATTTATGTAACTGTTTAACACTTCTAAGTCTTCTTTTCTATCGCTTTCAAACACTTTTCAGTGTTCTATACGATGTTTTCAAATACTTTTGGGCGTTTTATATGGTTTTATACGTCACTAATAGGATGACGATCATTTATGTAACCATTTTAACACTTCCAAGTCTTCTTTTCAATCGTTTTCAAACACTTTTCAGTGTTCTATACGATGTTTTCAAATACTTTTGAGTGTTTTATATGCTTTTATACGTCACTAATAGGATGACGATCATTTATGTAACTGTTTAACACTTCTAAGTCTTCTTTTCAATCGTTTTCAAACACTTTTCAGTGTTCTATACGATGTTTTCAAATACTTTTGGGCGTTTTATATGGTTTTATACGTCACTAATAGGATGACGATCATTTATGTAACTGTTTAACACTTCTAAGTCTTCTTTTCAATCGTTTTCAAACACTTTTCAGTGTTCTATACGATGTTTTCAAATACTTTTGGGCGTTTTATATGGTTTTATACGTCACTAATAGGATGACGATCATTTATGTAACTGTTTAACACTTCTAAGTCTTCTTTTCTATCGTTTTCAAACACTTTTCAGTGTTCTATACGATGTTTTCAAATACTTTTGGGCGTTTTATATGGTTTTATACGTCACTAATAGGATGACGATCATTTATGTAACTGTTTAACACTTCTAAGTCTTCTTTTCTATCGTTTTCAAACACTTTTCAGTGTTCTATACGATGTTTTCAAATACTTTTGGGCGTTTTATATGGTTTTATACGTCACTAATAGGATGACGATCATTTATGTAACTGTTTAACACTTCTAAGTCTTCTTTTCAATCGTTTTCAAACACTTTTCAGTGTTCTATACGATATTTTCAAATACTTTTGAGCATTTTATATGGTTTTATACGTCACTAATAGGATGACGATCATTTATGTAACCTTTTTAACACTTCCAAGTCTTCTTTTCTATCGTTTTCAAACACTTTTCAGTGTTCTATACGATTTTTTCAAATACTTTTGGGCGTTTTATATGGTTTTATACGTCACTAATAGGATGACGATCATTTATGTAACTGTTTAACACTTCTAAGTCTTCTTTTCTATCGTTTTCAAACACTTTTCAGTGTTCTATACGATGTTTTCAAATACTTTTGGGCGTTTTATATGGTTTTATACGTCACTAATAGGATGACGATCATTTATGTAACTGTTTAACACTTCTAAGTCTTCTTTTCAATCGTTTTCAAATACTTTTCAGTGTTCTATACGATATTTTCAAATACTTTTGAGCGTTTTATATGCTTTTATACGTCACTAATAGGATGACGATCATTTATGTAACTGTTTAACACTTCTAAGTCTTCTTTTCTATCGCTTTCAAACACTTTTCAGTGTTCTATACGATTTTTTCAAATACTTTTGTGTGTTTTATATGCTTTTATACGTCACTAATAGGATGACGATCATTTATGTAACTGTTTAACACTTCTAAGTCTTCTTTTCTATCGCTTTCAAACACTTTTCAGTGTTCTATACGATTTTTTCAAATACTTTTGTGTGTTTTATATGCTTTTATACGTCACTAATAGGATGACGATCATTTATGTAACTGTTTAACACTTCTAAGTCTTCTTTTCTATCGCTTTCAAACACTTTTCAGTGTTCTATACGATTTTTTCAAATACTTTTGTGTGTTTTATATGCTTTTATACGTCACTAATAGGATGACGATCATTTATGTAACTGTTTAACACTTCTAAGTCTTCTTTTCTATCGCTTTCAAACACTTTTCAGTGTTCTATACGATTTTTTCAAATACTTTTGTGTGTTTTATATGCTTTTATACGTCACTAATAGGATGACGATCATTTATGTAACTGTTTAACACTTCTAAGTCTTCTTTTCTATCGCTTTCAAACACTTTTCAGTGTTCTATACGATGTTTTCAAATACTTTTGGGCGTTTTATATGGTTTTATACGTCACTAATAGGATGACGATCATTTATGTAACCTTTTTAACACTTTCAAGTCTTCTTTTCAATCGTTTTCAAACACTTTTCAGTGTTCTATACGATTTTTTTAAATACTTTTGGGCGTTTTATATGGTTTTATACGTCACTAATAGGATGACGATCATTTATGTAACTGTTTAACACTTCTAAGTCTTCTTTTCTATCGTTTTCAAACACTTTTCAGTGTTCTATACGATGTTTTCAAATACTTTTGGGCGTTTTATATGGTTTTATACGTCACTAATAGGATGACGATCATTTATGTAACTGTTTAACACTTCTAAGTCTTCTTTTCAATCGTTTTCAAACACTTTTCAGTGTTCTATACGATATTTTCAAATACTTTTGAGCATTTTATATGGTTTTATACGTCACTAATAGGATGACGATCATTTATGTAACCTTTTTAACACTTCCAAGTCTTCTTTTCTATCGTTTTCAAACACTTTTCAGTGTTCTATACGATTTTTTCAAATACTTTTGGGCGTTTTATATGGTTTTATACGTCACTAATAGGATGACGATCATTTATGTAACTGTTTAACACTTCTAAGTCTTCTTTTTTATCGTTTTCAAACACTTTTCAGTGTTCTATACGATGTTTTCAAATACTTTTGGGCGTTTTATATGGTTTTATACGTCACTAATAGGATGACGATCATTTATGTAACTGTTTAACACTTCTAAGTCTTCTTTTCAATCGTTTTCAAACACTTTTCAGTGTTCTATACGATATTTTCAAATACTTTTGAGCGTTTTATATGCTTTTATACGTCACTAATAGGATGGCGATCATTTATGTAACTGTTTAACACTTCTAAGTCTTCTTTTCAATCGTTTTCAAACACTTTTCAGTGTTCTATACGATTTTTTCAAACACTTTTGGGCGTTTTATATGGTTTTATACGTCACTAATAGGATGACGATCATTTATGTAACTGTTTAACACTTCTAAGTCTTCTTTTCTATCGTTTTCAAACACTTTTCAGTGTTCTATACGATGTTTTCAAATACTTTTGGGCGTTTTATATGGTTTTATACGTCACTAATAGGATGACGATCATTTATGTAACTGTTTAACACTTCTAAGTCTTTTTTTCTATCGCTTTCAAACACTTCTCAGTGTTCTATACGATTTTTTCAAATACTTTTGGGCGTTTTATATGGTTTTATACGTCACTAATAGGATGACGATCATTTATGTAACCTTTTTAACACTTCCAGGTCTTCTTTTCTATCGTTTTCAAACACTTTTCAGTGTTCTATACGATTTTTTCAAATACTTTTGGGCGTTTTATATGGTTTTATACGTCACTAATAGGATGACGATCATTTATGTAACTGTTTAACACTTCTAAGTCTTCTTTTCAATCGATTTCAAACACTTTTCAGTGTTCTATACGATGTTTTCAAATACTTTTGAGTGTTTTATATGCTTTTATACGTCACTAATAGGATGACGATCATTTATGTAACTGTTTAACACTTCTAAGTCTTCTTTTCTATCGTTTTCAAACACTTTTCAGTGTTCTATACGATTTTTTCAAATACTTTTGGGCGTTTTATATGGTTTTATACGTCACTAATAGGATGACGATCATTTATGTAACCTTTTTAACACTTCTAAGTCTTCTTTTCAATCGTTTTCAAACACTTTTCAGTGTTCTATACGATGTTTTCAAATACTTTTGAGTGTTTTATATGCTTTTATACGTCACTAATAGGATGACGATCATTTATGTAACTGTTTAACAATTCTAAGTCTTCTTTTCTATCGTTTTCAAACACTTTTCAGTGTTCTATACGATTTTTTCAAATACTTTTGAGTGTTGTATATGCTTTTATACGTCACTAGTAGGATGACGATCATTTATGTAACTGTTTAACACTTCTAAGTCTTCTTTTCTATCGCTTTCAAACACTTTTCAGTGTTCTATACGATTTTTTCAAATACTTTTGTGTGTTCTATATGCTTTTATACGTCATTAATAAGATGACGATCATTTATGTAACTGTTTAACACTTCTATGTCTTCTTTTCTATCGCTTTCAAACACTTTTCAGTGTTCTATACGATTTTTTCAAATACTTTTGTGTGTTTTATATGCTTTTATACGTCACTAATAGGATGACGATCATTTATGTAACTGTTTAACACTTCTAAGTCTTCTTTTCTATCGCTTTCAAACACTTTTCAGTGTTCTATACGATGTTTTCAAATACTTTTGGGCGTTTTATATGGTTTTATACGTCACTAATAGGATGACGATCATTTATGTAACCTTTTTAACACTTCCAAGTCTTCTTTTCAATCGTTTTCAAACACTTTTCAGTGTTCTATACGATTTTTTTAAATACTTTTGGGCGTTTTATATGGTTTTATACGTCACTAATAGGATGACGATCATTTATGTAACTGTTTAACACTTCTAAGTCTTCTCTTCAATCGTTTTCAAACACTTTTCAGTGTTCTATACGATTTTTTTAAATACTTTTGGGCGTTGTATATGGTTTTATACGTCACTAATAGGATGACGATCATTTATGTAACTGTTTAACACTTCTAAGTCTTCTTTTCTATCGTTTTCAAACACTTTTCAGTGTTCTATACGATGTTTTCAAATACTTTTGGGCGTTTTATATGGTTTTATACGTCACTAATAGGATGACGATCATTTATGTAACTGTTTAACACTTCTAAGTCTTCTTTTCAATCGTTTTCAAACACTTTTCAGTGTTCTATACGATATTTTCAAATACTTTTGAGCATTTTATATGGTTTTATACGTCACTAATAGGATGACGATCATTTATGTAACCTTTTTAACACTTCCAAGTCTTCTTTTCTATCGTTTTCAAACACTTTTCGTGTTCTATACGATTTTTTCAAATACTTTTGGGCGTTTTATATGGTTTTATACGTCACTAATAGGATGACGATCATTTATGTAACTGTTTAACACTTCTAAGTCTTCTTTTCTATCGTTTTCAAACACTTTTCAGTGTTCTATACGATGTTTTCAAATACTTTTGGGCGTTTTATATGGTTTTATACGTCACTAATAGGATGACGATCATTTATGTAACTGTTTAACACTTCTAAGTCTTCTTTTCAATCGATTTCAAACACTTTTCAGTGTTCTATACGATGTTTTCAAATACTTTTGAGTGTTTTATATGGTTTTATACGTCACTAATAGGATGACGATCATTTATGTAACTGTTTAACACTTCTAAGTCTTCTTTTCTATCGTTTTCAAACACTTTTCAGTGTTCTATACGATTTTTTCAAATACTTTTGGGCGTTTTATATGGTTTTATACGTCACTAATAGGATGATGATCATTTATGTAACTGTTTAACACTTCTAAGTCTTCTTTTCAATCGATTTCAAACACTTTTCAGTGTTCTATACGATGTTTTCAAATACTTTTGAGTGTTTTATATGGTTTTATACGTCACTAATAGGATGACGATCATTTATGTAACTGTTTAACACTTCTAAGTCTTCTTTTCTATCGTTTTCAAACACTTTTCAGTGTTCTATACGATGTTTTCAAATACTTTTGAGTGTTTTATATGCTTTTATACGTCACTAATAGGATGACGATCATTTATGTAACTGTTTAACACTTCTAAGTCTTCTTTTCAATCGTTTTTAAACACTTTTCAGTGTTCTATACGATATTTTCAAATACTTTTGAGCATTTTATATGGTTTTATACGTCACTAATAGGATGACGATCATTTATGTAACCTTTTTAACACTTCCAAGTCTTCTTTTCTATCGTTTTCAAACACTTTTCAGTGTTCTATACGATTTTTTCAAATACTTTTGGGCGTTTTATATGGTTTTATACGTCACTAATAGGATGACGATCATTTATGTAACTGTTTAACACTTCTAAGTCTTCTTTTCAATCGATTTCAAACACTTTTCAGTGTTCTATACGATGTTTTCAAATACTTTTGAGTGTTTTATATGGTTTTATACGTCACTAATAGGATGACGATCATTTATGTAACTGTTTAACACTTCTAAGTCTTCTTTTCTATCGTTTTCAAACACTTTTCAGTGTTCTATACGATTTTTTCAAATACTTTTGGGCGTTTTATATGGTTTTATACGTCACTAATAGGATGACGATCATTTATGTAACTGTTTAACACTTCTAAGTCTTCTTTTCAATCGATTTCAAACACTTTTCAGTGTTCTATACGATGTTTGCAAATACTTTTGAGTGTTTTATATGGTTTTATACGTCACTAATAGGATGACGATCATTTATGTAACTGTTTAACACTTCTAAGTCTTCTTTTCTATCGTTTTCAAACACTTTTCAGTGTTCTATACGATGTTTTCAAATACTTTTGAGTGTTTTATATGCTTTTATACGTCACTAATAGGATGACGATCATTTATGTAACTGTTTAACACTTCTAAGTCTTCTTTTCAATCGTTTTCAAACACTTTTCAGTGTTCTATACGATATTTTCAAATACTTTTGAGCATTTTATATGGTTTTATACGTCACTAATAGGATGACGATCATTTATGTAACCTTTTTAACACTTCCAAGTCTTCTTTTCTATCGTTTTCAAACACTTTTCAGTGTTCTATACGATTTTTTCAAATACTTTTGGGCGTTTTATATGGTTTTATACGTCACTAATAGGATGACGATCATTTATGTAACTGTTTAACACTTCTAAGTCTTCTTTTCTATCGTTTTCAAACACTTTTCAGTGTTCTATACGATGTTTTCAAATACTTTTGGGCGTTTTATATGGTTTTATACGTCACTAATAGGATGACGATCATTTATGTAACTGTTTAACACTTCTAAGTCTTCTTTTCAATCGTTTTCAAACACTTTTCAGTGTTCTATACGATATTTTCAAATACTTTTGAGCGTTTTATATGCTTTTATACGTCACTAATAGGATGACGATCATTTATGTAACTGTTTAACACTTCTAAGTCTTCTTTTCAATCGTTTTCAAACACTTTTCAGTGTTCTATACGATTTTTTCAAACACTTTTGGGCGTTTTATATGGTTTTATACGTCACTAATAGGATGACGATCATTTATGTAACTGTTTAACACTTCTAAGTCTTCTTTTCTATCGTTTTCAAACACTTTTCAGTGTTCTATACGATGTTTTCAATTACTTTTGGGCGTTTTATATGGTTTTATACGTCACTAATAGGATGACGATCATTTATGTAACTGTTTAACACTTCTAAGTCTTCTTTTCTATCGTTTTCAAACACTTTTCAGTGTTCTATACGATGTTTTCAAATACTTTTGGGCGTTTTATATGCTTTTATACGTCACTAATAGGATGACGATCATTTATGTAACTGTTTAACACTTCTAAGTCTTCTTTTCAATCGTTTTCAAATACTTTTCAGTGTTCTATACGATTTTTTCAAACACTTTTGGGCGTTTTATATGGTTTTATACGTCACTAATAGGATGACGATCATTTATGTAACTGTTTAACACTTCTAAGTCTTCTTTTCTATCGTTTTCAAACACTTTTCAGTGTTCTATACGATGTTTTCAAATACTTTTGGGCGTTTTATATGGTTTTATACGTCACTGATAGGATGACGATCATTTATGTAACTGTTTAACACTTCTAAGTCTTCTTTTCTATCGTTTTCAAACACTTCTCAGTGTTCTATACGATTTTTTCAAATACTTTTGTGTGTTTTATATGCTTTTATACGTCACTAATAGGATGACGATCATTTATGTAACTGTTTAACACTTCTAAGTCTTCTTTTCAATCGTTTTCAAACACTTTTCAGTGTTCTATACGATTTTTTCAAACACTTTTGGGCGTTTTATATGGTTTTATACGTCACTAATAGGATGACGATCATCTATGTAACTGTTTAACACTTCTAAGTCTTCTTTTCAATCGTTTTCAAACACTTTTCAGTGTTCTATACGATTTTTTCAAACACTTTTGGGCGTTTTATATGGTTTTATACGTCACTAATAGGATGACGATCATTTATGTAACTGTTCAACACTTCTAAGTCTTCTTTTCTATCGTTTTCAAACACTTTTCAGTGTTCTATACGATGTTTTCAAATACTTTTGGGCGTTTTATATGGTTTTATACGTCACTAATAGGATGACGATCATTTATGTAACTGTTTAACACTTCTAAGTCTTTTTTTCTATCGCTTTCAAACACTTCTCAGTGTTCTATACGATTTTTTCAAATACTTTTGGGCGTTTTATATGGTTTTATACGTCACTAATAGGATGACGATCATTTATGTAACCTTTTTAACACTTCCAAGTCTTCTTTTCTATCGTTTTCAAACACTTTTCAGTGTTCTATACGATTTTTTCAAATACTTTTGGGCGTTTTATATGGTTTTATACGTCACTAATAGGATGACGATCATTTATGTAACTGTTTAACACTTCAAAGTCTTCTTTTCTATCGTTTTCAAACACTTTTCAGTGTTCTATACGATGTTTTCAAATACTTTTGGGCGTTTTATATGGTTTTATACGTCACTAATAGGATGACGATCATTTATGTAACTGTTTAACACTTCTAAGTCTTCTTTTCAATCGATTTCAAACACTTTTCAGTGTTCTATACGATGTTTTCAAATACTTTTGAGTGTTTTATATGGTTTTATACGTCACTAATAGGATGACGATCATTTATGTAACTGTTTAACACTTCTAAGTCTTCTTTTCTATCGTTTTCAAACACTTTTCAGTGTTCTATACGATTTTTTCAAATACTTTTGGGCGTTTTATATGGTTTCATACGTCACTAATAGGATGACGATCATTTATGTAACTGTTTAACAGTTCTAAGTCTTCTTTTCAATCGATTTCAAACACTTTTCAGTGTTCTATACGATGTTTTCAAATACTTTTGAGTGTTTTATATGGTTTTATACGTCACTAATAGGATGACGATCATTTATGTAACTGTTTAACACTTCTAAGTCTTCTTTTCTATCGTTTTCAAACACTTTTCAGTGTTCTATACGATGTTTTCAAATACTTTTGAGTGTTTTATATGCTTTTATACGTCACTAATAGGATGACGATCATTTATGTAACTGTTTAACACTTCTAAGTCTTCTTTTCAATCGTTTTCAAACACTTTTCAGTGTTCTATACGATATTTTCAAATACTTTTGAGCATTTTATATGGTTTTATACGTCACTAATAGGATGACGATCATTTATGTAACCTTTTTAACACTTCCAAGTCTTCTTTTCTATCGTTTTCAAACACTTTTCAGTGTTCTATACGATGTTTTCAAATACTTTTGGGCGTTTTATATGCTTTTATACGTCACTAATAGGATGACGATCATCTATGTAACTGTTTAACACTTCTAAGTCTTCTTTTCAATCGTTTTCAAACACTTTTCAGTGTTCTATACGATTTTTTCAAACACTTTTGGGCGTTTTATATGGTTGTATACGTCACTAATAGGATGACGATCATTTATGTAACTGTTTAACACTTCTAAGTCTTCTTTTCTATCGTTTTCAAACACTTTTCAGTGTTCTATACGATGTTTTCAAATACTTTTGGGCGTTTTATATGGTTTTATACGTCACTAATAGGATGACGATCATTTATGTAACTGTTTAACACTTCTAAGTCTTTTTTTCTATCGCTTTCAAACACTTCTCAGTGTTCTATACGATTTTTTCAAATACTTTTGGGCGTTTTATATGGTTTTATACGTCACTAATAGGATGACGATCATTTATGTAACCTTTTTAACACTTCCAAGTCTTCTTTTCTATCGTTTTCAAACACTTTTCAGTGTTCTATACGATTTTTTCAAATACTTTTGGGCGTTTTATATGGTTTTATACGTCACTAATAGGATGACGATCATTTATGTAACTGTTTAACACTTCTAAGTCTTCTTTTCAATCGATTTCAAACACTTTTCAGTGTTCTATACGATGTTTTCAAATACTTTTGAGTGTTTTATATGGTTTTATACGTCACTAATAGGATGACGATCATTTATGTAACTGTTTAACACTTCTAAGTCTTCTTTTCTATCGTTTTCAAACACTTTTCAGTGTTCTATACGATGTTTTCAAATACTTTTGGGCGTTTTATATGATTTTATACGTCACTAATAGGATGACGATCATTTATGTAACTGTTTAACACTTCCAAGTCTTCTTTTCAATCGTTTTCAAACACTTTTCAGTGTTCTATACGATTTTTTCAAACACTTTTGGGCGTTTTATATGGTTTTATACGTCACTAATAGGATGACGATCATTTATGTAACTGTTTAACACTTCTAAGTCTTTTTTTCTATCGCTTTCAAACACTTCTCAGTGTTCTATACGATTTTTTCAAATACTTTTGGGCGTTTTATATGGTTTTATACGTCACTAATAGGATGACGATCATTTATGTAACCTTTTTAACACTTCCAAGTCTTCTTTTCTATCGTTTTCAAACACTTTTCAGTGTTCTATACGATTTTTTCAAATACTTTTGGGCGTTTTATATGGTTTTATACGTCACTAATAGGATGACGATCATTTATGTAACTGTTTAACACTTCTAAGTCTTCTTTTCAATCGATTTCAAACACTTTTCAGTGTTCTATACGATGTTTTCAAATACTTTTGAGTGTTTTATATGGTTTTATACGTCACTAATAGGATGACGATCATTTATGTAACTGTTTAACACTTCTAAGTCTTCTTTTCTATCGTTTTCAAACACTTTTCAGTGTTCTATACGATGTTTTCAAATACTTTTGGGCGTTTTATATGATTTTATACGTCACTAATAGGATGACGATCATTTATGTAACTGTTTAACACTTCCAAGTCTTCTTTTCAATCGTTTTAAAACACTTTTCAGTGTTCTATACGATTTTTTCAAACACTTTTGGGCGTTTTATATGGTTTTATACGTCACTAATAGGATGACGATCATTTATGTAACTGTTTAACACTTCTAAGTCTTCTTTTCAATCGTTTTCAAACACTTTTCAGTGTTCTATACGATATTTTCAAATACTTTTGAGCGTTTTATATGCTTTTATACGTCACTAATAGGATGACGATCATTTATGTAACTGTTTAACACTTCTAAGTCTTTTTTTCTATCGCTTTCAAACACTTCTCAGTGTTCTATACGATTTTTTCAAATACTTTTGGGCGTTTTATATGGTTTTATACGTCACTAATAGGATGACGATCATTTATGTAACCTTTTTAACACTTCCAAGTCTTCTTTTCTATCGTTTTCAAACACTTTTCAGTGTTCTATACGATTTTTTCAAATACTTTTGGGCGTTTTACATGGTTTTATACGTCACTAATAGGATGACGATCATTTATGTAACTGTTTAACACTTCTAAGTCTTCTTTTCTATCGCTTTCAAACACTTTTCAGTGTTCTATACGATGTTTTCAAATAGTTTTGGGCGTTTTATATGGTTTTATACGTCACTAATAGGATGACGATCATTTATGTAACCTTTTTAACACTTCCAAGTCTTCTTTTCAATCGTTTTCAAACACTTTTCAGTGTTCTATACGATTTTTTTAAATACTTTTGGGCGTTTTATATGGTTTTATACGTCACTAATAGGATGACGATCATTTATGTAACTCTTTAACACTTCTAAGTCTTCTTTTCAATCGTTTTCAAACACTTTTCAGTGTTCTATACGATTTTTTTAAATACTTTTGGGCGTTTTATATGGTTTTATACGTCACTAATAGGATGACGATCATTTATGTAACTGTTTAACACTTCTAAGTCTTCTTTTCTATCGTTTTCAAACACTTCTCAGTGTTCTATACGATTTTTTCAAATACTTTTGTGTGTTTTATATGCTTTTATACGTCACTAATAGGATGACGATCATTTATGTAACTGTTTAACACTTCTAAGTCTTCTTTTCAATCGTTTTCAAACACTTTTCAGTGTTCTATACGATTTTTTCAAACACTTTTGGGCGTTTTATATGGTTTTATACGTCACTAATAGGATGACGATCATCTATGTAACTGTTTAACACTTCTAAGTCTTCTTTTCAATCGTTTTCAAACACTTTTCAGTGTTCTATACGATTTTTTCAAACACTTTTGGGCGTTTTATATGGTGTTCAACACTTCTAAGTCTTCTTTTCTATCGTTTTCAAACACTTTTCAGTGTTCTATACGATGTTTTCAAATACTTATGGGCGTTTTATATGGTTTTATACGTCACTAATAGGATGACGATCATTTATGTAACTGTTTAACACTTCTAAGTCTTTTTTTCTATCGCTTTCAAACACTTCTCAGTGTTCTATACGATTTTTTCAAATACTTTTGGGCGTTTTATATGGTTTTATACGTCACTAATAGGATGACGATCATTTATGTAACCTTTTTAACACTTCCAAGTCTTCTTTTCTATCGTTTTCAAACACTTTTCAGTGTTCTATACGATTTTTTCAAATACTTTTGGGCGTTTTATATGGTTTTATACGTCACTAATAGGATGACGATCATTTATGTAACTGTTTAACACTTCAAAGTCTTCTTTTCTATCGTTTTCAAACACTTTTCAGTGTTCTATACGATGTTTTCAAATACTTTTGGGCGTTTTATATGGTTTTATACGTCACTAATAGGATGACGATCATTTATGTAACTGTTTAACACTTCTAAGTCTTCTTTTCAATCGATTTCAAACACTTTTCAGTGTTCTATACGATGTTTTCAAATACTTTTGAGTGTTTTATATGGTTTTATACGTCACTAATAGGATGACGATCATTTATGTAACTGTTTAACACTTCTAAGTCTTCTTTTCTATCGTTTTCAAACACTTTTCAGTGTTCTATACGATTTTTTCAAATACTTTTGGGCGTTTTATATGGTTTCATACGTCACTAATAGGATGACGATCATTTATGTAACTGTTTAACAGTTCTAAGTCTTCTTTTCAATCGATTTCAAACACTTTTCAGTGTTCTATACGATGTTTTCAAATACTTTTGAGTGTTTTATATGGTTTTATACGTCACTAATAGGATGACGATCATTTATGTAACTGTTTAACACTTCTAAGTCTTCTTTTCTATCGTTTTCAAACACTTTTCAGTGTTCTATACGATGTTTTCAAATACTTTTGAGTGTTTTATATGCTTTTATACGTCACTAATAGGATGACGATCATTTATGTAACTGTTTAACACTTCTAAGTCTTCTTTTCAATCGTTTTCAAACACTTTTCAGTGTTCTATACGATATTTTCAAATACTTTTGAGCATTTTATATGGTTTTATACGTCACTAATAGGATGACGATCATTTATGTAACCTTTTTAACACTTCCAAGTCTTCTTTTCTATCGTTTTCAAACACTTTTCAGTGTTCTATACGATTTTTTCAAATACTTTTGGGCGTTTTATATGGTTTTATACGTCACTAATAGGATGACGATCATTTATGTAACTGTTTAACACTTCTAAGTCTTCTTTTCAATCGATTTCAAACACTTTTCAGTGTTCTATACGATGTTTTCAAATACTTTTGAGTGTTTTATATGGTTTTATACGTCACTAATAGGATGACGATCATTTATGTAACTGTTTAACACTTCTAAGTCTTCTTTTCAATCGATTTCAAACACTTTTCAGTGTTCTATACGATGTTTTCAAATACTTTTGAGTGTTTTATATGGTTTTATACGTCACTAATAGGATGACGATCATTTATGTAACTGTTTAACACTTCTAAGTCTTCTTTTCAATCGTTTTCAAACACTTTTCAGTGTTCTATACGATATTTTCAAATACTTTTGAGCATTTTATATGGTTTTATACGTCACTAATAGGATGACGATCATTTATGTAACCTTTTTAACACTTCCAAGTCTTCTTTTCTATCGTTTTCAAACACTTTTCAGTGTTCTATACGATTTTTTCAAATACTTTTGGGCGTTTTATATGGTTTTATACGTCACTAATAGGATGACGATCATTTATGTAACTGTTTAACACTTCTAAGTCTTCTTTTCTATCGTTTTCAAACACTTTTCAGTGTTCTATACGATGTTTTCAAATACTTTTGGGCGTTTTATATGGTTTTATACGTCACTAATAGGATGACGATCATTTATGTAACTGTTTAACACTTCTAAGTCTTCTTTTCAATCGTTTTCAAACACTTTTCAGTGTTCTATACGATATTTTCAAATACTTTTGAGCGTTTTATATGCTTTTATACGTCACTAATAGGATGACGATCATTTATGTAACTGTTTAACACTTCTAAGTCTTCTTTTCAATCGTTTTCAAACACTTTTCAGTGTTCTATACGATTTTTTCAAACACTTTTGGGCGTTTTATATGGTTTTATACGTCACTAATAGGATGACGATCATTTATGTAACTGTTTAACACTTCTAAGTCTTCTTTTCTATCGTTTTCAAACACTTTTCAGTGTTCTATACGATGTTTTCAAATACTTTTGGGCGTTTTATATGGTTTTATACGTCACTAATAGGATGACGATCATTTATGTAACTGTTTAACACTTCTAAGTCTTCTTTTCTATCGTTTTCAAACACTTTTCAGTGTTCTATACGATGTTTTCAAATACTTTTGGGCGTTTTATATGCTTTTATACGTCACTAATAGGATGACGATCATTTATGTAACTGTTTAACACTTCTAAGTCTTCTTTTCAATCGTTTTCAAATACTTTTCAGTGTTCTATACGATTTTTTCAAACACTTTTGGGCGTTTTATATGGTTTTATACGTCACTAATAGGATGACGATCATTTATGTAACTGTTTAACACTTCTAAGTCTTCTTTTCTATCGTTTTCAAACACTTTTCAGTGTTCTATACGATGTTTTCAAATACTTTTGGGCGTTTTATATGGTTTTATACGTCACTGATAGGATGACGATCATTTATGTAACTGTTTAACACTTCTAAGTCTTCTTTTCTATCGTTTTCAAACACTTCTCAGTGTTCTATACGATTTTTTCAAATACTTTTGTGTGTTTTATATGCTTTTATACGTCACTAATAGGATGACGATCATTTATGTAACTGTTTAACACTTCTAAGTCTTCTTTTCAATCGTTTTCAAACACTTTTCAGTGTTCTATACGATTTTTTCAAACACTTTTGGGCGTTTTATATGGTTTTATACGTCACTAATAGGATGACGATCATCTATGTAACTGTTTAACACTTCTAAGTCTTCTTTTCAATCGTTTTCAAACACTTTTCAGTGTTCTATACGATTTTTTCAAACACTTTTGGGCGTTTTATATGGTTGTATACGTCACTAATAGGATGACGATCATTTATGTAACTGTTTAACACTTCTAAGTCTTCTTTTCTATCGTTTTCAAACACTTTTCAGTGTTCTATACGATGTTTTCAAATACTTTTGGGCGTTTTATATGGTTTTATACGTCACTAATAGGATGACGATCATTTATGTAACTGTTTAACACTTCTAAGTCTTTTTTTCTATCGCTTTCAAACACTTCTCAGTGTTCTATACGATTTTTTCAAATACTTTTGGGCGTTTTATATGGTTTTATACGTCACTAATAGGATGACGATCATTTATGTAACCTTTTTAACACTTCCAAGTCTTCTTTTCTATCGTTTTCAAACACTTTTCAGTGTTCTATACGATTTTTTCAAATACTTTTGGGCGTTTTATATGGTTTTATACGTCACTAATAGGATGACGATCATTTATGTAACTGTTTAACACTTCTAAGTCTTCTTTTCAATCGATTTCAAACACTTTTCAGTGTTCTATACGATGTTTTCAAATACTTTTGAGTGTTTTATATGGTTTTATACGTCACTAATAGGATGACGATCATTTATGTAACTGTTTAACACTTCTAAGTCTTCTTTTCTATCGTTTTCAAACACTTTTCAGTGTTCTATACGATGTTTTCAAATACTTTTGGGCGTTTTATATGATTTTATACGTCACTAATAGGATGACGATCATTTATGTAACTGTTTAACACTTCCAAGTCTTCTTTTCAATCGTTTTCAAACACTTTTCAGTGTTCTATACGATTTTTTCAAACACTTTTGGGCGTTTTATATGGTTTTATACGTCACTAATAGGATGACGATCATTTATGTAACTGTTTAACACTTCTAAGTCTTCTTTTCAATCGTTTTCAAACACTTTTCAGTGTTCTATACGATATTTTCAAATACTTTTGAGCGTTTTATATGCTTTTATACGTCACTAATAGGATGACGATCATTTATGTAACTGTTTAACACTTCTAAGTCTTTTTTTCTATCGCTTTCAAACACTTCTCAGTGTTCTATACGATTTTTTCAAATACTTTTGGGCGTTTTATATGGTTTTATACGTCACTAATAGGATGACGATCATTTATGTAACCTTTTTAACACTTCCAAGTCTTCTTTTCTATCGTTTTCAAACACTTTTCAGTGTTCTATACGATTTTTTCAAATACTTTTGGGCGTTTTACATGGTTTTATACGTCACTAATAGGATGACGATCATTTATGTAACTGTTTAACACTTCTAAGTCTTCTTTTCTATCGCTTTCAAACACTTTTCAGTGTTCTATACGATGTTTTCAAATAGTTTTGGGCGTTTTATATGGTTTTATACGTCACTAATAGGATGACGATCATTTATGTAACCTTTTTAACACTTCCAAGTCTTCTTTTCTATCGTTTTCAAACACTTTTCAGTGTTCTATACGATTTTTTCAAATACTTTTGGGCGTTTTACATGGTTTTATACGTCACTAATAGGATGACGATCATTTATGTAACTGTTTAACACTTCTAAGTCTTCTTTTCTATCGCTTTCAAACACTTTTCAGTGTTCTATACGATGTTTTCAAATAGTTTTGGGCGTTTTATATGGTTTTATACGTCACTAATAGGATGACGATCATTTATGTAACCTTTTTAACACTTCCAAGTCTTCTTTTCAATCGTTTTCAAACACTTTTCAGTGTTCTATACGATTTTTTTAAATACTTTTGGGCGTTTTATATGGTTTTATACGTCACTAATAGGATGACGATCATTTATGTAACTGTTTAACACTTCTAAGTCTTCTTTTCTATCGTTTTCAAACACTTTTCAGTGTTCTATACGATTTTTTCAAATACTTTTGAGTGTTTTATATGCTTTTATACGTCACTAATAGGATGACGATCATTTATGTAACTGTTTAACACTTCTAAGTCTTCTTTTCTATCGTTTTCAAACACTTTTCAGTGTTCTATACGATGTTTTCAAATACTTTTGGGCGTTTTATATGGTTTTATACGTCACTAATAGGATGACGATCATTTATGTAACTGTTTAACACTTCTAAGTCTTCTTTTCTATCGTTTTCAAACACTTTTCAGAGTTCTATACGATGTTTTCAAATACTTTTGGGCGTTTTATATGGTTTTATACGTCACTAATAGGATGACGATCATTTATGTAACTGTTTAACACTTCTAAGTGATGTATATGTATTATGTGCGATATTGTAATAACACCATTACACATCAACATACCACTTTGGTATAGAAAGAGTCAGTTCAGTTGACTCATTGGCTTCATTTAAGAAGCACGCGCTTCTCGCGTCTACTACCTTTTGTTAATTACCATTGTATATAATGAATTATAACTTAATTGAATAAATATTATACGTTTAATCTGAATCGGTAGTATGACTTTCTATCGATATATTTAACATTCTGGCGACGAGATAAGTAAAGTACCCGCGAAAATTATTTTTTTATTCATCCGCAATGGAAGATTTCGTACGGTCTTTCAAAGAAGCACTTGACGGTCAAAAGCTCTTCATGGAAAAAATGATAAACGACCAAAAGAGTTGGATGGATGCGCATATGGCTCAGGGATCATCATCGATGGTAGCAGTTGGAACCGTTCCTGCTTTTCATAATTTTGATAAGTCAAAAGACAACTGGGGTACGTATCAAGCTCAGCTGGAGCAGCACTTTAAAGCGTATGAAGTAATAAAAGAGGCATCTCGCAAAGCATATTTTCTTTCTTGGATCGGGTCGGAACTATACGAACTACTGCAAAAGCTGTTTGGAAATAACAATTTAAATGAAAAGACATACGCGGAGTTAGTTGCAAAATTGACGGAGCATTTCGAATCAAAGACACATGTATTAGCAGCACGATGCGAATTTTTTCGATCACAAATGAAGTGCAATCAAAGCTACGGTGAATGGATAGCGGAATTACGGGGAATAGCACGACAATGTAAGTACGCATGTAGTAATGATACCTGTAAGCATGAATATGTAGATGAACTTATTAGAGATGTAGTGGTACTGCACACACCGCATGATACAGTGCGTACCGCTGCTCTCCAAAAGGCCAACCCATCGCTGGCTGACGTTTTAGCTATAGCAGAAGCTTTTGAAGCTACACAAAAAACTATTCGCACGATTACTAACGAAGCGCCAATATTAGAAGTCAACCAGCTAAAGGGAAATTGCAAGTACACGAGTAGCATGAATAGAGGAAAAAATAAAAGCTCGCATTACAGTAACAACAAATTCAACAAAGACAGAAATAACAGCATGCAGGTGGATAAGAGGCAACAAAATAGAAACAGTAATTTTAACCGGGAAATTGAAGAGAGCAATCGAATGACATTACAATCGTGTTCAGGTTGCGGATCGCATCATTTACACAAATATTGCAAATTTCGCGATGCAAAGTGTCACAAATGTGGTAAAATCGGACATATTGCTCATGTTTGTTGCACGCATATAAATCGAAATAAATTTAAACCGCGAAATAGAGAAAACGTAAATAATATTGAGTCAATAGAGCAAATTTATACAATAAATACATTATTTTCGGCGACAAGAGGTAATCAAGAAGACAAATTTTTTGTTAATCTAAAGGTAAACGACACAAACATGGAATTTCAACTGGACACGGGAGCAACTTGTTCAATCATTAGCTTAAATGGCTACCACGAATTGGGATGCCCACCATGTCGAACAACTTCACAAAAACTTCGCGCGTATGGAAATAGGCCAGTTCCAGTTTTGGGCGTAAGTGAAGTGTGCGTACAGTTCAATGGTGAAGAAAAGTTGCTGCCGCTATTGGTCACCAATTCAAAGCAAGGCGGAAATATTTTTGGCATGAATTGGTTCAATGCATTCCGGTTGAGAGTCGATAAAGTTGCATGCAGTGTGAATCAATTAGCTATCACAGATTCACAAAATACAAAACCACAAATAAATCAACTTTGTGATAAATATAAATTAATTTTTGAATCTTCTTTAGGCACATGTCTCAACTTCACGGCTAGCCTTCAATTAAAACAAGACGCGAAGCCAAAATTTTACAAGCCACGCTTATTACCATTCTCTCAAATGGAGGCCTTTAAAGCTGAAGCCAAACGCCTTGTTGATGCCGGTATCTGGAAACCAATTAAATTTAGTCAATGGGCAGCACCAATCGTCATTGCACCGAAGCGCGATGGAGGAATCCGTATATGCGGGGATTTCAAGGTGACGGTAAATTCACAACTTGCTATTGATCAACATCCGATTCCTAGGGTCGAAGAGCTTTTTTATAAACTTCAAGGCGGCAAAAAATTTTCAAAAATAGATTTATCAGATGCTTATTTACAGGTGGTACTCGATGACCATGCAAAGGAATTGCTAGTTGTTAATACTATCCTCGGGCTATATCAGTACCAACGATTGCCCTTTGGTATCGCCTCAGCACCAGCGATATTTCAAAGGTTACTGGAGCAGATCTTTTCGGGAGTCGATCACGTTGTCAACTACCTTGATGACATAATTATTACGGGACGAGATGATGAGGAGCATATCCGGAACTTAGAGGAAGTTTTCAAACGCCTTCAGGAAAGTGGACTTCGATGTAAGCGGAGTAAATGTATTTTTATGCAGCCCGAAGTCACTTATTTGGGGCATAAAATTAACGCATCCGGTATTCGCCCTTCTGATGATGGTGTAGCAGCTGTAAAAAATTTACCCAGACCTAAGGACTTAAAACAACTGGAAGCTTTCGTTGGAAAGGTAAATTACTATAATAAATTTATCAACAATTTTTCGGAACTATGTGCGCCCTTAAATAAGTTACGCAGAAAGAATACACCATTTAAATGGCAGGCGCAACAAGAAAAAGCTTTTCAAGCGCTAAAAAGCCAAATAGTTAACACTACTAACTTAGTTCATTTTAATGATAGCTACCCCATTGTATTAGCCACGGATGCTTCGGCTTACGGTATAGGTGCCGTAATTTCCCATATTTTTCCGGATGGCTCTGAAAGACCCATTGCGCATGCTTCAAAGACGTTAGATATTTATCAACGTAGGTATAGCCAATTAGAAAAAGAGGCTTTATCTATTGTATTCGGAGTAGTTAAATTCCATCAATATTTACATGGACGTCAGTTTATCCTTTATACAGACCATAAGCCACTTACAGCTATTTTTAGTCCGAATAAGGATTTACCGGTTATGACAGCTAATCGCCTACTCCGTTGGGCAATGATACTTATGGGTTACAAATAAAGTATTCGCTATAAGCCTACTCAACAAAATGCCAATGCTGATGCATTGTCCCGCCTCCCTGCAGGACCCGATCCCGATTTTGACAGTGAAATCTGTTTGCAATTAGATATAGAAATTCAAACTGCTTTGGAAGATTTTCCCATATTCGAAACAACAGTAGCAGAACATACGAAACGTGACCCTATTCTTAAAACCGTAAAGAAGTATATATTGCAAGGATGGCCAAACAAACTGAAAGATGATGAAAAAGAGATTGCACCTTTTTCCAACCGTAGGCTTTCGTTAAGCATAGAAAATGAGGTAATTTTGCTCCAAACCGATTTTACCCGTGTAGTTGTTCCAACAGCACTCCAAAACCGAGTTTTGCAACTGCTCCACAAAGGCCACTGGGGTGTAGTTCGCACAAAACAACTAGCCCGCCGCTATTGCTGGTGGCCAAACGTCGACAAGAGCATTGAGTCTAAGATAGCCACATGTGCAAACTGTCAACAAAGTAGTTCGCTTCCCAGACAACATTTTAGCCCATGGCCGAAGCCGCAAGAAGCGTGGGAGAGATTGCACGTTGATTTTGCCGGCCCTTACCTTGGAAGTTATTGGTTCATCTGCATAGATGCCTTTTCCAAATTTCCCTTTGTTATCAAAATGAATTCTATAACCACTTCTGCAACTATCAAAGGTTTAAAAAGTATATTTTCGATTGAAGGACTACCAAAAACGATCGTTTCTGACAACGGCGCGCAATTTACTTCAAAGGAATTTCAGCAATTTTGTTCATCGAATGGTATAGATCATATTACTACTGCCCCGTTTCATCCCGCCTCTAATGGAGAAGCCGAACGTTTTGTTAGGACTTTCAAAACATCAATATCGAAAATTCTGCAAGAGCCAAACAACACAGAAAACGCTTTGTCAATATGCCTCAGTACATACCGAGTAACGCCTAACCCCATTACCAACAGGTCCCCAGCCGAAGTTTTACATGGTAGACAGCCGCGGAATTTGCTGTCTCTATTAAAGCAAACTTCAAACAGCAATAAACCTGCAAAAAAAAAACATATAAAACTCGTTTCGCTATCGGACAACTTGTTTTTGCAAAAAATTTTAGCCGTGGTCCAAAATGGAAGGAAGCTACAGTGGTGAACATTTCGGGGAGGAAGATGTACACAGTTGAAAGCGATGGATTTACAATGAGACGTCACCAAAATCAGCTTAGACCCAACAATATTTCAAACCAATTTCATGAGCCACAACATCAAATCCCACTAAATGCAACAACTACAAAAAGCACCAATTTTGACAAGACAAACTTCACCCAGACTCGACAATCAATATCGTCTAACGATCAATTTAACCGGCCAGAACATTCAACAACTTTGATTAATCAAAATACTCAGCTTCAACAATTATTGTCGTGTAATGATCAAAGTATACAACCACCCTTATCAGAACCCCAGCTTGAAATCCCTAAATCGACAGAGACAACAGATGTTCTAGTTCCAGAAAACAGTACTAATAATATTCTTACTAATTACAGAACAACCAGTAATGTTGCTGAACCAGAGCCCAACAGTCTGAGAAGATCCGAGCGTACCCGAAAGCCTGTGGAGAGATTCAATGTCTGAAATATGAGAAGGGAAATGATGTATATGTATTATGTGCGATATTGTAATAACACCATTACACATCAACATACCACTTTGGTATAGAAAGAGTCAGTTCAGTTGACTCATTGGCTTCATTTAAGAAGCACGCGCTTCTCGCGTCTACTACCTTTTGTTAATTACCATTGTATATAATGAATTATAACTTAATTGAATAAATATTATACGTTTAATCTGAATCGGTAGTATGACTTTCTATCGATATATTTAACACTAAGTCTTCTTTTCAATCGTTTTCAAACACTTTTCAGTGTTCTATACGATATTTTCAAATACTTTTGAGCGTTTTATATGCTTTTATACGTCACTAATAGGATGACGATCATTTATGTAACTGTTTAACACTTCTAAGTCTTCTTTTCAATCGTTTTCAAACACTTTTCAGTGTTCTATACGATTTTTTCAAACACTTTTGGGCGTTTTATATGGTTTTATACGTCACTAATAGGATGACGATCATTTATGTAACTGTTTAACACTTCTAAGTCTTCTTTTCTATCGTTTTCAAACACTTTTCAGTGTTCTATACGATGTTTTCAAATACTTTTGGGCGTTTTATATGGTTTTATACGTCACTAATAGGATGACGATCATTTATGTAACTGTTTAACACTTCTAAGTCTTCTTTTCTATCGTTTTCAAACACTTTTCAGTGTTCTATACGATGTTTTCAAATACTTTTGGGCGTTTTATATGCTTTTATACGTCACTAATAGGATGACGATCATTTATGTAACTGTTTAACACTTCTAAGTCTTCTTTTCAATCGTTTTCAAACACTTTTCAGTGTTCTATACGATTTTTTCAAACACTTTTGGCCGTTTTATATGGTTTTATACGTCACTAATAGGATGACGATCATTTATGTAACTGTTTAACACTTCTAAGTCTTCTTTTCTATCGTTTTCAAACACTTTTCAGTGTTCTATACGATGTTTTCAAATACTTTTGGGCGTTTTATATGGTTTTATACGTCACTGATAGGATGACGATCATTTATGTAACTGTTTAACACTTCTAAGTCTTCTTTTCTATCGTTTTCAAACACTTCTCAGTGTTCTATACGATTTTTTCAAATACTTTTGTGTGTTTTATATGCTTTTATACGTCACTAATAGGATGACGATCACTTATGTAACTGTTTAACACTTCTAAGTCTTCTTTTCTATCGTTTTCAAACACTTTTCAGCGTTCTATACGATTTTTTCAAATACTTTTGTGTGTTGTATATGCTTTTGTACGTCACTAGTAGGATGACGATCATTTATGTAACTGTTTAACACTTCTAAGTCTTCTTTTCTATCGCTTTCAAACACTTTTCAGTGTTCTATACGATTTTTTCAAATACTTTTGTGTGTTTTATATGCTTTTATACGTCACTAATAGGATGACGATCATTTATGTAACTGTTTAACACTTCTAAGTCTTCTTTTCTATCGCTTTCAAACACTTTTCAGTGTTCTATACGATTTTTTCAAATACTTTTGTGTGTTTTATATGCTTTTATACGTCACTAATAGGATGACGATCATTTATGTAACTGTTTAACACTTCTAAGTCTTCTTTTCTATCGCTTTCAAACACTTTTCAGTGTTCTATACGATGTTTTCAAATACTTTTGGGCGTTTTATATGGTTTTATACGTCACTAATAGGATGACGATCATTTATGTAACCTTTTTAACACTTCCAAGTCTTCTTTTCAATCGTTTTCAAACACTTTTCAGTGTTCTATACGATTTTTTTAAATACTTTTGGGCGTTTTATATGGTTTTATACGTCACTAATAGGATGACGATCATTTATGTAGCTGTTTAACACTTCTAAGTCTTCTTTTCAATCGTTTTCAAACACTTTTCAGTGTTCTATACGATTTTTTTAAATACTTTTGGCGTTTTATATGGTTTTATACGTCACTAATAGGATGACGATCATTTATGTAACTGTTTAACACTTCTAAGTCTTCTTTTCTATCGTTTTCAAACACTTTTCAGTGTTCTATACGATGTTTTCAAATACTTTTGGGCGTTTTATATGGTTTTATACGTCACTAATAGGATGACGATCATTTATGTAACTGTTTAACACTTCTAAGTCTTCTTTTCTATCGTTTTCAAACACTTTTCAGTGTTCTATACGATGTTTTCAAATACTTTTGAGCATTTTATATGGTTTTATACGTCACTAATAGGATGACGATCATTTATGTAACTGTTTAACACTTCCAAGTCTTCTTTTCAATCGTTTTCAAACACTTTTCAGTGTTCTATACGATATTTTCAAATACTTTTGAGCATTTTATATGGTTTTATACGTCACTAATAGGATGACGATCATTTATGTAACCTTTTTAACACTTCCAAGTCTTCTTTTCTATCGTTTTCAAACACTTTTCAGTGTTCTATACGATTTTTTCAAATACTTTTGGGCGTTTTATATGGTTTTATACGTCACTAATAGGATGACGATCATTTATGTAACTGTTTAACACTTCTAAGTCTTCTTTTCTATCGTTTTCAAACACTTTTCAGTGTTCTATACGATGTTTTCAAATACTTTTGGGCGTTTTATATGGTTTTATACGTCACTAATAGGATGACGATCATTTATGTAACTGTTTAACACTTCTAAGTCTTCTTTTCAATCGTTTTCAAACACTTTTCAGTGTTCTATACGATATTTTCAAATACTTTTGAGCGTTTTATATGCTTTTATACGTCACTAATAGGATGACGATCATTTATGTAACTGTTTAACACTTCTAAGTCTTCTTTTCAATCGTTTTCAAACACTTTTCAGTGTTCTATACGATTTTTTCAAACACTTTTGGGCGTTTTATATGGTTTTATACGTCACTAATAGGATGACGATCATTTATGTAACTGTTTAACACTTCTAAGTCTTCTTTTCTATCGTTTTCAAACACTTTTCAGTGTTCTATACGATGTTTTCAAATACTTTTGGGCGTTTTATATGGTTTTATACGTCACTAATAGGATGACGATCATTTATGTAACTGTTTAACACTTCTAAGTCTTTTTTTCTATCGCTTTCAAACACTTCTCAGTGTTCTATACGATTTTTTCAAATACTTTTGGGCGTTTTATATGGTTTTATACGTCACTAATAGGATGACGATCATTTATGTAACCTTTTTAACACTTCCAAGTCTTCTTTTCTATCGATTTCAAACACTTTTCAGTGTTCTATACGATTTTTTCAAATACTTTTGGGCGTTTTATATGGTTTTATACGTCACTAATAGGATGACGATCATTTATGTAACTGTTTAACACTTCTAAGTCTTCTTTTCAATCGATTTCAAACACTTTTCAGTGTTCTATACGATGTTTTCAAATACTTTTGAGTGTTTTATATGCTTTTATACGTCACTAATAGGATGACGATCATTTATGTAACTGTTTAACACTTCTAAGTCTTCTTTTCAATCGTTTTCAAACACTTTTCAGTGTTCTATACGATGTTTTCAAATACTTTTGGGCGTTTTATATGGTTTTATACGTCATTAATAGGATGACGATCATTTATGTAACTGTTTAACACTTCTAAGTCTTCTTTTCAATCGTTTTCAAACACTTTTCAGTGTTCTATACGATTTTTTTAAATACTTTTGGGCGTTTTATATGGTTTTATACGTCACTAATAGGATGACGATCATTTATGTAACTGTTTAACACTTCTAAGTCTTCTTTTCTATCGTTTTCAAACACTTTTCAGTGTTCTATACGATGTTTTCAAATACTTTTGGGCGTTTTATATGCTTTTATACGTCACTAATAGGATGACGATCATTTATGTAACTGTTTAACACTTCTAAGTCTTCTTTTCAATCGATTTCAAACACTTTTCAGTGTTCTATACGATTTTTTCAAATACTTTTGAGTGTTTTATATGGTTTTATACGTCACTAATAGGATGACGATCATTTATGTAACTGTTTAACACTTCTAAGTCTTCTTTTCAATCGTTTTCAAACACTTTTCAGTGTTCTATACGATGTTTTCAAATACTTTTGGGCGTTTTATATGGTTTTATACGTCACTAATAGGATGACGATCATTTATGTAACTGTTTAACACTTCTAAGTCTTCTTTTCAATCGTTTTCAAACACTTTTCAGTGTTCTATACGATTTTTTTAAATACTTTTGGGCGTTTTATATGGTTTTATACGTCACTAATAGGATGACGATCATTTATGTAACTGTTTAACACTTCTAAGTCTTCTTTTCTATCGTTTTCAAACACTTTTCAGTGTTCTATACGATATTTTCAAATACTTTTGGGCGTTTTATATGGTTTTATACGTCACTAATAGGATGACGATCATTTATGTAACCTTTTTAACACTTCTAAGTCTTCTTTTCAATCGTTTTCAAACATTTTTCAGTGTTCTATACGATGTTTTCAAATACTTTTGAGTGTTTTATATGCTTTTATACGTCACTAATAGGATGACGATCATTTATGTAACTGTTTAACACTTCTAAGTCTTCTTTTCAATCGTTTTCAAACACTTTTCAGTGTTCTATACGATATTTTCAAATACTTTTGAGCATTTTATATGGTTTTATACGTCACTAATAGGATGACGATCATTTATGTAACCTTTTTAACACTTCCAAGTCTTCTTTTCTATCGTTTTCAAACACTTTTCAGTGTTCTATACGATTTTTTCAAATACTTTTGGGCGTTTTATATGGTTTTATACGTCACTAATAGGATGGCGATCATTTATGTAACTGTTTAACACTTCTAAGTCTTCTTTTCTATCGTTTTCAAACACTTTTCAGTGTTCTATACGATGTTTTCAAATACTTTTGGGCGTTTTATATGCTTTTATACGTCACTAATAGGATGGCGATCATTTATGTAACTGTTTAACACTTCTAAGTCTTCTTTTCAATCGTTTTCAAACACTTTTCAGTGTTCTATACGATTTTTTCAAACACTTTTGGGCGTTTTATATGGTTTTATACGTCACTAATAGGATGACGATCATTTATGTAACTGTTTAACACTTCTAAGTCTTCTTTTCTATCGTTTTCAAACACTTTTCAGTGTTCTATACGATGTTTTCAAATACTTTTGGGCGTTTTATATGGTTTTATACGTCACTGATAGGATGACGATCACTTATGTAACTGTTTAACACTTCTAAGTCTTCTTTTCTATCGTTTTCAAACACTTCTCAGTGTTCTATACGATTTTTTCAAATACTTTTGTGTGTTTTATATGCTTTTATACGTCACTAGTAGGATGACGATCATTTATGTAACTGTTTAACACTTCTAAGTCTTCTTTTCTATCGTTTTCAAACACTTTTCAGCGTTCTATACGATTTTTTCAAATACTTTTGTGTGTTGTATATGCTTTTATACGTCACTAGTAGGATGACGATCATTTATGTAACTGTTTAACACTTCTAAGTCTTCTTTTCTATCGCTTTCAAACACTTTTCAGTGTTCTATACGATGTTTTCAAATACTTTTGGGCGTTTTATATGGTTTTATACGTCACTAATAGGATGACGATCATTTATGTAACCTTTTTAACACTTCCAAGTCTTCTTTTCAATCGTTTTCAAACACTTTTCAGTGTTCTATACGATTTTTTTAAATACTTTTGGGCGTTTTATATGGTTTTATACGTCACTAATAGGATGACGATCATTTATGTAACTGTTTAACACTTCTAAGTCTTCTTTTCAATCGTTTTCAAACACTTTTCAGTGTTCTATACGATTTTTTTAAATACTTTTGGGCGTTTTATATGGTTTTATACGTCACTAATAGGATGACGATCATTTATGTAACTGTTTAACACTTCTAAGTCTTCTTTTCTATCGTTTTCAAACACTTTTCAGTGTTCTATACGATGTTTTCAAATACTTTTGGGCGTTTTATACGTCACTAATAGGATGACGATCATTTATGTAACTGTTTAACACTTCTAAGTCTTCTTTTCTATCGTTTTCAAACACTTTTCAGTGTTCTATACGATTTTTTCAAATACTTTTGGGCGTTTTATATGGTTTTATACGTCACTAATAGGATGACGATCATTTATGTAACCTTTTTAACACTTCCAAGTCTTCTTTTCAATCGTTTTCAAACACTTTTCAGTGTTCTATACGATTTTTTTAAATACTTTTGGGCGTTTTATATGGTTTTATACGTCACTAATAGGATGACGATCATTTATGTAACTGTTTAACACTTCTAAGTCTTCTTTTCTATCGTTTTCAAACACTTTTCAGTGTTCTATACGATATTTTCAAATACTTTTGGGCGTTTTATATGGTTTTATACGTCACTAATAGAATGACGATCATTTATGTAACTGTTTAACACTTCTAAGTCTTCTTTTCAATCGTTTTCAAACACTTTTCAGTGTTCTATACGATTTTTTCAAATACTTTTGAGTGTTTTATATGCTTTTATACGTCACTAATAGGATGACGATCATTTATGTAACTGTTTAACACTTCTAAGTCTTCTTTTCAATCGTTTTCAAACACTTTTCAGTGTTCTATACGATGTTTTCAAATACTTTTGGGCGTTTTATATGGTTTTATACGTCACTAATAGGATGCCGATCATTTATGTAACTGTTTAACACTTCTAAGTCTTCTTTTCAATCGTTTTCAAACACTTTTCAGTGTTCTATACGATTTTTTTAAATACTTTTGGGCGTTTTATATGGTTTTATACGTCACTAATAGGATGACGATCATTTATGTAACTGTTTAACACTTCTATGTCTTCTTTTCTATCGTTTTCAAACACTTTTCAGTGTTCTATACGATATTTTCAAATACTTTTGGGCGTTTTATATGGTTTTATACGTCACTAATAGGATGACGATCATTTATGTAACCTTTTTAACACTTCTAAGTCTTCTTTTCAATCGTTTTCAAACACTTTTCAGTGTTCTATACGATGTTTTCAAATACTTTTGAGTGTTTTATATGCTTTTATACGTCACTAATAGGATGACGATCATTTATGTAACTGATTAACAATTCTAAGTCTTCTTTTCTATCGTTTTCAAACACTTTTCAGTGTTCTATACGATGTTTTCAAATACTTTTGGGCGTTTTATATGGTTTTATACGTCACTAATAGGATGACGATCATTTATGTAACTGTTTAACACTTCTAAGTCTTCTTTTCAATCGTTTTCAAACACTTTTCAGTGTTCTATACGATATTTTCAAATACTTTTGAGCATTTTATATGGTTTTATACGTCACTAATAGGATGACGATCATTTATGTAACCTTTTTAACACTTCCAAGTCTTCTTTTCTATCGTTTTCAAACACTTTTCAGTGTTCTATACGATTTTTTCAAATACTTTTGGGCGTTTTATATGGTTTTATACGTCACTAATAGGATGACGATCATTTATGTAACTGTTTAACACTTCTAAGTCTTCTTTTCTATCGTTTTCAAACACTTTTCAGTGTTCTATACGATGTTTTCAAATACTTTTGGGCGTTTTATATGGTTTTATACGTCACTAATAGGATGACGATCATTTATGTAACCTTTTTAACACTTCTAAGTCTTCTTTTCTATCGTTTTCAAACATTTTTCAGTGTTCTATACGATTTTTTCAAATACTTTTTGGCGTTTTATATGGTTTTATACGTCACTAATAGGATGATGATCATTTATGTAACTGTTTAACACTTCTAAGTCTTTTTTTCTATCGCTTTCAAACACTTCTCAGTGTTCTATACGATTTTTTCAAATACTTTTGGGCGTTTTATATGGTTTTATACGTCACTAATAGGATGACGATCATTTATGTAACTGTTTAACACTTCTAAGTCTTCTTTTCTATCGTTTTCAAACACTTTTCAGTGTTCTATACGATATTTTCAAATACTTTTGGGCGTTTTATATGGTTTTATACGTCACTAATAGGATGACGATCATTTATGTAACCTTTTTAACACTTCTAAGTCTTCTTTTCTATCGTTTTCAAACATTTTTCAGTGTTCTATACGATTTTTTCAAATACTTTTTGGCGTTTTATATGGTTTTATACGTCACTAATAGGATGATGATCATTTATGTAACTGTTTAACACTTCTAAGTCTTCTTTTCTATCGCTTTCAAACACTTCTCAGTGTTCTATACGATGTTTTTAAATACTTTTGGGCGTTTTATATGGTTTTATACGTCACTAATAGGATGACGATCATTTATGTAACTGTTTAACACTTCTAAGTCTTCTTTTCTATCGTTTTCAAACACTTTTCAGTGTTCTATACGATGTTTTCAAATACTTTTGGGCGTTTTATATGGTTTTATACGTCACTAATAGGATGACGATCATTTATGTAACCTTTTTAACACTTCTAAGTCTTCTTTTCTATCGTTTTCAAACATTTTTCAGTGTTCTATACGATGTTTTCAAATACTTTTGGGCGTTTTATATGGTTTTATACGTCACTAATAGGATGACGATCATTTATGTAACCTTTTTAACACTTCTAAGTCTTCTTTTCTATCGCTTTCAAACACTTTTCAGTGTTCTATACGATTTTTTTTAAATACTTTTGGGCGTTTTATATGGTTTTATACGTCACTAGTAGGATGACGATCACTTATGTAACTGTTTAGCACTTCTAAGTCTTCTTTTCTATCGTCTTCAAACACTTTTCAGTGTTCTATACGATGTTTTTAAATACTTTTGGGCGTTTTATATGGTTTTATACGTCACTAATAGGATGACGATCATTTATGTAACCTTTTTAACACTTCCAAGTCTTCTTTTCAATCGTTTTCAAACACTTTTCAGTGTTCTATACGATTCTTTTAAATACTTTTGGGCGTTTTATATGGTTTTATACGTCACTAATAGGATGACGATCATTTATGTAACTGTTTAACACTTCTAAGTCTTCTTTTCAATCGTTTTCAAACACTTTTCAGTGTTCTGTACGATTTTTTTAAATACTTTTGGGCGTTTTATATGGTTTTATACGTCACTAATAGGATGACGATCATTTATGTAACTGTTTAACACTTCTAAGTCTTCTTTTCTATCGTTTTCAAACACTTTTCAGTGTTCTATACGATTTTTTTTAAATACTTTTGGGCGTTTTATATGGTTTTATACGTCACTAGTAGGATGACGATCACTTATGTAACTGTTTAGCACTTCTAAGTCTTCTTTTCTATCGTCTTCAAACACTTTTCAGTGTTCTATACGATGTTTTTAAATACTTTTGGGCGTTTTATATGGTTTTATACGTCACTAATAGGATGACGATCATTTATGTAACCTTTTTAACACTTCCAAGTCTTCTTTTCAATCGTTTTCAAACACTTTTCAGTGTTCTATACGATTTTTTTAAATACTTTTGGGCGTTTTATATGGTTTTATACGTCACTAATAGGATGACAATCATTTATGTAACTGTTTAGCACTTCTAAGTCTTCTTTTCTATCGTCTTCAAACACTTTTCAGTGTTCTATACGATGTTTTTAAATACTTTTGGGCGTTTTATATGGTTTTATACGTCACTAATAGGATGACGATCATTTATGTAACTGTTTAACACTTCTAAGTCTTCTTTTCTATCGTTTTCAAACACTTTTCAGTGTTCTATACGATTTTTTTTAAATACTTTTGGGCGTGTTATATGGTTTTATACATCACTAGTAGGATGACGATCACTTATGTAACTGTTTAGCACTTCTAAGTCTTCTTTTCTATCGTCTTCAAACACTTTTCAGTGTTCTATACGATTTTTTTAAATACTTTTGGGCGTTTTATATGGTTTTATACGTCACTAATAGGATGACGATCATTTATGTAACTGTTTAACACTTCTAAGTCTTCTTTTCTATCGTTTTCAAACACTTTTCAGTGTTCTATACGATGTTTTCAAATACTTTTGAGCGTTTTATATGGTTTTATACGTCACTAATAGGATGACGATCATTTATGTAACTGTTTAACACTTCTAAGTCTTCTTTTCTATCGTTTTCAAACATTTTTCAGTGTTCTATACGATTTTTTCAAATACTTTTGGGCGTTTTATATGGTTTTATACGTCACTAATAGGATGATGATCATTTATGTAACTGTTTAACACTTCTAAGTCTTTTTTTCTATCGCTTTCAAACACTTCTCAGTGTTCTATACGATTTTTTCAAATACTTTTGGGCGTTTTATATGGTTTTATACGTCACTAATAGGATGACGATCATTTATGTAACTGTTTAACACTTCTAAGTCTTTTTTTCTATCGCTTTCAAACACTTCTCAGTGTTCTATACGATTTTTTCAAATACTTTTGTGTGTTTTATATGCTTTTATACGTCACTAATAGGATGACGATCATTTATGTAACTGTTTAACACTTCTAAGTCTTCTTTTCTATCGCTTTCAAACACTTTTCAGTGTTCTATACGATATTTTCAAATACTTTTGGGCGTTTTATATGGTTTTATACGTCACTAATAGGATGACGATCATTTATGTAACTGTTTAATACTTCCAAGTCTTCTTTTCAATCGTTTTCAAACACTTTTCAGTGTTCTATACGATTTTTTTAAATACTTTTGGGCGTTTTATATGGTTTTATACGTCACTAGTAGGATGACGATCACTTATGTAACTGTTTAGCACTTCTAAGTCTTCTTTTCTATCGTCTTCAAACACTTTTCAGTGTTCTATACGATGTTTTTAAATACTTTTGGGCGTTTTATATGGTTTTATACGTCACTAATAGGATGACGATCATTTATGTAACCTTTTTAACACTTCCAAGTCTTCTTTTCAATCGTTTTCAAACACTTTTCAGTGTTCTATACGATTTTTTTAAATACTTTTGGGCGTTTTATATGGTTTTATACGTCACTAATAGGATGACGATCATTTATGTAACTGTTTAACACTTCTAAGTCTTCTTTTCAATCGTTTTCAAACACTTTTCAGTGTTCTATACGATTTTTTTAAATACTTTTGGGCGTTTTATATGGTTTTATACGTCACTAATAGGATGACGATCATTTATGTAACTGTTTAACACTTCTAAGTCTTCTTTTCTATCGTTTTCAAACACTTTTCAGTGTTCTATACGATGTTTTCAAATACTTTTGGGCGTTTTATATGGTTTTATACGTCACTAATAGGATGACGATCATTTATGTAACTGTTTAACACTTCTAAGTCTTCTTTTCTATCGTTTTCAAACACTTTTCAGTGTTCTATACGATGTTTTCAAATACTTTTGGGCGTTTTATATGGTTTTATACGTCACTAATAGGATGACGATCATTTATGTAACTGTTTAACACTTCTAAGTCTTCTTTTCAATCGTTTTCAAACACTTTTCAGTGTTCTATACGATGTTTTCAAATACTTTTGGGCGTTTTATATGGTTTTATACGTCACTAATAGGATGACGATCATTTATGTAACTGTTTAACACTTCTAAGTCTTCTTTTCTATCGTTTTCAAACACTTTTCAGTGTTCTATACGATTTTTTCAAATACTTTTGAGCGTTTTATATGGTTTTATACGTCAATAATAGGATGACGATCATTTATGTAACCTTTTTAACACTTCTAAGTCTTCTTTTCTATCGTTTTCAAACACTTTTCAGTGTTCTATACGATGTTTTCAAATACTTTTGGGCGTTTTATATGGTTTTATACGTCACTAATAGGATGACGATCATTTATGTAACTGTTTAACACTTCTAAGTCTTCTTTTCTATCGTTTTCAAACACTTTTCAGTGTTCTATACGATGTTTTCAAATACTTTTGGGCGTTTTATATGGTTTTGTACGTCACTAATAGGATGACGATCATTTATGTAACTGTTTAACACTTCTAAGTCTTCTTTTCTATCGTTTTCAAACACTTTTCAGTGTTCTATACGATGTTTTCAAATACTTTTGAGCGTTTTATATGGTTTTATACGTCACTAATAGGATGACGATCATTTATGTAACTGTTTAACACTTCTAAGTCTTCTTTTCTATCGTTTTCAAACATTTTTCAGTGTTCTATACGATTTTTTCAAATACTTTTGGGCGTTTTATATGGTTTTATACGTCAGTAATAGGATGATGATCATTTATGTAACTGTTTAACACTTCTAAGTCTTTTTTTCTATCGCTTTCAAACACTTCTCAGTGTTCTATACGATTTTTTCAAATACTTTTGGGCGTTTTATATGGTTTTATACGTCACTAATAGGATGACGATCATTTATGTAACTGTTTAACACTTCTAAGTCTTCTTTTCTATCGTTTTCAAACACTTTTCAGTGTTCTATACGATTTTTTTTAAATACTTTTGGGCGTTTTATATGGTTTTATACGTCACTAGTAGGATGACGATCACTTATGTAACTGTTTAGCACTTCTAAGTCTTCTTTTCTATCGTCTTCAAACACTTTTCAGTGTTCTATACGATGTTTTTAAATACTTTTGGGCGTTTTATATGGTTTTATACGTCACTAATAGGATGACGATCATTTATGTAACCTTTTTAACACTTCCAAGTCTTCTTTTCAATCGTTTTCAAACACTTTTCAGTGTTCTATACGATTTTTTTAAATACTTTTGGGCGTTTTATATGGTTTTATACGTCACTAATAGGATGACGATCATTTATGTAACTGTTTAACACTTCTAAGTCTTCTTTTCAATCGTTTTCAAACACTTTTCAGTGTTCTATACGATTTTTTTAAATACTTTTGGGCGTTTTATATGGTTTTATACGTCACTAATAGGATGACGATCATTTATGTAACTGTTTAACACTTCTAAGTCTTCTTTTCTATCGTTTTCAAACACTTTTCAGTGTTCTATACGATGTTTTCAAATACTTTTGGGCGTTTTATATGGTTTTATACGTCACTAATAGGATGACGATCATTTATGTAACTGTTTAACACTTCTAAGTCTTCTTTTCTATCGTTTTCAAACACTTTTCAGTGTTCTATACGATGTTTTCAAATACTTTTGGGCGTTTTATATGGTTTTATACGTCACTAATAGGATGACGATCATTTATGTAACTGTTTAACACTTCTAAGTCTTCTTTTCAATCGTTTTCAAACACTTTTCAGTGTTCTATACGATGTTTTCAAATACTTTTGGGCGTTTTATATGGTTTTATACGTCACTAATAGGATGACGATCATTTATGTAACTGTTTAACACTTCTAAGTCTTCTTTTCTATCGTTTTCAAACACTTTTCAGTGTTCTATACGATTTTTTCAAATACTTTTGAGCGTTTTATATGGTTTTATACGTCAATAATAGGATGACGATCATTTATGTAACCTTTTTAACACTTCTAAGTCTTCTTTTCTATCGTTTTCAAACACTTTTCAGTGTTCTATACGATGTTTTCAAATACTTTTGGGCGTTTTATATGGTTTTATACGTCACTAATAGGATGACGATCATTTATGTAACTGTTTAACACTTCTAAGTCTTCTTTTCTATCGTTTTCAAACACTTTTCAGTGTTCTATACGATGTTTTCAAATACTTTTGGGCGTTTTATATGGTTTTGTACGTCACTAATAGGATGACGATCATTTATGTAACTGTTTAACACTTCTAAGTCTTCTTTTCTATCGTTTTCAAACACTTTTCAGTGTTCTATACGATGTTTTCAAATACTTTTGAGCGTTTTATATGGTTTTATACGTCACTAATAGGATGACGATCATTTATGTAACTGTTTAACACTTCTAAGTCTTCTTTTCTATCGTTTTCAAACATTTTTCAGTGTTCTATACGATTTTTTCAAATACTTTTGGGCGTTTTATATGGTTTTATACGTCAGTAATAGGATGATGATCATTTATGTAACTGTTTAACACTTCTAAGTCTTTTTTTCTATCGCTTTCAAACACTTCTCAGTGTTCTATACGATTTTTTCAAATACTTTTGGGCGTTTTATATGGTTTTATACGTCACTAATAGGATGACGATCATTTATGTAACTGTTTAACACTTCTAAGTCTTCTTTTCTATCGTTTTCAAACACTTTTCAGTGTTCTATACGATTTTTTTTAAATACTTTTGGGCGTTTTATATGGTTTTATACGTCACTAGTAGGATGACGATCACTTATGTAACTGTTTAGCACTTCTAAGTCTTCTTTTCTATCGTCTTCAAACACTTTTCAGTGTTCTATACGATGTTTTTAAATACTTTTGGGCGTTTTATATGGTTTTATACGTCACTAATAGGATGACGATCATTTATGTAACCTTTTTAACACTTCCAAGTCTTCTTTTCAATCGTTTTCAAACACTTTTCAGTGTTCTATACGATTTTTTTAAATACTTTTGGGCGTTTTATATGGTTTTATACGTCACTAATAGGATGACGATCATTTATGTAACTGTTTAACACTTCTAAGTCTTCTTTTCAATCGTTTTCAAACACTTTTCAGTGTTCTATACGATTTTTTTAAATACTTTTGGGCGTTTTATATGGTTTTATACGTCACTAATAGGATGACGATCATTTATGTAACTGTTTAACACTTCTAAGTCTTCTTTTCTATCGTTTTCAAACACTTTTCAGTGTTCTATACGATGTTTTCAAATACTTTTGGGCGTTTTAGATGGTTTTGTACGTCACTAATAGGATGACGATCATTTATGTAACTGTTTAACACTTCTAAGTCTTCTTTTCTATCGTTTTCAAACACTTTTCAGTGTTCTATACGATTTTTTTTAAATACTTTTGGGCGTTTTATATGGTTTTATACGTCACTAGTAGGATGACGATCACTTATGTAACTGTTTAGCACTTCTAAGTCTTCTTTTCTATCGTCTTCAAACACTTTTCAGTGTTCTATACGATTTTTTTAAATACTTTTGGGCGTTTTATATGGTTTTATACGTCACTAATAGGATGACGATCATTTATGTAACTGTTTAACACTTCTAAGTCTTCTTTTCTATCGTTTTCAAACACTTTTCAGTGTTCTATACGATGTTTTCAAATACTTTTGAGCGTTTTATATGGTTTTATACGTCACTAATAGGATTACGATCATTTATGTAACTGTTTAACACTTCTAAGTCTTCTTTTCTATCGTTTTCAAACATTTTTCAGTGTTCTATACGATTTTTTCAAATACTTTTGGGCGTTTTATATGGTTTTATACGTCACTAATAGGATGATGATCATTTATGTAACTGTTTAACACTTCTAAGTCTTTTTTTCTATCGCTTTCAAACACTTCTCAGTGTTCTATACGATTTTTTCAAATACTTTTGGGCGTTTTATATGGTTTTATACGTCACTAATAGGATGACGATCATTTATGTAACTGTTTAACACTTCTAAGTCTTTTTTTCTATCGCTTTCAAACACTTCTCAGTGTTCTATACGATTTTTTCAAATACTTTTGTGTGTTTTATATGCTTTTATACGTCACTAATAGGATGACGATCATTTATGTAACTGTTTAACACTTCTAAGTCTTCTTTTCTATCGCTTTCAAACACTTTTCAGTGTTCTATACGATATTTTCAAATACTTTTGGGCGTTTTATATGGTTTTATACGTCACTAATAGGATGACGATCATTTATGTAACTGTTTAATACTTCTAAGTCTTTTTTTCTATCGCTTTCAAACACTTCTCAGTGTTCTATACGATTTTTTCAAATACTTTTGGGCGTTTTATATGGTTTTATACGTCACTAATAGGATGACGATCATTTATGTAACTGTTTAACACTTCTAAGTCTTCTTTTCTATCGCTTTCAAACACTTTTCAGTGTTCTATACGATTTTTTCAAATACTTTTGTGTGTTTTATATGCTTTTATACGTCACTAATAGGATGACGATCATTTATGTAACTGTTTAACACTTCTAAGTCTTCTTTTCTATCGCTTTCAAACACTTTTCAGCGTTCTATACGATTTTTTCAAATACTTTTGTGTGTTTTATATGCTTTTATACGTCACTAATAGGATGACGATCACTTATGTAACTGTTTAACACTTCTAAGTCTTCTTTTCTATCGTTTTCAAACACTTTTCAGCGTTCTATACGATTTTTTCAAATACTTTTGTGTGTTGTATATGCTTTTATACGTCACTAGTAGGATAACGATCATTTATGTAACTGTTTAACACTTCTAAGTCTTCTTTTCTATCGCTTTCAAACACTTGTCAGTGTTCTATACGATTTTTTCAAATACTTTTGTGTGTTTTATGTGCTTTTATACGTCACTAATAGGATGACGATCATTTATGTAACTGTTTAACACTTCTAAGTCTTCTTTTCTATCGCTTTCAAACACTTTTCAGTGTTCTATACGATTTTTTCAAATACTTTTGTGTGTTTTATATGCTTTTATACGTCACTAATAGGATGACGATCATTTATGTAACTGTTTAACACTTCTAAGTCTTCTTTTCTATCGCTTTCAAACACTTTTCAGTGTTCTATACGATTTTTTCAAATACTTTTGTGTGTTTTATATGCTTTTATACGTCACTAATAGGATGACGATCATTTATGTAACTGTTTAACACTTCTAAGTCTTCTTTTCTATCGCTTTCAAACACTTTTCAGTGTTCTATACGATTTTTTCCAATACTTTTGTGTGTTTTATATGGTTTTATACGTCACTAATAGGATGACGATCATTTATGTAACTGTTTAACACTTCTAAGTCTTCTTTTCTATCGCTTTCAAACACTTTTCAGCGTTCTATACGATTTTTTCAAATACTTTTGAGTGTTTTATATGCTTTTATACGCCACTAATACTTCTTTTCTACCGCTTTCAAACCTTTATAATTATATAATCCAATAGCCACCATTTTCATACACTTTATAGTATAATTTTATTTATTTTTTTTGTATAATGAAACAGAAGAGCCAACATGTTTGCATGTTTTATGTTTTACTTCATAGTATCATTTAACTTTTTGTTAATGTACAACAAGAAGAGCCAACATTTTTCATACATTTTTGCATGTTATTATGTTTTACTTCATGGTATCATTTAACTTTTTGTATAATGTACAAGAAGAGCCAACATTTTTCATACATTTTTGCAGGTTTTATGTTTTACTTCATGGTATAATTTAACTTTTTGTTTAATGTACAAGAAGAGCCAACATTTTTCATACATTTTTGCATGTTTTATGTTTTACTTCATGGTATCATTTAACTTTTTGTTTAATGTACAAGAAGAGCCAACATTTTTCATAAATTTTTGCATGTTTTATGTTTTACTTCATGGTATCATTTAACTTTTTGTTTAATGTACAAGAAGAGCCAACATTTTTGCATGTTTTATGTCTTACTTCATAGTATCATTTAACTTTTTGTTAATGTACAACAAGAAGAGCCAACATTTTTGCATGTTTTATGTTTTACTTCATAGTATCATTTAACTTTTTGTTTAATGTACAAGAAGAGCCAACATTTTTCATACATTTTTGCATGTTTTATGTCTTACTTCATGGTATCATTTAACTTTTTGTTAATGTACAACAAGAAGAGCCAACATTTTTGCATGTTTTATGTTTTACTTCATAGTATCATTTAACTTTTTGTTAATGTACAACAAGAAGAGCCAACATTTTTGCATGTTTTATGTTTTACTTCATAGTATCATTTAACTTTTTGTTAATGTACAACAAGAAGAGCCAACATTTTTGCATGTTTTATGTTTTACTTCATAGTATCATTTAACTTTTTGTTAATGTACAACAAGAAGAGCCCACATTTTTGCATGTTTTATGTTTTACTTCATAGTATCATTTAACTTTTTGTTAATGTACAACAAGAAGAGCCAACATTTTTGCATGTTTTATGTTTTACTTCATAGTATCATTTAACTTTTTGTTAATGTACAATAAGAAGAGCCAACATTTTTGCATGTTTTATGTTTTACTTCATAGTATCATTTAACTTTTTGTTAATGTACAACAAGAAGAGCCAACATTTTTGCATGTTTTATGTTTTACTTCATAGTATCATTTAACTTTTTGTTAATGTACAACAAGAAGAGCCAACATTTTTGCATGTTATTATGTTTTACTTCATGGTATCATTTAACTTTTTGTATAATGTACAAGAAGAGCCAACATTTTCCATACATTTTTGCATGTTATTATGTTTTACTTCATGGTATCATTTAACTTTTTGAATAATGTGCAACAAGAAGAGCCAACATTTTTCATAAATTTTTGCATGTTATTATGTTTTACTTCATAGTATCATTTACTTTTTTTCACGTCACTAATAAGATGACGATCATTTTGGTTACTTTTGCGCGTACCTAAACATAAGCTACATATACATAAATATAAAATATACAATATACATAAATACATATATAATATATAATATAAATAATATATAATAATAATAATAAGATAACCTATAATCATATAAAATACATAATAATACATAATAATACTAATAATAATATAATATACAAACCTAAACTAAACCCTAATCTCCTCTCTTCTCTTCTCTCCTCTTCTTAATCCGATTCGTTCGTATCTCGAATCATCAAGCAAAGGATGAGCTTCAGTGGATCGCAGTATGGCAGCTGCTCTACCACTTACAACACCTTGCCCGTTACCAAAGTCGTTTACAATTGATTCTAGGCATTGTCATCGTATTTAATAATGTTTAACTATGTAACTAGCGAGGCTACAGGTGATATTTAATACATCCCATATATGCTTTGTTACATAGAACATTGGCATCACATCCATTGTCGTTTATCGAAGATAAACTTTTAATGGTTTATTGCCATACAATACAATTGCCCCATTTTTATCATTGCAGTCCAGCACGGATACGACCTTAGAGGCGTTCAGGCATAATCCAACGGACGTAGCGTCATACCACTGTTCGCTCGAACAAGTATTGTGCCATTGGTCCGTACCTGCGGTTCCTCTCGTACTACGCAGGAATGCTGTCGCAACAACAATTGTCATCAGTAGGGTAAAACTAACCTGCCTCACGACGGTCTAAACCCAGCTCACAATCCAACGCTTGGTGAATTTTGCTTCACAATGATAGGAAGAGCCGATACCGACGTCGCTATGAACGCTTGGCCGCCACAAGCCAGTTATCCCTGTGGTAACTTTTCTGACACCTCTTGTTAAAAACTCTTTAAACCAAAAGGATCGATAGGCCGAGCTTTAGCTGGATCAAGTCAGCATTTGCCCTTTTGCTCTATATGTGGTTTCTGTCCGCACTGAGCTGCCCTTGGGACACCTTCGTTTTTATTAGTAGTTTAGAAACGGCGTTCCAGCATTTGCCTTCTGTCTGGGACTTGACAAAATTTTCTCCCTCATAAAATCGGAAATGTTTTTATTTTGTCTCAAATAACCTTTAATAATGCGGGCAAATGCTTTTACTTTCATCCCATAAGGTTATTATTCAATTTGAGACATAAAATTTTTTTTCTCAAAATCGATCATTTTCATACACATTCCCTATAGTAGTTTAGAAACGGCGTTCCAGCATTTGCATTCTGTCTGGGACTTGGCAAAATGAAAATTTATAAATTTCATATTTCATATGAAATGTTATACTTTTCAGTAGGAATCTCCACATTTTCATTCATGTCACTAATTAGATGACGATCATTTTGGTTACCTTTATTTTTTCATACATTTATCTATCTATGAAAATTTTATTTCCAATTTTGTTTTATACGATTTTAATGTTCACAGTAATCTCTTACCATGAATGAGAACCAACCAAAACTGTATACATACCATTTTCAGTCAATCCGGAATAGTGCATTTTTACACATTCCATATTTTTTCACGTCACTAATTAGATGACGATCATTTTGTTTACCTTTATTTTTTCATACATTTATGTATCTATGAAAGTTTTATTTTCTCACAAAATGAGAAACAGACCTTCAATAATGCGGTCAAACATCTTTATTTGCATTTAGTTTTCAACCCATAAGTGTATTATTCGATTTGAGACAAAACATTTTTTTTCTCAGAATTCATCATTTTTACCACCTTCCCTATAATAGTTTAGGAACGGCGGTCCGGGATGTGTTTTCTTTCTTGTACTTCTGTGTTTTATATGGTTTTATACGTCACTAATAGGATGACGATCACTTATGTAACTTTTTAACACATCTAAGTCTTCTTTTCTATCGCTTTCAAACACTTTTCAGTGTTCTATACGATTTTTTCAAATACTTTTGTGTGTTTTATATGCTTTTATACGTCACTAATAGGATGACGATAACTGTTTAACACTTCTAAGTCTTCTTTTCTATCGCTTTCAAACACTTTTCAGTGTTCTATACGATTTTTTTATGCTTTATACGTCACTAATAGGATGACGATCATTTATGTAACTGTTTAACACTTCTAAGTCTTCTTTTCTATCGTTTTCAAACACTTTTCAGTGTTCTATACGATTTTTTCAAATACTTTTGTGTGTTTTATATGCTTTTATACGTCACTAATAGGATGACGATAATTTATGTAACTGTTTAACACTTCTAAGTCTTCTTTTCTATCGCTTTCAAACACTTTTCAGTGTTCTATACGATTTTTTCAAATACTTTTGTGTATTTTATATACTTTTATACGTCACTAATAGGATGACGATCATTTATGTAACTGTTTAAAACTTCTAAGTCTTCTTTTCTATCGTTTTCAAACACTTTTCAGCGTTCTATACGATTTTTTTATGCTTTATACGTCACTAATAGGATGACGATCATTTATGTAACTGTTTAACACTTCTCAGTCTTCTTTTCTATCGTTTTCAAACACTTCTCAGTGTTCTATACGATTTTTTCAAATACTTTTGTGTGTTTTATATGCTTTTATGCGTCACTAATAGGATGACGATCACTTATGTAACTGTTTAACACTTCTAAGTCTTCTTTTCTATCGTTTTCAAACACTTTTCAGCGTTCTATACGATTTTTTCAAATACTTTTGTGTGTTTTATATGCTTTTATACGTCACTAATAGAATGACGATCATATATGTAACTGTTTAACACTTCTAAGTCTTCTTTTCTATCGCTTTCAAACACTTTTCAGTGTTCTATACGATTTTTTCAAATACTTTTGTGTGTTTTATATGCTTTTATACGTCACTAATAGGATGACGATCATTTATGTAACTGTTTAACACTTCTAAGTCTTCTTTTCTATCGCTTTCAAACACTTTTCAGTGTTCTATACGATTTTTTCAAATACTTTTGTGTGTTTTATATGCTTTTATTAACACTTCTAAGTCTTCTTTTCTATCGCTTTCAAACACTTTTCAGTGTTCTATACGATTTTTTCAAATACTTTTGTGTGTTTTATATGCTTTTATACGTCACTAATAGGATGACGATCATTTATGTTAACACTTCTAAGTCTTCTTTTCTATCGCTTTCAAACACTTTTCTGTGTTCTATACGATTTTTTCAAATACTTTTGTGTGTTTTATATGCTTTTATACGTCACTAATAGGATGACGATCATTTATGTAACTGTTTAACACATCTAAGTCTTCTTTTCTATCGCTTTCAAACACTTTTCAGCGGTCTATACGTTTTTTTCAAATACTTTTGTGTGTTTTATATGCTTTTATACGTCACTAATAGGATGACGATCACTTATGTAACTTTTTAACACTTCTAAGTCTTCTTTTCTATCGCTTTCAAACACTTTTCAGTGTTCTATACGATTTTTTCAAATACTTTTGTGTGTTTTATATGCTTTTATACGTCACTAATAGGATGACGATCATTTATGTAACTGTTTAACACTTCTAAGTCTTCTTTTCTATCGCTTTCAAACACTTTTCAGTGTTCTATACGATTTTTTTATGCTTTATACGTCACTAATAGGATGACGATCATTTATGTAACTGTTTAACACTTCTAAGTCTTCTTTTCTATCGTTTTCAAACACTTTTCAGGGTTCTATACGATTTTTTCAAATACTTTTGTGTGTTTTATATGCTTTTATACGTCACTAATAGGATGACGATAATTTATGTAACTGTTTAACACTTCAAAGTCTTCTTTTCTATCGCTTTCAAACACTTTTCAGTGTTCTATACGATTTTTTCAAATACTTTTGTGTATTTTATATGCTTTTATACGTCACTAATAGGATGACGATCATTTATGTAACTGTTTAAAACTTCTAAGTCTTCTTTTCTATCGTTTTCAAACACTTTTCAGCGTTCTATACGATTTTTTTATGCTTTATACGTCACTAATAGGATGACGATCATTTATGTAACTGTTTAACACTTCTAAGTCTTCTTTTCTATCGTTTTCAAACACTTCTCAGTGTTCTATACGATTTTTTCAAATACTTTTGTGTGTTTTATATGCTTTTATACGTCACTAATAGGATGACGATCACTTATGTAACTGTTTGACACTTCTAAGTCTACTTTTCTATCGTTTTCAAACACTTTTCAGCGTTCTATACGATTTTTTCAAATACTTTTGTGTGTTTTATATGCTTTTATACGTCACTAATAGGATGACGATCATTTATGTTAACACTTCTAAGTCTTCTTTTCTATCGCTTTCAAACACTTTTCAGTGTTCTATACGATTTTTTCAAATACTTTTGTGTGTTTTATATGCTTTTATACGTCACTAATAGGATGACGATCATTTATGTTAACACTTCTAAGTCTTCTTTTCTATCGCTTTCAAACACTTTTCAGCGTTCTATACGATTTTTTCAAATACTTTTGTGTGTTTTATATGCTTTTATACGTCACTAATAGGATGACGATCATTTATGTAACTGTTTAACACTTCTAAGTCTTCTTTTCTATCGCTTTCAAACACTTTTCAGTGTTCTATACGATTTTTTCAAATACTTTTGTGTGTTTTATATGCTTTTATACGTCACTAATAGGATGACGATCATTTATGTAACTGTTTAACACTTCTAAGTCTTCTTTTCTATCGCTTTCAAACACTTTTCAGTGTTCTATACGATTTTTTCAAATACTTTTGTGTGTTTTATATGCTTTTATACGTCACTAATAGGATGACGATCATTTATGTAACTGTTTAACACTTCTAAGTCTTCTTTTCTATCGCTTTCAAACACTTTTCAGTGTTCTATACGATTTTTTCAAATACTTTTGTGTATTTTATATGCTTTTATACGTCACTAATAGGATGACGATCATTTATGTAACTGTTTAAAACTTCTAAGTCTTCTTTTCTATCGTTTTCAAACACTTTTCAGCGTTCTATACGATTTTTTTATGCTTTATACGTCACTAATAGGATGACGATCATTTATGTAACTGTTTAACACTTCTAAGTCTTCTTTTCTATCGTTTTCAAACACTTCTCAGTGTTCTATACGATTTTTTCAAATACTTTTGTGTGTTTTATATGCTTTTATACGTCACTAATAGGATGACGATCACTTATGTAACTGTTTGACACTTCTAAGTCTACTTTTCTATCGTTTTCAAACACTTTTCAGCGTTCTATACGATTTTTTCAAATACTTTTGTGTGTTTTATATGCTTTTATACGTCACTAATAGGATGACGATCATTTATGTTAACACTTCTAAGTCTTCTTTTCTATCGCTTTCAAACACTTTTCAGTGTTCTATACGATTTTTTCAAATACTTTTGTGTGTTTTATATGCTTTTATACGTCACTAATAGGATGACGATCATTTATGTTAACACTTCTAAGTCTTCTTTTCTATCGCTTTCAAACACTTTTCAGCGTTCTATACGATTTTTTCAAATACTTTTGTGTGTTTTATATGCTTTTATACGTCACTAATAGGATGACGATCATTTATGTAACTGTTTAACACTTCTAAGTCTTCTTTTCTATCGCTTTCAAACACTTTTCAGTGTTCTATACGATTTTTTCAAATACTTTTGTGTGTTTTATATGCTTTTATACGTCACTAATAGGATGACGATCATTTATGTAACTGTTTAACACTTCTAAGTCTTCTTTTCTATCGCTTTCAAACACTTTTCAGTGTTCTATACGATTTTTTCAAATACTTTTGTGTGTTTTATATGCTTTTATACGTCACTAATAGGATGACGATCATTTATGTAACTGTTTAACACTTCTAAGTCTTCTTTTCTATCGCTTTCAAACACTTTTCAGTGTTCTATACGATTTTTTCAAATACTTTTGTGTGTTTTATATGCTTTTATACGTCACTAATAGGATGACGATCATTTATGTAACTGTTTAACACTTCTAAGTCTTCTTTTCTATCGCTTTCAAACACTTTTCAGTGTTCTATACGATTTTTTCAAATACTTTTGTGTGTTTTATATGCTTTTATACGTCACTAATAGGATGACGATCACTTATGTAACTGTTTGACACTTCTAAGTCTACTTTTCTATCGTTTTCAAACACTTTTCAGCGTTCTATACGATTTTTTCAAATACTTTTGTGTGTTTTATATGCTTTTATACGTCACTAATAGGATGACGATCATTTATGTTAACACTTCTAAGTCTTCTTTTCTATCGCTTTCAAACACTTTTCAGTGTTCTATACGATTTTTTCAAATACTTTTGTGTGTTTTATATGCTTTTATACGTCACTAATAGGATGACGATCATTTATGTTAACACTTCTAAGTCTTCTTTTCTATCGCTTTCAAACACTTTTCAGCGTTCTATACGATTTTTTCAAATACTTTTGTGTGTTTTATATGCTTTTATACGTCACTAATAGGATGACGATCATTTATGTAACTGTTTAACACTTCTAAGTCTTCTTTTCTATCGCTTTCAAACACTTTTCAGTGTTCTATACGATTTTTTCAAATACTTTTGTGTGTTTTATATGCTTTTATACGTCACTAATAGGATGACGATCATTTATGTAACTGTTTAACACTTCTAAGTCTTCTTTTCTATCGCTTTCAAACACTTTTCAGTGTTCTATACGATTTTTTCAAATACTTTTGTGTGTTTTATATGCTTTTATACGTCACTAATAGGATGACGATCATTTATGTAACTGTTTAACACTTCTAAGTCTTCTTTTCTATCGCTTTCAAACACTTTTCAGTGTTCTATACGATTTTTTCAAATACTTTTGTGTATTTTATATGCTTTTATACGTCACTAATAGGATGACGATCATTTATGTAACTGTTTAAAACTTCTAAGTCTTCTTTTCTATCGTTTTCAAACACTTTTCAGCGTTCTATACGATTTTTTTATGCTTTATACGTCACTAATAGGATGACGATCATTTATGTAACTGTTTAACACTTCTAAGTCTTCTTTTCTATCGTTTTCAAACACTTCTCAGTGTTCTATACGATTTTTTCAAATACTTTTGTGTGTTTTATATGCTTTTATACGTCACTAATAGGATGACGATCACTTATGTAACTGTTTGACACTTCTAAGTCTACTTTTCTATCGTTTTCAAACACTTTTCAGCGTTCTATACGATTTTTTCAAATACTTTTGTGTGTTTTATATGCTTTTATACGTCACTAATAGGATGACGATCATTTATGTTAACACTTCTAAGTCTTCTTTTCTATCGCTTTCAAACACTTTTCAGTGTTCTATACGATTTTTTCAAATACTTTTGTGTGTTTTATATGCTTTTATACGTCACTAATAGGATGACGATCATTTATGTTAACACTTCTAAGTCTTCTTTTCTATCGCTTTCAAACACTTTTCAGCGTTCTATACGATTTTTTCAAATACTTTTGTGTGTTTTATATGCTTTTATACGTCACTAATAGGATGACGATCATTTATGTAACTGTTTAACACTTCTAAGTCTTCTTTTCTATCGCTTTCAAACACTTTTCAGTGTTCTATACGATTTTTTCAAATACTTTTGTGTGTTTTATATGCTTTTATACGTCACTAATAGGATGACGATCATTTATGTAACTGTTTAACACTTCTAAGTCTTCTTTTCTATCGCTTTCAAACACTTTTCAGTGTTCTATACGATTTTTTCAAATACTTTTGTGTGTTTTATATGCTTTTATACGTCACTAATAGGATGACGATCATTTATGTAACTGTTTAACACTTCTAAGTCTTCTTTTCTATCGCTTTCAAACACTTTTCAGTGTTCTATACGATTTTTTCAAATACTTTTGTGTGTTTTATATGCTTTTATTAACACTTCTAAGTCTTCTTTTGTATCGCTTTCAAACACTTTGTAGCGTGCTTCATAAAAATCAAAATGTATCAAATTTTTTTTTACGAGTCGCATGTAAACCAACCTTACCGACAGTATGAACAAACCTAAATTGGTAGCTGAACACATCCTTCTAAATAATACAATCGTCCACTTCGCCAACTTGAAAATTAAAACTTAACGAAATGAGTGCAGTCCGATGGGTATTTATAATAGTGCAAAAATTAATTTCGTTCTCTTTCATTTCCGCCTCTTACGAGTTCAGACCTCTGGTCATGCGTAAGTCTCCCATTCGCCGTATATTTTTGCCTAGAATTTACGTGAATTTCTTTTCAAATAGGACAAATTCGTGTCGTCTTTCTAATAGGCCAATTTTGGAAAAGAAAGATAGCAGCGGTAACAAAAGCTACTTTGGATTAATAGATTCCAACATACCGGCTATAAATAGTGGTTTCTTCGCATGATTAGATGTGCTTTAAAGGTACGATTCTTATTTTATTTTCTTATTTTTTTTATTAACGGACATAATATAATCCCACAGAAAACTACGGATGACCTGTGGTAATTGTCACCAGTACTCTCAGCGCAGCATCAGAATCTGTACGCATAGAGAGCCCGCAAAATTATCCAGTTACCAAGGCATCCGCATGACGTTTTTTTTTTCTGGCTTGGAAAGCTGCACTCGTACATGTTCGATGCAAGCGTGTATCATTACGATACATCCAGATTCGGAATTGATTAATTTCAAGCAGCTAAAAAGCTCTGCAAGAAACTGTTCCTGTAAACCTAGCCGTATTTACCACCAATTCCATCACACCAGCATTAGGTAGGTAGGTAGGTAATTGGGTGCTCTAGTGGCGGTTGCCACAGCTTCACGTAGACCATCAGTTGGGTCCATTGTGTCCAGTCACGGGAACCTTCCATTTAATACCTGTTGGGGACAAAGAATATACCGCTTTTTATTGAGTCACCTAGATTTGGTATTAATCACAGGCATTCACAAGCTCTTGTATCCAGATTTCCAGCCTGTCCTAAGAGTAACCGAAGGATGTAGAGTTTGTTGAACTACTGGAACCACCCCGACTTGAGTATGAATCTCAGGAGTTCCTTAAGATCAACATTCTCCAGATCCTCTAGCTCATCGAAGAAGAAGCTGTTGAGAATCTTTTGTCTGCTGTTTATAAGGGCTGGGCATTCGCAAAGCAGATGACGAACAGATTCTATTTCTTCAACGTCTCTGCAGCTTCTGCAAAAGTCATTATGCAGTATGCCCAGCCTTCCCGCGTGTACGCCTATCGCACAGTGTCCAGTAATGACCCCCGTGAGTATGCGAATATTCTTGCGGCTCAGTCCGATCATGAATTTGGATCTCTTTTTGCTCACTTCTGGCCACAATTCTTTTGCATGTCTGCAGGTGCTGAGATTGTTCCAGCGTAGGTTTGTTCTACTCAAGGATTCAATGTCCACCTTCCTAGCCAGCGTACTTAGCGGAGTTCTTACAGATTCTAGGGCCATTGATGCATGCATCTTTGACCCGTTTCTTGCAATCTCATCCGCTTGTTCATTACCCGGAATATCCATATGCCCTGGTACCCAGCATAGGGTCACCGTGTTGGCTTGCGATAGTTCATCCAGGTATTTCTTGCAATGACTTACTGCCCTCGACTTCACAACGACTGACTCCATGGCTTTTATGGCCGCTTGGCTGTCAGAGTATATAGCGATTTGTTTGTCGGCAATGTGACGTCTCTTTAGGTCCTTTGCCGCTAGGGTTATAGCAGCAATTTCCGCTTGAAACACACTACAGTCATCGTTTATTCGGAATGATTCTCGCAGGTTTAATTTTTCGCTGAAGATGCCCGCGCCTGTACCAACATCCATCTTAGAACCATCGGTATAGAGGGCAATCTCCCCTTCTTCTGTAACTGCATTGTGCTCCCATTCATTCCTGTCAGGAATTCTGGTTGTGAATCTCCTTTCAAAAACGAGTGTGGGGGGTAGATAGTCTGTAGCTATCCTCTCCTTTGCCGCGCTCCATTGTGTTTCAATCGAGGCGTGCCCATAGGATTTGGATGACCATATTCCAGACTCTCTTAGTCTGATCGCGGTTTTGACCGCTCTACTGCTGCAGTAAATATCCAGAGGGGTGAGGTTTAGCATTACCTCCATTGCTGCCGTGGGTGTTGTTCGTAGGGAACCCGTAATCCCAATGCATGCCGCTCTCTGGACTTTAGTGAGGCTTGCGAGATGGTATTTTTTCTCCGTGGCCTTCCACCACACAATTGTACCATATGTTAGGATGGGTCGCACTATTGCGGTATACAACCAGTGTACCACGTACGGCCTGAAACCCCATGTGTTGCCGAATGCTCTTCTACAGGCATATAGTGCCACGTATGCTTTTTTGATGCGATCCTCTATGTTTTCCTTCCAGCTAAGCTTGGAATCCAGGATAATACCCAGATATCTCGCTGTCTTTGATATTTTTAGATCCACCTCGCCCATCCTTGGTGGATTAAATGGGGGGATTACTCTCCTTCTCGTAAACAGCAAGATCTCTGTCTTTGATGGGTTCACTCCCAGTCCACGACCCGCGACCCAGTTGTTAACTAGTAAGAGTGCGTAACTAAGTCGTTCGCTGAGAACTGGAGTGAACTTACCCGGGACAAGGATAACTACATCGTCTGCGTATGCGCTCACAATGAAGCCTTCCTTTTCCAGTATTTTCAGCAGTTCATCAACTACGAGGAGCCAGATGAGTGGTGAGAGAACCCCACCTTGTGGTGTTCCCCTACTCACTTTCCGCTCAATACTTACGTCCCCTAGCTGTGCCTTAATCCGTCGCGTGCCTAGCATAAGTCCAATCCAGTCACATAGGCTGCTATTTAGGTGGGCTTTCCTCAAGCTGCACAGGATTGCGTCAGCTTCTATGTTGTTGAATGCCCCCTCAATGTCTAGGAACGCGCTCAGTGTATATTCCTTATGTTGTAGGGATTCTTCTACTACCGATACTACCTTGTGTATCGCAGTGTCTACAGATCTGCTTTTCATGTACGCATGTTGTGATTTTGATAAATAGTTATCGCCGATCACCTGCCTTATATACAGATCGATTAGTCGTTCCAGTGTTTTCAGCATGAAGGATGACAGACTTATTGGTCTATAGTCCTTGGATGTGGTGTGGCTAGCCTTCCCTGCTTTTGGGATGAATATCACTCTCACCTCTCGCCATGCCTTCGGAACGTAACATAGCCTTAGACAGCACGTGTAGATGCGACTTAGCCATGGAATTATAGCTTCCTCTGACTTCTGAAGCATTATGGGTCGAATATTATCTATTCCGGGTGCTTTGAGCGGGGCAAAAGTGTTAATTGCCCAGGCTATTTTTTTGTCGTTTATAATCTCTTTGATCGTTACTAACTCCATGCCCTCCCTCGCGCCTGGTGTTGTTACGCCGTAGCCGTCCGACACCTCGGTGCATCCTGGGAAGTGAGTTTCCGTTAGTATCTCCAGCGTCTCTTTGTGTGATTCAGTCCAGCTGCCGTCCGATCTTCTTAGCGAAGACATCGGTGTCGGTGCCTTTGAGAGGACTTTCCTTAACCTAGACGCTTCTGTTGTAGATTCAATTGACTCGCAAAAGGTTCTCCATGAGTTTTTCTTTGCGAATCTGATCTCTTTTTTCAAGAGTTTAACACTCTCCCTGTATGTTGCCCATTCAATGTATCCCTCTTTGGCGAGGTTCCACCTGGACCTTGAGCTACGCAGAAGCTCCGCGATCGTGGGGCTCCACCAGGGGGGGGCGCTTCTTCCCACGTGTTCCGCTTTTCGGACAGGATTTTTCAAAGGATCTGGAAAGCACCCCTGTTAAAGTTTCGACTGCATCGTCGATCTCTTCTTTGGAGGTGAGATCTCTTTCCGGACAGAGGTTATTGTGGTTCAGCACTTCCTCGCTAAATTTATCCCAGTTCGCCCTTTTGGGGTTCCTAAACTGTTTCTTACCCTGTTGAGTCATTTTCAATTCATAGAGAATCCAGCAGTGGTCGGATAGCGACGCCATACTAGATACTCTCCAATTAGAAACTTGGACAGAATTGTTTTGTGACACAAATGTTACATCTAAAACTTCCGTTCTACTCGCTGTAATGAAGGTGGGATCATTTCCCCGATTACAGATGAGCAGATTGGTACAGAGAAGGAAATCAAACAAAGCCTCACCTCTAGCATTTATATCGGAGCTACCCCAAATAGTATGATGGGCGTTAGCATCGCAGCCTAAGACTAAGTTTTTCTTACCTTGTTCTGACGCCGTAACTAGCGCCTTTACCGGTTCTGGGGGGGCTGGTGTGTCGCCGTCGTCTGGCATGTACACTGACGCCACCCTGCAGCTCTCGCCCTTGCCCTCTATCTCCACCACTGTCAGGTCACCTGTGCTGAAATGAAGTAGTATTAGTGCGTGAAGTTCTTTCTTAGCCATGATACACGATCTTACCTTGCCTTTGTTTCCTACATATAGAGTATCGTAGTTTTTCGACCCTAACCCCATCACCTGATTTTTATTTATCCATGGTTCTTGGATTAGGGCCAGATCCAGCTGCTCCTTCTCGAGGAGAAGCTTCAGGTTGCCTGAGGCGGCCTTACTATGATGAAGGTTTATTTGGACTACTCTCATAATTGGTCGTAGCCATCACCTCCTCCGTCTCGGTCGCCTTTGGGTTCTCTGCAGTCCGCTTTAGGAGCTTGAGAGTCACTTCGCTCGCTGCAAATGATAGCGGCATCTGCATTTCCTTTTTCAATGCTGCAGGTGGCTCATCGAATAGTACGATATACCCTCTTGCACCATTTTTGGGTTCCTCCTCCGACACAATTTCCCAATCCCTCATCGGAATCTGGGGGTTCTGTGCCTGCAGTATGCCGAGGATCTCCTCTTTCTTTACCCCTATCTCGGGGATTGAGATTCTGCCCTTCGATTTTTTGGGCACTTCGTCTGTGGGTACAGCCTTTAACAGTGCTCCCTCCCACAGTTGTGCGCCGTTTAGCACCGTCTTGGCAAAATCGTTTGACACCTGGTCCTTGCAATCGATGTATGTGATGCCTTTGGACCATCTCATTTTTCCGTAAGCGGGGATTTTTGTATCCGTCTTTGCTCGAATGTGGGAGATAATCGCTACACCTAGCGCGTTCTCGATTATCTTGCCACATTCTACGGAGTACTGTCCGCTTGGTTTCTTAGAATCCACTACAGCTAGCTGCAGCGGGTTCTTCGTCACCTCGCTGTACTTCCCACTTGGGCCGGTTCCACGCGCGGGTGTCCTTTTGGGACTTCCCGTGCTCGCTTCGTTCCGCTTTGCCTTCTTCGGAGCGTTGGGAGCGTCCTCTGGCGACCTCAACCTCTTCGCGGCAAGCTCGTTCTTGCGCCCCTCAGTGTCGGGTTTCCTTCGGAGTCCACTCGGGCCCGGCTTATCGTCGGTCACCCTCTGCTTCGTCCTCTTGTCCCCCTTCACTGGATGGCTACAATGGGCTTTGGGGTCTGCCTTAGCGGCATCGTCCCTCGGCCGTTTTGCGCCACTGGCTTTGTTTGTTGAGCCTTCTCTCTTGTTCACCATTTTTGCGGCTGACGGTCTTATCGGCTCAGGCCTCGTAAGAGCGTCTTTCGCTATGGTGTCCCTGGCCCATTCCAGGGAGGCTCGCTCCTTCTCGGTAAGGGAGCTTTTCTCTTTGGCGACGAGGATGCCATAAATATGTTTGGCCTTTAGGTACTCCCGTTTCCTTAGCAGACCTGGGGATACCTTCTTCTCCTTCGCCTTTTCTTTCCGGGGTCTCTCGTCCGAGGGTTCAGCCAAAAGCTTCTCCTCCTCCTCTTTCGAGATCTCCTCGTCCGAAGTTCCGGCTTCCAAAGCCTCTTGTATTTTAGTGAGGTCGTATGGCTCCACGGGTAGTGTGTCGGCCACCGCCTCACTTCCGGTACTTATCGCACCCTCTCTCCCTTCATCCTTTTTGTTTTTATTTTTTGGATCTATTTTGTTCCCACGAGTATGTCCGGAAGAACTGTCGATCCCGGCAGAGCCGACATACCGGGACAAGGCAAAAGAATCAACCGACCTTGCCTGGGCATCGGAGGGGACCGTTAACGATCTGCATTTTTAACCACCTGCTGACCATGCAGCCCTCGGCACGGGTACCTCAACACCTTGGCTTAAGTGGGATTTTTGCTGGGGTTTACTCCCCGGACACCTTAACTAAAGGTGGGGTTGATCTTAGTTTCGGCCCAGAGACAATTGATTGGCTGCAACTCACTCAGTGGGTGGTCTTGCGGTCGACCCTCTGTTGTTTGCGCCTACCACATGTCTCGAGACTTACTACAAGCCCCTTCGCCCCGACAAGGCGTCAACCCGTATCCGGAGTCACCACACCAGCATTGTCTCATTTATCCTGCCATTCATCAGCAAGATACATACCAGCAAACACACCAAAACTCAAGACCTCAAGATAACCTCAAACCGAAATCTACACGTGCACTCATCAATGCTCAAGAATTCAAAAAATGTTATTCAGTGAAAAATTAAAACAGTTTTTCTTGTGTGCAAACTAACCTAAAATTTAAAAAAATTTCTACCTATCTAAATTAATCTACAAAAAAAAAATTTAAATCAAAAAAACATAATATGCTAACCTAACTACCTATATGCATTCTATATAAAACAAAAAAAATGTGCTAAAATTGGAAATTGATCTACTCTATACTTAAATTACTTTGAAATTTATAACTTTAGTTTTCTATTACATCTATAGTTGTAACGAACGGCTGTGCAAATGCCTATGCTTTTACCGAAGTAAATTGACGTAAGCACACACACGCAAACAGAAATGCACCAATGACCGAAAAGGCCTTCGGTTGGGTAAAACTTGGCCTCTCCAATATATATCCCATATCGGTGAAAGCCTAGTTCTAGGTGGTATAATGTAGTCTAGCATAACTGTAAGCAGCCGAACCCTCCCACTACCCTTATCCACCCTTATGACCCAAGGTCACAGGACCCTTGAGTCAGTCCAGGCGGACCAGTAGAAGGGGTGTCCAGGCCTCCTGTGGCTCAGACATGAACGCTTTCTCCACGCGCTAGCTCATCGGCGGGTGGGGATCTTGCCACAGGCCCTAGACTGGGGTTACATTAAGATTTTACATGCCTGAAGAGAAAAAGATAAAAAAAAACGACGCGTAACCGCACATCCCTAACAATATTGATTGCGAGGCCCGAGTTTTGTCTAATTCACCATGATCTTCCTAAGCGGGAGAGAGAGGGAGAGAGGTAGATGTTAATACTCTCCAAGAGCTGGCCCACCCCTAACTAAACCGGAGTTCAGCATCCATGGCCATCGATACGCTCCATTTACGATGACCCCTAAACCGAAAGGTAAGTATCTAGCCTCTACTGGAGTCTAAGATACCCCTTCATAACCCTTTTAGGTCCTAACGTATAGATCTTCATAATCCATCCCACACATCCTCTCACTAATTTAATAACCACCCATATTTGTGATCCTTATCAAGCACATTATCAAACAATTATAAACACGGCGAAGGAAAATCACTAAAATGACGACACTAAAAAAAATTCCGATGATCGAAAACCATATACAGCGCAGGAAGAAAAAGATGTTTCTGTTAAGTTCATAAACTTTAACAATAAATCCATTTATTCAATAACTCAACCTAAGATTAACTAAAATTAAATTAACAACGATTGCAGTTTATATTCATATACCACGTAAGTCAATTAACAAAAAATATCCGTTTAAGTTTACTTCAAAACAATTCATCTGCAGTTTTCACTTTTCAATGTACATATATCGCTTTTTGGTATATTCTTGCGTAACGTAGGTTAACAATATTGTTAATTTGCTTTGCGCACAACTTAAATAGATCGGTGCAGATGTACGAGTACGTTCATTCGTACGAGTATATATATGTACATATAGGTAGAACTCTACAATCGGCGAATTGAAATAATTTTGTACAAGTGCTCAAACACCGATTCACTTAGACACAAACCTCACGTTCCCTACTTGTTTTTGTTTCCTAATCTATTATATTTATTCTGGTACTGGTTCAATCACACTACTATCACTTGTTCAAATGTAATTCTTATAAAAACTTACCCCAATCTATTTTCTGGGTTACCATTAAACCGGACTCCAAGGGGTTGGACTGAGGTGCACCACTTTCCTTCCTTGATGTTCTGTACGCTGCTCCAATTTTAGCAGAAAGATCGACGCACTAACTAAATAGATAAAAATTGCATTTGAACGTAAATGATTTACAAATCACTAGAAATTGACCAGAACTTAGCTTTTAGTACTGCAACCAGAGCCCTCTAGGGCCAAATAGAAAAACAAAAAATTTATGTTGGTTGGTTGGAGTTTCTGCTGATGAACTTGCTGCGACTGTTGTGGATGGTGACTTTACTGCTGGCGAAAGTATCTTTTCAGGCGAACTTTGGCTTATGCAACTTATGCACCTGAGGCCTGACTGTGAGCTGAGGATTGGCGAACGAGCTGGTGTCGATGGGACTACGGATAAGGATCGCTGAGATGTTACCACCAATGCTTTTTGATGAGGCCTTTTGGACTTCGTAGGCTCCTCGGCAAGTTGGCACTTCGCACGCGTTGACGACTGTGATTTTGGCAGCCAGACGTGTGATGGTTGTTCTGTCGGTTTTTGGGGGTTTTACGATGGGTAGGATGCTTTGACTTTTGTGGACCGCGTGGTTAGGTGGGAATGGCGAATCGCGTGGTTACTTTGTTTGCACGGGTGGGCGGGACGAATTTGTGTATAAATGTAAGTGATTTTATTTGCCAATAATTTTAGGACGTCGAAGCTTTATGCGCTTTTCACCAGGCACTTTTTATTGTTTAAAAATACTTTTAGGGTACATCAACTAGCTGGATTCGTTGTGTCCCGTTTCTACCGCCACCGGTGTAAACCACGGAATTTAAAAAAAATAAAAAAAATAAAAAAAAATCATCCACCGCCACGTCCGATCACTACCATGTGTACAACCGATCTGACGATCACAATCAGCCGCTAGACCAATATCAGCCTAGACCATCGACAAATCTTCTATGTCTATCCCGCTCACTCATGCATGCTCAGTGTATGGCCCAACTTTCAATCTCATCTAGCTCCTTTGATTTTATTTATAAAATTCATAATTTGATCTCTAAATTTAACTCCCGATTTTAGGCGTCAATTCCAATTATTATATGTGAAATCAAGATAAAATTGATGGAGCTAAATTAGATTAAAAATGTTGCCATAATCTGAGCGAAAAATTACGCACTCACCAGCATAGCTTCGCTCATTTCCCAGGAAGTTGATTTTTTTCGCGCAGTTCACAAGGCCAAGAAATAGCGAAGTCAAAATAGTGATTTCCTTTTCCTCTTTTCTGATGCCGGTTAAATTTAAAAACAAAACTGAACTGCTCCAACAATTTTTCGACGATTCCCTACAAAACTTGATAGTTTCACCAGCATTTTGCGAATGGAAGTATCAAGAAAAAGAATCGACGGATACCATCGACCCACCCCTGAACTAACTTAAGAGTCTCATGTTCAGACTGAGCCAGCCGGACCAATGCTTGTTAAATAAAAACAAATGTGTCTATATACGCAATGAAGATAATGATGTGCACAAGAGTAAGTGCTAGCGCCTGATATCTTTCGAATGAGAAACCCCTAGTCTTTTGCCAGATATATCTACCAATTCGTAAAGATTGTTACCAATAATTTTCTGAATTCTGGCTTTGATGAACTTTGGACAAAGATTTGCATTTAGTCCTTTCTTTGCATCACTTAGAACAAAGTTTCTCTTATACACTAGGTCTCCTACTTGATACTTAATCTTGGCACTGCGAGTATTGTACACTCGGGCGTATACTTGATGTGATTTTTCTAGAGAGTCTTTAATGTGCGAATGCAAAATATTAATTTTAGCTGCCTTCGGAAGAAGATCAATCTCGGATCCATTTAGCCCTTTAAGCTTTCTTAATAATTTGTAGTCACTACCGTGCTCGATCATACGTTGACCAAAGACTGCTTCATACGGGGACATTTCTATGGCCGAATGAACCGCTGTCCTTAAGGCACTTCCAATGTGTGGCAGATGTAGATCCCAGTTTGATTGATCTGTATCGAGATATGACCTAATGGCAGAAAGTATGGATCTATTTACGCGCTCGCTAGCATTGGCCTGCGGGGAATACGATGCGGTTTTCAAATGATTTATTCCGAAAGATTTCATTAAATTACCAAACTCAAGGCTCAAAAACTGTTTCCCATTGTCTGAGAAAATAGTTTCAGGGACACCAAAAATAAGAAAAATCTCATCTCGCAGAAATTTTATTGCAGTTTCAGCGGTCGCTCTTCGTAGGGCTTTGATTAGTACAAATTTCGTAAGCTGATCCAAAGCTACAATAATGTGCGTATTTCCCAATTTGGAACGCGGATACGGGCCTAAGAAATCTACATATACATGCTGAAAGGGACGGTCCACGGTAAAAGCTTTGCCCATAGGTGCTCTGAGGATGGTGTTTGGAGCTTTCGTGGTTTTGCACACTTCACAAAGGGAGATATACCGCTTCACCTGAGTTGGCATATTTGGCCAGTAATACTGGTCTCGCAGTCTAAATAGTGTCTTAGCGATGCCCCCATGAGAGGCCTTCGGAGGACAATGGGCTAAAGCGATCAGGTTGTTAGTAAGCGCTGCCGGAACCCATAGCTTCCATGACAAATCATCTTGGAGTGGATTGCCAGTGCTGTGTTGAATTTTTTTGTACACGTAACCATCTGAGACCCGGAGGTTAGGAAACTGATCGTTATTAGCTTGAACGTTGTTGATAACTTGGAGATAATCTTCCGACTGAAACGCAGGGTCCGTCAAATCTATATGCAAAACGTCATGCATTCCCTTTGAATTCGAAAGACCGGATTGCAATGCCTCAATTTCATACGCACGCGAAGCGCATCAGGCACAACATTCAGACTGCCTTTCCGGTGCTCGATTTCAAAGGTATAGCCTTGCAAATCTAAGCTCCAACGAGCTAACCTGCCTTTCAAGTCTTTTAAGCCCATCAGCCACTTCAGACTGGCATGGTCTGTGATGACTTTGAACTTATACCCCTCAATGTAAGGCCGGAATTTATGTATACCCATCACTGCCGCCAAGCATTCTCGCTCTGTGACCGAGTAATTTTTTTGCGCATCATTCAGTTTATGCGAATAGAAGCATATGGGACGTTCATCGCCGTTTTCGTTCTCCTGACATAATACCGCTCCAATGCCAGTTGACGAGGCATCACAAAGGATGACGAATTGTTTATTATAGTCAGGATTAACTAGAACAGGCGCTGACGTCAACATTTGTTTTATACAATTAAATGCTTCGATTGCATTTTCGCCGAAACTGAATGCAACTCCTTTTTTTAAGGTATCCGATAGGTGAGAAGCTAAGGAAGAAAAATTATTTACGAATCGCCTATACCACCCGGACATTCCTAAAAATCGTCTTACTTGGCGAGCCGTTTTAGGTATAGGAAATTCACTTATGGCCGCTACCTTAGCAGGATCTACTTTTAAAATGCCATCTCCTACGACAAATCCGAGATATTTCAACTCCCTATAACAAAACTTGGATTTTTCCACATTAATCGATAACCCTGCCGCTTTAAGTTTGTTTGCGACAATGGACAGAAGCTCAATATGCTCCTCAAACGTCCTTGAGAAAATTAGCAAGTCGTCCAGGTAGACGAACACCCGCTGTCTCAATTCATGAGGGATGACCTTATCCATGAGCCTGCAAAGACGCTGAGGCGCATTACAAAGGCCGAATGGCATCACTTTGAATTGGTACAGCGGCCTACCAGGGACGGTAAACGCAGTCTTCTCCCTTGAACTTTGCTCCAACGGTATCTGCCAAAAGGCGTCTTTCAGATCCACACTCGAAATGAAATATGTATCCGAAAGGCGTCCTAGCAACCCTTCTATATGCGGCAGTGGGTATGCATCCTTTTTAGTGACCCGGTTAAGCTTTCGAACGTCCAAGCACATACGGTTCTTCCCAGTTTTTCTTACTAGAACAACTGGAGAGCTCCATGAACTTGAACTTTCTTAGATCACGTCCAAAGAAAGCATACGGTCCAACTGCGCATACAGGAGGGTTTGTACCGCTGGAGATACGGGATAATGACGCTGTTTTATTGGCTCCGCGTCCCCAGTATCAATTATGTGTTCCTCTACCAGCGTCCTTCCTAAACCAACTTTCGCAAAGGATGGAAACATACTAATAACTTTCTCCAACTTCCTAGACTCATTGTCTGACAAAACATGGGCTAATGTGAGAACTTCGCTTCTTAGAGGCACGTCGCCAGATATATCCAAGCTAGAAAGGCTTTCCAAGTTAAAGGGCTTTACAGAGATCTCAGAGATAACACTTGGGGCTATTTCAAAAATGCGCCAGAAATCTACACCGAGGTATAAATCTTTAGTCAGAGATGGAACGACATATAGAGTTATATCTTCGTTTCGATTTCTGAACTGCATTTTGGCGTTAATAACACCGACAATATTTTGCTCTTTGCCATCAGCTGTTGTGACAGCGGATGAAAACTTCTTAAAAGGAATTTTGTTGTTCAGTAAAAATTCTACACCTCCTGCACCTAAGCAACTAATACAAGCGCCACTATCTAATAACCCTAACCAATCTCGCTCAAAAACCTTTACAGTGACATACGGCCTCGGATCAGACGTGGAACATTGCAAGGTCGTCGCAGCTATTGCTTGATATCGCCTTTTCTTGTCTACGAAGCGTTTCCTCACTTTTATTATCTTTGCTGACCGAGTTGGTGTTCCGAAGATTCTATCTCTCGTTTGGTAGTATTTCGTAAGTCGCTCGTGAAAAGACGGTTTCTGAGGGCTGATTTCTTTTGCAGCTGTAGTAACAATCGCTGATATTTTTGTACTAGGCTGTTCAGGACGCTTAAGTAATGAGACAGGAGAGTTTTGGATTACATTTGGTAGTTTGCCGGGTTGGGATTCCGCGAGCAATTCTCCCCGGTTGGATGATTGCTCCTTTGAGAGTTTCCCGCGCAAGTTGGACACTGTGGTGTAGTCGTGTTCTCTCTACCACATTTGTAGCAGAAAAGAGCTCTCTGTGGAATAGCACAATCAAAGAATGTATGCCCAAGCTCTTTACAATTCCAACATTTCAGCGCGTTTGTATTTCTTTGACGAAAAGCAACGGCTTCGACTTCACCTGATGAACAGGGGGTGGAATGAATATCTGTCTGTTCCAGCTCGTTGATATTCCGACGTGACATAAAAGTTTGTTGCATCCTAGGTCGCTGGGGTTTATGTTCCTTAATGAACTTTTCAATTGTGCGACACACATGCACCATTTCGGGGATATTATGGGTGCTAAACGTTATAAGATGTTCCCCTATCTTGCGATTCACATTCTGCTTTATTGTTTCAATTATCTCCCGGTTCGACTTCGGGACACGCAATCGAGAATTGAGCTGCAAAAGGTCTGCGAAAAACGTATCGAACGGCTCATACTGTCCTTGCCTACGATCAGACATCCTTCGCGACAATTCGAAGTCAGATTCTAAGCTACGATATTGCTCTATTAACGCCAGACGAAGAGTGGGCCAATTTACACCAGGATTACTCTTAAGGTAGGTCCAGAACCAAGTTTCAACTTGTCCTGAAACAAAATGGTGGAAGTTACTGACGATGTCACACCACGTCACGTTATATGATTCCTTTAATCTTCCCAGACGGAAGAGGAAATCATCCACAGTCATCTTAACGTTATCGAACTTAATTCCCCATTTGTGATAATTGGGAAATCGGTTAAATGAATTTGATGCCGGAGATGTTGGAGCGGGAATGTCTTGGCAAGGAGTTGGGCCATTCAAGTTAATTCTGCTGAACTGTTCTAAGAAATTTTCGACATTACTACTCTGCGGCATATTCACTGGATATACGACAGGATTATTTCTTGGTGGAACGTTTGGTGATGGATTCGAATAAGGAGGGATAAATTCTGCCCGTCTATTGACGTCATATTCGGTTTGAGGAACACGCAAGTTAGGATCGGGGATGTTATTCCGATTGTTAGAATCTTGAGGTAGCAACGGAGCTGATAATGCTGCTTGCACCAGGGACGCTATTTCCCGTTGGAGTTCTAAACGGTTCTTGTCGAGTTCTTCTCTGATGAATCGAAGTTCATCAGTACGGTTAATGCCGACTGTAGCGGAAACGACATCTTGGACGTACTGCTCAAATTGTGCGCTATCATTGGCGTCAGGCATCCCTTCAGGAGCACGAGTTCCTGACGAGAGTGGTTGCGGTCGATTCTCTTGCTGATTGGCCAAACTTGCCTCATCGTTTTCTCTACTTTCGGACATATTGTCTATCCGCCTTGACTCTTCTGGTACTATTGGAACTTGTTTGCGTCCACTTCGTAACGTATAGCTACTTTGCACGTCAATACGCCGACTTGGGCCAGGATTTGACATGCCGAATAATCTTAAATAATATCAAATATCTATTGGACTATGACTTCAAGAATTACCAAAATTTCAAAACTATCTTATCGAAAGGGTATTAATATTAAATGTAAAAGAATCGAAATTAAATCTAATTCGAAAATGGTTGCTTTGTAGCCAACTAAATAATTCAAAATCTTAAATACTAGTTCAAAAACTTTATCATAACAATAGAGGATGTGTAGGACTTAATCTGGACAAATACGAGGACCAAAGAATGTAACTAAAGCTCAAAATCTCGCTATGGATAATAAATGTTTCAATTTATATAAATTGTTCAATGTTTGTATTTACTGCTGAAAGTGTGAAATACATTTTCGTTTTCGTTATGCTGTCTTTGTTTTGCAATAAGAATAGTGTAAGCAACATGAAGCGACAGACATAAATGGGGACAAAGTTCAACCCATTTACCGGACTTAACATGACTGCAGCACTAAGGCAAAACTTCTCTCCAAATCTTGAATTTACGCAACTTTCGTAAATGAAGAACAGATTTTATTCATATACAGGACATACATTCGTCGACTTGAAGTGATTAGACAAAGTTAACCTAAACTATTTAAGCCTACGCAACAGACGTAAATAAGGACCAACGTCAACCTATCTACCGGACATAAGGACTTTCAGTTCGGAAACTAGCAAATTAAACAATCTATAAGGCACTTTAACAAACTCTAAGATATTGAGGCCTATCAACCGTACAACAGATGTAAATAGGGACTCAGTTTCACCCATTTACTGGATACGTTGAAGCCACAAACTAAAATTTGGGAAACAAATATAAATATTTTTTATATGTGAATTATATTGACAAAACTTCGGGCCCCACGTTGGGCGCCACCTGTAACGAACGGCTGTGCAAATGCACAGGTAGATGTTAATACTCTCCAAGAGCTGGCCCACCCCTAACTAAACCGGAGTTCAGCATCCATGGCCATCGATACGCTCCATTTACGATGACCCCTAAACCGAAAGGTAAGTATCTAGCCTCTACTGGAGTCTAAGATACCCCTTCATAACCCTTTTAGGTCCTAACGTATAGATCTTCATAATCCATCCCACACATCCTCTCACTAATTTAATAACCACCCATATTTGTGATCCTTATCAAGCACATTATCAAACAATTATAAACACGGCGAAGGAAAATCACTAAAATGACGACACTAAAAAAAATTCCGATGATCGAAAACCATATACAGCGCAGGAAGAAAAAGATGTTTCTGTTAAGTTCATAAACTTTAACAATAAATCCATTTATTCAATAACTCAACCTAAGATTAACTAAAATTAAATTAACAACGATTGCAGTTTATATTCATATACCACGTAAGTCAATTAACAAAAAATATCCGTTTAAGTTTACTTCAAAACAATTCATCTGCAGTTTTCACTTTTCAATGTACATATATCGCTTTTTGGTATATTCTTGCGTAACGTAGGTTAACAATATTGTTAATTTGCTTTGCGCACAACTTAAATAGATCGGTGCAGATGTACGAGTACGTTCATTCGTACGAGTATATATATGTACATATAGGTAGAACTCTACAATCGTCGAATTGAAATAATTTTGTACAAGTGCTCAAACACCGATTCACTTAGACACAAACCTCACGTTCCCTACTTGTTTTTGTTTCCTAATCTATTATATTTATTCTGGTACTGGTTCAATCACACTACTATCACTTGTTCAAATGTAATTCTTATAAAAACTTACCCCAATCTATTTTCTGGGTTACCATTAAACCGGACTCCAAGGGGTTGGACTGAGGTGCACCACTTTCCTTCCTTGATGTTCTGTACGCTGCTCCAATTTTAGCAGAAAGATCGACGCACTAACTAAATAGATAAAAATTGCATTTGAACGTAAATGATTTACAAATCACTAGAAATTGACCAGAACTTAGCTTTTAGTACTGCAACCAGAGCCCTCTAGGGCCAAATAGAAAAACAAAAAATTTATGTTGGTTGGTTGGAGTTTCTGCTGATGAACTTGCTGCGACTGTTGTGGATGGTGACTTTACTGCTGGCGAAAGTATCTTTTCAGGCGAACTTTGGCTTATGCAACTTATGCACCTGAGGCCTGACTGTGAGCTGAGGATTGGCGAACGAGCTGGTGTCGATGGGACTACGGATAAGGATCGCTGAGATGTTACCACCAATGCTTTTTGATGAGGCCTTTTGGACTTCGTAGGCTCCTCGGCAAGTTGGCACTTCGCACGCGTTGACGACTGTGATTTTGGCAGCCAGACGTGTGATGGTTGTTCTGTCGGTTTTTGGGGGTTTTACGATGGGTAGGATGCTTTGACTTTTGTGGACCGCGTGGTTAGGTGGGAATGGCGAATCGCGTGGTTACTTTGTTTGCACGGGTGGGCGGGACGAATTTGTGTATAAATGTAAGTGATTTTATTTGCCAATAATTTTAGGACGTCGAAGCTTTATGCGCTTTTCACCAGGCACTTTTTATTGTTTAAAAATACTTTTAGGGTACATCAACTAGCTGGATTCGTTGTGTCCCGTTTCTACCGCCACCGGTGTAAACCACGGAATTTAAAAAAAATAAAAAAAATAAAAAAAAATCATCCACCGCCACGTCCGATCACTACCATGTGTACAACCGATCTGACGATCACAATCAGCCGCTAGACCAATATCAGCCTAGACCATCGACAAATCTTCTATGTCTATCCCGCTCACTCATGCATGCTCAGTGTATGGCCCAACTTTCAATCTCATCTAGCTCCTTTGATTTTATTTATAAAATTCATAATTTGATCTCTAAATTTAACTCCCGATTTTAGGCGTCAATTCCAATTATTATATGTGAAATCAAGATAAAATTGATGGAGCTAAATTAGATTAAAAATGTTGCCATAATCTGAGCGAAAAATTACGCACTCACCAGCATAGCTTCGCTCATTTCCCAGGAAGTTGATTTTTTTCGCGCAGTTCACAAGGCCAAGAAATAGCGAAGTCAAAATAGTGATTTCCTTTTCCTCTTTTCTGATGCCGGTTAAATTTAAAAACAAAACTGAACTGCTCCAACAATTTTTCGACGATTCCCTACAAAACTTGATAGTTTCACCAGCATTTTGCGAATGGAAGTATCAAGAAAAAGAATCGACGGATACCATCGACCCACCCCTGAACTAACTTAAGAGTCTCATGTTCAGACTGAGCCAGACGGACCAATGCTTGTTAAATAAAAACAAATGTGTCTATATACGCAATGAAGATAATGATGTGCACAAGAGTAAGTGCTAGCGCCTGATATCTTTCGAATGAGAAACCCCTAGTCTTTTGCCAGATATATCTACCAATTCGTAAAGATTGTTACCAATAATTTTCTGAATTCTGGCTTTGATGAACTTTGGACAAAGATTTGCATTTAGTCCTTTCTTTGCATCACTTAGAACAAAGTTTCTCTTATACACTAGGTCTCCTACTTGATACTTAATCTTGGCACTGCGAGTATTGTACACTCGGGCGTATACTTGATGTGATTTTTCTAGAGAGTCTTTAATGTGCGAATGCAAAATATTAATTTTAGCTGCCTTCGGAAGAAGATCAATCTCGGATCCATTTAGCCCTTTAAGCTTTCTTAATAATTTGTAGTCACTACCGTGCTCGATCATACGTTGACCAAAGACTGCTTCATACGGGGACATTTCTATGGCCGAATGAACCGCTGTCCTTAAGGCACTTCCAATGTGTGGCAGATGTAGATCCCAGTTTGATTGATCTGTATCGAGATATGACCTAATGGCAGAAAGTATGGATCTATTTACGCGCTCGCTAGCATTGGCCTGCGGGGAATACGATGCGGTTTTCAAATGATTTATTCCGAAAGATTTCATTAAATTACCAAACTCAAGGCTCAAAAACTGTTTCCCATTGTCTGAGAAAATAGTTTCAGGGACACCAAAAATAAGAAAAATCTCATCTCGCAGAAATTTTATTGCAGTTTCAGCGGTCGCTCTTCGTAGGGCTTTGATTAGTACAAATTTCGTAAGCTGATCCAAAGCTACAATAATGTGCGTATTTCCCAATTTGGAACGCGGATACGGGCCTAAGAAATCTACATATACATGCTGAAAGGGACGGTCCACGGTAAAAGCTTTGCCCATAGGTGCTCTGAGGATGGTGTTTGGAGCTTTCGTGGTTTTGCACACTTCACAAAGGGAGATATACCGCTTCACCTGAGTTGGCATATTTGGCCAGTAATACTGGTCTCGCAGTCTAAATAGTGTCTTAGCGATGCCCCCATGAGAGGCCTTCGGAGGACAATGGGCTAAAGCGATCAGGTTGTTAGTAAGCGCTGCCGGAACCCATAGCTTCCATGACAAATCATCTTGGAGTGGATTGCCAGTGCTGTGTTGAATTTTTTTGTACACGTAACCATCTGAGACCCGGAGGTTAGGAAACTGATCGTTATTAGCTTGAACGTTGTTGATAACTTGGAGATAATCTTCCGACTGAAACGCAGGGTCCGTCAAATCTATATGCAAAACGTCATGCATTCCCTTTGAATTCGAAAGACCGGATTGCAATGCCTCAATTTCATACGCACGCGAAGCGCATCAGGCACAACATTCAGACTGCCTTTCCGGTGCTCGATTTCAAAGGTATAGCCTTGCAAATCTAAGCTCCAACGAGCTAACCTGCCTTTCAAGTCTTTTAAGCCCATCAGCCACTTCAGACTGGCATGGTCTGTGATGACTTTGAACTTATACCCCTCAATGTAAGGCCGGAATTTATGTATACCCATCACTGCCGCCAAGCATTCTCGCTCTGTGACCGAGTAATTTTTTTGCGCATCATTCAGTTTATGCGAATAGAAGCATATGGGACGTTCATCGCCGTTTTCGTTCTCCTGACATAATACCGCTCCAATGCCAGTTGACGAGGCATCACAAAGGATGACGAATTGTTTATTATAGTCAGGATTAACTAGAACAGGCGCTGACGTCAACATTTGTTTTATAGAATTAAATGCTTCGATTGCATTTTCGCCGAAACTGAATGCAACTCCTTTTTTTAAGGTATCCGATAGGTGAGAAGCTAAGGAAGAAAAATTATTTACGAATCGCCTATACCACCCGGACATTCCTAAAAATCGTCTTACTTGGCGAGCCGTTTTAGGTATAGGAAATTCACTTATGGCCGCTACCTTAGCAGGATCTACTTTTAAAATGCCATCTCCTACGACAAATCCGAGATATTTCAACTCCCTATAACAAAACTTGGATTTTTCCACATTAATCGATAACCCTGCCGCTTTAAGTTTGTTTGCGACAATGGACAGAAGCTCAATATGCTCCTCAAACGTCCTTGAGAAAATTAGCAAGTCGTCCAGGTAGACGAACACCCGCTGTCTCAATTCATGAGGGATGACCTTATCCATGAGCCTGCAAAGACGCTGAGGCGCATTACAAAGGCCGAATGGCATCACTTTGAATTGGTACAGCGGCCTACCAGGGACGGTAAACGCAGTCTTCTCCCTTGAACTTTGCTCCAACGGTATCTGCCAAAAGGCGTCTTTCAGATCCACACTCGAAATGAAATATGTATCCGAAAGGCGTCCTAGCAACCCTTCTATATGCGGCAGTGGGTATGCATCCTTTTTAGTGACCCGGTTAAGCTTTCGAACGTCCAAGCACATACGGTTCTTCCCAGTTTTTCTTACTAGAACAACTGGAGAGCTCCATGAACTTGAACTTTCTTAGATCACGTCCAAAGAAAGCATACGGTCCAACTGCGCATACAGGAGGGTTTGTACCGCTGGAGATACGGGATAATGACGCTGTTTTATTGGCTCCGCGTCCCCAGTATCAATTATGTGTTCCTCTACCAGCGTCCTTCCTAAACCAACTTTCGCAAAGGATGGAAACATACTAATAACTTTCTCCAACTTCCTAGACTCATTGTCTGACAAAACATGGGCTAATGTGAGAACTTCGCTTCTTAGAGGCACGTCGCCAGATATATCCAAGCTAGAAAGGCTTTCCAAGTTAAAGGGCTTTACAGAGATCTCAGAGATAACACTTGGGGCTATTTCAAAAATGCGCCAGAAATCTACACCGAGGTATAAATCTTTAGTCAGAGATGGAACGACATATAGAGTTATATCTTCGTTTCGATTTCTGAACTGCATTTTGGCGTTAATAACACCGACAATATTTTGCTCTTTGCCATCAGCTGTTGTGACAGCGGATGAAAACTTCTTAAAAGGAATTTTGTTGTTCAGTAAAAATTCTACACCTCCTGCACCTAAGCAACTAATACAAGCGCCACTATCTAATAACCCTAACCAATCTCGCTCAAAAACCTTTACAGTGACATACGGCCTCGGATCAGACGTGGAACATTGCAAGGTCGTCGCAGCTATTGCTTGATATCGCCTTTTCTTGTCTACGAAGCGTTTCCTCACTTTTATTATCTTTGCTGACCGAGTTGGTGTTCCGAAGATTCTATCTCTCGTTTGGTAGTATTTCGTAAGTCGCTCGTGAAAAGACGGTTTCTGAGGGCTGATTTCTTTTGCAGCTGTAGTAACAATCGCTGATATTTTTGTACTAGGCTGTTCAGGACGCTTAAGTAATGAGACAGGAGAGTTTTGGATTACATTTGGTAGTTTGCCGGGTTGGGATTCCGCGAGCAATTCTCCCCGGTTGGATGATTGCTCCTTTGAGAGTTTCCCGCGCAAGTTGGACACTGTGGTGTAGTCGTGTTCTCTCTACCACATTTGTAGCAGAAAAGAGCTCTCTGTGGAATAGCACAATCAAAGAATGTATGCCCAAGCTCTTTACAATTCCAACATTTCAGCGCGTTTGTATTTCTTTGACGAAAAGCAACGGCTTCGACTTCACCTGATGAACAGGGGGTGGAATGAATATCTGTCTGTTCCAGCTCGTTGATATTCCGACGTGACATAAAAGTTTGTTGCATCCTAGGTCGCTGGGGTTTATGTTCCTTAATGAACTTTTCAATTGTGCGACACACATGCACCATTTCGGGGATATTATGGGTGCTAAACGTTATAAGATGTTCCCCTATCTTGCGATTCACATTCTGCTTTATTGTTTCAATTATCTCCCGGTTCGACTTCGGGACACGCAATCGAGAATTGAGCTGCAAAAGGTCTGCGAAAAACGTATCGAACGGCTCATACTGTCCTTGCCTACGATCAGACATCCTTCGCGACAATTCGAAGTCAGATTCTAAGCTACGATATTGCTCTATTAACGCCAGACGAAGAGTGGGCCAATTTACACCAGGATTACTCTTAAGGTAGGTCCAGAACCAAGTTTCAACTTGTCCTGAAACAAAATGGTGGAAGTTACTGACGATGTCACACCACGTCACGTTATATGATTCCTTTAATCTTCCCAGACGGAAGAGGAAATCATCCACAGTCATCTTAACGTTATCGAACTTAATTCCCCATTTGTGATAATTGGGAAATCGGTTAAATGAATTTGATGCCGGAGATGTTGGAGCGGGAATGTCTTGGCAAGGAGTTGGGCCATTCAAGTTAATTCTGCTGAACTGTTCTAAGAAATTTTCGACATTACTACTCTGCGGCATATTCACTGGATATACGACAGGATTATTTCTTGGTGGAACGTTTGGTGATGGATTCGAATAAGGAGGGATAAATTCTGCCCGTCTATTGACGTCATATTCGGTTTGAGGAACACGCAAGTTAGGATCGGGGATGTTATTCCGATTGTTAGAATCTTGAGGTAGCAACGGAGCTGATAATGCTGCTTGCACCAGGGACGCTATTTCCCGTTGGAGTTCTAAACGGTTCTTGTCGAGTTCTTCTCTGATGAATCGAAGTTCATCAGTACGGTTAATGCCGACTGTAGCGGAAACGACATCTTGGACGTACTGCTCAAATTGTGCGCTATCATTGGCGTCAGGCATCCCTTCAGGAGCACGAGTTCCTCACGAGAGTGGTTGCGGTCGATTCTCTTGCTGATTGGCCAAACTTGCCTCATCGTTTTCTCTACTTTCGGACATATTGTCTATCCGCCTTGACTCTTCTGGTACTATTGGAACTTGTTTGCGTCCACTTCGTAACGTATAGCTACTTTGCACGTCAATACGCCGACTTGGGCCAGGATTTGACATGCCGAATAATCTTAAATAATATCAAATATCTATTGGACTATGACTTCAAGAATTACCAAAATTTCAAAACTATCTTATCGAAAGGGTATTAATATTAAATGTAAAAGAATCGAAATTAAATCTAATTCGAAAATGGTTGCTTTGTAGCCAACTAAATAATTCAAAATCTTAAATACTAGTTCAAAAACTTTATCATAACAATAGAGGATGTGTAGGACTTAATCTGGACAAATACGAGGACCAAAGAATGTAACTAAAGCTCAAAATCTCGCTATGGATAATAAATGTTTCAATTTATATAAATTGTTCAATGTTTGTATTTACTGCTGAAAGTGTGAAATACATTTTCGTTTTCGTTATGCTGTCTTTGTTTTGCAATAAGAATAGTGTAAGCAACATGAAGCGACAGACATAAATGGGGACAAAGTTCAACCCATTTACCGGACTTAACATGACTGCAGCACTAAGGCAAAACTTCTCTCCAAATCTTGAATTTACGCAACTTTCGTAAATGAAGAACAGATTTTATTCATATACAGGACATACATTCGTCGACTTGAAGTGATTAGACAAAGTTAACCTAAACTATTTAAGCCTACGCAACAGACGTAAATAAGGACCAACGTCAACCTATCTACCGGACATAAGGACTTTCAGTTCGGAAACTAGCAAATTAAACAATCTATAAGGCACTTTAACAAACTCTAAGATATTGAGGCCTATCAACCGTACAACAGATGTAAATAGGGACTCAGTTTCACCCATTTACTGGATACGTTGAAGCCACAAACTAAAATTTGGGAAACAAATATAAATATTTTTTATATGTGAATTATATTGACAAAACTTCGGGCCCCACGTTGGGCGCCACCTGTAACGAACGGCTGTGCAAATGCACAGGTAGATGTTAATACTCTCCAAGAGCTGGCCCACCCCTAACTAAACCGGAGTTCAGCATCCATGGCCATCGATACGCTCCATTTACGATGACCCCTAAACCGAAAGGTAAGTATCTAGCCTCTACTGGAGTCTAAGATACCCCTTCATAACCCTTTTAGGTCCTAACGTATAGATCTTCATAATCCATCCCACACATCCTCTCACTAATTTAATAACCACCCATATTTGTGATCCTTATCAAGCACATTATCAAACAATTATAAACACGGCGAAGGAAAATCACTAAAATGACGACACTAAAAAAAATTCCGATGATCGAAAACCATATACAGCGCAGGAAGAAAAAGATGTTTCTGTTAAGTTCATAAACTTTAACAATAAATCCATTTATTCAATAACTCAACCTAAGATTAACTAAAATTAAATTAACAACGATTGCAGTTTATATTCATATACCACGTAAGTCAATTAACAAAAAATATCCGTTTAAGTTTACTTCAAAACAATTCATCTGCAGTTTTCACTTTTCAATGTACATATATCGCTTTTTGGTATATTCTTGCGTAACGTAGGTTAACAATATTGTTAATTTGCTTTGCGCACAACTTAAATAGATCGGTGCAGATGTACGAGTACGTTCATTCGTACGAGTATATATATGTACATATAGGTAGAACTCTACAATCGGCGAATTGAAATAATTTTGTACAAGTGCTCAAACACCGATTAACTTAGACACAAACCTCACGTTCCCTACTTGTTTTTGTTTCCTAATCTATTATATTTATTCTGGTACTGGTTCAATCACACTACTATCACTTGTTCAAATGTAATTCTTATAAAAACTTACCCCAATCTATTTTCTGGGTTACCATTAAACCGGACTCCAAGGGGTTGGACTGAGGTGCACCACTTTCCTTCCTTGATGTTCTGTACGCTGCTCCAATTTTAGCAGAAAGATCGACGCACTAACTAAATAGATAAAAATTGCATTTGAACGTAAATGATTTACAAATCACTAGAAATTGACCAGAACTTAGCTTTTAGTACTGCAACCAGAGCCCTCTAGGGCCAAATAGAAAAACAAAAAATTTATGTTGGTTGGTTGGAGTTTCTGCTGATGAACTTGCTGCGACTGTTGTGGATGGTGACTTTACTGCTGGCGAAAGTATCTTTTCAGGCGAACTTTGGCTTATGCAACTTATGCACCTGAGGCCTGACTGTGAGCTGAGGATTGGCGAACGAGCTGGTGTCGATGGGACTACGGATAAGGATCGCTGAGATGTTACCACTGTAGTATCGGCACTGTGCGATGCCAACACTTGACTATATAAAATGTAAAACAATGAAAATAAAGTCGCACTTATAAAATAAAAATACGGAAAATAGAAGTCAATTGATAGAAAAATATAAAGCAATCGACTATGAAATATTGGGTCTCTACAATTGGCGACGAGGAAAAACTTATATAAAAAAAAAGAAGACGAATGAAATACAAGGTAAGAAAGAAGATAACAACCAAAAATTAGTAATTCAAAAGTGAAATAGCGAAGTACATAAAAAAAAAATCAAAATTGAATGTCTTAAATGATGTGCATAAAAAAGAAAAGAAAAATAACTTAAAATAAATGTTTTGCTTAAATGCAGTAAAAGAAAAAATCGAAGTAAATGTTTTACAAATTTCGGGTGGAAATGGAACTTAAAATATAACCGTTTTGCTTAAATGCAGTAAAAGGAAAAAAAGAAAAGAAGAGGAAGAAATAGATTAAATTCGATTCGTTTTGCTTAAATGCAGTAGAAAGAAAAAAAAAGAAAAGAAGAGGAAGTAATAGAATAAATTCGAATGATCTCGGATTTAATGTTTTGCTTAAATGCTGTACGTATAAGAAAATCAGAGATTAAATTCGAATGATGTAATGTTTTGCTTCAATGCTGTATAAGAAATTCATAGATTAAATTCGAAGGATTTCGAATGATTTCGAATTTAATGTTCTGCTTAAATGCTGTATAAGAAATTCTGGGATTGAAATAATATGGAATTGTTAAAATTGTTTTACAGTTAAAAAAAAAAAAAAAAATTAAGAAAGTAAATGTAGTATCGGCACTGTGCGATGCCAACACTTGACTATATAAAATGTAAAACAATGAAAATAAAGTCGCACTTATAAAATAAAAATACGGAAAATAGAAGTCAATTGATAGAAAAATATAAAGCAATCGACTATGAAATATTGGGTCTCTACAACCACCAATGCTTTTTGATGAGGCCTTTTGGACTTCGTAGGCTCCTCGGCAAGTTGGCACTTCGCACGCGTTGACGACTGTGATTTTGGCAGCCAGACGTGTGATGGTTGTTCTGTCGGTTTTTGGGGGTTTTACGATGGGTAGGATGCTTTGACTTTTGTGGACCGCGTGGTTAGGTGGGAATGGCGAATCGCGTGGTTACTTTGTTTGCACGGGTGGGCGGGACGAATTTGTGTATAAATGTAAGTGATTTTATTTGCCAATAATTTTAGGACGTCGAAGCTTTATGCGCTTTTCACCAGGCACTTTTTATTGTTTAAAAATACTTTTAGGGTACATCAACTAGCTGGATTCGTTGTGTCCCGTTTCTACCGCCACCGGTGTAAACCACGGAATTTAAAAAAAATAAAAAAAATAAAAAAAAATCATCCACCGCCACGTCCGATCACTACCATGTGTACAACCGATCTGACGATCACAATCAGCCGCTAGACCAATATCAGCCTAGACCATCGACAAATCTTCTATGTCTATCTCGCTCACTCATGCATGCTCAGTGTATGGCCCAACTTTCAATCTCATCTAGCTCCTTTGATTTTATTTATAAAATTCATAATTTGATCTCTAAATTTAACTCCCGATTTTAGGCGTCAATTCCAATTATTATATGTGAAATCAAGATAAAATTGATGGAGCTAAATTAGATTAAAAATGTTGCCATAATCTGAGCGAAAAATTACGCACTCACCAGCATAGCTTCGCTCATTTCCCAGGAAGTTGATTTTTTTCGCGCAGTTCACAAGGCCAAGAAATAGCGAAGTCAAAATAGTGATTTCCTTTTCCTCTTTTCTGATGCCGGTTAAATTTAAAAACAAAACTGAACTGCACCAACAATTTTTCGACGATTCCCTACATAGTTAATTTGATTAAGTTTTTTTTTTTTGTTTAAAAGCCTAAGAACTGATAAAAAAATTACAGTTAAAATTAATCTAAATTCAAACAAAAACATAAAAGGAAAACACATCGACTGGAACTTTGTGCACAAATTTCTACGCTTCAAAACATAAAGGTAAAAGTGAGTACTAAGTTTTATTTACTGTTTCTTTGGCTTTACTAAACATTCAGAATTTTACATATATATATAGTTTAAATAAGTTAAAAAGTATAATTACAAATATTTTATAAACGCCTTTCCAATTCTCCAATTCTAAATTTTCCCTAATGAATTAATGCAAATGAATCTATACATATAAATTTGTCTCCGAGATGCATATACGTACACTTTGCTTTTATACACATAGAGTCATAGATATATATAAGTAATTCATGAAATACATAAGAAAGTTAATTTCAAAGCATATAATGTTTTCGAGTGATCCCTTCTTCGCTTATTTATCGGTTTAAGATACCTACTTACTGTCAGTTATAGTTAGTAAGTAACCATGTGCTAAATAACCGCATTAGGCTGAAATGAGTCTCTGAAGCGCGCGCGAAATTGATATGTAGCTAGGGAATATTCCGATGCATAAGGATTGAGGAAGGAATATTCATGGTACGAGTGCATCAGTTACTCGGTAGGGGAGGGTCCTTCAAGGTGTTATACCATAGACAACACCACTGCTGATAAGAATTCTCTTTATTATATTACTTTTAATTTCCATTCAAAAAAATTTCAAAGCTCATTCCACAATAGTATCTCTTTTGAGATATATGCATCCTCCGGTAAGCAAGGAGTAAATTCAACCAGTTTCTAATTTTCATTCCCACCTCTTCTAATTTTATTGGCACGATAAATTTTGTTAGCACAGTGTAGAAAGCAGCAAGATCCCACCCCACCGACGAGCGTATGCCGCGCAACCGCAAGCGTGCCAACTGCTGCTTAATAGTCAGGATCAGACCATCAGATCACGCATCTTTTACAGATGCGATCCTATACGCAACGTGCTACAATGGCGCCCAAAACGTGGTACCGAAATGTTTAACTAACATTCAAAAATTATACCACACTCAGCTTTCTTGCGGAAGCTGGTGAAACTCAACCTATTTTTAACATTTTTGTCATGTCATCGAAATATTGACAGAATAAAACTCTAGGAGTCTAGTTGTATTTCAGCTTGAGTTACCTTAGACAATTTATTAAACATCGATATACTTTGGTGTTTTCTGAGTCGTTAAGTAATCGCTTAATAGTCCAGACAGCAAAGTAATTTATGGTAGCACATTTCTGAGTCGTTACGTATTAGCTTAATTGACCAGAAAGGAGTAACCAAATAGACATGTGTATGAGTTAATCTGCGTACTATTTAATTATTCTTTCCTTTTTTTAAATCACATACAAGAAATTCTTATCAGCCATTCTTTTCGCGCACGCTTCAGTCAGACGTAAACTCAGCTGACTTATATGAACTTATAGTAAACAAAACCCAAGAAAAACCGTTTTCCATTAAACGCCTTTCATGTCAAAAGTTTTCTTCTCTCACAAATCGTGCAGTGTCCGAGCAGTTTAAATGAAACAACGTTTTAAAGAGACTCGTTTATTCTAGCCCTTCCATTCGGGATGGGATCTCGCAACCAACTAACTCGATACATGTTATACATTAGAATAGTAGCTACATTATACTTGATACACATATTATACAATGTTTGTGTGTTCGTTAACACATCTTTGTATCACATCCCCCTTTTTAGGTTGCAGCGGAGGTGGGAGTAGGGGTGTAGTTTTCCCTGGTAGCAGATGGTGGCACGCTTGCGGAAGGCCGGGCAAAAGCTCGTCGTATTGGGGGGGGTTCTTCCTGCTACTTATCCTCCTACAAAATAAAAGATCGTGCCAAGGTAGCTATACAGATATACTACCTAATAAAAATGCGGATGTCACTAGAAGTGACTCAAACATCTGTATTTGCCAAGTCCGAAAGAAGGGTGGTAATGGGTTTACCAAAAAAAAAATGTGGAAAAGGAAAATGAATTATGTCATTGGAAAAATTACAGAAATCCCTTAATGAATGGCCAAGATCATAAGAGAGGAGGTATACTATGTTTGAAAAGTAAGAGAAAGGTAAAGTTTGAAAAAAAAAGAAAAGATCAAAGTATAAAAGAAAAAGAAAGAAAGGGGGATGGTCAGCTGTTATCGACCTCACGGTGATCGGTAGGAGCGGAATCCGTTTTGCCACCGTGTCTTCGGCTATACCCGCCCTGACTGCGAGCTATACTCTGCAGCTCCATGGCTACTTTACGCCGGTAATGATATTAAGTAGCCCCAAAATTGATAGGTTACGCCTCACCTACTTCATCATTTTGTTCACCCTTCACACCTTGTATCGCACAGTAAAGTTATATACCAAATCATTGTAAGCCAAATGAAAAAGCTTATATGAAACATATATATAACATTGTTTATTCATAAATGAAAGGGTTTTAGAATAAGAGAACCAATATTTCTCTTTATCATTTCGTTGAAAGAGCAACAAAATATATGAAAAATGTGATCAATTTTCTTAGCATTAGAACTTAGGTTTTATCCAGATTATTTATATATAATATATTATGTGGTATAGATAAGAATAGGGATATGTAATTGTTTATGTAAGAAAATCGTGACGTAAATTTATGTATAATAAGTGTGATGTGTGACCCGTATTTGGAATTGAATGGTAATTTAGAAAATTGGTATTTAAATAAATTAGAATATTAAACTCAATAGAAAAAAAAAACTCATAGATTGTTTGCCAAAAGATAATACAAAAATAATAATTGACTTACGTAGTTTTGTTCGTTATTTGTGTAATTATGTACCGATGAAATAGTTTGTAATGTATGTATGTAGTTCTTGTAAACAGCTGACTCCTCATGTGCGCACAATTGGTTGTCTGGTGTTTGTTCTGTGTTGATATTGCTTGATTTGTTTTTGTAGATATGTGTTTAATTAGCTGTATGGAATGAATTTGATTAATTATAATGTATGTTTGTAAGATCTTTTTATGGCATTACCTGGGGGTGGGTCACTTAATATACGTATTACGACTTATATATGTATATACCTATACAATATGAGAAAAACAAAAATCTAAAACTAAATCTATTCTACACTAAAACTAACTTAATCTAATATTCTTTTAAATATTCGCAAGAGGATAGTTTTAACCTCATGCATCGATGGTAGACGGGTGTAATTTCGTCGTTGCCTGAATCCAAGGAATGTGGATGTAGTGAGGAGCAGTTGGCCTAGGTGGCTTTTGACCCTTTATTGCGAAATTACTGCAAACTCACGCGTGTACGTACACTTGCTTCACTTCACTTTCGCTAGCGATGATTCTGATTTTTGGAACACTTTTCACAAGACAGCTTATATGATCGCACTGATAGGTAGCTTTGGGGAGGAGAGGGGGTTTTGGTTCCTCCAGCAATTCGACCAGGAGACACACGTGGCTGTTAGAAGTTCTATGTGTGCACGGGTTTAGCAAGTGGAGGTGAACTTATGGGTAGCGTTCTACAACTCCCGTCCCGAAGACGTTGTTCTGATGTTCCACTGCGCATGCACCTATAGCGAGCGCTGCAATGGAAGAATTTGTTTTCGTCGATTTGTGTCAATGAACATAGCACTTATCTCTTACCAGATAGAACGATATGAATCCGGGGTTAAAAGGGAGGTGGAAATTTCACTCTCGATCGAAATTACCTGACCTCGTGGATGACCTTTAGTACGTGGGGGTCGTACGAGTGTGAGAAAGCGTGGTGAATTTTTGGTGATAGGTTGGTGGCACCAGAAGCACGACAAAATGCGGCAGAATTTGAGGTTGTGGGTGTGGGACACGTTTTGGTACGTCCGAGTGAGAAGCGCCTCGCGACTGGTGGTGGATGTTGAAATCCTCGTTAGCCTAGGTGCGTTGTTAGCACGTGCGGTTTCTATGAATCACGAAATCAGTGAGTTGCTTGATCACCGGAGCAAAAACACTATAACTTACCCTGACGAGGGATAATATTAATTTTAATATTATATGTGGTGGGTAAAACACTCAATAATTTCTCTTAATAGGACTTGGTGTCGGATTTATAAATTCCGATCGACTTTTACGAACTCGATTTTATTCGCGGATACTTGCACGCTCACTCACTATCACTCTTGACAAAATAAAAAGAACGAGCGCACGTTCACAAGGGTTTTTATAGATGTAGGAGCATCGAATGAAATGGGAGATAACTCTCCAAATATGTACACGTTGCATTTTATCTTTGGTGCAGTGGCTCTTCCTGTGGGAAGGCGCCATATGCGTGATGGTAAGGTAGTATGTCAGTTTCTTTTTAAATGACTGTGCAAGCATACAAAAAAAATATTTTTGATGGTTTGTTTTTAGGAACAAGTGTTACGCTACAAAGTCATGAATTTTGGGAACCCCTGTGTGGTCAAAAGACATGAAAATCGGAACACTTCTAGCTCTAAAATGGGGTAGGGGAGTACGTTGATAGTTTCTCGACCCATGACCCTGTCTCAATGTTATCTTTCGAGTAAGTCGACGTATCTTAGAAGCGTTGAGGAAAAGAGAAAAACAGAAAGGTTCGAGGTATCAATGCTTTAAATCCTTAGCATGATAAATGCCAATTGACTTACCTCGAAGGTTCTCAATTTCGTACAACGATCTTCCAATTTGACGGACTATTCGACATCGGACAAACTTTTGACAAAGTTTCGCGTTAAAGTGTTTCGAAGCATTGCTCAGAACGAAGTTTCTGCGGTATACTTCTTCTCCGGGCTGAAAAATTCGTACTGACGAGCGTAAGTTGTAAGACTTTTGGTTTCGCCTATATGCTTCTATATGCAAAATGGACCTATTTACCCGCTCCGAAGCATTCGCCTAGGGTGAATAAAATGCATTTTTAATGTGGGTGGTTCCGTATTTCGATAAAAATTGACTGAATTCTTGCGACACAAATTGCTTGCCATTGTCGCTATGCAAGAACTCTGGCACGCCGAATTTTTGAAACACTTCCTTCTCCAGAAAGTCGATCACAAGTTTGGTCGTAGCTTTGTGCATTGCTTTAAGAAAAACAAATTTGGAAACATAGTCTAAAACAACAAAAATAAAAAGATTCCCTTTTTTAGTTCTGACATATGGACCCATAAAGTCAATGTAGATCTTCTGAAAAGGAAGATCTAACTGCTGGTGTGCACCCATAGGTGGTCTAAGAGTTATATTTGGAGATTTGTTTTCCTTACAGTCGCTACAGTTTAAAATAAAATTCCGCACCTGCAATGCCATATTTGGCCAATAAAAGGTCTGTTTGATTCGCTCTAGAGTCTTGTGAATTCCTCCGTGTGAACAATTTGGTGGGTTATGATTTAGTTCAATAACCGAGCTCGTCAATCCTGTTGGTACCCACAATTTCCAAACATATTGATCATTTAAGTTGTCACATCCGCTTTGAAAAACTCGTTTGAAAACCAGGTTGTCTTGGACTTTCAGATCAGGTAGCCTTTCTTGATTTTCCGTAATGGACGAAATAAGATCTAAATAGTCCGAAGATTTAAATTCCGGTGAATTTAGATCAGGTAAATTACTTGCACAATTTATTGAGGAAATATGTTCCACATACGCCCTCGATAACGCATCGGGTACAATGTTTTGGGTTCCTTTTCGGTGTTCAATTTTGAACGTGAACGCCTGGAGCTTAAGAGACCAACGCGTAAGCCTACCGCTTAGGTCTTTTAGTCCCATAAGCCACTTCAGGCTGGCGTGGTCTGTAATAACAGTAAAGGCGGTACCTTCTATGTATGGTCGAAATTTATGAATTGACCTTACTGCGGCAAAACATTCTAACTCCGTTACACTATACTTTTGTTGGCAGTTGTTAAGTTTTTCTGAAAAGTAAGCAATTGGCTTTTCGTTTTGCTCCTCGTCGTATTGAAATAGTACACCTCCAATGCCTTTCGACGATGCATCACACTGAATGAGAAACTCTTTGGAAAAGTCTGGATTGCTCAGGAGTGGTGCAGAAAGTAATGCAGATTTTAGCGCTTCGAAAGAAGCAATGGCATCTGGTGACAAGGTAAAAGATTTCGCTTTTTTAAGGGTATCCGTCAGGGGTGTTGCCAGTGATGAGAAATTTCGGATGAATCTCCGATACCACCCACAGAGACCTAAGAACCTTCTAACTTGTTTCTGGGTAGATGGGATCGGAAAATCTTGAATGGCAGATACTTTTTCGGGATTTGGTTTTATATGCCCTTGTCCAATAATGTATCCCAGATACCGCAGCTCTTTAAAGCAAAAGAATGATTTTTCGACATTAATTGTCAAATTAGCTTTCTTTAAGCACTCTGCTACCTGTTGAAGTACAGAAAGATGGTGGTGAAAGTCCGGTGATATAATCAGGAGATCGTCAAGATATACGAAAACGTTTTCCCTAAGTGCGCTGGGGATCACTCTATCCATTAACCGACACATCCTTTGGGGTGCATTACACAACCCAAATGGCATGACGGTGAATTGATAGAGGGGTCGTCCTAGCACAGTGAAAGCCGTTTTCTCTCTTGACTTCTCCTCTAGAGGGATCTGCCAGAACGCGTCTTTGAGATCCACACTACTAATGTAGTGTGTATCTCCAAGGCGGCTGAGTAGACCCTCTATATGCGGAAGCGGGTACGCATCTCGCTTGGTGAGAGAGTTCACTTTGCGATAGTCCAAACATAGTCTGTTCTTACCCGGTTTACGGATAAGGACTATGGGAGAACTCCAAGCACTGTGACTCTCTTCAATTACACCCATAGCGAGCATGCGATCCAGCTCCGCATAGACCAATTGTTGTATGTGTTGCGCTGTTGGTTGTTCTAGGTTTTGGGCCTAGATATCTGTCACTCATATATCCCAGGGCTATTTAAAGGCTGTGCTTGGCATGCTTGCGACAAGGCTCAGCTACGCTCGCCGGTTTGGGTTAGGTTCTTGCCTTTACAATAGCCGAAACAACAACGAAAATAAAAACCTACTTCATGCCAAGACATAACGACACAATCACTATTGAACCCTAACTACTAATAACTTGAATCACTTAAGCATGCAACGATGGTGTTAAGTTGCAGAGGTACACGGCTCCCTCCCTTAATTCTTAAATAAAGAACGCCTTGACAACACAAGTACCTATAATATAGTGCTGTCCCTAAACAAAGATGGGTAGTCAGACTACCCTTATTTTATTCACATTATGTGTGAAAACGAACCATGCTCAACCCCTCAGAAAATAAATTTACCAAATCATGTTGTATAATTCATAAATTTAATAAACAAAACTAAACCTAAAATACATTTTGGATCTTATGAATTACGAATCATTAGTTCGTGGTGAAGTTTAAATGACTTGTTTAACGATCTATAATTCTCCAATTAATGGTTTTGATAGTTAATAGTATGATTTTAACAGTTAAACTATTTTAATCGGAGGATACTATTCAAAAAATTCGTAGTTCTTGTATATATATATAAAAAAAAACTAACAATGCACTGTTACCTTTAATTGCAAATTAATTTAAAATTCAAAATTCAAATTGTTTACCTTCGTTACTTAGAAATTTAGGATACTCTTCAAATCAATAATAATATAATAGGACAAACGATATCACTTACTTGCTTATATCCTTTTAAGGATTCGATGATCTGCAAAAAAAATCCAAATTAAACTTCATTGGTCCCCTCCTCCCACAACGTCGCTGGAGATTGTGCACAATATCCTCGAACTCACTTTCAAAAAAAAAAAGAAAAGATGACTTTAATCTTTTGAACACAACAAAATTAACTGTGATATCATTTATACACTCTCTAGTCATTAGTTTTAAGTAGGATAATCAATTATTTAATAGTGCAATATTAAGTTAGTTTTCTTCACCATAGAATTATTAATTTTTTTTTTCTTAGCAAAATGTACACAAAACAATAGAACACTTTTTCAATTATTAACAATAGATAAGTTATAGAATATTCAAACTATACACTACTACTTCACTGGTAATCCAATTTGAAGGTCAATGCACGTGGCGGAGGGTATCGCGTTACTGGCGATTTTTCTCGCTGCACTGCTCCACGCACGGTACACTATGGCAGATTTGATCGAGCGGAATCGAAGGTTCTGCTATCGCTGGTTATCACTTAGAGGTAGCTGTAAGACCTTACTGAGCGAAATGTTTCTCCCAAGCTTCCAAGTGCGGTACCTGAAGAGTGCACTTGTTGTTCAGCTAAACACAATTAGGCGGGCAAAACAAAGTGTTGGTCGCCGCATGCGATGGTCGTGTTAGCGTTATGACTGGGGGAATTTCGTCTGGTGGGTTGCTGAAGAACAGTGATATAGAGCAGGATGACTCTGAGGTGATAAGAGAGTCTGGTCTATGACCGCGGCGAACTGGAAAGATTCTCTCTAATGGTGGCTAGTATAGTGTAGTATGGGCTGAATGGTCGATGATGCGGGGTGGTAGGTGATGTGTACCACTGGTGGAGGAGTAGATCAGGCAATTACTCTCGTTCTTGGATGGTCTGTCGATCTCTTCACTTTTTGTCGATAATTCCCTTAATTGCGGATTTTATGCGGTGAAGGATTGTGAGGGGGAAGTAATCGAAGAGAAAATCCGCGAGATTCTAATAGATTTCTTCGTCTCTAATCTATCTCCCCCCACTGAAGTAAATTGGTGTGGTATGCCTACTGGTGATAAATTAAGTTTTACACTTTCTACAACCAAAATTAGCTCTTATATGCGTACCTACCTCTGTTAACTATATTTAAATTTATAGTTTTTGACAGGTTTATCAGTAATGATTCACACAAAAATAGTTTAAATCTGATTTATATAAAATCGACTATAAAACTTGTACTTAGAATATATGCGCGTACTACTACGAATAGCCAGAACACTTCTCGATCCTTTGAGAGCCACGATGGAAAAGAATGAACTCGATTCGGCTAATGAGTGTCAAAGCTTAGCCTTCTTTGTATTTTTCTTTACTTCCTGATTCGTATACTTTGCTTCCTTATTCCCTTTCTAAGTTTTAGTACACTTGTAATGTGGAATTCCATATGTAGGTAAATGGGAGCGTTCGTTTGGTGTTGTTAAAAAAAAATATTTCTTAGAAACATTTTGGTTTGTAGACATTCGTAACAAACCATTTTAGTTTTAAATGGGAATGTAAAAACTAAATGGAAAAACGACATGTTAATATTTTATTTTCGTCATACCAATTCTTATATTTCACTGTCTTATGTCCTTCGCGTGATAGTTACCAATAATTTTGCCCTTGAGATCTTCTAACTGATAAATACAGTTGCCTATTCTCTTTCGCACTCTGCACTTCAAAAACTTCGGCGAAAACTTTGCATTCTTTCCTTGAGCGAAAGAACTTTGCTGAAAGTTTCGCCTGAAAACTTCTTGGCCTACCTTGAAATGAATGTGTTTTGCTCTAAGATTGTAAGTATTTTCAGCTTTGAGATGTGCCTTAACCAGGTGTTGTTTTATTCGCTCTCTAGCCATTTGCATTCGGTCAGATTTTGAAATGATCGCAATATCAGGTTCATTAAGGCATCGTAACGCGTTCAGAACTTTATATTCTGTTCCGTTTAGGATCATGTTTTGTCCAAACATAGTGAAATACGGGGAACAGTTTGTGGCGGAATGGTAATCGCTTCGAAGGGTTGCCGCTATAATAGAGATATATTTATCCCATTCATTATGCTTATCCTTTATCAAGGCACGTATTTTGGACAAAATTTCCCGATTTGCTCGCTCTGAAGCATTAGACTGAGGAGCATAAAGTCCAGTCTTAATATGAGTGATATTATACGACTTAAGAAACCTTGAAAATTCTTTTGAGACAAACTGGCGTCCGTTGTCACTATGCAGAAACTGTGGAACTCCGAAAATATGGAACACATCAGACTGAAGATACTTCATGACATTAAGAGAAGTTGCGCTCTTTAAAGGTTTCAGAAAAATGAACTTAGATAGGTGGTCTATGGCTATAAACAAGGTGGAGTTACCTGATTTAGTGCGGGGGTATGGCCCAAGGAAATCCACATACAATCGCTGCATCACACGCTCAGTCAGAATTTGCTTTCCCATTACTGGACGAAGTGTTTTGTTGGGAGCTTTTATTTCCTTGCACGTGTTGCATGCACTTGTATAATTTCGGATATCCTTGGCCATACTTGGCCAAAAGTATTTAAGGCGAACTCGGTAAAGGGTTTTGGCATATCCGCCATGACATCCTGCCACTGAATCATGAGCATTAACTATAGCTTGTCTTGTCAGCTCTTGGGGTAACCATAACCTCCATAGTTCCTCCTCTTCATTTTCGACACCTTTTCGCATTTTTACACGCTTATAGATAAAGCCTTCGGATAAACACAAATCTGGTAAACTATCGCTATTCTTTTCTATTTCGGATTTTAGAGTATTGTAACTTTTCGAACAAAAATGCTCAGACTTCAAATCAATATCTACAGGCGGTGAATTAAAATGTAGCTCATCTATATCTTTTCCGGATAACGCGTCTGGTACGATATTAAGGGAACCTTTTCGGTGTTCCATTGTAAAATTATACCCTTGGAGTTTAAGGCTCCATCTTGCAAGCCGGCCATTCAAGTCTTTTTGTGACATCAGCCACTTAAGACTTGAATGGTCAGTAATTATTTTAAATGGAAGACCTTCGATATAAGGTCGAAACTTTTTAACACAGACAATAGCAGCCAAGCACTCTAGCTCTGAAACAGTATAATTTCTTTGCGCGTTGTTCAACTTCTGTGACATATAAGCCAAAGGGCGCTCGTTACCATTATCATCCTCCTGGTACAGGACACCACCGACTCCAGTACTTGAAGCATCACATTGTATCACGAAAGGTTTCGTAAAATTCGGCTGGGTTAATATCGGCGCAGAAGTTAATGCCGTTTTTAGCTTATGAAATGATTCTATCGCTTCAGCCGTTAGCGTAAAGGTCTTGGATTTTTTTAGGCAATCTGTTAATGGAGCAGCAAGGTCAGAGAAATTGGAGATGAATTGGCGATACCAACCCGTCATTCCAATGAAGCGTCGTATTTGTCGCGCGGTTTTTGGTAACGGAAAATCGGTAATAGCTTCAACCTTTGATGGATCTGTTTTCAGATAACCTTGACCCACAATATAGCCAAGGTACCTGATCTCCTTTTGACAAAATTTGCTCTTATCGACATTGATTGTGAGCTTAGCGTCAGAAAGACACCTTGCTACCTCCTTTAACAAAAAAAGATGCTCATCGTATGTTGCGGAACACACCAGCAGATCGTCTAAATAGATGAAGACGTTCTCACGGAGGCGTGATGGAATCACACGATCCATGAGACGACTCATCCTCTGTGGGGCGTTGCATAACCCGAAAGGCATGACTGTAAAATGATACAGAGGCCTACCGGGTACTGCAAATGCCGTCTTTTCTCTCGACGTTTCTTCAAGAGGGATTTGCCAAAATGCGTCTTTAAGGTCAATTCCCGTAATGAAGTGAGTGTCTTTCAATCTGCTAAGTAATCCGCCGATGTGTGGCAACGGATAGGCGTCTTTTTTTGTAACGCTGTTTAATTTGCGGGAATCGAGGCATAGTCGCACTTTCCCTGGCTTCCTAACAAGAACAACTGGCGATGACCATGGACTATTACTTTCCTCGATTACTCCGAGGGCGATCATGCGATCTAACTCTTTATATGCTTCTTCTTGACGAGGTGGTGATAGAGGGAAATGTTTAGATTTTATAGGTACAGCGTCACCTGTATCTATAAAATGTTCTTCTTTGTCGGTACGTCCTAAACCAAGTTTAGAAAATGATGGGAAACAAGCTATGACTTTCTCCAATTCATAACGTTGAATAGGAGTTAAGTCATGAAGTTTAATGTCCGAAGTTGTATTTTCAGATACAGCAAGCTCTGAGACTATTTGGGGTGCAACATTAAATGCTTTCCAGAAGTTTATTCCTAAATAAGCTTTCTGTTGCAAAGAAGGAACAATGTAAAATTCAATAGTATTCGTCTGATTGTTGAACGAAACAGGTACACGACAGAAACCATGTATCTGCTGTTTGGTACCATCTGCTGTACTAAGAGTCGTATTTATTGGTTTAACTTCAATAGAGTTACGTTTGATAAAATCAAAACAGTCTTTTCCAAGTACACACACAGATGCACCTGAATCCAAAAGCGCATATACTGTATCAGAACCAATCTTAACATTAATAAAAGGTCTTAAATCAGTACTCTCATTAATAAAGGTTGATTCCAAAACATGCCTGTAGTTTCGCCTACTGTTGTACCTATTCCTACACTTTAAGATCTTCTCCGAAACTTTACAGCCACTAGATGAACCGAAAATTCTTTGCTTTGCTAATTGATAATTAATTTGTCTTTGGTGAAATGAAAGGTGTTGTCTAGGGCTAGCATCAACTTTGGTGGTAACTAACTGTAATGATGGTTTTTCAATAGAAATAATTTTGGTATTCAACTTTGGTACGTCAGGGAATATAACTTCATTTGATCTATTTACAACATCAGAGAAAGACTCTTTCTCAGATGGAATGTTACTATTTAATGACTCGGGGGTTGATTCTTGGAACGAGAGTCCCCGGTTGCCTTCTCGCTCGCATACTGGTTTTCCAGATGCTTAGTGCATTTGAGAGTGGTTACATTCTTCTCTCCACAGCGAAAACAGAACAATTGCCTGACCTCTGATGGACATTCGTAAAACGAGTGACCGAATTGGTCGCAGTTCCAGCACTGGAATCTGGAAGTATCTATCGGGGCTTTGGGTTGCCTACGATTAGTTTGAAATGCAGCCACTTCAGCTTCAGCATATACACAATCGTCTTCTGGGTTTTCTACAAAATTAATGTCGATTTCATTAACAGTGCGTCTTGGATACGCATTCCTTTGAGAAAATTGGTGTATCAGAAACTTTTCTGCACTACGAGCTACATCTCTCAAATGATCGAGGCTATTAAACTGATGTGAAAATAAAAGTGTTCCTAAGCTTTCCTTAGAGTTTTTCCTAATTAGATCAATCATTTTGTGGTCATTCATAGGTTCCGTTAATCTTGCGTTCATAGTGACTAAGTCAGTAAAATACTCGTCAAAAGATTCCTTGAAGCCTTGACGTCGTCCGAGCATCCGCACTAGTTTGTCGTGATCGTTCTCGAGTCTTCCATACTCTTTAATTATGGCGTATTTTAAATTGCTATATGAAGCAGACGGATTCCTTCTCAAAAAGAACCAAAACCAAGATTCTGCTTTACCTTTTAAAAGGACATGAAAGTTAGCAAGAAGATGTTCCCATGTGCATTGTGATCTTTCTTTTAAAGTCTCTACTTTAAAAAGAAAATCATGAACATCTTCACTTCCATCGAATGTTATTTGCCACTTTTCAATCTTACACATGGTAGTACTAGCTGAAGATGTGTTAGAATTCGATTGGTGAAGAATTTGAGAAGGTCGGTTGTTCGTTGAAAATGAAGCATTTAAAAAGTTTTCAAACTCTACCGGATTATTGTTTGGTAAATGATTTTGAGCTGATTCCGCAGTTGGTGCTGGTAAATTACTATTAATTTGAAGGTTATCAAGCCTATCTACCAATGCGTCTCTAATTGATTTAATCTCGTTAATATAAACTCTTTGATTCGCTTCCAAGATTCTTTGAAAGGAAGAAACAAGTGCCTCCATTCCTACGCTACTATTTGAGTTTTGTGCTGCCAAAACTGATGCTCTCGGTGCTGCAGCCGCACTGCTGGTACTTGGCTGATCAGGGTCTATAATCTGAGAAATATTCTGAGTGGGAAGGGAGTTGTTTTGCATAACTGGATCTGGTTGAGGTTGAATTTCAGGTGGTACTTGTTGATTAGATTCACTATTTTGCTGTCTGACAGGGGTTCTAGCTACGCGAGCGCGAGGTCTTAATTCCATACGCTGAGAAGAATTGAGTTGTTGATTCCTACCAGAATATGAGTTTTCAAATGATTGTCTAGAATTCTGAAATGATCTTGAGTTTTTTGTCTCCTTCCTTCGATTATTGTTACTCATTTTGAATATTTAAAAAAAATTATATATGTGTTATTAAATTTAATCAAATTCGTATGATACTATCTGGGGTTGGCATGGTCTTTATGTAACATAATGGATTTATTTGTTTAATTTTTGTTAAGTGATTTCAAGATATAGTCAAACAAAAAAAAAATTTTTAACGAAGCTAAGTCGCACGTGAACTAATTAAAAACAGACTCAGGACTTTACTTAGCTCGCAAAAAGGGTATTGGAAATGGTTTGAATCGACTCGATCGGAAAATGATTGCAGTCGCAGCAGTAAATACAATCACAAATGTATCTTACTGGACTATACTGCTAGATGATAAAACTTTCCGCTGCCGCTAAAGCAAATACTTTACTCATGCAAATATATTCCCAAATCAGTCGCAACTGTTAGACGAACTGGATATAAATCATCTATCAGGACTTTACTGATATAAGGATAAATATAAATATAAACATCAAGGTGTTATTAAAGTAAGTATATGATAACGAAGTAAGCTAACATTTAAACGTGGTGATCTATTGTGATATTGTCGCAACGCGAAGTACATAAAACTGTAGTTATCATCGGGACTTACAATATCAAGATGGAACTTAGATCTTATATATTTGCCTGTTTAAAGACAAAAGGCCAATACGTTAAGATGTGTAATAATGAACTACTCTTAAGCATTCTCGGGCCCCACGTTGGGCGCCATATTTTTATTGTTGCGCTGTTGGTTGTTCTAGGTTTTGGGCCTAGATATCTGTCACTCATATATCCCAGGGCTATTTAAAGGCTGTGCTTGGCATGCTTGCGACAAGGCTCAGCTACGCTCGCCGGTTTGGGTTAGGTTCTTGCCTTTACAATAGCCGAAACAACAACGAAAATAAAAACCTACTTCATGCCAAGACATAACGACACAATCACTATTGAACCCTAACTACTAATAACTTGAATCACTTAAGCATGCAACGATGGTGTTAAGTTGCAGAGGTACACGGCTCCCTCCCTTAATTCTTAAATAAAGAACGCCTTGACAACACAAGTACCTATAATATAGTGCTGTCCCTAAACAAAGATGGGTAGTCAGACTACCCTTATTTTATTCACATTATGTGTGAAAACGAACCATGCTCAACCCCTCAGAAAATAAATTTACCAAATCATGTTGTATAATTCATAAATTTAATAAACAAAACTAAACCTAAAATACATTTTGGATCTTATGAATTACGAATCATTAGTTCGTGGTGAAGTTTAAATGACTTGTTTAACGATCTATAATTCTCCAATTAATGGTTTTGATAGTTAATAGTATGATTTTAACAGTTAAACTATTTTAATCGGAGGATACTATTCAAAAAATTCGTAGTTCTTGTATATATATATAAAAAAAAAACTAACAATGCACTGTTACCTTTAATTGCAAATTAATTTAAAATTCAAAATTCAAATTGTTTACCTTCGTTACTTAGAAATTTAGGATACTCTTCAAATCAATAATAATATAATAGGACAAACGATATCACTTACTTGCTTATATCCTTTTAAGGATTCGATGATCTGCAAAAAAAATCCAAATTAAACTTCATTGGTCCCCTCCTCCCACAACGTCGCTGGAGATTGTGCACAATATCCTCGAACTCACTTTCAAAAAAAAAAAGAAAAGATGACTTTAATCTTTTGAACACAACAAAATTAACTGTGATATCATTTATACACTCTCTAGTCATTAGTTTTAAGTAGGATAATCAATTATTTAATAGTGCAATATTAAGTTAGTTTTCTTCACCATAGAATTATTAATTTTTTTTTTTCTTAGCAAAATGTACACAAAACAATAGAACACTTTTTCAATTATTAACAATAGATAAGTTATAGAATATTCAAACTATACACTACTACTTCACTGGTAATCCAATTTGAAGGTCAATGCACGTGGCGGAGGGTATCGCGTTACTGGCGATTTTTCTCGCTGCACTGCTCCACGCACGGTACACTATGGCAGATTTGATCGAGCGGAATCGAAGGTTCTGCTATCGCTGGTTATCACTTAGAGGTAGCTGTAAGACCTTACTGAGCGAAATGTTTCTCCCAAGCTTCCAAGTGCGGTACCTGAAGAGTGCACTTGTTGTTCAGCTAAACACAATTAGGCGGGCAAAACAAAGTGTTGGTCGCCGCATGCGATGGTCGTGTTAGCGTTATGACTGGGGGAATTTCGTCTGGTGGGTTGCTGAAGAACAGTGATATAGAGCAGGATGACTCTGAGGTGATAAGAGAGTCTGGTCTATGACCGCGGCGAACTGGAAAGATTCTCTCTAATGGTGGCTAGTATAGTGTAGTATGGGCTGAATGGTCGATGATGCGGGGTGGTAGGTGATGTGTACCACTGGTGGAGGAGTAGATCAGGCAATTACTCTCGTTCTTGGATGGTCTGTCGATCTCTTCACTTTTTGTCGATAATTCCCTTAATTGCGGATTTTATGCGGTGAAGGATTGTGAGGGGGAAGTAATCGAAGAGAAAATCCGCGAGATTCTAATAGATTTCTTCGTCTCTAATCTATCTCCCCCCACTGAAGTAAATTGGTGTGGTATGCCTACTGGTGATAAATTAAGTTTTACACTTTCTACAACCAAAATTAGCTCTTATATGCGTACCTACCTCTGTTAACTATATTTAAATTTATAGTTTTTGACAGGTTTATCAGTAATGATTCACACAAAAATAGTTTAAATCTGATTTATATAAAATCGACTATAAAACTTGTACTTAGAATATATGCGCGTACTACTACGAATAGCCAGAACACTTCTCGATCCTTTGAGAGCCACGATGGAAAAGAATGAACTCGATTCGGCTAATGAGTGTCAAAGCTTAGCCTTCTTTGTATTTTTCTTTACTTCCTGATTCGTATACTTTGCTTCCTTATTCCCTTTCTAAGTTTTAGTACACTTGTAATGTGGAATTCCATATGTAGGTAAATGGGAGCGTTCGTTTGGTGTTGTTAAAAAAAAATATTTCTTAGAAACATTTTGGTTTGTAGACATTCGTAACATATGACAGGCGATATAGGGTAATGGCGCTGCTTTACCGGTTCAGCGTCATAAGTATCGATAATATGTTTCTCGAGAGTTGTTTTTCCTAACCCAAGTTTGGCAAAGGAGGGGAAGAAGGAAATTACAGACTGTAGCTTTTTTTGTTGCTCCGAAGTGAGTTCATGCATTGGAGGCATAGGTTTAGTGCTTCCGCTGACATCTCGCTTCCCATTCAATTCTGAGGAAACTTCGCTGATGATGTGTGGGGCAATCTGGAATTTGGACCAAAAGTCTACGCCGAGATAGAGTGGTTGTACTAGGTCCGGAACCAAGTAAAGATCTAAAGAGTTCTTTAGATTATTATACTCCATTTCTACCACAATTCGACCCACTATCTTTTGTCCTTTCCCATCAGCGGTATTTACCTCGGAACTGAATAGCAGAATCGGAATATCAAGTTCCCGCACCAAATCCATGCATCCTTTTCCTAAACAGGAAATTGAAGCACCGCTATCCAGCAGTCCTTGAATTTTCCTACCTCGCAATAAAACATCAGCATACGGTCTGTTATCTAACAACTTATCATCGAGAAAACTTTCGCTAATGAGCTTCCGGTAAGCTCGCCTTTTCCTATGTCTCTGTCGGGTTTTAAGTAATTTTCGGGAAATATCTGGTGTTGTAATTTCGTCTAAGTTAAATATTCGGTTTCTTATTTTGTTGTTGTATAATAGTGGACTGTAATATGCCTTCAATAATTAAACAAAGGATTTTTTTGGATGGGAAAAAGAGCAATGCTCAGAAAAAACCCATATTATATCTTTATTGCTTGGCTGTCCGATGTCGAGTGAATAGTCAGAGAGAAGTACAGTCGTACGCGCAGTAGTACGACGATACTCTCTCTCTGTATTCGTCTACAACTACATACAAAGTTTTATATTAACAAGAACTCGTATTCCAATACGATACAGTTGTATTCAACTAATCTTTCTTGGTACGATTTCTTATAAAAAGGTATTGAGTCTAGTTTAACTTGCTCGAAAGCTGAGCTCGCCTCAGCAATGGGTATCGCGCAATGCACATTACTGGGCTTACATTGGTCAAGCTGGGTTTTATCTAAGTCGAAGCAAGTGTTGGTTGACGCATCTTGTTTTGTTACTCTGGGTTGGTTTGTATCGAACGCGACTCCCCAGGATCCGTCACGTTCGTCCTTGTGTTTCCCAGTTGTGGGTGAAAGGTGGGACAATCCAAAACGGTGTAATTGTCAGTACCACATCTATAGCAAAATAGTTGTCGCACTGGCAAATTACAATGAATGAAATGATGACCTAACTGTTTACAGTTGAAGCACACTATAGTGTTATTGGAACGTCGGTCAACTACATTTGAACCTCTGGCACGATTTGAAAGAGCGACAGCAGAAATACCTCTATAAGAGTCTAGATCTGGATGAACTTCAGTTTGCTGCTCATCGAAACATTCCAATTCATTTATGTTTCTCAACCGATTTTGAGCAAGATAACGCGAATGGAGCATCTTCTCTGTCCTTCTACATTCATCTCGGAAATGTTCGAATGAATCAATCTTCATGGGATATATGAAGTTCATTAACCGAGTGTTAATATTATTTCTGAGAATTTTAATGAGTTCTTGTTCTCTAATTGGTTCCCGTAGTTGGCTTTTCAAGTGAATGATGGATTTGAAGAAATCATCAAAGGGTTCATTTGGCAATTGCCTCCGATCCATTATCTGTTTGAGGATCTCAAAATCATTCTCGAAACTTTTAAATTGTTTAAAAAGAGCGGCTCTAAGCATTGGCCAATTACCTCTTGGATTACTCCGCAGATATTGCCAATACCAGTCTTGAGCAGAACCAGATAGTAAGTGATGGAAATTGCGTATTATCTCTGCCCAAGGGCAATTGTAATTATTTTTCAAAACTTCGACTCTAAATACAAAGTCTTCTATCGGAATACCTTTCGCGGTATCGTCAAAACGAATACCCCAACGATCCAACTCAAAACGTCGGTGACTGGGTCTGTCGAATTGATCTTGATTAAAGATATTTCTCCTATTAGAGTTCGGATTATAGTCAGCGCCATTATCGTAACGATTATGTGACTCGAACTGAACGTCTGGATGAACATCAGGTGGAATAAAATTTCTATTCGGTGTATTTTCTAATCGTGAACTAGTTGACATGTTACCTTGTACTGCACTATTGTTGTAATTAGCAATTCGGTTTCGGTGACTTAAATTGGAATTAACAGGTTCAGTCAGATGATTATCATCATGACTTGGTGGCTGTGGAATATTTTGTGTAACACGTTGTGTTAGGGAAGCATTCTGAATAAGCATATTTTGCATGCTCTGTTGTACATTCATTTTAATTAAACTTGGCAAATCTTTCAGCAGCGATCTCTGCATGTCCGCTAGACTAGCATCGACCACACTCTTGATATGCGAGTGGAGATGTCCAACTGAAGACTGCTGTGGCAAATTATTATGCACATTACCAAAGGCCGTAGCCGAACCGTGTGCACCTTGAGTGTTACTTGAATTGACATTACGATCAGCTGTTTCGTTTGCGAAAAGAGACATAATAGGGATTGCAGAAGAAGAAGTATTGACAGTTGTTGTTACTGAACTAGTGTTATCATTAGGATGAATGCTATTTGTGGGTATTGTGGCAACAGACGTCGCACATAGTCTGATTGAGTACTCTACTAGCGTTTGCACTTATATTGCTGTTAACTAAGTCATAGTTAAGAGAGCGATTGTTTACGTTTGATCTATTCTCATGTTGAGGTGGAGAGTGTTGTACCGGTCTACTAAAACTCGAATGAGACACAGTGATGGGTGTGTCAACATTGCTTCCTCGATTACGAGTTTGCGTACTGTGCTGCCTATTCGCGTCGAAAACTATGTTTTGCCTCACTTTAGGAATAGTTCCGTTGTTTTCTTTGCACTCATATTTAAAATTAGTGATAACAGAATATAAATGATAAATGATTAAGAGAAAAATAAAATAAAGAGAATTCAATAATGATTGTTTATATAAAATAATACGATATATATGTAGGTAGGAATGAATATAGGTGTATGAACAACTTTGCGATATTGAGGTGATCTAGGTGAATTTAAATGAAATATTTTAGGCGTAACTTTAATAAAGATAGATAAGGAGAAGATAAAGAATTGGACAGGCACTTTGCATCAGGATGTTGTCATATTTTGCAAACAGTGAGAAATAATATGGCATCTTTCTATGGCAACTTATGCGCGGTCTAGATGACCATAATGCATAAGGACTCACAGATGAACTTCCGTAATTATACACTTAATGCGTTATGTCGACACTTGAATAATATGATATCCTTGTGCAACTAGTCTTAGAATCTAAGTTCTTTAAAAACAGGACTCCAAGGATATGAAAATAAAAGGTACTGACATTTATATGATTGATGCATACTAGATGTTGAATAGATGTTTGTTGGGTTTTTTTTTTTTTTTTTGCAGCTAATAACGAGTATCCGCAAGATAACTCGTTAATGCAACATACGAGATGGTAAGGCTGCTATAATAATAGTAAAAGTTGATGTGGGGTGCAATGTTTCCATCGCAGGCCACACGTTGTTGGGCGCCAATTTTGCAGCGGAGGTGGGAGTAGGGGTGTAGTTTTCCCTGGTAGCAGATGGTGGCACGCTTGCGGAAGGCCGGGCAAAAGCTCGTCGTATTGGGGGGGGTTCTTCCTGCTACTTATCCTCCTACAAAATAAAAGATCGTGCCAAGGTAGCTATACAGATATACTACCTAATAAAAATGCGGATGTCACTAGAAGTGACTCAAACATCTGTATTTGCCAAGTCCGAAAGAAGGGTGGTAATGGGTTTACCAAAAAAAAAATGTGGAAAAGGAAAATGAATTATGTCATTGGAAAAATTACAGAAATCCCTTAATGAATGGCCAAGATCATAAGAGAGGAGGTATACTATGTTTGAAAAGTAAGAGAAAGGTAAAGTTTGAAAAAAAAAGAAAAGATCAAAGTATAAAAGAAAAAGAAAGAAAGGGGGATGGTCAGCTGTTATCGACCTCACGGTGATCGGTAGGAGCGGAATCCGTTTTGCCACCGTGTCTTCGGCTATACCCGCCCTGACTGCGAGCTATACTCTGCAGCTCCATGGCTACTTTACGCCGGTAATGATATTAAGTAGCCCCAAAATTGATAGGTTACGCCTCACCTACTTCATCATTTTGTTCACCCTTCACACCTTGTATCGCACAGTAAAGTTATTTACCAAATCATTGTAAGCCAAATGAAAAAGCTAATATGAAACATATATATAACATTGTTTATTCATAAATGAAAGGGTTTTAGAATAAGTGAACCAATATTTCTCTTTATCATTTCGTTGAAAGAGCAACAAAATATATGAAAAATGTGATCAATTTTCTTAGCATTAGAACTTAGGTTTTATCCAGATTATTTATATATAATATATTATGTGGTATAGATAAGAATAGGGATATGTAATTGTTTATGTAAGAAAATCGTGACGTAAATTTATGTATAATAAGTGTGATGTGTGAGCCGTATTTGGATTTTGGAATTGAATGGTAATTTAGAAAATTGGTATTTAAATAAATTAGAATATTAAACTCAATAGAAAAAAAAAAAAACTCATAGATTGTTTGCCAAAAGATAATACAAAAATAATAATTAATTTACGTAGTTTTGTTCGTTATTTGTGTAATTATGTACCGATGAAATAGTTTGTAATGTATGTATGTAGTTCTTGTAAACAGCTGACTCCTCATGTGCGCACAATTGGTTGTCTGGTGTTTGTTCTGTGTTGATATTGCTTGATTTGTTTTTGTAGATATGTGTTTAATTAGCTGTATGGAATGAATTTGATTAATTATAATGTATGTTTGTAAGATCTTTTTATGGCATTACCTGGGGGTGGGTCACTTAATATACGTATTACGACTTATATATGTATATACCTATACAATATGAGAAAAACAAAAATCTAAAACTAAATCTATTCTACACTAAAACTAACTTAATCTAATATTCTTTTAAATATTCGCAAGAGGATAGTTTTAACCTCATGCATCGATGGTAGACGGGTGTAATTTCGTCGTTGCCTGAATCCAAGGAATGTGGATGTAGTGAGGAGCAGTTGGCCTAGGTGGCTTTTGACCCTTTATTGCGAAATTACTGCAAACTCACGCGTGTACGTACACTTGCTTCACTTCACTTTCGCTAGCGATGATTCTGATTTTTGGAACACTTTTCACAAGACAGCTTATATGATCGCACTGATAGGTAGCTTTGGGGAGGAGAGGGGGTTTTGGTTCCTCCAGCAATTCGACCAGGAGACACACGTGGCTGTTAGAAGTTCTATGTGTGCACGGGTTTAGCAAGTGGAGGTGAACTTATGGGTAGCGTTCTACAACTCCCGTCCCGAAGACGTTGTTCTGATGTTCCACTGCGCATGCACCTATAGCGAGCGCTGCAATGGAAGAATTTGTTTTCGTCGATTTGTGTCAATGAACATAGCACTTATCTCTTACCAGATAGAACGATATGAATCCGGGGTTAAAAGGGAGGTGGAAATTTCACTCTCGATCGAAATTACCTGACCTCGTGGATGACCTTTAGTACGTGGGGGTCGTACGAGTGTGAGAAAGCGTGGTGAATTTTTGGTGATAGGTTGGTGGCACCAGAAGCACGACAAAATGCGGCAGAATTTTAGGTTGTGGGTGTGGGACACGTTTTGGTACGTCCGAGTGAGAAGCGCCTCGCGACTGGTGGTGGATGTTGAAATCCTCGTTAGCCTAGGTGCGTTGTTAGCACGTGAGGTTTCTATGAATCACGAAATCAGTGAGTTGCTTGATCACCGGAGCAAAAACACTATAACTTACCCTGACGAGGGATAATATTAATTTTAATATTATATGTGGTGGGTAAAACACTCAATAATTTCTCTTAATAGGACTTGGTGTCGGATTTATAAATTCCGATCGACTTTTACGAACTCGATTTTATTCGCGGATACTTGCACGCTCACTCACTATCACTCTTGACAAAATAAAAAGAACGAGCGCACGTTCACAAGGGTTTTTATAGATGTAGGAGCATCGAATGAAATGGGAGATAACTCTCCAAATATGTACACGTTGCATTTTATCTTTGGTGCAGTGGCTCTTCCTGCGGGAAGGCGCCATATGCGTGATGGTAAGGTAGTATGTCGACGAATCGGACAGAACGTCACGATAGACAGCTATAACTTTGAGGTAGTTCGGGACTTTGTCTACCTCGGCTCCGCTATTAATTCTGAAAATGACATCACATCAGAAATCAAGCGAAGAATTACACTTGCCAACCGCTGTTACTTTGGCCTAAGAAGGCAATTGATTAGTAAGGCCTTGTCGAGAAACACCAAGGAGACTCTATATAAGACCCTCATCATCCCAGTCCTGCTTTATGGCGCAGAATCATGGACGTTGTCAAAAGCGGATGAAGATCTCCTTGGGCGCTTCGAACGCAAAATTCTTCGAGTGATTTTCGGTCCCGTTTGCGTTGACGGGCTTTGGAGGAGGAGATTTAACACCGAACTCTACGAGCTGTACAGCGACATCGACTTGGTCAGAAAAGTACGTATCAGTCGACTAAGATGGCTAGGACATGTAGAGCGAATGGACACCAACGCTCCGGCCCGAAGAGTCTTCGATTCCAACCCGGAGGGACAGCGCAGTAGAGGAAGACCTCGCCTTAGGTGGCGCGCACAAGTGGAAGGGGACCTCAACCAACTTAGAGTGCGCAACTGGAGGCAGTTAGCCAAAGATCGTGCTAACTGGAGAGGCGTGTTGGTTGAGGCCCAGGTCCACCCCGGACTGTAGCGCCATCTAAGTAAGTAAGTAAGTAAGGTAGTATGTCAGTTTCTTTTTAAATGACTGTGCAAGCATACAAAAAAAATATTTTTGATGGTTTGTTTTTAGGAACAAGTGTTACGCTACAAGGTATTAGTATTCATTTTCTAATAATAACATAAATGTATGTATTTAACACAAAAATTCATAAAGGAAATAAAATTTGAATATATATATTTTTTTCCAAAACCCAACAAAATTATAAACTTTTACGTAGTTAGGAATTTCAAATGTAGGTATATAATATTTTTTAATTTTTTTTTTTTTTTTTTTTTTTTTTTTTTTGAAATTAGAATTAGAAATTTAGCTTTGAAAGATTAATTGAAAATAGTATATGCCCACCGATCAGGTTGTTTTACCGACCTCCCTCCTCTGGTTACATAAGTAGATTGTGGTATTTTCATTTGGTTACACATCTCCTCAGAAGATTGCATATTAGGTTCACGTTCCGCAGACTCGGTAGTTTGTTCCCCTTCTTCTAACTCCTGGTTTATATGTTGTTCCCTGCTTTCCTCTTGTAATGGAGTCATCTCTTGTCCTGGTTCGTAGGGTGGACAACCACGGTCCGATTTTGTCAAATGAAATGAATTTCGACGTAGAGATCCAGTCTGTGTGTTGACGGTGTAGGATCTTGGGAACGGGCCTTGTTTTGCAATTGTTCCCCACTGTTTCATATCTCGAATCCAAACTGTATCGCCTGGTTTGAATTCGTCCCTATGTCGAACCCCATGATGTCGGTCGTAGTCGTTCGCCTGCTTTTCCTGTCTCTTTTCTTCAGTTGTATAATGCTCCTCCTTGTTTATTGGTCTGGGTTGAAGGTTAGATCTTGAAGTAGGAATTAGCGTTTTTATTCGCCTTCCCATCAACAACTCGGCGGGGCTGTGATCATTTGAAATCGGTGTAGCTCGATATTCCATTAGTGTCAAATACGGATCATCACTCTTTTTCAGCTGCATTTTGATGGTTTTTACCATTGCTTCTATAAATCCGTTGCTCTGCGGGAATCGGGGACTAGACGTGACGTGAGTGAAATTCCACTGTTGAGAAAACTTTGTAAAATCTGACGAAGCGAACTGTGGTCCATTATCACTGCGGACTGTTTCGGGAATTCCATGTCTCGCGAATATAGATTTGAGGTGATTCACAACGGATAATGATGACAAACTTTCCAGTCGTGCTATCTCCGGGTATCGTGAAAAGGTGTCTGCTACTAAAATATAATCCTTGCCCTTTAGCGAGAATAGATCCATCGCCACAGACGTTCAGGAATCTCAGAAGGATGCAGAGGTTCGTGTCTATGTGATTTGTGCTGGACACAGGTGTCGCATTTTTGCAAAAAGCTCTCGATATCGTTACTGCAGTTAGGCCACCAAACCGTTTGTCTGGCCCTCGAACGGCATTTCACTATTCCTAAATGGCCTTCGTGGAGTTTTTCCAGAATTGTTGAACGTAGTTTTGGAGGAATCACAATCCGACTTCCTTGCATAAGAAGACTGTCGCAAATAGAGAGATTGTACCGATCGTTCCAATATCTTGTAGTGTATCTCCTACAAAAATAATTCATTTCGCAAACTTTCGATTAGTTTTGAAAATAACTGCCACTTCAGTTACCTTTGACACAAACCGGAAGCCACCAGTGTTGATTTAACATAACTTCCAGTGAGATCTGTCACAACGACCATTACGATATTCCCATTACGGTGAATTATCAAGTACCTAAGCTTCCCACTTGCAAGCGAGAGTTCTAATCTCTCTTTTTCTTGCTGACTCCCAAACGAACTGGTCGTGTAAAATTTACTGTCTCCTGTAAGTACCTACCTTAATTTAGATAATTCCGAGTGTTTAAACAATAATTTGCTTATTTGTCCCATTAGCGTTAAAAAGTTTCGTCATTGGAGTTAGCAAAAGGCTAACACATCAAATTGCGCAAAAGCAAATTGTGGATGCAGCCTCTCGCATAAATTATTTGCGGATTACTCTACGCACGCGTTGAAAGACGTTGTAAGAAGGTAAATTTGGTGATACGATAATCCACTTCGCTCGCTTTAACATCCTCTTTCAATTTAGCTAACCCGGGTGCCCCATATAGGACTCTCGTGCGTCTAAAGTGGTAACATTTAAGAGATTTTTCCACACCACGAGCATAGGCCGCCAAACATCCGTGCGTTACAGCTTCTATAAGCAACACGTGCTTAATACCTTTTAACCTAACGAGGCACAGTGCGACCCACCTTAACCTGCAAGAAAACCCCCCCAGAGAAACCCCACATTTCAACACACATATAAAAAAAAAAAAAAAACGAAGCTACAATAAAAAAATGCTAAATTAGCCAAAAGTACAAAAACAAAGATAGACAATTCATCAAACATTCATACATATACCAACTTCATATTCAGTGCACCTACAACATATCAAAAACATAAAAAGAAGAAAGACAAAAAAAAAAGAACAGTAAACCAAACAAAAAAGTGAATCGTGAAAATAAGTAAATTCTCAACACCTATTTGATTTCAAAAGTACTTTGTTATGTGACTGTGTTATTCTTAAAATACATATAAATTGCTACCTACCTAAATCTAAATAATTTTGCTACTTACCTTCTAAAGTATCTAAAATTTTGTGTAAAGCCACAAAAAACCTATTGCTAAAACTTAAACATAATATACAAACAGGGATAATGCTTACATACCTAACCTATATAAAATACAAAATTTAACAATTTAAAAGGAGTATGCAGATTCGACGAAATTTGTGCACAAAATTCGGAGCGACGCATCATATAAGTGAGTACCTATAAACAAGATAAAAATATTTTCTTTGGCTTATTTTAATTTTGAATACCTATCTACATTATATATATATATTTATTAATTTGAATACCTATAAAACAACAAAACACAAGTAACTTACCTTTGAAATTCATGCAAAAAAAGAAAACGAAAACAACATATACAGTCATACCTATTGAAATCACACTTTTCCCATAAAACAACACATATATACACATTCCTATTTATTAGACCTAAACATGGATATATATATAACAATACGTAAAAAGCTACAAATATAAAAACAATACTAGAACTACTCTATTTTCATCACTTTATAAATCTTTTCACATATTCATTACACACATATAATAATACATACATGCATTTCTTATGAATTTGGTACATAAATAAATTAAAAGTTTGTGGATTATTAAATAAAACATTGGTTTTTGACTATTTTGGTTAAACTTAAATCTTAATTATGTGTGATTGAACTATTTTTCAATAATCGTTGACATGTGAGGATCGGTACATAAGCAAGAAGAGCTTTTGGGGCTTTTCCAGTTACAGAATAGCGAGGCCGCGGAATAGCCACGGTGTATATGGATTCATCCATATACAAGGGGAGGGGTAGCCTCGACGTCACAACATCGACGACGTCACTTCACTGATGTGGTTCATCCAACACTTTAATTTGTACGCGTACCGCCCTATCAGTCTTTTGTCTATTTCTTCATTATAAGGCGTTAGTTAACTTCAAGATTATGTTTCCCTAATTTTTTTTTATTTTGTCGGCACGATAAATGTTTGAATTCATAGGTACTTAGTAAGAGGCAGCAAGATCCCACCCCACCGACGAGCTGATGCTGTGCAACCGCAAGCGTGCCACCAGCTGCCGAAATTTCAAAGTTCGTTTACCATCCCAAAACACTTTCTTATACCCAATGGTATAGGTACACCTACTTCCTATGTTTCAATGGCGCCCAACGTGAGGCCCGATCGTAGCAATATCGACACAAATAGTGCTGATTTGATAGTGGGTCCCAAACAAATGGCAATTAATCTTCAAATTGTACAACTGTCAGCTAAGTACACACAATTACATACCTTGCCATATCAAGCTATCTTGCGGAAGCTTGTTTCATATCCTCACTCTTTTATTTTTTTTACCCCACTTAACCTGCAATAAATATTTCAAATCTTAAACATTCTTCATAAGACATCCATTCGTGAATAAATCCATCGAAGTGTAACAGCGTTCAGGAGTCCGAACTTAAGTGTGTAAGATCACTATGGAGCTCCGTTGCACTGAATTGCAATCCAGTTACATCAATATAAACAATAGTTGTGCAGTTTAATCAAGACTAACGTCTATGAGTCCCTAGTTACAAAGTTTTGTTTATAAACAAATCGTTTAGGTTGACCTGGACAGTTGCTTGATCTTATCCCTCCCGCTTTCGCTGAGTCGTTATTGTTATTTCAGATGTTGCTGTTAACATACATAATAGTCCAGAGAAGCAGGCAAAGAAACAAAAACATAAAAGCACAACTATACTAACACTTAGCTTACCATTTTATTTCCTTTTCTTCTTAATACATGAACCACACATCAGTCAATTCTCTTTTTTTATGTAACCGAATCACACAATCAACGATTATTATTTACATGAATATACATACCTATATAAAATTCCTCTCTTTTTACGTTCCCATCTTTCGTAAACAAAATATATAATATTTAAAAATGAGTAAATCAGGTAACGGAGCTATTCCAAAACACCAGAGAGGCAATGTACTTGACTCTTCGCGCGGTGTTACTACTCGTTCGCATAGCACCAAACAAACAACACCAAGACAGAGCTTACATTTCGGTAATGCAACTCAACCGGTATTGCACTCACCAATTCCAAACAATAGTTATTCTCTTAATGTGTCACACCCCCGCTTTGATGTCACACAAGAAAATTACTGTACGCCTAGTCAAGCTGCTCTCTTTGTAGTGACGACGACTAGTGCAGTTAGTGAATGCACTACAACGATAACAACAAGCTATGCTAATCCAATTGTTACGTCAGTTAGTAATGGAAGATCCAATGCAAAAGAAACGGCATCAAATTTTGCTAGAGCGAGCAATGATGTTGACAATTTTTTTTGTGGTGCTACGGCTAATACACGCATTCCATTTTCGACTATTCCAACAACTGATCCAATACCATGTCTTCCACAGTTCGTATCAAATAAATCTCTGCAAATGAAACAACTAGACACTCACATTCGTCAGCTTATTGATGAGTCGGTCGTAAATTTACTTCCAGCTCTCATAAAAGAAAATGTTGAGAAGGCCATGCAACCATTCGTCAACCAACAGGTACCCGTATTTGTAGATGATAATCCCTCTGTTCCGGCTTGGAACAATAATGAGAATAATCATAGTACCATGTTAGAAAACAGACAATCAAATAATCAGTCTTATCCTAATCAGCAAAATGAATTTGCAAATGAAAATCAGAATAATAGTACCAGAAACGTTAGGCAATCTGAAGATAGATATTTACAACTTGATCGCTGGGGTCTCAAATTTGAAGGTTCTTCTAAAGGCATTCCAGTTGAAGATTTCGTCTTCAGAGTTGAGATGTTGAAGACAAATTACAATTGCACATGGTCCGAGGTCATGAACAATTTTCACCACCTTTTACAGGGTGTAGCACAAGATTGGTACTGGCAATTTTTGCGAAATAATCCTCGTGGAAATTGGCCAGACCTGCGTAGAGCTTTAATCAAGCAATTCAAATTGCATGAAAATGACTTCGAGATAATTAAGCATCTCATGGAAAGAAAGCAATTCCCGCAGGAATCCTTTGAAGACTTTTTCATTGCTATACAGCAATTAAAAAACCAATTAAGACAACCAATTCGAGACCAAGATTTGATCAAAATTCTTAGGACCAACATCAGTCCCAAGCTTATGCACTATATCTATCCCATGAAGATATACTCGGTAGAGTACTTCAAGGATGAGTGTAGGCAAGCAGAACGATTGATTCAGTCGAGGTTCTCAAATCTAAACCGTAATCCAAATTTTAGAACAATCCATGAATTAGAGGATGTGAACGGTTCTGCTGACTTCAACCTTGACGTTTATGAAGTTGCGGCTGTTCAAAATAACTGCTCTTATCCTATTAGCAAACAAGTGCATCATCAGAAACCATCCGTATGCTTTAACTGCAAGAACCCGGGGCATCTGTTTATAAATTGTCCCTCACCTATAAACAAGCTTTTTTGCTATCGATGCGGTTCTGATGGAGTCACTGTGTTAAGCTGTGGAAAGTGTAATCCGAACATGGGAAACCGGAAATCGAACGCGACGAACTCCGGGACGTCTCGTTCGAGTTCAACTCAAACTCACCCGGAACAGAAAGAAAATCAGATGCAAGCACAAACACTGATCGTAGTGATGAGGTGCCGCATTCTGCTAATTCACTACCAAGTTTAAATCAAACACTACGTAAAAGACATGAATTTCGATCTAAGCCTTATGAAGAAAAGGTTAGATACTATAATGAACTTCGAGCAAGAATTTTTCGAATAGATGAGCTAAAAATTACAAATCAATCTAACAAGTTCAAAAAGATCCGTCTACGTTACAAAAAGCGAAAATTATACAAACAAAACATATTTCATAGTACGCTTAATAGCAACGAAGATTCTAGACCTTATGCTACTGTGAACATTGATGGACGAGCGATTTCAGGACTCCTCGATAGTGGTGCATCCTTATCTTGCCTTGGTAGAGGTTGCTTGGAGCTTGTGAAGGAACTGAATATACCCATTTTGAATTTCGATTCATTTATAAGAACAGCTGATGGCAACAGACAACACATTGTTGGCCGAATTAATGTAGACATTGTTTACAACAACCGCTCTGAAAATGTTGACCTGTATTTAGTTCCTTCCTTGTCTCAGTCACTCTATCTCGGCATAGATTTTTGGCAAAAGTTTCGGATCGCACCACACATTCTGAGCGAACTTGACGAAACCATCAGCACAGCTTCACCAGATACAAAACAAAATAAAGATGTTCCACAGAAAATTCCGTTAGACGAATCGCAAAACAAAAGACTAGAAGAGCTTATTAGCAAATTTCCTTCTTTCGCTAAACTAGGTTTAGGAAAAACATCTTTAGAGATGCACGTAATAGATACGGGTAGTTTTGAAGCTGTAAAGCAGAGGCACTATCCGGTATCACCGGCGATTCAGGAAATGATCTACAAAGAGTTGGACCGCATGATCTCTTTGGGAGTGATCGAAGAAAGTGTCAGTTCTTGGAGCTCACCAGTCGTTCTTATCCGGAAACCTGGTAAGAACCGACTGTGCCTTGATTCTCGGAGACTGAACTCGCTCACAAAGAGAGACGCGTACCCACTTCCACACGTGGAGGGTCTGTTAAGCCGTCTCCAGGAAATGCACTACATTAGTAGTGTGGATCTAAAGGATGCGTTTTGGCAGATCCCACTAGAGCGGACGTCCAGAGAGAAAACGGCATTCACTGTGCCAGGGCGACCACTTTATCAATTTACCGTCATGCCTTTTGGGCTGTGTAATGCAGCGCAAAGGATGTGTCGGTTGATGGATAAAGTGATCCCCAGTGCACTTAGGGAACAAGTTTTCGTCTATCTGGACGATTTGTTGATCATTTCCTCGAATTTCGAAAGCCATCTCACTATCCTAGACAAAGTAGCGGAATGTTTACGAGACGCAAACTTGACGATTAAAATTGAAAAGTCCAATTTTTGTTTTACTGAGCTCAAATACTTAGGATATATCGTCGGACAGGGCCATCTGAAACCGAATCGTGACAAGGTATCGGCTACAAAGGACTTTCCGATTCCGGTGTCCCAAAAACAGGTCAGACGATTTTTAGGCTTATGTGGGTGGTATAGGAGGTTCATTAGAAACTTTGCTTCCATTGCGAGTCCCCTTACCGACACATTGAAAAAGAATAAACCATTTTCCATGTCTTCTGAAGCCCTGATGTCCTTCGATGCTCTAAAAACTGCGTTAATATCTGCACCTTTACTATCCAACCCTGACTTCACAAAGCCTTTCACGATACAATGTGATGCATCAAGTTTCGGAATTGGAGGAGTTTTGTATCAGCTCGACGACGAGGAACATGAAAAACCCATAGCATTCTTTTCCGAGAAACTAAACTCCTGTCAACGTAATTATAGTGTTACGGAGCAAGAATGCTATGCGGCGGTACAGGCAGTAAAAAAGTTTCGACCGTATGTCGAAGGATCTGCCTTCACCATCGTGACTGATCATACTTACTTACTTAGATGGCGCTACAGTCCGGGGTGGACCTGGGCCTCAACCAACACGCCTCTCCAGTTAGCACGATCTTTGGCTAACTGCCTCCAGTTGCGCACTCCAAGTTGGTTGAGGTCCCCTTCCACTTGTGCGCGCCACCTAAGGCGAGGTCTTCCTCTACTGCGTTGTCCCTCCGGGTTGGAATCGAAGACTCTTCGGGCCGGAGCGTTGGTGTTCATTCGCTCTACATGTCCTAGCCATCTTAGTCGACTGATACGTACTTTTCTGACAAGGTCGATGTCGCTGTACAGCTCGTAGAGTTCGCTGTTAAATCTCCTCCTCCAAAGCCCGTCAACGCAAACGGGACCGAAAATCACTCGAAGAATTTTGCGTTCGAAGCGACCAAGGAGATCTTCATCCGCTTTTGACAACGTCCATGATTCTGCGCCATAAAGCAGGACTGGGATGATGAGGGTCTTATATAGAGTCTCCTTAGTGTTTCTCGACAGGGCCTTACTAATCAATTGCCTTCTTAGGCCAAAGTAACAGCGGTTGGCAAGTGTAATTCTTCGCTTGATTTCTGATGTGATGTCATTTTCAGAATTAATAGCGGAGCCGAGATAGACAAAGTCCCGAACTACCTCAAAGTTATAGCTGTCTATCGTGACGTTCTGTCCGATTCGTCGATGTTGTGTGTCCCTTCTAGTTGACAGCATATATTTTGTTTTGCCCTCATTCACCACCAAACCCATTTTTGCCGCCTCTGTACTGATACTTGCAAACGCACCAGTGACAGCTCGCTGTGTCCTGCCAATGATGTCGATGTCGTCAGCGTATGCAAGTAGTTGCACAGACTTTTGGAAAATTGTGCCCCTGGTGTTGGCTTGCGAGTTTCGCACAATTTTCTCAAGAATGATGTTGAAAAAGTCACATGACAGCGCATCACCTTGTCTAAATCCTTTTTTGACATCAAAGGTCTCGGTGAGACTGTTTCCGACCTTTACGGAGCAGCGAGCGTTCTCCATCGTCATTCTGCACAATCTGACAAGTTTGGCAGGGATGCCAAAACTAGACATGGCTCTGTATAGCTCGTCTCTATAAATGCTGTCATATGCGGCTTTAAAATCGATAAATAGGTGATGAGTATCGATTTGGACTTCTTGGGTTTTCTCCAGGATCTGCCGTAGTGTGAATATTTGGTCGGTTGTGGACATACCGGGCCTAAAACCGCACTGGTAGGGTCCAATCAGTTCGTTGACAAATGGTTTCAGGCGTTCACACAGTACGGAAGACAGGATTTTGTAAGCGATGTTAAGGAGACTGATGCCTCTATAGTTGGCGCAGTTTAGAGGGTCTCCTTTCTTATGGATCGGGCAAACAATGCTGAGGCTCCATTCTTCAGGCATACTTTCCTCTGACCAAATTTTAGAAACGAGTTGGTGTATGCTCTCTACCAAGTCATCCCCCGCTGCCTTAAAAAGCTCGGCCGATAAACCGTCCGGTCCTGCAGCTTTGTTGGACTTCAGCTTGGATATTGCTATCCTTACCTCATTTTGGTCAGGTGGACGGAAGTCTTGGCTTTCATCGCCCAGGTTGAATGGTTCATTCTGCCTGACAGCGGAATTTGTGTCGTCTTCGCCGTTTAGCAGTCTGCAGAAATGGTTTTTCCATGTCCTCAGCACCGACTGTGACTCTACTACAAGGTTTCCTTGTTCGTCTCTACAGGTCTCTGTTCGGGCCTTGTTCCCGTGACACGTTCTTTTTACCTTTTGGTAAAACTTCCGAACATTGTTCCTGGAGTAACACCTCTCTATTTCCTCGATCGCGCGCTTCTCATGCTCTTTCTTTTTCCTCCGGAGAAGCCGGTGTTCTTCCCTCCTTTTTTGCTCGTAGAGCTCACGAGCTGCTCTCGTCCTTCTCTGCAGCGCCGCTTTGTAGGCCAGTTGCTTTGCTGCATGTGCTTGCCGGCACTCTTCATCAAACCAGGGGTTTCGCGGTGGTGGTCGGGTGAAACCTAGCACATCAGTCGCGGCTTTTCTGATGGCTTCTTGGCATCGATGCCACTGGTCTTCAGCACTTGATGCTGGCTGCACAGGACTTCTCGAGAGGTTGAGGGAGACGCGATCGGCAAAAGTTCTGGCGGTTTGTTGCGTTTGTAGCCGTTCAACGTTGAATCTTCTCACAGTATTTCCTCGTTGTTGTGGTGTCTGGGATATCCGCATACGTACCTTGGCTACAACAAGGTAGTGATCCGAGTCTATGTTGGCCGCTCGGAAAGTTCGGACATCTAGAATACTGGAGGAGTGCCTTGCGTCGATCGCAACATGGTCAATTTGATTGACCGTTTGATGGTCTGGTGACCGCCATGTTCCTTTGTGAATGTTGAGGTGTGGAAACCGTGTGCTTGCTATAGTAGCATTACGTCCCGCAGCAAAGTCAATTAGCCTAAGTCCGTTTCCAGACGTGGTGTCGTGTAGGCTGTGCTTTCCGATAGTGCTACCAAAGATGTCCTCCTTTCCTATTTTGGCGTTAAAATCACCTAAGACGATTTTAACGTCGTACTTAGGACATTGCTCATATGTTTTGTCGAGGAGCTCATAGAAACATTCTTTGGTAGCATCGTCCTTATCTTCTGTGGGGGCGTGAGCGCATATCAGGCTGATGTTGGCGAATTTAGCCTTGATGCGGATAGTTGTAAGGCGCTCACTAACGTGTCGAAAGCTCAAGACTTCTTGCCTAAGTCTGCCGCTTACAACGAATCCGCATCCGAATAGACGCTGCTTCTGTTCTCTGTAGCAATCACCGTAGTAGATGTCACAGTTTTTCATCCTTCTTTTGCCGGGCCCATCCCACCGCACTTCCTGGATGGCGGTGATATCTGCCTTGTAGCAGTCTAGGGCCTCCGCTAATTGTTCGGCTGCACGCGGTCTGTTCAGGGTTCGAACATTCCACGTGCAGACCCGAACGTCATTGTCCTTTTTTCGTTTTGCAGGGTCGTCAACAGTGAATCCATCCGTATCCGAGGCTCTTGGTTGCTTCGTAACCATTAATTTTTTTCCGTGGTTGGGTAGTTAGCCCCACGCACAACCCCCAACCTGGAGGACCAGGCCCTAAGATAACCCTAGGACAGCGGGTCGGATACTCCGTTGTCAGTAACCCACTTCGGGGATATGAGTGCTGCCGTTGGCCCATAAAGGGTTCATCCGCCACCATCTCTATTTCAGCACCCTGACTAGTGCTGAAAATCCTTACAGACCTTTGCTCCAAATATGTCAGAGAAGCTCACGCAAGGTATCTGCCATCTCGACTGTTGACAACACCGTTGATTCAATCTTGTGTATTCATCCGCTGTATGTCCTCTTTCTGAGGGGCTCATGTAAGACCTCTGAGACTCGTTCAGTCAGTCATTCCGACAGAGCATTATAGTGTTGCTATTTTCTTCGTGTTCAACACTCGCGCTTATAAGTTTAGCAAGCCAAGCCCGGTTGAGCGAGACCAGTACCCGGTGGTTACCACGCGGAGGTAAAATAAGCACAATTGATGTGTATGAAAAAGTTACAACAGCTGGGCACCGCCAAGTTGATGCCAATCAGCGCCTACCCGATTCATACACACCCAACCGTGACTGATCATGCCAGCTTAAAATGGTTGATGAGCCTCAAAGACCTAAGCGGCAGATTGGCACGATGGTCGCTAAAACTTCAGGCATACGACTTCGACATACGGCATAAGAAAGGTTCGCAAAACATTGTGCCGGATGTTCTGTCTCGTGCTTTCAACGAAGAGCTCTCTCCAAGTCCAGAAACTTATGCATCCATTGATCTGACGTCACCCGGATTTAAATCATCTAAGTATACTGACTTAATTTCAACTTTCGCTTTGAATCCAGATAAGTTCCCAGATATTCGAATTCTAGATAACGTGATATATAAGCGTTCAGTTTCCAAATATGGCAAACAAATTGATGGTGAATTTCAATGGAAATTGTGGATACCATCGGAACTAACGCAATCCGTTATCGAAAACTCGCATAATCATCCAAACTGTTCACACTGCGGAATGTTCAAAACATTGAGCAAAATAAAAGAATTGTTTTATTGGCCTAACATGACCAAACAGGTGCATGACTTTGTGCGTAATTGTAAAACCTGTAAAGAGAACAAGCCACCTAATACGACTTTGCGACCAGAAATGGGATCCTTTCATCAGATTGATCGACCATTTCAGAAAATATATATCGATTTTATGGGACCATATCCCCGAAGTAAAAATGGGAATGCGTTCATATTTGTCGTACTAGACTCTTTTTCTAAATATGTCTTTTTCAAGGCAATGCGGAAGGCAACTTCCAAAACTGTTGTTGAGTTCTTGGAACAAAGTGTTTTCCACCAATTCGGTGTACCCGAATTTGTACACAGTGATAATGGAAAGCAGTTTGTTTCCAAAGAATTCCAACAGTTCCTTGCGAAGTATGGTTGTACGCACATTAAAAGCGCTGTTTATTCACCACAGGCGAATGCATCCGAAAGGGTGAATCAAACAATTTTGTCTGCGATAAGAAGCTATTTAAAAACAGACCAACGTGAATGGGATAAACATCTACACCACCATACACCAATCGATTGGTACAACACCCTATTTTGCATTGTTCGGTCAGCAGATGAGCACTCACGCAGATATGTATAAACTATTGAGGAATCTGAGATCATTAGATGATAGTGAGCTCCACTGTCTACCGCACAATAATAAGCTCGAGTTGATAAGACACAAGATAAAAGAGAACTTGAAAAATTCACATCTGAAGTGCGAAAAGTCTTACAACCTCAGAAGCTCTAAAAATACCTTCAGTCCTGGCGAACATGCGTATAGGAGAAATTTTGTGTTAAGCGACGCATCCAAAGGTTTGAACGCTAAATTGTGTGCTAAGTTTGTGCCCTGTCGTATTGTGAAATCTGTTGGAAAATCCATGTATATGATAGAGAACCCAGATGGAAAACCAATAGGGGTCTACCATGCAAAGGATTTGCGTAAGTGACAAGTAGAGTACACAAGCATAAGCTTATGCACCAATTCCAGGGTCATGGGTCGAAACATACCACTCAACTATAGACATACTTTTGTCAGAGATACGTTTCATGACTTTGTCGAATAATAGATACTCTCTAAATCCATGCTTTGTAGTGTATCTCCTACAAAAATAATTCATTTCGCAAACTTTCGATTAGTTTTGAAAATAACTGCCACTTCAGTTACCTTTGACACAAACCGGAAGCCACCAGTGTTGATTTAACATAACTTCCAGTGAGATCTGTCACAACGACCATTACGATATTCCCATTACGGTGAATTATCAAGTACCTAAGCTTCCCACTTGCAAGCGAGAGTTCTAATCTCTCTTTTTCTTGCTGACTCCCAAACGAACTGGTCGTGTAAAATTTACTGTCTCCTGTAAGTACCTACCTTAATTTAGATAATTCCGAGTGTTTAAACAATAATTTGCTTATTTGTCCCATTAGCGTTAAAAAGTTTCGTCATTGGAGTTAGCAAAAGGCTAACACATCAAATTGCGCAAAAGCAAATTGTGGATGCAGCCTCTCGCATAAATTATTTGCGGATTACTCTACGCACGCGTTGAAAGACGTTGTAAGAAGGTAAATTTGGTGATACGATAATCCACTTCGCTCGCTTTAACATCCTCTTTCAATTTAGCTAACCCGGGTGCCCCATATAGGACTCTCGTGCGTCTAAAGTGGTAACATTTAAGAGATTTTTCCACACCACGAGCATAGGCCGCCAAACATCCGTGCGTTACAGCTTCTATAAGCAACACGTGCTTAATACCTTTTAACCTAACGAGGCACAGTGCGACCCACCTTAACCTGCAAGAAAACCCCCCCAGAGAAACCCCACATTTCAACACACATATAAAAAAAAAAAAAAAACGAAGCTACAATAAAAAAATGCTAAATTAGCCAAAAGTACAAAAACAAAGATAGACAATTCATCAAACATTCATACATATACCAACTTCATATTCAGTGCACCTACAACATATCAAAAACATAAAAAGAAGAAAGACAAAAAAAAAAGAACAGTAAACCAAACAAAAAAGTGAATCGTGAAAATAAGTAAATTCTCAACACCTATTTGATTTCAAAAGTACTTTGTTATGTGACTGTGTTATTCTTAAAATACATATAAATTGCTACCTACCTAAATCTAAATAATTTTGCTACTTACCTTCTAAAGTATCTAAAATTTTGTGTAAAGCCACAGAAAACCTATTGCTAAAACTTAAACATAATATACAAACAGGGATAATGCTTACATACCTAACCTATATAATAAATAGATTCGACGAAATTTGTGCACAAAATTCGGAGCGACGCATCATATAAGTGAGTACCTATAAACAAGATAAAAATATTTTCTTTGGCTTATTTTAATTTTGAATACCTATCTACATTATATATATATATTTATTAATTTGAATACCTATAAAACAACAAAACACAAGTAACTTACCTTTGAAATTCATGCAAAAAAAGAAAACGAAAACAACATATACAGTCATACCTATTGAAATCACACTTTTCCCATAAAACAACACATATATACACATTCCTATTTATTAGACCTAAACATGGATATATATATAACAATACGTAATAAGCTACAAATATAAAAACAATACTAGAACTACTCTATTTTCATCACTTTATAAATCTTTTCACATATTCATTACACACATATAATAATACATACATGCATTTCTTATGAATTTGGTACATAAATAAATTAAAAGTTTGTGGATTATTAAATAAAACATTGGTTTTTGACTATTTTGGTTAAACTTAAATCTTAATTATGTGTGATTGAACTATTTTTCAATAATCGTTGACATGTGAGGATCGGTACATAAGCAAGAAGAGCTTTTGGGGCTTTTCCAGTTACAGAATAGCGAGGCCGCGGAATAGCCACGGTGTATATGGATTCATCCATATACAAGGGGAGGGGTAGCCTCGACGTCACAACATCGACGACGTCACTTCACTGATGTGGTTCATCCAACACTTTAATTTGTACGCGTACCGCCCTATCAGTCTTTTGTCTATTTCTTCATTATAAGGCGTTAGTTAACTTCAAGATTATGTTTCCCTAATTTTTTTTTATTTTGTCGGCACGATAAATGTTTGAATTCATAGGTACTTAGTAAGAGGCAGCAAGATCCCACCCCACCGACGAGCTGATGCTGTGCAACCGCAAGCGTGCCACCAGCTGCCGAAATTTCAAAGTTCGTTTACCATCCCAAAACAATTTCTTATACCCAATGGTATAGGTACACCTACTTCCTATGTTTCAATCTTTGTACTTCTGGATTCAATTTTTTCTTTTCCGGCCATCCCTCCAACACAAACTTCATCACCTGTTGTACTACCGGATCTTCTTGTTGACTTTCGTATACTTCCCGCAATTTTTTGTCTGTCGCTGGAATTGAGGACACAATTGATGCTACGTATGCTTCTAGGTCTTCTTCTAAATTGGTCACCTCAGCAGAAGGCAATGGTTGTCTAGATAGCGTATCTGCTACGTATAGTTGTTTTCCCGGGGTGTATACGATGTTAAACGAGAATCTCATCATTCGCATTCGTAAACGTTGTAAACGAGGTGTAAGATCGTTTAAATCCTTTGTTAAGAGTATGGGTATCAATGGCTTATGGTCTGTTTCGACCTCTACATGTAACCCTGTAATAAAATCTTTGAACCTTTCACATGCCCAGGCAATGGCCAAAGCCTCCTTTTCAATTTGGGCGTACCTCTGTTCACTCCGATTTTGTCAAATGAAATGAATTTCGACGTAGAGATCCAGTCTGTGTGTTGACGGTGTAGGATCTTGGGAACGGGCCTTGTTTTGCAATTGTTCCCCACTGTTTCATATCTCGAATCCAAACTGTATCGCCTGGTTTGAATTCGTCCCTATGTCGAACCCCATGATGTCGGTCGTAGTCGTTCGCCTGCTTTTCCTGTCTCTTTTCTTCAGTTGTATAATGCTCCTCCTTGTTTATTGGTCTGGGTTGAAGGTTAGATCTTGAAGTAGGAATTAGCGTTTTTATTCGCCTTCCCATCAACAACTCGGCGGGGCTGTGATCATTTGAAATCGGTGTAGCTCGATATTCCATTAGTGTCAAATACGGATCATCACTCTTTTTCAGCTGCATTTTGATGGTTTTTACCATTGCTTCTATAAATCCGTTGCTCTGCGGGAATCGGGGACTAGACGTGACGTGAGTGAAATTCCACTGTTGAGAAAACTTTGTAAAATCTGACGAAGCGAACTGTGGTCCATTATCACTGCGGACTGTTTCGGGAATTCCATGTCTCGCGAATATAGATTTGAGGTGATTCACAACGGATAATGATGACAAACTTTCCAGTCGTGCTATCTCCGGGTATCGTGAAAAGGTGTCTGCTACTAAAATATAATCCTTGCCCTTTAGCGAGAATAGATCCATCGCCACAGACGTTCAGGAATCTCAGAAGGATGCAGAGGTTCGTGTCTATGTGATTTGTGCTGTACACAGGTGTCGCATTTTTGCAAAAAGCTCTCGATATCGTTACTGCAGTTAGGCCACCAAACCGTTTGTCTGGCCCTCGAACGGCATTTCACTATTCCTAAATGGCCTTCGTGGAGTTTTTCCAGAATTGTTGAACGTAGTTTTGGAGGAATCACAATCCGACTTCCTTGCATAAGAAGACTGTCGCAAATAGAGAGATTGTACCGATCGTTCCAATATCTTTGTACTTCTGGATTCAATTTTTTCTTTTCCGGCCATCCCTCCAACACAAACTTCATCACCTGTTGTACTACCGGATCTTCTTGTTGACTTTCGTATACTTCCCGCAATTTTTTGTCTGTCGCTGGAATTGAGGACACAATTGATGCTACGTATGCTTCTAGGTCTTCTTCTAAATTGGTCACCTCAGCAGAAGGCAATGGTTGTCTAGATAGCGTATCTGCTACGTATAGTTGTTTTCCCGGGGTGTATACGATGTTAAACGAGAATCTCATCATTCGCATTCGTAAACGTTGTAAACGAGGTGTAAGATCGTTTAAATCCTTTGTTAAGAGTATGGGTATCAATGGCTTATGGTCTGTTTCGACCTCTACATGTAACCCTGTAATAAAATCTTTGAACCTTTCACATGCCCAGGCAATGGCCAAAGCCTCCTTTTCAATTTGGGCGTACCTCTGTTCACTCTGCGAAAGGGATCGTGATATGTAAGCTATTGGTCTAAGTTTATCTAAATCATCTACCTGTTGTAGAACTGCTCCCAGTCCAAAGGATGACGCATCCGCTGATATTTTAGTCTTTCTCCTTGGGTCGAACATCGCCAAGATCGGTGCCTTAGTAAGCAGTCTTTCTGTTTTGTCAAAACTCTCCTGTTGTGAGGGTCCCCAAAGAAATTCACGGTCTTTCTTTAACAGCTCGTTGAGTGGATGTAAGATGGTTGTTAAATGTGGTACAAATCTCCCCAAATAGTTTGCTAATCCTAGGAACCTTCTTACTGCAGCGACATCCGATGGCACTGCTAGCTTTTGTATGGCTTCGACTTTACTGTTTTCCGGTTGAATACCATTCGCATCAATATGGTGTCCCAGGAATATGACAGATGTTTGTAAAAATCGACACTTATCCCTGTTAAGTGTTGCTCCATTTTCTTGAAGTCTTTCAAGAACAGCATGTAGTCGTGCGTTATGTTCCTCCACTGTTTCCCCGAAAACAAGAATGTCGTCCATATGGCATATCACCCCTTCCAAACCATAAAGTAATTGCTGAATTTTCTTTTGATAATGTTCTGGAGCTGATGAGATTCCAAAGGGTAATCGAAGAAAGCAAAACCTACCGAAGGGAGTAAGAAAAGTTGTTAAAAACTTAGATTTTGGAGCGAGTTTAACTTGCCAGAATCCCGCTTTCTTGTCCAACTTTGAAAAATACTTGGCTCCTCTCAGCTGTGCAAAGGAATGTTCGACGACCGGCATCGGATGTAATTCGCGGTGTACGCTTTCATTTAGCTTTGATAAATCCACACAGATTCTGACATCTCCATCAGGTTTGGATACTAAAACCATTGGAGCACACCATTCCGTTGGCTTGTCCACTGGTTCGATGATCTTCAAGCTCACCATTTCTTCCAGCTTGGTTTTTAATTTATTCATTAAGGGAATTGGAACCCTGCGTGCTGCGTGTATGGCGTACGGTTTACTTCCGCCCCTTATTTTAATTTCGTACTCACCCGGAAGGCAACCAATACCCTGAAAAATATTGGGGAATTTATGGTTACTTCGTTCAGCTACATTATTTATGTTTGAAAACTTTGCCTTTGTCTCGTTGACCATCACTGAACTCCTCCGATTGATAATGTCTAATTTTTCACATGTACCAAGGCTTAGTAGAGCCTTTTTGAGGCCTTCTATTACATATATCCAACATTTGACCGAATTGTTTTTCCATTTAATTTCTGCCTTAAATACCCCCGACACGTTAAGCATTTCTCCTGTTGGCCCGCTAAGTGAACGATCTGACTGAATTAAATCGAATTTAGAAAACTTTTGTCTGTACAATTGCAGAGGAATAGCGTTTATGGGTGAACCGGTGTCGACGACAAATGTGCAGTTGTTTTCATTCACATACACCTGGACTGTCCACCGCTGTTCAGACGTGTTGTTGTATGAGTTTTCTCTGTATACATTCCCCAAGAATGATATCAATTCGCTTTCGCTTCCCTCGCTGTCATCATTATCCATCTCATTTACTCCATTCACTGCCATTCTGCTTGATCTACACACACGACGAAAATGATTTAGCTAATTGCAGTGGTTGCACCGTTTTCCTTGTGCTGGGCATTTCTCTTTCTCGTGCATTCTTCCTCCACACCAAGAACACTGTTTTCGTTTGTCGGATGGTTGCGAAGGTGTTGCTGCTTGTTTAAATGCATTTCGCGCTGGTGTGTGACTCTTCATTGCGCACACAGAAACTGATGATGTAGCGGAAATTTCTTTTTGTTGTTTGTGAACGGCTTCACTTTGACGCACTGTTTGAATAGCCTTTACTAGTGTGAGATCAGGTTCTAATTGTAGTCTCTCCGACAGCCGTTTGTCTTTTACACCTACAACTATGCGGTCTCTGATCATTTCATCTCGTAGGCTCTCATACTTACAGTTTTCAGACAATATATATAATGATGTTATAAAGTCTTCCACCTTTTCGCCCTCCTCTTGACATCTTGAATTAAACTTAGCCCTTTCATAAGTGACGTTGTGCCGCACGATGAAATGATTCTCAAATGCCTTAAGCACTTCCGAATATTTCTTTTTATTTTCCTCACTTAGAGCGAGTGATAAGAAAATATCCTCCGCTTGTTCGCCCATTATATAAATCAGAGTATTTACCTGTTCTTCTTGTGGTTTTTTAACCAAACCTGAAGCTATTTGGAATCTGGAAAATCGGTTTTTCCATCTTTGCCATTCTTCTGGCGTGAAGGAAAATGCTGATGGTGCTTGCACCGTGAATTGGCTGACCGTGGCTTGTGCCACAGGATTGTCTGTCTCTGGCATTCTGCGTTGTGTTTTTACTTTTGGTTTTTTTTTTTTGATCACACCGCTGCCACCATGCAGTGTCCGAGCAGTTTAAATGAAACAACGTTTTAAAAGAGACTCGTTTATTCTAGCCCTTCCATTCGGGATGGGATCTCGCAACCAACTAACTCTATACATGTTATACATTAGAATAGTAGCTACATTATACTTGCATACAGTGATACACATATTATACAATGTTTGTGTGTTCGTTAACACATCTTTGTATCACAATCGTATTTGCAAGAACCAAAACAAAATGAGTAAAAACAACGGAACTATTCCACCACACCAAATACTCGATCAAATAATTTTCAGCCCATGAGACATTCTCCTCCGCGGAGAACATTATTCACTCCTAATCGAACTCTTAGTGATTCTAATCTATATGTTGATAGCAACCTCAGTACTTCTTTTGTGTCTTACCAACAATTACCCAATGTTGTGGCTACAACGAGTACTGCTACTCTCACGACAACGACAACTGTTACATGTGTTTCCATGACTAACCCAATCGTCTCGTCTATCATTGGAGGTGTAACAGAGATGAGCAGTATTTCGAAGCCAGCGGCAAAACCGTATAACAACAACCATCATTTTGATGTTGATGCCCATGCGAACATATTAAATGCTGCTAGCAACATCATCCCAGCTGATCTTCTCCACACCTTCAACCAACAACAACATCCACCTGTTACTCTTAGCAATATTCGACCAGCTGATTATCTTCCAAATATACAATCGCAGTTTATTGCAAGCAACGCTCCCAAAATGAGACAGCTAGACGAGCACATTAGACAAGTTGTTAAAGATGCATTAGGAGGCATAATTTCCCCCTTAATTAAAGAAAATATTGAGAATGCACTGCAACCTTTAGTAAACAGACAGACGCAAGAGGCAATACCACCTCTTAATCAGCAAGCTAGGCAACAAAATGCAAGCCAATTTTTCAACAACCATAATCGTCTGGGTGATTATTCAAATATCGATTCACACAACAGCTTTGGTGGAAACAGAACATGTCCACCAGATAGAGAAATGCATTCAAGGTCAATCGATAGCCTTGCTTTTCGTTTAGATCGTTGGGGTCTCAAATTTGATGGGACATCTAAAGGAATGTCTGTAGAAGACTTCGTTTTTAGAGTGGATATGTTGAAATCCAACTATAACTGCACGTGGAATGACGTGTTAATGAATTTCCACCATCTTCTCTCAGGTGCTGCGCAAGAATGGTACTGGCAATTTCTTCGTGGAAATCCACGAGGAGATTGGCAGGGCCTTCGCCGTGCGTTAGTCAAGCAATTTCGTAATCACGAAAATGATTTCGAAATCATAAAACAAATAATGGATCGAAGGCAACTTCCCAGAGAGAATTTTGAGGATTACTTCAATGCAATCACGCAATTGAGAAGTCAGCTGAGACAGCCGATTCGAGATGTAGATCTCATTCAGATACTTCGTACCAATATAAGTCCTAAATTAATGAACTTTATATATCCAATGAAAATTTATAGTCTCGAGCACTTTAAGGAAGAGTGTAAACGGACAGAAAGGATGATTCAATCCAGACTTTTAATTCAAAACAGAAACATGCAGTATTATCCGGTACATGAGCTCGATTATGTAAATGATGCTGACGATTCCGAAGAGGTTTACAGTGTGGCAGCAATAACAAGCACTAACAGGGTAAACGAAACCGCTCAAAGGAGATCGTTTACACCCAGAGTACCAACTTGTTACAATTGTAAGTGTCAAGGGCACTTATTTATTGATTGTCCTTCCCCCATTAATCGACTTTTCTGTTATCGGTGTGGTTGTGATGGGGTTACAGTTATTAGTTGTGCGCGGTGTAATCCTCCATTGGAAAACCCTCATTCGAACGGGATGAACTCCGGAGAGTCTCGTTCGACGCAAACCAACCCGGAGTAAAGACGGTCGATGCATGCACAAATACAACCATAGACAATGACTTATTAATACCTTCATCCAGTCTTGTCAAAAGCCAAAGTACATTAACTATAAATCGTATTAAACAAAATAAATTTCGGAGCCTGTCTTATGATGAAAGAGTTAAGCAATACAATGAACTTCGCTCAAAAATATTCAATATTGATGAACTAAAGGCCAGCCTGGAATGCAATACGTTTTTAAAACACGTTTGCGTTTCAGAAAGAGAAAGATTTTTAAGCAAATAATTTGCAGTAGTATTTTAAGCAGTGATGTTGATTCTCGTCCATACGCAAAAGTCAAAATACAAGGCAGAGAAATTACTGGTTTATTAGACAGCGGTGCTAGTATCTCTTGTCTTGGAAAAGACTGTTTGATGTTCGTTAAAGAGTTGGGTATTCCAATTCGAGAGTATTCTTCTTTTATTCGAACAGCTGATGGCAAACAGCAACCCATCGTAGGTCGAATCAACATCAACGTTACGTTTAACAACAAGCAAGATACGCTAGATATCTATCTTATTCCATCGCTATCGCAGTTTCTGTACTTGGGGATTGACTTTTGGCAGAAGTTTAACATAATGCCAACGATTGTTAGCGAGCTATCACAAGATCCAAATTCTGAAACAAGTGTTAATGCTGAATCAAAACTGATGATCGAGTTGAATAGTTCGGAAACAAAATTATTAGAAGACGCTATAGCGAAATTTACCTCCTTCTCTAAGCAAGGGCTAGGCAAAACTTCGCTAGAGATGCATGTTATCGATACTGGTAAAGCCGAACCGGTCAAACAACGGCATTATCCGGTATCACCTGTAATCCAAGAGATGATCTTTAGCGAATTAGATCGTATGCTTTCTTTGGGAGTGATTGAACAGAGTATGAGTTCGTGGAGTTCACCCATAGTCCTGATCAGGAAACCGGGAAAAAATCGCCTGTGTTTGGACTCTCGGAAAGTGAACTCACTCACAAAGAAAGATGCGTATCCTCTTCCTCATATAGAGGGCATGCTGAGCCGTCTGCAAGAGACACATTACATCAGTAGTGTGGATCTTAAGGACGCGTTCTGGCAAATTCCTCTAGAGGAATAGTCCAGGGAGAAAACGGCGTTCACTGTGCCAGGACGACCGCTTTACCAATTTACCGTCATGCCTTTTGGGTTGTGTAACGCAGCTCAAAGGATGTGTCGGTTAATGGATAAAGTGATCCCCAGCGCACTTAGGGAACAAGTTTTTGTGTACTTGGATGATTTGCTGGTCATCTCAAAGGATTTTGCGAGTCATATTGCCACATTGGAGAAGGTAGCAGAGTGTCTACATAATGCCAACTTAACTATCAATGTAGAGAAGTCGCATTTTTGTTTTAGGGAACTGAGGTACTTAGGATACATCGTAGGAGATGGTCATCTTCGACCTGACCCAAACAAAGTGTCTGCAATTACGAATTTCCCAGTACCAACTTCACAAAAACAGATCCGACGCTTTCTAGGTCTTTGTGGGTGGTACCGGCGATTCATAAGGAATTTTGCATCAATTGCCAGCCCACTATCAGACACCCTTAAAAAAAATAAACACTTCACGATGTCTCCTGAGGCACTTATGTCTTTTGAGTCCCTGAAAACGGCTCTAACATCTGCTCCACTATTATCAAACCCGGATTTCTCGAAGCCTTTCATCAGAAAGGTGAAAATCAGCTTGACTCAGAATTCCAGTGGAAGTTATGGGTACCTGAACAACTAACTCAGTCTGTGATTAAACACTGCCACAATCCACCAAGCTGCTCACATGGTGGAATTTTTAAAACGCTGAGCAAGTTGCAAGAACTCTTCTACTGGCCCAATATGGCAAATGATGTGCGTGATTTCATTCGTAATTGCTCGGTGTGCAAGGAGAATAAACCTTCTAACATCCCTCTACGAGCTCCAATGGGATCGCAGCATGAAATCGATCGCCCATTCCAAAAGCTGTACATTGATTTCATGGGACCGTACCCTCGAACGAGACGAGGTAACTCCTTCATATTTGTTGTATTAGATTGTTTTTCCAAGTACGTTTTTCTAAAACATATGCGCAAGGCCAACACAAGTGCAGTAGTAGAATTTTTGGAACAGAATATTTTCCACCAATTTGGGGTCGCCGAATTTATTCATAGTGACAACGGCAAACAATTTGTGTCCAAAGATTTTCAAAGTTTCCTTTCTAAGTATGGCTGCACACACATCAGGAATGCGTATTACTCTCCACAAGCAAATGCTTCGGAGAGAGTAAATCAATCAATTTTGTCAGCTATCAGAAGCTACGTCGCAAGTGACCAAAAAGATTGGGATAAATACATATCCGAGATTCAGCAAGCTCTTTGTACTTCTGTACATCAATCCACTCGGATAACGCCATACTATTGTTTATTTGGTCAGCAGATATGCACCCACGGGAGTATGTACAAAATATTTCGAAAGCTGAAAACACTTGGTGATGGTGAGCTACTGTATCTTCCAACGAATAGCAAACTTGAAATTATACGTCAAAAGGTAAGGGCAAACATTAAGCATGCTTATGAAAGAAACGAGAAGGCTTATAATCTAAGGAGTTCGAACCGAATTTTTTGCCCAGGTGAAATAGTGTACAGGAGGAATTTTGTACTAAGCAACGCAGCTAAAAACATAAACTCCAAGCTCTGCGCTAAATTCCTTAAGTGCAAAATTTTAAAGTCAGTCGGAAGATCTCTCTATGAGGTTGAAGACATTGACCAAAAGAGAATAGGAGTATACCATACCAAGGATTTGCGAAGGTGACACTTTTAAAATCTCTTTGCAGTTCAGGGTCATGGGTCGAGCTCTCTACTCTGACGGTAATTCATTGTGAAGTACGGTCTTCGTGTCTTTTCAGGATCGATAAATGATATGAAAATTCACGATTTTGTAGCGTGCTTCATAAAAATCAAAATGTATCAAATTTTTTTTTACGAGTCGCATGTAAACCAACCTTACCGACAGTATGAACAAACCTAAATTGGTAGCTGAACACATCCTTCTAAATAATACAGTCGTCCACTTCGCCAACTTGAAAATTAAAACTTAACGAAATGAGTGCAGTCCGATGGGTATTTATAATAGTGCAAAAATGAATTTCGTTCTCTTTCATTTCCGCCTCTTACGAGTTCAGACCTCTGGTCATGCGTAAGTCTCCCATTCGCCGTATATTTTTGCCTAGAATTTACGTGAATTTCTTTTCAAATAGGACAAATTCGTGTCGTCTTTCTAACAGGCCAATTTTGGAAAAGAAAGATAGCAGCGGTAACAAAAGCTACTTTGGATTAATAGATTCCAACATACCGGCTATAAATAGTGGTTTCTTCGCATGATTAGATGTGCTTTAAAGGTACGATTCTTAGATCCGTATTTCTATTTTTTTTATTAACGGACATAATATAATCCCACAGAAAACTACGGATGACCTGTGGTAATTGTCACCAGTACTCTCAGCGCAGCATCAGAATCTGTACGCATAGAGAGCCCGCAAAATTATCCAGTTACCAAGGCATCCGCATGACGTTTTTTTTTTCTGGCTTGGAAAGCTGCACTCGTACATGTTCGATGCAAGCGTGTATCATTACGATACATCCAGATTCGGAATTGATTAATTTCAAGCAGCTAAAAAGCTCTGCAAGAAACTGTTCCTGTAAACCTAGCCGTATTTACCACCAATTCCATCACACCAGCATTGTCTCATTTATCCTGCCATTCATCAGCAAGATACATACCAGCAAACACACTAAAACTCAAGACCTCAAGATAACCTCAAACCGAAATCTACACGTGCACTCATCAATGCTCAAGAATTCAAAAAATTTTATTCAGTGAAAAATTAAAAACAGTTTTTCTTGTGTGCAAACTAACCTAAAATTTAAAAAAATTTCTACCTATCTAAATTAATCTACAAAAAAAAAATTTAAATCAAAAAAACATAATATGCTAACCTAACTACCTATATGCATTCTATATAAAACAAAAAAAATGTGCTAAAATTGGAAATTGATTGATTGAAATTTATAACTTTAGTTTTCTATTACATCTATAGTTAATTTGATTAAGTTTTTTTTTTGTTTAAAAGCCTAAGAACTGATAAAAAAATTACAGTTAAAATTAATCTAAATTCAAACAAAAACATAAAAGGAAAACACATCGACTGGAACTTTGTGCACAAATTTCTACGCTTCAAAACATAAAGGTAAAAGTGAGTACTAAGTTTTATTTACTGTTTCTTTGGCTTTACTAAACATTCAGAATTTTACATATATATATAGTTTAAATAAGTTAAAAAGTATAATTACAAATATTTTATAAACGCCTTTCCAATTCTCCAATTCTAAATTTTCCCTAATGAATTAATGCAAATGAATCTATACATATAAATTTGTCTCCGAGATGCATATACGTACACTTTGCTTTTATACACATAGAGTCATAGATATATATAAGTAATTCATGAAATACATAAGAAAGTTAATTTCAAAGCATATAATGTTCTCGAGTGATCCCTTCTTCGCTTATTTATCGGTTTAAGATATCTACTTACTGTCAGTTATAGTTAGTAAGTAACCATGTGCTAAATAACCGCATTAGGCTGAAATGAGTCTCTGAAGCGCGCGCGAAATTGATATGTAGCTAGGGAATATTCCGATGCATAAGGATTGAGGAAGGAATATTCATGGTACGAGTGCATCAGCTACTCGGTAGGGGAGGGTCCTTCAAGGTGTTATACCATAGACAACACCACTGCTGATAAGAATTCTCTTTATTATATTACTTTTCATTTCCATTCAAAAAAATTTCAAAGCTCATTCCACAATAGTATCTCTTTTGAGATATATGCATCCTCCGGTAAGCAAGGAGTAAATTCAACCAGTTTCTAATTTTCATTCCCACCTCTTCTAATATTATTGGCACGATAAATTTTGTTAGCACAGTGTAGAAAGCAGCAAGATCCCACCCCACCGACGAGCGTATGCCGCGCAACCGCAAGCGTGCCAACTGCTGCTTAACCCTTTCGGTATTTTGATGCCATATGGCAACACGAATATTCATAATGCCCATTCTCTCTATCTGAGTATATTTTTTCTATTTTTTTTTCTGATTAACCTCGTTTAGTATCTCCCTAATCATTGGAAGCAAAAAAATTGGGTAATAGTTGTCATCGTTGTGCTTTTAGCTTTCGTGAAAGATGGGTCTGCAATAGAGTTCAAATTTTTTCGTCGGAAGACTATTTTTATTATTTAGTTTTTAAATTGATAATTGTCAAATACATTATAAATTTCGATTTTATTTCAACGTTTAATATCAGGCGAACAATTAAAAAAATATAATGAACATATAATATGTTCCGTCAATTCAATTTGGCACAATTTTCCTTTTCTGTGTTGCCATATGGCATCAATATTATTTAGAGGTGCATTTTAAGGCATAATTTCTATGAATAAAATTATATATATACCTACATATGTATAAAAATAAATGTATTTTTATGCATAAGTAGTCTTGAATATCATTACATTTTAATTTAGTTTCAATTAAAAAATAAATACTTAGATTTTTTTTGAATATTTTTTTTATTTTTTAATTATTTTTTTTATAAATACACGTGTTTATCTTGGAATATGTTTGTTTTTTAATGTGTAGTACTTGTAATGTTTGAAGTAAACAAAGAAAATGAATTATAAATGCAACAATTTATTATTTTTTTATATTTTTAGTTTTAAACATATATGAAAATATGTGTTTTTTTTAAATATTTTAAAAAATCCTTATTTTTTTACAATGTATTTAATTTAAAAAAATTAATTATACATTTTTCTCTTCAATTTTGTTAAAAAATTAATTTATAAAAATAAGAAACTAAAACAAAAATATTAATTTTCTCATATATTTTGCTACCACTTGAGACAATTGATGCCGTATAGCAACGTCCCCAAAAACCACTTTAGAACCAATATTTATCAAAAATAATTTTACAATGTTTTTAGGAGGTGTATACGTAGCCACAAAAAGAAAAAATATAATTTTTTAGCCTTAGAACAAAAAAGATGTACCGAAAGGGTTAATAGTCAGGATCAGACCATCAGATCACGCATCTTTTACAGATGCGATCCTATACGCAACGTGCTACAACTTTTCAGTGTTCTATACGATTTTTTCAAATACTTTTTGTGTGTTTTATATGCTTTTATACGTCACTAATAGGATGACGATCATTTATGTTAACACTTCTAAGTCTTCTTTTCTATCGCTTTCAAACACTTTTCAGTGTTCTATACGATTTTTTCAAATACTTTTGTGTGTTTTATATGCTTTTATACGTCACTAATACGATGACGATCATTTATGTAACTGTTTAACACTTCTAAGTCTTCTTTTCTATCGCTTTCAAACACTTTTCAGCGTTCTATACGATTTTTTCAAATACTTTTGTGTGTTTTATATGCTTTTATACGTCACTAATAGGATGACGATCATTTATGTAACTGTTTAACACTTCTAAGTCTTCTTTTCTATCGCTTTCAGCGTTCTATACGATTTTTTCAAATACTTTTGAGTGTTTTATATGCTTTTATACGTCACTAATACTTCTTTTCTACCGTTTTCAAACCTATAATTATAATTATATAATCCAATAGCCACCATTTTCATACACTTTATAGTATAATTTTATTTATTTTTTTGTATAATGAAACAGAAGAGCCAACATGTTTGCATGTTTTATGTTTTACTTCATAGTATCATTTAACTTTTTGTTAATGTACAACAAGAAGAGCCAACATTTTTCATACATTTTTGCATGTTATTATGTTTTACTTCATGGTATCATTTAACTTTTTGTTTAATGTACAAGAAGAGCCAACATTTTCCATACATTTTTGCATGTTATTATGTTTTACTTCATGGTATCATTTAACTTTTTGTATAATGTACAACAAGAAGAGCCAACATTTTTCATACATTTTTGCATGTTATTATGTTTTACTTCATAGTATCATTTCCTTTTTTTCACGTCACTAATACGATGACGATCATTTTGGTTACTTTTGCGCGTCCCCAAACATAAGCTACATATACATAAATATAAAATATACAATATACATAAATACATATAATATATAATATAAATAATATATAATAATAATAATAAGATAACCTATAATCATATAAAATACATAATAATACATAATAATACTAATAATAATATAATATACAAACCTAAACTAAACCCTAATCTCCTCTCTTCTCTTCTCTCCTCTTATTCTTAATCCGATTCGTTCGTATCTCGAATCATCAAGCAAAGGATGAGCTTCAGTGGATCGCAGTATGGCAGCTGCTCTACCACTTACAACACCTTGCCCGTTACCAAAGTCGTTTACAATTGATTCTAGGCATTGTCATCGTATTTAATAATGTTTAACTATGTAACTAGCGAAGCTACAGGTGATATTTAATACATCCCATATATGCTTTGTTACATAGAACATTGGCATCACATCCATTGTCGTTTATCGAAGATAAACTTTTAATGGTTTATTGCCATACAATACAATTGCCCTATTTTTATCATTGCAGTCCAGCACGGATACGACCTTAGAGGCGTTCAGGCATAATCCAATGGACGTAGCGTCATACCACTGTTCGCTCGAACAAGTATTGTGCTACGTACTCTCGTACTACGCAGGAATGCTGTCGCAACAACAATTGTCATTAGTAGGGTAAAACTAACCTGTCTCACGACGGTCTAAACCCAGCTCACAATCCAACGCTTGGTGAATTTTGCTTCACAATGATAGGAAGAGCCGATACCGACGTCGCTATGAACGCTTGGCCGCCACAAGTCAGTGGTAACTTTTCTGACACCTCTTGTTAAAAACTCTTTAAACCAAAAGGATCGATAGGCCGAGCTTTAGCTGGATCAAGTCAGCATTTGCCCTTTTGCTCTATGTGTGGTTTCTGTCCGCACTGAGCTGCCCTTGGGACACCTTCGTTATTATTAGTAGTTTAGAAACGGCGTTCCAGCATTTGCCTTCTGTCTGGGACTTGGCAAAATGAAAATTTATAAATTTCATATTTCATATGAAATGTTATACTTTTCAGTAGGAATCTCCACATTTTCATTCACGTCACTAATTAGATGACGATCATTTTGGTTACCTTTATTTTTTCATACATTTATCTATCTATGAAAAGTTTATTTCCAATTTTGTTTTATACGATTTTAATGTTCACAGTAATCTCTTACCATGAATGAGAACCAACCAAAACTGTATACATACATTTTCAGTCAATCCGGAATAGTGCATTTTTACACATGTTCACAGTAATCTCTTACCATGAATGAGAACCAACCAAAACTGTATACATACCATTTTTAGTCAATCCGGAATAGTGCATTTTTACACATTCCATATTTTTTCACGTCACTAATTAGATGACGATCATTTTGGTTACCTTTATTTTTTCATACATTTATGTATCTATGAAAGTTTTATTTTCTCACAAAATGAGAAACAGACCTTCAATAATGTGGTCAAACATCTTTATTTGCATTTAGTTTTCAACCCATAAGTGTATTATTCGATTTGAGACAAAACATTTTTTTTCTCAGAATTCATCATTTTTACCACCTTCCCTATAATAGTTTAGGAACGGCGGTCCGGGATGTGTTTTCTTTCTTGTACTTCTGTGTTTTATATGGTTTTATACGTCACTAATAGGATGACGATCACTTATGTAACTTTTTAACACTTCTAAGTCTTCTTTTCTATCGCTTTCAAACACTTTTCAGTGTTCTATACGATTTTTTCAAATACTTTTGTGTGTTTTATACACTTTTATACGTCACTAATAGGATGACGATCATTTATGTAACTGTTTAACACTTCTAAGTCTTCTTTTCTATCGCTTTCAAACACTTTTCAGTGTTCTATACGATTTTTTTATGCTTTATACGTCACTAATAGGATGACGATCATTTATGTAACTGTTTAACACTTCTAAGTCTTCTTTTCTATCGTTTTCAAACACTTTTCAGTGGTCTATACGATTTTTTCAAATACTTTTGTGTGTTTTATATGCTTTTATACGTCACTAATAGGATGACAATCATTTATGTAACTGTTTAACACTTCTAAGTCTTCTTTTCTACCGCTTTCAAACACTTTTCAGTCTTCTATACGATTTTTTCAAATACTTTTGTATATTTTTTATGCTTTTATACGTCACTAATAGGATGACGATCATTTATGTAACTGTTTAAAACTTCTAAGTCTTCTTTTCTATCGTTTTCAAACACTTTTCAGCGTTCTATACGATTTTTTTATGCTTTATACGTCACTAATAGGATGACGATCATTTATGTAACTGTTTAACACTTCTAAGTCTTCTTTTCTATCGTTTTCAAACACTTCTCAGTGTTCTATACGATATTTTCAAATATTTTTGTGTGTTTTATATGCTTTTATACGTCACTAATTGGATGACGATCACTTATGTAACTGTTTAACACTTCTAAGTCTTCTTTTCTATCGTTTTCAAACACTTTTCAGCGTTCTATACGATTTTTTCAAATACTTTTGTGTGTTTTATATGCTTTTATACGTCACTAATAGGATGACGATCATTTATGTAACTGTTTAACACTTCTAAGTCTTCTTTTCTATCGCTTTCAAACACCTTTCAGTGTTCTATACGATTTCTTCAAATACTTTTGTGTGTTTTATATGCTTTTATACGTCACTAATAGGATGACGATCATTTATGTAACTGTTTAACACTTCTAAGTCTTCTTTTCTATCGCTTTCAAACACTTTTCAGTGTTCTATACGATTTTTTCAAATACTTTTGTGTGTTTTATATGCTTTTATACGTCACTAATAGGATGACGATCATTTATGTAACTGTTTAACACTTCTAAGTCTTCTTTTCTATCGCTTTCAAACACTTTTCAGTGTTCTATACGATTTTTTCAAATACTTTTGTGTGTTTTATATGCTTTTATACGTCACTAATAGGATGACGATCATTTATGTAACTGTTTAACACTTCTAAGCCTTCTTTTCTATCGCTTTCAAACACTTTTCAGTGTTCTATACGATTTTTTCAAATACTTTTGTGTGTTTTATATGCTTTTATACGTCACTAATAGGATGACGATCATTTATGTAACTGTTTAACACTTCTAAGTCTTCTTTTCTATCGCTTTCAAACACTTTTCAGCGTTCTATACGATTTTTTCAAATACTTTTGTGTGTTTTATATGCTTTTATACGTCACTAATAGGATGACGATTATTTATGTAACTGTTTAACACTTCTAAGTCTTCTTTTCTATCGCTTTCAAACACTTTTCAGCGTTCTATACGATTTTTTCAAAAACTTTTGAGTGTTTTATATGCTTTTATACGTCACTAATACTTCTTTTCTACCGTTTTCAAACCTTTATAATTATATAATCCAATAGCCACCATTTTCATACACTTTATAGTATAATTTTATTTATTTTTTTGTATAATGAAACAGAAGAGCCAACATGTTTGCATGTTTTATGTTTTACTTCATAGTATCATTTAACTTTTTGTTTAATGTACAAGAAGAGCCAACATTTTCCATACATTTTTGCATGTTATTATGTTTTACTTCATGGTATCATTTAACTTTTTGTATAATGTACAAGAAGAGCTAACATTTTTCATACATTTTTGCATATTTTATGTTTTACTTCATGGTATCATTTAACTTTTTGTTTAATGTACAAGAAGAGCCAACATTTTCCATACATTTTTGCATGTTATTATGTTTTACTTCATGGTATCATTTAACTTTTTGTATAATGTACAACAAGAAGAGCCAACATTTTTCATACATTTTTGCATGTTATTATGTTTTACTTCATAGTATCATTTCCTTTTTTTCACGTCACTAATAAGATGACGATCATTTTGGTTACTTTTGCGCGTCCCCAAACATAAGCTACATATACATAAATATAAAATATACAATATGCATAAATACATATAATATATAATATAAATAATATATAATAATAATAATAAGATAACCTATAATCATATAAAATACATAATAATACATAATAATACTAATAATAATATAATATACAAACCTAAACTAAACCCTAATCTCCTCTCTTCTCTTCTCTCCTCTTATTCTTAATCCGATTCGTTCGTATCTCGAATCATCAAGCAAAGGATGAGCTTCAGTGGATCGCAGTATGGCAGCTGCTCTACCACTTACAACACCTTGCCCGTTACCAAAGTCATTTACAATTGATTCTAGGCATTGTCATCGTATTTAATAATGTTTAACTATGTAACTAGCGAGGCTACAGGTGATATTTAATACATCCCATATATGCTTTGTTACATAGAACATTGGCATCACATCCATTGTCGTTTATCGAAGATAAACTTTTAATGGTTTATTGCCATACAATACAATTGCCCCATTTTTATCATTGCAGTCCAGCACGGATACGACCTTAGAGGCGTTCAGGCATAATCCAACGGACGTAGCGTCATACCACTGTTCGCTCGAACAAGTATTGTGCCATTGGTCCGTACCTGCGGTTCCTCTCGTACTACGCAGGAATGCTGTCGCAACAACAATTGTCATCAGTAGGGTAAAACTAACCTGCCTCACGACGGTCTAAACCCAGCTCACAATCCAACCCTTGGTGAATTTTGCTTCACAATGATAGGAAGAGCCGCTACCGACGTCGCTATGAACGCTTGGCCGCCACAAGCCAGTTATCCCTGTGGTAACTTTTCTGACACCTCTTGTTAAAAACTCTTTAAACCAAAAGGATCGATAGGCCGAGCTTTAGCTGGATCAAGTCAGCATTTGCCCTTTTGCTCTATGTGTGGTTTCTGTCCGCACTGAGCTGCCCTTGGGACACCTTCGTTATTATTAGTAGTTTAGAAACGGCGTTCCAGCATTTGCCTTCTGTCTGGGACTTGACAACATTTTCTCCCTCATAAAATCGGAAATGTTTTTATTTTGTCTCAAATAACCTTTAATAATGCGGGCAAATGCTTTTACTTTCATCCCATAAGGTTATTATACAATTTGAGACATAAAAAATGTTTTCTCAAAATCGATCATTTACATACACATTCCCTATAATAGTTTAGAAACGGCGGTCCAGGATGTGCCTTTTTTCTTGTACTTGCAAAATCTAAATTTTTTTCTTAAATTTTTTTATATCATAAAATGATGTTATAATGATGTTTTCATCACTAAAAGTTTTCTCAAATGAAAACTTGTAAAATTTCATATGAGATATAGTAGGAATCTCCACATCATTTGACGATCATTTTAGTTACCTTTAATTTTTCATACATTTTTGTACTATGAAAATTTTATTTTCTCACAAAATGAGAAACAGACCTTTAATAATGTGGTCAAACATTATTATTTGCATTTAGTTTTCAACCCATAAGTTTATTATTCGATTTGAGACAAAAAAATTTTTGTCTTAGAATTCATCATTTTCACCACCTTCCCTATAATAGTTTAGGAACGGCGGTCCGGGATGTGTTTTCTTTCTTGTGCTTTTTATACTTTATACGTCACTAATAAGATGACGATCATTTATGTAACCTTTTTAACACTTCTAAGTCTTCTTTTCTATCGTTTTCAAACACTTTTCAGTGTTCTATACGATTTTTTCAAATACTTTTGGGCGTTTTATATGGTTTTATACGTCACTAATAGGATGACGATCATTTATGTAACTGTTTAACACTTCTAAGTCTTCTTTTCTATCGTTTTCAAACACTTCTCAGTGTTCTATACGATTTTTTCAAATACTTTTGGGCGTTTTATATGGTTTTATACGTCACTAATAGGATGACGATCATTTATGTAACTGTTTAACACTTCTAAGTCTTCTTTTCTATCGTTTTCAAACACTTCTCAGTGTTCTATACGATTTTTTCAAATACTTTTGAGCGTTTTATATGGGTTTATACGTCACTAATAGGATGACGATAATTTATGTAACTGTTTAACACTTCTAAGTCTTCTTTTCTATCGTTTTCAAACACTTCTCAGTGTTCTATACGATTTTTTCAAATACTTTTGAGCGTTTTATATGGTTTTATACGTCACTTATAGGATGACGATCATTTATGTAACTGTTTAACACTTCTAAGTCTTCTTTTCTATCGTTTTCAAACACTTCTCAGTGTTCTATACGATTTTTTCAAATACTTTTGAGTGTTTTATATGGTTTTATACGTCACTAATAGGATGACGATCATTTATGTAACTGTTTAACACTTCTAAGTCTTTTTTTCTATCGCTTTCAAACACTTCTCAGTGTTCTATACGATATTTTCAAATACTTTTGAGTGTTTTATATGGTTTTATACGTCACTAATAGGATGACGACCATTTATGTAACTGTTTAACACTTCTAAGTCTTCTTTTCTATCGTTTGTAGCGTGACCCTTGAAAACATTATCCCCAATATTTCGCTTTGCCATAAATATGTCTGGGTACGTTCATCTGAGGTTCACATCAACCGGCGAAAATTAAGCAACTGAATACACCCAGATGAGCCGCTGTATGTTTGTCCAATCGCAGCTCACTTAACTGAGGAAGCTTGAAACTCTTTTTCTCCCCCCACCCAACTGGTATAAAAGCCATGGAAATAAAATGGCGAGTCTTTTTTTTCTTGGTATGGCGGTGATTAAAGTTGCAATAGTGAGTTAAAATTCCTAAAACAACAAAAAAAGAGTTAAAATTACAAAAGTCCCTACACTGTATACTATATACGAAAAACAAAAGAAACAAAAACGAAACTAATAATACATATAAGGAAAGTGCGCATCAACTTCGGCTTAAGATCCAGCACAATCCAAAACTCCGTCGCAGTATTCCGCGGAATAATTGCTGCATCGAACTCCAAAAATCACACAGCGAACATCAGCAAATTGCCACGTGGATGTTTCGACGGCAGGATAATTCCTCGCCAATTTGAAATTGTTGAAACTTTTCCCACGTGTGTACCTGTTGGTTGCATAAGTGCTCAAAATAACAAGGTAGGTACCACAAACATAAAATTGATACACGTGTTTAAAGAGTCCACGATTCGTAGGAACGCCGCCGTCAAACTACACCGCTGAAATTCTCTCTGTCGCGGTCTGAGCTAATCTACGATACCTTAGGCACAGCCAACACGTGTGCTACAAGACCAAGACCGCGCAGGGGAATCTTACAATCGGCTTCACCTACTTGCAGCGACTCACCTGTTCCACCGTTTCACCGTCTTCAAAAGCGAGTACCCATCTTCGGCTCCACAACAACAAATACTTGCCTGTTTCACCGTCTTCAAAAGCGAGTACCCATCTTCTGCTCCACAACAACAAATACTTGCCTGTTCCACCGTCACTACGTTTTTTTATATAAGCGTGTACCAAACCTCGGCTACAACAACAAACACAAATACTTGCGCATACTCAGCGCATATCTTTTATGCAAAACCACCTGTAGAACAAGGTGTAACTTGGTCCATCGGACAGGAGTCTAAATGCGAAACTGGTTAAAACCATCGCTATCGTTTATCTTAAGATAATGAAAACTGTTTCATTATACTAATTGCTGTGGGTAAGGTATATTAAAGGTAAAGGCATCATCAAAAAAAAAAATAAAAATAAGTAATTTAGTCGTCAGTCAGGTAATAATTGCCTAAGTTAATATAATTGTTTTTTTATAATAATTGAATCTAACATTTTCCAACAGTTACATACGTAATCTAAAGACTTCACCATTGTCCTGTGCGCACATCACGATCACGAAGGAGTAAGCAGAGCGGCAAATAAGAAAAAAAAAGAACTGTAAGTGATTTCCTTTATATCGATTATATTATCTTGTCGGCAACGTGGTTTTAGAACCACAACACAACTGTGTACTTTATATACCGTTAAACAGAATTAATATCCATCGGTCATACTCAGATTTGAGATATCTACAAATTAAATTTTTTTTTCGTAATGCCTCTACCCCCCTTGCCCTTTTGCCTTATAGTTCATATTGAATGTATAGTAACTTGAACTGAATTTTTCATTGTCCAACCTTTATGAATACTTACTTAAAATTGTTAATAAATAATACCATGTATTAAAATATCCGATTTTGGTGATTGAAAGTGAATCCTAAGATTTAAGAGAAGACTCGGCGTAGACAAAAGATCATGGGGCTACCAAGACTAAACACTTCGGCACCTGGTAGCCATGGAGCTATTGACTTAGATCGATAGTAAGGGTGGGTACTGCCGCGAGGAGGAGATTAAGGGTTCTCATAGCAGCCTTCATTCTTCTCCACTGTCACAACATCGGACAAATTTTCGTATCTATTTTCTTAGTGATCGTGAGCTACTTTTATTTTTCTTCTTTATTATTTTCTATTATTTCGGTCAGTTTTGAGTTCAGACAACCCTGATGGCGTTGACTAAGTCCATGGTAGACATTCCCATTCTTAACTTTGGCACGAAACTTATTTTGCAGACAATCACGATAAGCAGAAAGAACACCACCCCTCCGACGAGCTAAATGCCGCGAGCCACCGCAAGCGTGCCAACCCTCTGCTCAGGGATGGAAATTTCTTACGAATTTTCCACAATTTCCCTCTTGTCTCCTGCAAATTTGGCGCCCAACAACGTGAGGCCTGCCAGAACATTTGGCACCCCAAGCGTAAAGCAACGACTCCTTGGTTTTGACAATTGTAGTTGCAACTAATTGCCAAACCTAAAATTAAAACATCAGCAGCATTATCCATCTATTTCCAGTACGTTGCTATTGCTAGTATTCTTGCGGATACTTAGCGCGCTGCTGCATTTTAAAATGTCTGCCTTAATAACAATTTGATACTTACGTTTTCCTTCATCTCTGTCAGTACATGTAATTCCATTGTTTAGTAAAACTAGAAGCCGATTCTATCATGATCGTTATCATTTAGAAGTCAGAGCACTAGATTACTAACTTATTACAATGTCGATATAGATAAATCCACTACAATAGTACCTACATCACACCGTGAGAAGTTCTTCTATGAGTCCTTACAATCAAAGCAAACAGCAAGTGAAGTTGCAATAGAAAGATGCTCACAAATTATAAAACAATATCATCTTTATGAAAGGAAAGATTTGTTTGTCATACCGAATCTGACCGAACTACTCCGTCTTAAATTTTTTTTTTTTTTCCTTCTTTGTTTATCGTCTACGCCTATATACATTTTCTCATTTATCTGAAGATCACCAGTAAATCGCCAATTCCATTCATGACATTATTCATCTATACAAACAATTTTGAGTTACACACTTACAACGACAATCATAATCTGAATCTACAATTTAGTACTGTCACTTATCTCTTATACTAAAAACCTAAAAGCCTAATTAAGATCTCGTTTAAATATAAGAAAAACAAAAGCAAATTATTTTGAATTCAAATCATTCCAAAGAAGTCATATATTTATATTTTTTTTAACAATGAATACCAATGGTAATAAAAATACGGGTGCTATATCAAAGCTAAATAGAACTCAAGCTCATGATAGCAATCGTAGCATACAAACTCGTTCGATCTCAAACAGACAACCTACCGATACACCTTTTCCCCTACCACATGCTAGTAACAGACCTGTTCGTCATTCTCCTCCTCCTATGATAGGAAGAACAGACACTAATCCTAATCGTTCTCTTAACAACAGCATGCAAAATCGTTCTCTTAATACTAGTGGGAACATTAGCTTCAATGAAACCTTACGAACAAGTGTAGCCAGTGCTAGTGCGTCCGTTAATGCTTCGGTCCCTACTACGATAGCACCTACCTTCTTCACAATAACTACACCTTCTACCGCTGCTGTTTCATATCCAATTATGTCACACTCTCACCAAAACCCAATAAACCAAACAGCTAATATGAATGACCTTAACAGTAGACATGTAGCTGTTGATAGGAATGCACATCTGCCACTTCAGCAGAACTCTCATTCAAACAGCAATCTGCATTCCCATATTAAAAGTTTAGTAGATTCAAGCCTGGTTGAACTACGAAATTCTCTGTTTAGGGAATTACCTGGTTTAATCCAGGAGAATGTTGGAAATACTTTGAAATATATTTTACCACTTAATAATCAATTAAGACAGACGAATCAAAACAACTTTGATTTGGAGCCAATGGCTCAAGCATTGTATAACGATGGAGCAGCTGCAAACAGCACACGTCATTCCATTCACAATGAACACAACTCTCGATCATGTGACGGTTCACCAGATCAGAATATCGATGTTCCCCAATATTCGATGCATGATGATTACCCTCGTCCAAACTCATATGCAGACAGACAATTTTCTGATAATTTCAACGGTCGGAGATCTACCAATAAAAGGTTTGACTTAGATCGTTGGGGGATTATATTTGATGGCACTGATAAAGGCATGTCAATTGAGGACTTCGTCTTTCGTGTTGAAGTTCTAAAAACGAACTATGATTGTCCATGGGAAGAAGTTATGCGTAACTTCCACCATTTGGTCAAGGGATCAGCCGAAGACTGGTTCTGGCATTACATGCGTAGTAATCCACGCGGTGATTGGCAAATGCTTCGAAATGCCCTATTCAAAAGATTCAAAAGTTACGAAAATGACTTCGAGATCTTGAAACAAATTATGGATCGAAGGCAACTGCCAACAGAATCTTTTGATGACTTTTATTCAAGTGTTAGTCACCTCATTAGTCAACTGAGAGACCCCATTCGTGATTTCGACCTTATCAAAATTATGCGAAATAATATTAATACCAGATTGATGAATTTCATATTTCCTATGCAAATAGATACAATGGAACAATTCCGCAACGAATGCAGACGAACGGAGAAAATGCTTCAATCGCGATACTCTGCTCAAAATCGTTTCAACAGCGGAAGGCATATCAATGAATTAGATTATCCGTTATCTGATCAGTCAACGGACATTTTCATTGACTCACCTGAGAATATCTCCGCGGTTTCCCTACCTAATCGTCCTAAGCAATCGATTATTCGTGACGCTTCATCTGGACAAGTTATTTGTTACAACTGCAAGCGCACAGGTCATCTTTTTATTAATTGTACTACACCGGTTCGGAAGCTGTTTTGCTATCGATGTGGGACGGATGATTACACAGTACTCGACTGCCCCAAATGCAATCAGTCACTGGGAAACCAGAGCGCGAACAAGACAAACTCCGGGAAGTCTTGTTCGACTCAGACCTTCCCGGAATAAGCACAAAAGATGCTTCAACTAATACCTATCCCGACGCGTTATCTAATAATTACAATACCCAATTTTCGACATCTATTAGATGTTGTACCCCGTCCGAAAGAGACACTAAACTAAACTTTGTGCCACACAACCTTTTTAAAAAGTCTGCGACAGACTCTAAACTAATACCATTTTATAAGAAACCATATAATGAACGCTTGGAAGAATACAATAAAATTCGTAAAAAAATATTTGGCGACAACGCCGATACTAAACCTGAAGTACCTTTTAAAATTACCAAAGCTAGACTTCGATATAGGAGAAGACATGCTTATCGTAAACTGATTAGTGAAACCATGCTTGATGGACAACTTGATCCTAGACCCTTTGCTAAAGTTGTTATCCAAGGCAAGGAGATTTCCGGGTTGCTAGACAGTGGAGCTTCGGTATCATGTCTCGGAAATGGTTGCATGAAATTCCTAAATGATCTCGAGATCCCAATTATTCCATATAAATCGACCGTGACAACTGCGGATGGAAAGGGTCAACCAATAGTTGGACGTATTAAAGTTTTAGTAACGTATGAAAATATTTCAAAAGAGGTAAACTTATATCTCGTTCCAAGCCTTTCACTACCACTCTATCTGGGTATCGACTTTTGGTCAACTTTTCAAATAGCTCCACGCATTATCAGCGAGCTTTTTACTGAAACTGGTAATAATCTTCAATCTGACAACACACCCACGACATCACCTCCAGCTCACGATTTGAATCTGGAACAATCCAAACAGCTTAAAGCAGTTGTTGCACAATTTCCTTCCTTTGGAAAATTAGGATTGGGCAAAACGACGATAGAGACACATATCATCGATACTTGTGACGCAGAACCGGTGAAACAGCGCCACTATCCGGTGTCCCCGGTTATTCAGAAGATGATATATGAGCAACTAGACCGTATGCTCGCGATGGGAGTCATCGAAGAAAGCCAAAGCGCCTGGAGTAGTCCGGTAGTCCTCATCAAGAAACCAGGTAAAAATAGGCTCTGCTTGGACTACAGGAAGGTGAACTCCCTGACGAAACGTGATGCATACCCGTTGCCTCATATAGAGGGTTTGCTCAGTCGGCTTGGAGAAACACATTACATAAGTAGTGTAGATCTCAAGGACGCCTTCTGGCAAATCCCTCTAGAGGAGAGTTCAAGGGAGAAGACCGCATTCACTGTGCCAGGACGACCACTATATCAATTCACCGTCATGCCTTTTGGGTTGTGTAATGCTCCCCAAAGGATGTGTCGGTTAATGGATAAAGTGATCCCCAGCGCACTTAGGGAAAGCGTGTTCGTCTACCTTGATGACCTCCTCATCATCTCCTCAGATTTCCAGCAACATCTATCTCTGCTGTCACAAGTAGCCGAATGTCTAAAAGCCGCCAATCTAACGATCAATGTAGAAAAGTCGTTTTTCTGCTTTAAGGAACTTCGTTACCTTGGTTATATTGTCGGTCAAGGACATCTCAAACCGAATCCAGAAAAGGTATGTGCAATAAAAGATTTCCCTGTACCATCTTCACCCAAACAGGTCAGGAGGTTCTTAGGACTTTGCGGCTGGTATCGTAGGTTCATAAGAAACTTTGCAGCAATCGCCTCACCCTTAACTGACACTATAAAAAAATCGAAAACTTTCTCTATGTCACCAGAAGCACTAATCTCTTTTGATGCCCTTAAAATGGCTTTAACATCAGCTCCTCTTCTCAGTAACCCTGACTTTTCGAAGCGTTTTGTAATACAGTGTGATGCATCAAACACTGGTATTGGCGGCGTCCTATTCCAGTACGATGAAGATGGCAACGAAAAGCCGATAGCCTTTTTCTCAGAGAAATTAAACGCTTGTCAACGTAACTACTCAGTTACAGAACAAGAGTGTTTGGCAGCGTTGCGATCAATCATCAAGTTCAGACCGTATATCGAAGGGACCCCCTTTACAGTGATTACCGATCACGCTAGCCTCAAATGGCTTATGGGTCTTAAGGACTTAAGCGGAAGGCTAGCTCGTTGGTCCTTAAAATTACAATGCTTCACATTTGATATACAGCACCGCAAGGGAACTTTGAACACGGTACCTGATGCACTGTCCCGTGCGCATCTAGACGAATTATCGCCGACAGCTTTCGATGATTTCCTACCCGACATAAATTCCCCTGAATTCAAATCACCTGAGTACCTTGAATTAATTGAAACTGTTAAAAAGAACCAACCCCAATTACCAGATTTGAAAATAGAAGACAATTACGTCTACAAGCGGTTGTCCTCATGCGACAACGAAGATTTGCAAACGCAATTCCAATGGAAGTTGTGGATACCCACAGGGTTAACCAACGCCATTATAGTTAAAAACCATTGTCCCCCAAATTGTTCTCATGGTGGCATTCGGAAAACATTGGAAAGAGTTAGACAAACCTGTTTCTGGCCCAACATGGTCCAGCAGATTCGAGATTTCGTACGAAACTGTGACGCTTGCAAACAGAATAAATCACCAAATTTTACTCTCAAACCACCAATGGGTGCACAGCAACAGACTGACCTGCCCTTTCAAAAATTGTATGTAGACTTCATGGGTCCTTATGTTCGTACAAAGAAGGGAAATTTGTTCATTTTCATTGTGCTGGATCAAGTATCCAAATTCGTGTTTCTTAAAGCCATGCCGAAAGCAACTTCGAGGTTGGTAATCAACTTCCTGGAACAAGAAGTTTTCCAAAAATTTGGCGTACCAGAATACCTGCACAGTGATAATGGTAAGCAATTTGTATCACAAGAATTTGCAAATTTTCTTTCCAAGTATGGAACTACTCACATAAGAAACGCCGTATACTCGCCACAAGCAAACTCCTCTGAACGAGTGAATCGATCAATTTTATCTGCCATAAGGACTTACCTTAAAAGTGATCAGAGAGAATGGGATCTTCACTTATCAGAGATACAACAAGCATTATGTACATCTGTACATCAATCGATAGGCACGACACCCTTCTTTGCCCTTTTTGGTCGACATATGATGTCGCATGCTACTATGTATCAACTTGCACGAAAACTTAATGTACTAAATGAAAGTGAGATCGAATATCTCCCATTATCCAAGCGGCTTGAGTTAATACGCGAGAAGATCAAAGAAAACTTGAACCTAGCGTACAAAAGAAACCAAAAGGCATACAACCTAAGAACCAAGAGCCGAGTTTTCAAACCTGGAGAGGAGGTCTATCGTAGAAACTTTAATTTGAGCAACGCATCGAAAAACTTCAATGCCAAATTGAGCCAAAAATTTGTACGCATAATTAAAGCAACTGGAAGGTGCACATATCTTATTGAGAATTTGCAAGGCAAAACTCTTGGCGTATACCATGCGAAAGATTTAAGGCATTAACCACCCTTGCAACACCACATTAACCACCCTTGTAACACCATATTATTATAGTGATCTGTTTTCTTTTCACTCTTTTCGTCATCATAAGCATTAGAAAAAAATAAATAAACAAAATCGAAAACACCCACGAATATGCTTTTAGAACAATATCCACAAACTGGAAAATATAGAAATGCATATTCTGAGGCGGAATTCGAGGAAATTTATGTGAAGCGAAGCGATTTTTTTATTATTCCTTTTTGGGAAAATACATAATGCTAATGCACAATCTAACATCTATGTAAGGCACTACAAAGTCATAAAAAGTAAACGAAATCCATGTAGGCACTCACGAAATGTTTCGATTTCCTTCCGCGAACGTTTAGGGTAAATATGTGTGCATATTATGTAGGTATACAACAAGAGATGGTGTCCGTTTTGCTTGTCCCAGGTCAAGAGATTTCCTTTAGATGTTTGGATACCGGTTGAAAGAAATAAACCAGATACATATCCAAGGGAACTTTTCACAATTAATATCACTTATCGTGCACTCTAATTTTTCCACCAGCTCCTTTGGTCGCTACGGACGTCGCCGTCGCGTCGTCGCGATAGATAGGATGGATTGTATCGGTAGATGTAGATTCCTCAAATGCACTGGTAACACTTTAGAAATGCGCACGCGAATGGATTATAAAAACAATTTGTAAACAACGAACGAATATAAATATAGGTAACCCGATACAAAAAGTTTTAGATACGAACGCGAACGGAAGAAAAATTACGCGAAAATGTAAACAATCTACCCTGGTGGATTGCGGTAAAACTCAAACGTATATGCGAGCGAAACGAATTAAAGAATGTTTGAGCTGTGAGGAGAGAATGAAACAAAACAAACATATCGGCTAATCGCTAATGCGAGAAACAGATTACCACAGCACCAGCAACAGCAACTTTGACAGCAGCAGCAACTTCAACAGCAGAAGTCGCATGAAACACATTGGAAACATCGACAGCAACTTTGTCAAGGGAGGAAAACAAAATTTGTTGTGAGTTGATGCAACGCAGCATTACCAGATTACCTTTTATATCTTCAAAAATAAATGGTAAAAGCGAAAAAATGATATTAGGTAGGTACATGACGTCCTGTAAAATGTTAGAGCAAATCACGTACTTAGTACCAGCAGGTAAATACCAGTATAGATACTTGGTGGTAGCTGAAGTATAAAATTCGAAAAACATATCTGATGTCATTTTCGACAGTGTTTTTCAGATGTTTGCTGCCCAATCAAACATCAAATCAAAATTCGTATGCACTTTTCTTTTAATAGCTCGTCAAACATTAATTTTAACACAACTCACGACGATTGAATTAGTAGATAACTCGTTTCCACATTGCAAAACTAGAATTCAAAATCACGTCCAACCGACAGTAAATAATTTGACGCCTGCAAATCAAAAAAAAGAATTGATTTGTAAGAATAAAAAAAGATGAGAATAATTTGTAGACTGCTGAAACTTTTTTTGTCTATATCTGGTAATGATGCTGCACCTTCAGTATGTCAGCATTCGAAAGTTGAGAGAACTGAAAAAGTCACCGTGGTGTTGGTAGCCGTTGCACAGCAACATTGAATTTAGGACTTAGCTCTAACGTCGATGTCGATGTCGATGTTGCTGTTGTAATGTAACTTCAGCCATTAAAAAGCAGGGGCTCTAAAAAGTGCGCTGTGGCTGTCAAAGTTGCTGTTGCTGTTGCTGTGCCAATCTGTTTCTCGCATAATGGATTATGACATGACAGCTGGTAAAGTGCTGCCAGTACATCGGATAATTCAAATTCATGCGGAAATTGATAAAGCTGTAGACAGAATTATAATTGTAGTAGATTTTTATGATTTCTTCTGGAATGCATAATTTTGATTTGAATTTAAGTAGTTTTGGAAGGAAATGGATCTTGTGACCCGATATTATTTTATAATTACGGCGGTAATCTATTATCGTGGTCGTATAAGGCAATACAATTTCCGCCTTGTTTTTAACTTTCACAACAACTTCAGGTTCGTGGGTCGATATCGCTAATATAAACCCAATTTACAAGTCTCCCGTTCTGCATGTCTTTTTCGAATCAATGCATCATCAAAATACATGCCTTTGTAGCGTGACCCTTGAAAACATTATCCCCAATATTTCGCTTTGCCATAAATATGTCTGGGTACGTTCATCTGAGGTTCACATCAACCGGCGAAAATTAAGCAACTGAATACACCCAGATGAGCCGCTGTATGTTTGTCCAATCGCAGCTCACTTAACTGAGGAAGCTTGAAACTCTTTTTCTCCCCCCACCCAACTGGTATAAAAGCCATGGAAATAAAATGGCGAGTCTTTTTTTTCTTGGTATGGCGGTGATTAAAGTTGCAATAGTGAGTTAAAATTCCTAAAACAACAAAAAAAGAGTTAAAATTACAAAAGTCCCTACACTGTATACTATATACGAAAAACAAAAGAAACAAAAACGAAACTAATAATACATATAAGGAAAGTGCGCATCAACTTCGGCTTAAGATCCAGCACAATCCAAAACTCCGTCGCAGTATTGCGCGGAATAATTGCTGCATCGAACTCCAAAAATCACACAGCGAACATCAGCAAATTGCCACGTGGATGTTTCGACGGCAGGATAATTCCTCGCCAATTTGAAATTGTTGAAACTTTTCCCACGTGTGTACCTGTTGGTTGCATAAGTGCTCAAAATAACAAGGTAGGTACCACAAACATAAAATTGATACACGTGTTTAAAGAGTCCACGATTCGTAGGAACGCCGCCGTCAAACTACACCGCTGAAATTCTCTCTGTCGCGGTCTGAGCTAATCTACGATACCTTAGGCACAGCCAACACGTGTGCTACAAGACCAAGACCGCGCAGGGGAATCTTACAATCGGCTTCACCTACTTGCAGCGACTCACCTGTTCCACCGTTTCACCGTCTTCAAAAGCGAGTACCCATCTTCGGCTCCACAACAACAAATACTTGCCTGTTTCACCGTCTTCAAAAGCGAGTACCCATCTTCTGCTCCACAACAACAAATACTTGCCTGTTCCACCGTCACTACGTTTTTTTATATAAGCGTGTACCAAACCTCGGCTACAACAACAAACACAAATACTTGCGCATACTCAGCGCATATCTTTTATGCAAAACCACCTGTAGAACAAGGTGTAACTTGGTCCATCGGACAGGAGTCTAAATGCGAAACTGGTTAAAACCATCGCTATCGTTTATCTTAAGATATTGAAAACTGTTTCATTATACTAATTGCTGTGGGTAAGGTATATTAAAGGTAAAGGCATCATCAAAAAAAAAAAATAAAAATAAGTAATTTAGTCGTCAGTCAGGTAATAATTGCCTAAGTTAATATAATTGTTTTTTTATAATAATTGAATCTAACATTTTCCAACAGTTACATACGTAATCTAAAGACTTCACCATCGTCCTGTGCGCACATCACGATCACGAAGGAGTAAGCAGAGCGGCAAATAAGAAAAAAAAAGAACTGTAAGTGATTTCCTTTATATCGATTATATTATCTTGTCGGCAACGTGGTTTTAGAACCACAACACAACTGTGTACTTTATATACCGATTATACAGAATTAATATCCATCGGTCATACTCAGATTTGAGATATCTACAAATAAAATTTTTTTTTCGTAATGCCTCTACCCCCCTTGCCCTTTTGCCTTATAGTTCATATTGAATGTATAGTAACTTGAACTGAATTTTTCATTGTCCAACCTTTATGAATACTTACTTAAAATTGTTAATAAATAATACCATGTATTAAAATATCCGATTTTGGTGATTGAAAGTGAATCCTAAGATTTAAGAGAAGACTCGGCGTAGACAAAAGATCATGGGGCTACCAAGACTAAACACTTCGGCACCTGGTAGCCATGGAGCTATTGACTTAGATCGATAGTAAGGGTGGGTACTGCCGCGAGGAGGAGATTAAGGGTTCTCATAGCAGCCTTCATTCTTCTCCACTGTCACAACATCGGACAAATTTTCGTATCTATTTTCTTAGTGATCGTGAGCTACTTTTATTTTTCTTCTTTATTATTTTCTATTATTTCGGTCAGTTTTGAGTTCAGACAACCCTGATGGCGTTGACTAAGTCCATGGTAGACATTCCCATTCTTAACTTTGGCACGAAACTTATTTTGCAGACAATCACGATAAGCAGAAAGAACACCACCCCTCCGACGAGCTAAATGCCGCGAGCCACCGCAAGCGTGCCAACCCTCTGCTCAGGGATGGAAATTTCTTACGAATTTTCCACAATTTCCCTCTTGTCTCCTGCACGTTTTCAAACACTTTTCAGTGTTCTATACGATTTTTTCAAACACTTTTGTGTGTTTTATATGGTTTTATACGTCACTAATAGGATGACGATCATTTATGTAACGGTTTAACACTTCCAAGTCTTCTTTTCAATCGTTTTCAAACACTTTTCAGTGTTCTATACGATTTTTTCAAATACTTTTGGGCGTTTTATATGGTTTTATACGTCACTAATAGGATGACGATCATTTATGTAACCTTTATAATTTATATAATCCAATAGCCACCATTTTCATACACTTTTGTATGTTGTTTTATACTTTATAGTATAATTTTATTTATTTTTTTGTATAATGAAACAAGAAGAGCCAACATTTTTCATACATTTTTGCATGTTTTATGTTTTACTTCATAGTATCATTTAACTTTTTGTTAATGTACAAGAAGAGCCAACATTTTTCATACATTTTTGCATGCTATTATGTTTTACTTCATGGTATCATTTAACTTTTTGTTTAATGTACAAGAAGAGCCAACATTTTTGCATGTTTTATGTTTTACTTCATAGTATCATTTAACTTTTTGTTAATGTACAATTGTACAACAAGAAGAGCCAACATTTTTGCATGTTTTATGTTTTACTTCATAGTATCATTTAACTTTTTGTTAATGTACAACAAGAAGAGCCAAAATTTTTCATACATTTTTGCATGCTATTATGTTTTACTTCATGGTATCATTTAACTTTTTGTTTAATGTACAAGAAGAGCCAACATTTTTGCATGTTTTATGTTTTACTTCATAGTATCATTTAACTTTTTGTTAATGTACAACAAGAAGAGCCAACATTTTTGCATGTTTTATGTTTTACTTCATAGTATCATTTAACTTTTTGTTAATGTACAACAAGAAGAGCCAACATTTTTCATACATTTTTGCATGTTTTATGTTTTACTTCATAGTATCATTTAACTTTTTGTTAATGTACAAGAAGAGCCAACATTTTTCATACATTTTTGCATGCTATTATGTTTTACTTCATGGTATCATTTAACTTTTTGTTTAATGTACAAGAAGAGCCAACATTTTTCATACATTTTTGCATGCTATTATGTTTTACTTCATAGTATCATTTAACTTTTTGTTAATGTACAAGAAGAGCCAACATTTTTCATACATTTTTGCATGCTATTATGTTTTACTTCATAGTATCATTTAACTTTTTGTTAATGTACAAGAAGAGCCAACATTTTTCATACATTTTTGCATGCTATTATGTTTTACTTCATAGTATCATTTAACTTTTTGTTAATGTACAACAAGAAGAGCCAACATTTTTGCATGTTTTATGTTTTACTTCATAGTATCATTTAACTTTTTGTTAATGTACAACAAGAAGAGCCAACATTTTTGTATGTTTTATGTTTTACTTCATAGTATCATTTAACTTTTTGTTAATGTACAACAAGAAGAGCCAACATTTTTGCATGTTTTATGTTTTACTTCATAGTATCATTTAACTTTTTGTTAATGTACAACAAGAAGAGCCAACATTTTTGTATGTTTTATGTTTTACTTCATAGTATCATTTAACTTTTTGTTAATGTACAACAAGAAGAGCCAACATTTTTGCATGTTTTATGTTTTACTTCATAGTATCATTTAACTTTTTGTTAATGTACAACAAGAAGAGCCAACATTTTTGTATGTTTTATGTTTTACTTCATAGTATGTTGCGTGTACCTGCAATACCTGAAAAAGAAAAAAAAAACAAAATTAGAAACACAAGAATACATAAATTATCGACAGGGGGCTGGCTCGTACAACTGAGCGGCTGTTCAAGCAACAACCCCAATAACAATTGAGTATACTCACATTAATTTTGTAAATCCAATCGATATTTCATGGCCCGGGTTCCTAGGACGGGACTAATTGATCTTATACACTTCCTAGAATTATAAAACAAATATTTTATTACGAAAAAACCTAAAATTTTAATATAAATTCAACAAATTACCTGTGGTGAATGTCCAAACGCGTGTTGCTATTATGGTTGTCCGATTTGTTTTGACAGTTGTTGAGTGTTTTGTGTACGTATGATACAAGAAGTACAATACCTACCTCCATCTCGTTCTCTCGCTCTAGTCCAACCGCCAGTCATATCTGTTGTCCAACATTATGGACATAAAAATTATATTTAAACCATTGCATACCCGAGGGGATATGGTTAAATTATACCAATTAGATCGACGTGAGTTTAAAGTCATTTAGGTAGTTTATGTCACTTAGGGTAAGATTAGATGTTAGTTTTATGTATTTCATGTAAATTAAGTAAATCAATAGGATTAGGTGTACGTATTTAGAGAATTGTATTAATATTATGGAGATGTGTATAGATGCCATAAAATGAGTTAACCAAGGTTATCCATGATCGGAACCAAATTCATTTGGTGAGAAAAAGGGACAGGCCGAAAAGGCAAAGTGCGAAGGCAAGTGTCTTACGCACACAACGATTCGACACCCGTTTCAAACTGCGCATGCTCTGTGCTGTAAACGGATAGAGGGATAAAGAATCACTCAACAAAAAGAAAACAAAAGACGAAACAAAAGGGCATTGACATGATTGGAAATGTAGGTCATTACCAATCGTAGTCTGTTCACGAACAGCTGTGCCAAAACCTCAGTGTTGCCGTGCCATAGGGTGATTTAAATTCTCAATAAATTATAAGTGCTAGATAGTGCAACGGATTGATTCCGTACGTCTGCCAAGGTGCATTAAGATAATTTTTAAAAACGAAAAGAAAGATATTTAGTGCGGGGTAAGAAGAAAAAAAAAAAAACTGTGCCAATATAAAATAAAAAGAAATTAATTAGTTTGTTAAACATATATAGTGTAAAACCGAAGAAAAAGAACCCCATCAAGTGAAAGGGTCCCCAAACAAAGGGAAACGGAAATTTGTATTCCAAAATTAGAGCAGAGGTATGTTTTATCATTTAGTCATGGGTTTGGACGATATATCTGATCGACATTTTTTTGGACAGGTGCTGGATTGAGGCCGCTGGTCGTCGTTACGATCCAGACCTCTGCGGGTTTTTCTGTTGTTCAACGCCTTCCTCTGGAATTGCTGCCATTCGCATCTCCTAAACGGTCGCAAAACGCTCCTACGCTGCAAGCAAAAATAGCGTATCAAAAGGAACCGTGGGAGATACCGTATTTCAGCGTGTGAGGTAGCAGTTCAGGGTTGTGCAACGGTCTCAAGAACCGTACGGGCACGTTGAAGACAAAGCCCCGCAACATAATCACCATCCGCTTGCTTCATTGAGTTAAGACAATAATTCGAGTTTCGCATTATATGTCAAAGTGATTAAGCCAGGGATTCTCCACTGCGGACTCTAAAAGTCCCCGCATTTGCGCCTTCCAAGTACCCTTGCGAAAAAAAGTCCCTCCCAGAGGACAATCGAAGGACGTCATATAATTAGTGTGTAGATTTGTGAGCGAGTGCATGCTTAAATTGTAACGCTAAATTTTTGAATTTTTTTATTAGTTTAAGCCAATTTTGGCTGAGTAATTTTTGAATTTTTTTGCAACTGCCAAGTGTTCTGTCGCTGAACCAAACGGTCGCGTGAATAGGGTTTTAATTCCCAAAATTTTAAGGTGTTACAGGACGGTTTCTCCAAGTGCTGCGCGCAGGACGACGAGGGATCCTCACCACCAGGCCGTATCCGTAAGTTATTTTTCTTTTATTTTTTTTATATATAATTTTTTTGTGAATTACATTTATAGCTAGTAAGTAGATTTTTTTGTTTTTTTGGTTTAGGGATAGAGTTTCATCTTGGCGATATAATTTCATTTTTCAGTTAGGTTAAGTTGAATTTGTTTTCATTTTTTGAATCAGGAGTAATATTTTAAAGATCGAGCCTCGCATGAATAAATATTTTATTGTTGTTTTACTGCATTTGAAAGTGTTTCTTTGCCTGAACATGGAATAGATACTGAAGTGATGTGGTGTGTGGGTTGTTTGGAAGGCCGTCCTTCCGCCGGTCTCGTTGGGGTAAAAACGTAATACGCGACATGTTTTCACGCGACTAGGACATGAGCTACAACTGACTGACTGACGACCGACTGGATTCAGTGAATCAAGGGGCCATCTTCAATATTTTGGCCGAGAAGATGGCCATGGATATGCCAATCTAGGCATGGGGAGGGAAGGCCGCGTTAGTGCTGACAACATCAGGCACATCTCCGGAACGAGTCGAACCTGTACGGAGGAATGATAGTGGAAAGCTGGAATGATGTATAGGTATAGATTAGGTTAGTTTTAAGTGGATTAGAGTAGTTTAGCGCGTATGTTTTGGTGTCGGGTAGAGTAGGGTTAGATTAGGTTAGTTTAGGGTTAGTATTCCTATGCATCTGACTTTCCATCCTTGTTCCTCGGTATGGGCACAGGTTCTATTGAGTATTTCCTTTTCTTCTTTTCTATCTTGCTATCATTTTCTCTTTCTTCTACCATTATTTTGTCCGTCCGCCGTCAGTTAGTATTAGTTCTCCTACTATCCTTCTTTTGTTTTGTTTTCTGGCACGATTTTTTTGTGATGAGCAGGTGGCTGGTGTGAGAGGGGACAAGAACTACCCCGTCCGACGAGTTTAGCCGTGTAACCGCGAGCGTGCCACCGTCCTCCTCCTCCATGCCAAAGATGCCTCTGTGGCCTGACCTAAGCCCATTACAATGGCGCCCAACGTAGTATAGAAAGTCAAGTTGTGTTTCCAAGGGGATGATCTTTATTTACAAAGATCGTCGCCTTGGACTTACAACAGAGACACATTTTCTTGATTTATTCGATTTTTCGCGAATTAGTTTACTTTTCCTTGCTGTTACAATTTTACTTTCCTATCTCTCTCTTTTGCTCAATAACCGTTTAAGCTCGGAGTACAGATCATAGACCGAGGACGGCTGTCCTGTCCGTAGGCCATGAGCCAAAGGACTATGTGAGGTAGTTCAGAGTCTATGCTAGTACGAAGAGCGGAACGAAGTGGAAAGATCAATGTTCTAATGGCTGTCCGGAGGACAAGAACTACTAGTTCAGTTCTTCGTGAGGCTAGAGCACTGACCTGGAAGCTTTGTTCGTGTTGCAGATGGGAACCAAAAAGACCAACCAGCCTGGGATTTGGTTTAGCCAGATAACCAGCAGTGGCTGGGACGGATGGGACTTGTCTCCAACACTCGTCGAGTTCCGGAGATCCAGTCAACGACGGACATGAGACACAACGGACTGACTTATAGGACATATGAACAAACTCGACGACATGACCAACATTCTAACTTCAGCGGAAATGTACAGGAAAACCGGAAAAGCAATCCACACACCATCACACAATAATTATAACATACAAAAGAAACACAAACTTTCATTTAGCAGATACCGAAAACAATATCCTTAAGTTTATTTCAGCTCATTTGAATATAAATACATTTTGAATTTCCAATTATCAAATTGAATTTAAGTAAACTTTAGAAGCACAGAAATCATCTTCTTAGTTTTAGTACCCAAAAGGTTTTTAGAAATTAAGACAAAGTAACGACAAATTTAAAGAAATTTTTAGTTGAAAAATCAAATTAGATTTTTTTAAACAATTGTTGCTTGATCCGTCGACCAAAAACAGGTAGAGTCACGGCAGGCAAAATGTCGAACAAGGACGGCAACATGGGAGCAATTCCCAAAAGCTCGAAGTCCCAGCCAGTGGAGAACCCCCAGAGGCCAGCCACTAGACAGTGGCAACAAAAGCAAAGGGAATTAGAGGAACAGGGGAATGTAGGTCAGAGTCAGGAAACATGGAATGAAAAGGTATACGACATGAACCTATCGGGTTGTGAGATACCATTTTGGGATCCAGCACCTCCGATTAGCCAGAACCTAACGTTCTTAGAGGACGAACAATACGCTACTCCTGGCCAAGCTCCGCCGGGTAAAGCACCTGATTTGAGGAGTAAGAAGACAGGTAAAACGCTCCCTGTCATAGTAGAACAGGTCGAACTGCCTACAAGGCAAGACTTAATGGAGCAGACAGAACAACAGACACAGACAAAACAGCTATCTCCAAAGGCCAACTCGACTGCTTCGGCCAGCCAGCTCACAGAGCTGCGACAGGATAAACTAACTGACCAGACAGAACAAACTACAGAGACCAACCAGGAAGAGATAGACGACTACATTGACTTGACAGTTGTCCAGGCAGAAACCGAACTCCAGTTGCAACAACTAGAGGAGCAACAGCTACTTCAAGCCAAGCTCCAAAAAGAACAGCAGCAACAAAGAGAAAAACTGCTACAACTGCAAGAACAGCAGAAGCAACAGCAGATCCTTCTTTTAAAGCGACAGCAAAAACAAAGACTTTTATTACAACAAAAAGAACAACTGCAAAAACAACAACAATTACCCCAACCGCAAAAACCAGTACAACAACAACGTATCGACGAGAAGACAAGTGAAGAGGATAGGCGAATCTCGCGATATCTTAGTGGGTTAGTTTCAGAGGAAGTAGGGCGTAGCGAAGAGCGTGTCATGGGGGTATTGGCACAAAATATGAGCGAAATCATGGCTCAATTTAACGACGGCATGCGAACGATGCATGATAAGCTCAGCGAGATAGATGGTAGGTGGAGAGGACCTCCAAAGGTGGCTGAACGCCAAGAAAGGGTAGAACGTCGCACGCAAAGTGGAGATAATAGGCAATCAACCCCAACATTGAGTGGAGAAGGGATCAGTCGAAGACCAGAGGTATGGCGTGAACAACTATCACCACGCCTTTTTGGGAAAAAATCCTGACGTCCATAAGTGGGGGATCAAATTTGATGGGTCGTCCAAATCCATGACAGTAGATAGCTTTCTGTTTAGGATAGAGTCCCTTCAGAAAAAAAACGGGTTATCAGACGATCAACTCCTTACCAACTTCCATCATCTAGTCACCGGCCCAGCCGTGCGATGGTACTGGGAATATATGGAGGAGAATAGGGCGGACGAAACACTCAGCTACATAGACCTGAAAATGGATCTTATAGATCAGTTTAAAGATAAGCAGAGGGATCATGAGATATTGAGAACTATCATGGACAGACGCCAGCTACCCCATGAATCGTTTGACGACTACTATAGCGACATACGTACCCTGACCCTTCAAATGCGTATCAGACCGGATGAGCAAGACCTAGTAGCAATCCTCAGACAGAACATAAAAGATAGAGTGGCGAACCTAATATTCGGGTGTCACATTAGGACAATGCAGGAGCTGAGAGAAGAATGTAGACGCGCCGAGAGACATATGACCGCAAGGGACAGTAGGAGTAGACGAAATGTAAGTGAGGTAGTTGAAGATAAGGATGAGTGGAGAGGCGTGGAGGCGGATAGCAAAGACGAAGAGTTGGAGTTAGCTGCACTTCTGCACAAGCGGCTAAATAGGCCGACCAATCACTCAACGAGTGATAATAATAGAGAGAGCAGACAACAAGTTAGGCCTCGAGATACAAAGTGTGCTCCGCCAACATGTCAATCCACGTTCCACACATTAACATGCTTCAGTTGTGGACAAGGTAGTTTAGCGTTTAACTGCGCAAAGTGCCAGGGAAACCTCAAAGTCGACGGTGCAACCGGGAACAACACGTCGATGACGAAACCGTTCCCGGGGACTTCGAAAGACTGCGACCAGTCCGAATCTTAAAAAGGGACCCGAACTTGGAGGATCCCACCTCAATGAAAAAGGTTGTACAAAAAAAGAGCTTACACCAACGACTGAAAGAGTACGACGAAGCTAGACGACGAATTTTCGGAGAAGAATTGACGCAAACTAAAAGAAGTAGAAAATTTTATAAGATAGCTAGGTTAAGGGAAAAATGTGCAATATTCAGACGTCGTAGGCATAGGATTGAAGCGACAGTTATAAATACGTCTGATGACAATAGGCCATATGCAAAAGTCACGATATACGGAGAAGAGATACTCGGCCTACTAGACAGCGGTGCGTCCATTAGCTGCTTAGGTAGAGGAGCACTAGAATTTTTAAAGAAACACGACATAACAATGACAAAAATGGCTACAGATATAAGGACAGCTGACGGAAATAGCCAGCGCATTCAGGGACGATTCAAGACTCATCTTTCATGGGGTAGCAAAAGTCAAGAGTTGGAACTGTACGTGGTTCCAAGCCTACAACAACAGCTTTATCTAGGGGTCGATTTTTGGAGCGCGTTTAGGGTCGCTCCCAACATTATCAACGAACTCGACCTTCCATCACCGACAGTAGAGGGACCTCCGGTCCAGGTACTAACCCCAGCCCAAGCTCAACGGCTAGAGCAAATAAAGCAACTGTTTCCATCGTTTGCGGTGCGAGGTCTGGGTAAAACAAATCTCGAAACGCACATAATTGAAGTGGATGACGACAAAATGCCCATTAAGCAGAGACACTACCCGATCTCGCCCGCCATACAAAAGTTGCTCTTCGACGAACTCGACCGAATGCTTTCGCTAGGGGTAATAGAAGAAAGCAACAGTGCCTGGAGCTCCCCGGTTGTCTTAGTTAGAAAGCCAGGGAAAAACAGACTTTGCTTAGATTCACGGAAAGTTAATTCTGTGACTAAGAAAGATGCGTACCCGCTTCCCCACATCGAAGGTCTACTTAGCAGGCTTCAGGATACTCGTTTTATCTCAGGTATAGACCTTAAAGATGCATTTTGGCAGATTCCTCTGGAGAGGGAGTCAAGAGAGAAGACGGCCTTTACAGTCCCTGGTCGACCGCTGTATCAGTTCACGGTTATGCCGTTCGGTCTGTGCAACGCCGCCCAGAGAATGTGTAGGCTCATGGACAAAGCCATACCTTCACGGTTGAAGGAAAATGTCTTTGTCTATCTCGATGACCTCTTGGTTTGCTCCCCAGACTTTGAGTCACACGCCAGATTGCTTGAAGAGGTAGCTACATGTTTACGGGAAGCGGGGTTAACTATTAACGTGGAGAAGAGCAAGTTCTGCTATAAGGAGATTAGATACCTAGGGTATATAGTCGGTGATGGATGCCTACGAACGGACAAAGACAAGGTGTCGGCGGTCGAAAACTTTCCGGTACCAAAGACCCCCAAGCAGCTCCGACGGTTCCTAGGGATGACGGGTTGGTATAGGCGCTTTATTCCCAATTTCGCGTCCTTATCAAGCCCCATGACCGACTGTCTGAAGAAAGGACAAACGTTTAACATGACAGAGGACGCAATAAGAGCCTTCAACCAGCTCAAGATGTCATTGGTCTCAGCACCAATTTTGACCAACCCCGACTTTACGAGACATTTCTATATACAATGCGACGCTTCAACGACCGGGGTAGGAAGCGTTCTCTTCCAGATGGATGCGGAGAATAACGAACGACCGATAGCATTCATGTCCCAGAAGCTTAATTCCGCACAGCGGAATTATAGCGTGACGGAACTTGAGTGCTATGCGGCCGTCCTGTCAGTGAAGAAGTTCCGAGCCTACGTTGAAGGGCTGCCTTTCACTATAATCACCGATCACGCAAGTCTCAAGTGGTTAATGACCCAAAAGGACTTGTCTGGCCGCTTGGCCAGATGAAGTCTCAAACTCCAAGGGTTTGACTTCGTGATCGAACATAGGAAGGGTACCCAAAACGTAGTCCCGGATACTCTCTCACGCGTCCATATGGAAGAGCTCAAGCCTGACACTGTTCTCCTTGAAGTTGACCTCAATTCTCCATCCTTTTCTTCGGAAGAGCATGTAGAGTTGAGGAAGACAGTAGAGGAGAACCAAGACAGACTACCAGACGTATGCATATCAGACGGATATGTATACAAACGAACAGAAGTACGGACAGGAGACGAACTACAAGAAGACAGGGCATGGAAACTGTGGGTACCGAAGGAGTTGCGAGAGGGTCTTTTGAAATCCGCTCACAATTCACCAGCAGCAGGTCATGGTGGGATCAACAAGACCTTATCAAAGCTGCGACAAAAGTATTTCTGGCCAGGAATGGCATCAGAAGTACAGAATTTTGTCAAGACCTGCGAGATCTGCAAGTGCAGCAAGCCACCTAATGTGGTAACTCGGCCGCCGATGGGACAACAGACGACGACTGAGCGACCCTTTCAACGTCTCTATATCGACTTCCTGGGTCCGTACCCAAGATCAAAAACAGGAAATACACACATCTTCATTGTATTAGATCATCTTAGTAAATACGTATTGTTACGGCCTATCCGTAAAGCAACGGCAGCGGAGGTAGTTAGTTATTTAGAGTCTAATGTGTTCCATGTATTTGGTGTCCCTGAATTCGTCCATTCTGACAACGGTAAGCAATTCGTGTCCGAATTGTTCACCAGCTTCTTAAACAAGTATGGTGTCAAACACATCAAGACCGCTTTCTACTCGCCACAAGCGAACGCGTCGGAAAGGGTTAATCGTTCATTACTGGCCAAGATCAGATCATACTTGGACGGCGACCAGAAAAACTGGGATTTGCACGTAAGCAACGCAGCGTTTGCATTGCGAAGCGTGGCTCACGAATCAACCAGTATGGAACCATATTATGCCGTGTTCGGGATGCCTATGATTCAGCACGCAAGTGCTTATGCGATCATCCGAAAACTGGACATGTTGAGAGACACAAGACTGAATATTATTAACAAGACTGATAAATTAGAATTAATTAGAAGTAAGATTTTTGACAATTTAAAGCTCGCGCATAATAGGGCTGAAAAAGTGTATAACACGAGAAGTAAAGACGTGAAGTACGCAGTAGGTCAAGTGGTATACAGACGCAATTTCAAGCAAAGCAGCTTACCAGACAGCTATAATGCGAAACTTGGACCAAAATTTTTGAAATCCATTGTCCTTAAAGCGATAGGAAATTCCCTTTATGAAATGGGAAACCAAAGAGGTGAAAAGGTGGGCGTCTTCCATGCAAAGGACCTCCAGCTCCACGCCTAAGAAAAGTACAAAGTTTACATGTTGACGCACTCACGCTAGCCGTTGCTATGTTATGTTTAGGTATAAGTGTTGTAGCGTCGTAGGCATCTCAGGGTATACGTACTTATTTATTTATTCACCGACCTAACTTATTTATTTATTGACTGACTTACTTATTTATCAGAGCTTTATATATTAGATATTTATTTATACCAGAGTTTATTTATTTATATTTTATTTATTATTTAGTTATAGTTTATTTATTTATTTATTGATTTATTTATTTATTTATTTATTTATTTATTCATGTATCTGTCCATTTATTTGTTATTTATTGACATAATTACGTCTATATGGGACTGAGTCAGAGGTTACTTGTGTGTCAGCATGTGTATATGTCACGATGAATTATCGACAGTTTACCTGACTTGAGATATACATATACAGGCACTTGTATAGGATATTCTCAGAACCGAGTAGCACTACCTTCAAACTAAAATCATTTTTGAACAAACACGTAACTAATCACTCCGATAGAGAATATTTTATTCAAAAAGCTAAATTAGCAAACACAATTCTAGCAATAATTGGTGCAATATTAGGTAATAAGTAGACGAAAATGGAAAAAAACAAACCAATGACACATACCGATCCCATTAAGTCCCGATATTGACATACTCGTCCAGCAGGCTATGACCTTGAAATCCCAATAGCGAATAGCCACTTCGTACAATTAAACAGGTGAAAAGGTCATCCACATTGCAAGAAAATATCAGCTACGAGTGAGCATGAGAAACATCACAGGTAGTGGGCCCTTGCCACACGTTTGGTTACTCCACTTCAGCGCAGAGGCACATTGACTTTGACGCAGAGGCACGCTCGCAAGAAGAAAGAACATGCATTGCAGGAATACTCTTGTTACGAGGTCGGTGTGCTCACGACCACTCACCCACCGTCGTCGATCCTGTTGCGTGTACCTGCAATACCTGAAAAAGAAAAAAAAAAAAACAAAATTAGAAACACAAGAATACATAAATTATCGACAGGGGGCTGGCTCGTACAACTGAGCGGCTGTTCAAGCAACAACCCCAATAACAATTGAGTATACTCACATTAATTTTGTAAATCCAATCGATATTTCATGGCCCGGGTTCCTAGGACGGGACTAATTGATCTTATACACTTCCTAGAATTATAAAACAAATATTTTATTACGAAAAAACCTAAAATTTTAATATAAATTCAACAAATTACCTGTGGTGAATGTCCAAACGCGTGTTGCTATTATGGTTGTCCGATTTGTTTTGACAGTTGTTGAGTGTTTTGTGTACGTATGATACAAGAAGTACAATACCTACCTCCATCTCGTTCTCTCGCTCTAGTCCAACCGCCAGTCATATCTGTTGTCCAACATTATGGACATAAAAATTATATTTAAACCATTGCATACCCGAGGGGATATGGTTAAATTATACCAATTAGATCGACGTGAGTTTAAAGTCATTTAGGTAGTTTATGTCACTTAGGGTAAGATTAGATGTTAGTTTTATGTATTTCATGTAAATTAAGTAAATCAATAGGATTAGGTGTACGTATTTAGAGAATTGTATTAATATTATGGAGATGTGTATAGATGCCATAAAATGAGTTAACCAAGGTTATCCATGATCGGAACCAAATTCATTTGGTGAGAAAAAGGGACAGGCCGAAAAGGCAAAGTGCGAAGGCAAGTGTCTTACGCACACAACGATTCGACACCCGTTTCAAACTGCGCATGCTCTGTGCTGTAAACGGATAGAGGGATAAAGAATCACTCAACAAAAAGAAAACAAAAGACGAAACAAAAGGGCATTGACATGATTGGAAATGTAGGTCATTACCAATCGTAGTCTGTTCACGAACAGCTGTGCCAAAACCTCAGTGTTGCCGTGCCATAGGGTGATTTAAATTCTCAATAAATTATCAGTGCTAGATAGTGCAACGGATTGATTCCGTACGTCTGCCAAGGTGCATTAAGATAATTTTTAAAAACGAAAAGAAAGATATTTAGTGCGGGGTAAGAAGAAAAAAAAAAAAAAACTGTGCCAATATAAAATAAAAAGAAATTAATTAGTTTGTTAAACATATATAGTGTAAAACCGAAGAAAAAGAACCCCATCAAGTGAAAGGGTCCCCAAACAAAGGGAAACGGAAATTTGTATTCCAAAATTAGAGCAGAGGTATGTTTTATCATTTAGTCATGGGTTTGGACGATATATCTGATCGACATTTTTTTGGACAGGTGCTGGATTGAGGCCGCTGGTCGTCGTTACGATCCAGACCTCTGCGGGTTTTTCTGTTGTTCAACGCCTTCCTCTGGAATTGCTGCCATTCGCATCTCCTAAACGGTCGCAAAACGCTCCTACGCTGCAAGCAAAAATAGCGTATCAAAAGGAACCGTGGGAGATACCGTATTTCAGCGTGTGAGGTAGCAGTTCAGGGTTGTGCAACGGTCTCAAGAACCGTACGGGCACGTTGAAGACAAAGCCCCGCAACATAATCACCATCCGCTTGCTTCATTGAGTTAAGACAATAATTCGAGTTTCGCATTATATGTCAAAGTGATTAAGCCAGGGATTCTCCACTGCGGACTCTAAAAGTCCCCGCATTTGCGCCTTCCAAGTACCCTTGCGAAAAAAAGTCCCTCCCAGAGGACAATCGAAGGACGTCATATAATTAGTGTGTAGATTTGTGAGCGAGTGCATGCTTAAATTGTAACGCTAAATTTTTGAATTTTTTTATTAGTTTAAGCCAATTTTGGCTGAGTAATTTTTGAATTTTTTTGCAACTGCCAAGTGTTCTGTCGCTGAACCAAACGGTCGCGTGAATAGGGTTTTAATTCCCAAAATTTTAAGGTGTTACAGGACGGTTTCTCCAAGTGCTGCGCGCAGGACGACGAGGGATCCTCACCACCAGGCCGTATCCGTAAGTTATTTTTCTTTTATTTTTTTTATATATAATTTTTTTGTGAATTACATTTACAGCTAGTAAGTAGATTTTTTTGTTTTTTTGCTTTAGGGATAGAGTTTCATCTTGGCGGTATAATTTCATTTTTCAGTTAGGTTAAGTTGAATTTGTTTTCATTTTTTGAATCAGGAGTAATATTTTAAAGATCGAGCCTCGCATGAATAAATATTTTATTGTTGTTTTACTGCATTTGAAAGTGTTTCTTTGCCTGAACATGGAATAGATACTGAAGTGATGTGGTGTGTGGGTTGTTTGGAAGGCCGTCCTTCCGCCGGTCTCGTTGGGGTAAAAACGTAATACGCGACATGTTTTCACGCGACTAGGACATGAGCTACAACTGACTGACTGACGACCGACTGGATTCAGTGAATCAAGGGGCCATCTTCAATATTTTGGCCGAGAAGATGGCCATGGATATGCCAATCTAGGCATGGGGAGGGAAGGCCGCGTTAGTGCTGACAACATCAGGCACATCTCCGGAACGAGTCGAACCTGTACGGAGGAATGATAGTGGAAAGCTGGAATGATGTATAGGTATAGATTAGGTTAGTTTTAAGTGGATTAGAGTAGTTTAGCGCGTATGTTTTGGTGTCGGGTAGAGTAGGGTTAGATTAGGTTAGTTTAGGGTTAGTATTCCTATGCATCTGACTTTCCATCCTTGTTCCTCGGTATGGGCACAGGTTCTATTGAGTATTTCCTTTTCTTCTTTTCTATCTTGCTATCATTTTCTCTTTCTTCTACCATTATCTTGTCCGTCCGCCGTCAGTTAGTATTAGTTCTCCTACTATCCTTATTTTGTTTTGTTTTCTGGCACGATTTTTTTGTGATGAGCAGGTGGCTGGTGTGAGAGGGGACAAGAACTACCCCGTCCGACGAGTTTAGCCGTGTAACCGCGAGCGTGCCACCGTCCTCCTCCTCCATGCCAAAGATGCCTCTGTGGCCTGACCTAAGCCCATTACAAGTATCATTTAACTTTTTGTTAATGTACAACAAGAAGAGCCAACATTTTTGCATGTTTTATGTTTTACTTCATAGTATCATTTAACTTTTTGTTAATGTACAACAAGAAGAGCCAACATTTTTGTATATTTTATGTTTTACTTTATAGTATCATTTAACTTTTTGTTAATGTACAACAAGAAGAGCCAACATTTTTGCATGTTTTATGTTTTACTTCATGGTATCATTTAACTTTTTGTTTAATGTACAACAAGAAGAGCCAACATTTTTGTATGTTTTATGTTTTACTTCATAGTATCATTTAACTTTTTGTTAATGTACAATTGTACAACAAGAAGAGCCAACATTTTTGCATGTTTTATGTTTTACTTCATAGTATCATTTAACTTTTTGTTAATGTACAACAAGAAGAGCCAACATTTTTGTATATTTTATGTTTTACTTCATAGTATCATTTAACTTTTTGTTAATGTACAACAAGAAGAGCCAACATTTTTGCATGTTTTATGTTTTACTTCATGGTATCATTTAACTTTTTGTTTAATGTACAACAAGAAGAGCCAACATTTTTGTATGTTTTATGTTTTACTTCATAGTATCATTTAACTTTTTGTTAATGTACAACAAGAAGAGCCAACATTTTTGTATATTTTATGTTTTACTTCATAGTATCATTTAACTTTTTGTTAATGTACAACAAGAAGAGCCAACATTTTTGCATGTTTTATGTTTTACTTCATGGTATCATTTAACTTTTTGTTTAATGTACAACAAGAAGAGCCAACATTTTTGTATGTTTTATGTTTTACTTCATAGTATCATTTAACTTTTTGTTAATGTACAACAAGAAGAGCCAACATTTTTCATACATTTTTGCATGTTATTATGTTTTACTTCATGGTATCATATAACTTTTTGTATAATGTACAAGAAGAGCCAACATTTTTGTATGTTTTATGTTTTACTTCATAGTATCATTTAACTTTTTGTTAATGTACAACAAGAAGAGCCAACATTTTTGCATGTTTTATGTTTTACTTCATGGTATCATTTAACTTTTTGTATAATGTACAAGAAGAGCCAACATTTTTGCATGTTTTATGTTTTACTTCATAGTATCATTTAACTTTTTTCACGTCACTAATAAGATGACGATCACTTTGGTTACTTTTGCGCGTCCCCTAACATAAGCTACATATACATAAATATAAGATATACAATATACATAAATACATATATAATATATAATATAAATAATATACAATAATAATAATAAGATAACCTTTAATCATATAAAATACATAATAATACATAATAATACTAATAATAATATAATATACAAACCTAAACTAAACCCTAATCTCCTCTCTTCTCTTCTCTCCTCTTATTCTTAATCCGATTCGTTCGTATCTCGAATCATCAAGCAAAGGATGAGCTTCAGTGGATCGCAGTATGGCAGCTGCTCTACCACTTACAACACCTTGCCCGTTACCAAAGTCGTTTACAATTGATTCTAGGCATTGTCATCGTATTTAATAATGTTTAACTATGTAACTAGCGAGGCTACAGGTGATATTTAATACATCCCATATATGCTTTGTTACATAGAACATTGGCATCACATCCATTGTCGTTTATCGAAGATAAACTCTTAATGGTTTATTGCCATACAATACAATTGCCCCATTTTTATCATTGCAGTCCAGCACGGATACGACCTTAGAGGCGTTCAGGCATAATCCAACGGACGTAGCGTCATACCACTGTTCGCTCGAACAAGTATTGTGCCATTGGTCCGTACCTGCGGTTCCTCTCGTACTACGCAGGAATGCTGTCGCAACAACAATTGTCATCAGTAGGGTAAAACTAACCTGTCTCACGACGGTCTAAACCCAGCTCACAAACCAACGTTTGGTGAATTTTGCTTCACAATGATAGGAAGAGCCGATATCGACGTCGCTATGAACGCTTGGCCGCCACAAGCCAGTTATCTCTGTGGCAACTTTTCTGACACCTCTTGTTATAAAAACTCTTTAAACCAAAAGGATCGATAGGCCGAGCTTTAGCTGGATCAAGTCAGCATTTGCCCTTTTGCTCTATGTGTGGTTTCTGTCCGCACTGAGCTGCCCTTGGGACACCTTCGTTATTATTTTGAGAGATATACCGCCCCAGACAAACTCCCTACCTGACAATGTCAGTTTTTCCGTCAATCCGGAATAGTGAATTTTTTCACATTTTTTCATATAATAGTGTAGAAACAATGTTAAAAATTATCTAGTAATACTAATACATATTCATTATCTCTCTTTATATAATTTCTCTTCATAATTTCTCTTACTTCCTATCACCTAATTGTAATTGATTTAGAGTAACTTACTTTATAATTTCAAGTCAGTCACAATTTATAATCGGTAAAAGAAGTACCTAATAAACATTGCATATTTAACATTGTCTTGGCCTTTCTTCTCACTTACGTTCCGTCGGATTTTCAGAATACCCTATTTTTTTCCACATGGTGCCGAAACCCGGGAGAAAGGCGAACAAAGACATCTAAATACAAATCTTAAAGCACGTACAACATTTAATTAGTGGCTCTTAAGATTCGTACTCGCGGGCGCGAACAAAAAAAAAATTAAACGTTTTAATGGAGCTTTCAGCGCGTTCGGCCTACAGGGGGCAAGTCACTAAAATCGTAAAAGCGGCGTCGGAGTTTCTTAGCGCGGATGAATCCCAATTAAGTGACCCAAATAAGTACGATGAAATAGAAGAAGAACTTTTTTCCTACATTCAACGATTGACCGCAGCACATGAAAGCCTAATGACAACGAATAAAGAAGTGCTTGTCAAAAATCTCATTAAAGTGGACGGTGCTGATCTTGATAAAGAACTGGAAAAAATTGCGGACTACCAAGATTCCGCTATAGGTATGCTTGCAAAACTTAACTCGCGTCTAAATAAAATTCGAAGAAGTCAGACTCCAGTTACTGAAAAATTCGAATCCAACACATCGTCGACGTCTGCCGCATTAAAGCTTCCCAAATTGCAGTTGAAAAAATTTGACGGCAATTTCCAAGAATGGCTGCCGTTTTGGGAACAGTTTCGTACCGCTGTGCATGAAAACAACAATTTAACATCGTCTGACAAATTCAGCTACCTTGAGTCCGTGTTAGTTGGTAATGCAAAAAAAAGTAATTGCTGGCTTTACGGCTTCAGAGATGTGCTACGATGCAGCTGTCTCACTTCTACAGGAGCAATTTGGAGACACCGAACGTCTAGTGGACAAACACATGGAGCAGCTAATCTCTCTTCGCCCAATACATTTGAAAACAGACGTCGTGGGCTTACGGAATTTGTATAATTGTATAACAGCTTGCAGTCGCTCTTTAACAGCATTGCAAATTCCCTCGCACCAATATTATGTCATGCTCAAGTCCATATTGCTACGGTGCTTGCCAGTGGATCTTCGAGTCGATTATCACCGCCTGACCGAAAGAGACAGCGACGTTGAAGATACCAGAAATTCAGACTCGGGAAGTACGTCTACTCTTTCACATATCGGAGACAAGCAAGTCCAAGGTCTAATGCGTTTTCTAAAGCGGGAAGTGGAGTCATTAGAAAAAAGTCGAGTTTTCTCTGTCGCGACAACTGTCAAACCATCTACTTCATTTTCAACCACCAATACTGCTGCTAGCTTAGTTTCTTTAAGCGACAAAGACGAATGCTTATTCTGTAACTCAGACAAACATGCTACAAAAGAGTGCGATAGTGAGCTGTCACTCGCGGAAAAAAGAGACATACTGTGCAAAGGTAATCGATGTTTTCGTTGTGCTAAGCGTGGTCACTCTTCCAAAAAATGTCGTAGTGCGAAGTTTATTTCGTGTAAGAAATGCAATGGCAAGCACTTTACATCAATGTGTGATCCATCATTTGCAAAAACAAATACCCTTATTGTGCCAGCGGTCGCTGAAACAGAAGAAAATGAAACGGAAAATGCATTAAACTTATGTGCGTGTAATTCAGTTTTAGAAAATTCAATGGTCTTTTTAAAGACAGCTCGGGGCATTGCCGTAGCTCCGGGCAGGGAAAAACAATTACTAATTCGCTTTATTATCGACGGCGGCAGTCAAAATTCATTCATTCGCGAAAGCTTGGTTCGGAAATTAAATCTTGTTCCCTCTGGTGTAATAAACATTTCCGTGATCCCCTTTGGATCTAAGGAAAAATCTCCATCCCAAAAATTACAAAAGGTGAAAATCGAATTAATTAGCCAGTACAATAACAAACTGGTAGAAATTGAAGCAGTTGTTGTGCCAGAAATCTGTATTGACGTTCTGCAAGTGCCTGACAGTTCATGCCCATCGCTGAAAGGCCTATGTCTTGCAGATTCAAATCAGGTTTCGATCGCTGCAGAGGATGGACTAAGCATTTTAATTGGGTCTGACTACTACTGGATGGCAGTGACCGGTAAACAACGCCGCATTAGCCCGACGTTAAGAGCTGTCGAAACTATCTTTGGCTGGACACTACAGGGAGCACATACTTCTGTCGGTAAGAGTCTTGTTTCGAACATTCACTTATGCTCTTCTTCATCTCTATTTAGCACGAGTTTACTCCTACCTGCCCTGTGCGACAACGATCTTACGTCATTTTGGTCCTTGGAAGCAATTGGAATCCAAAGTGAAGATGCTGAAAACCACCAACTAGCAGAAAATCTAATCGCAAAATGCATCAGCAGAAAAGGTTCGCGCTATGAAGCATCACTACCGTGGAAGAATCCAGACGTTGTGATAAAAAACAACAGGAACGAAGCTCTAAGACGACTTGATTCGCTAACGAGGCGATTAAAGAGGATTCCAGACAAGTTTAAAGAATACGATGCCGCTATTCGACTGATGGTTGCAGATGGTATTGCTGAAGTATTTCCTTCTGGCGATAAGAAGACATTGGAGCGGGTTTTCTATCTTCCACACCGTCCTGTGTACAAGGAAGAAAGTACAACAACCAAGATGAGGATTGTGTTCGATGCCTCTGCAGGTAATGAAGTCTTTCCGCCACTCAACGATTTGCTGCATGTGGGTGCAAACTTGCTACCAGAGGTTCTACGAGTGCTGCTAAACTTTCGTCTCGGAAGCATTGGGATAGTAGCGGATGTGGAAAAGGCCTTTCTGCAAATTTCGCTGAATGTGAACGATCGTGACAGCCACCGTTTTGTTTGGTATGCTTCGCAAACATCACCGGACCAGAAACCGGAATACAAGGACTACAGGATGACCAGGGTCACGTTTGGGGTCAACTCCAGTCCATTTCTTTTGACTGGGACGATCCGCCTGCATTTAGCTGAAGAAAAGATTCGTTTCCCCAGAACATGTAAGGTGCTGCAGGAATCCTTTTATATGGACGATCTGGCTATAAGTGCTGATACTGAGGAGGAAGCGAAGCTGATCAGCAAAGAAGCTATCATTATAATGAACAACGCCAGCATGAACCTGAGGAAGTGGAACTCCAACTCGTTTAAAATTCCTGAAGATCTTAATTCAGCTGATGCCCCAGTTATACAGAAGGTTTTGGGACTAACGTGGTACGTTTCTAGTGACGAAATCTCTGTGCCGCTACGGTCTGTGGAAAGCTTGCTCGCTTCAAATTTAGCAAGAGGAACTAAGCGTTATGTACTACAAACTATAGCTAGAATTTTCGATCCATTGGGAATGCTTAGTCCAGTTGTTATAAAGATCAAGATTCTGTTTCAATCGATATGGAAAAGGAAACTGTTATGGGACGAAGTTTTACCATCGGACTTAATGGCTGAATGGGAAGATTGTGCAAGAAGTCTGCTGCTCTTAAAAGAGATAGCCATCCCGCGATCGGCGTTGGCTTTTGGTTCTAAAAGTATGGTGGACATCCACATATTCGCCGATGCCAGCATGAAAGCTTATTGTGCCGTGGCTTACATCAAGAGCACTAATGCAATAGGTGAAAGCAGCGTTTCATTCCTGTGCGCGAAAAGCCGAGTAGCTCCGCTGAAGGCGGATGGGACGAAGGAGCTTACATTGCCAAAGCTGGAGTTAACTGCTGCATTGATAGCTGCGCGATTGCGTTCTTACTTGAGCCGATCTTTGAAAATGTCTATTCGGAAATTTTATATGTGGACAGATTCAAAAATCAATCTTAATTGGATACAAGGAGAAGTCGATCGGTGGAAACCTTATGTGCAAAGCCGAGTCACCGAAATACGTCTTCACACATCAGCTCAGGACTGGAAGCACTGTTCCGGGAAGGAGAACCCTGCGGATCTCCTTACACGAGGTATAACTGCCGAGAATCTTCGAACTTCTTCGTTGTGGACTAATGGACCAGCCTGGCTCAACGATTCTGAAAACTATAACTCTGATGGCGTCAAAACAGTTCTGGAAAACTCAACTCCGTTGGCTCTACTAGCACCGACTTCTGTTACTGTGAGCAAACCACTTCAGCCGCTTCTTCGCTATGAAAACTTCAGCACTTGGAAGCGTTTGTTACGAGTTACAGCCTACATGTTGCGCTTCTGGGACTCGTGCCGTAAAACAAGGGAAAGGGCATTCTCTTTTCATTTGACCGCTGAGGAGCTTGACCTCGCTGAATCCTATTGGTTCAGGTACATTCAATTTGATAAATACACTAACGAAATTTGTTTCTTACAGAATAAAAAATCGGTACCTGATGGGTCAAAGATTGCACAATTGTTTCCATTTCTGGACGTCAATGGCGTTCTGAGACTGGGTGGTCGCCTTGAGTGCTTAGACGAACCTATGGATTTCAAGCACCCCATAATTTTGCCAAAAAATTCCCACGTCACTGAACTTATAGTAAAGGACTACCACGAACGAACTACACATGGGGGAGTCAACATGGTTTTATCGCAGATAAGATCTCGATTCTGGATTCCTAAAGGACGCCAGTTGATTAAAAGATTGCAACTACAGTGCTCCAGCTGTCGGAAACTATGGGGAAAGCCGGCTTCACAACCATTTGGACCACTTCCAATCGAAAGGCTAACGCTATCAAGGCCTTTCGCCAACGTTGGCGTCGACTTCGCTGGTCCTCTCTACTGCTTCGATAACTCGAAAGAGGAGATGAGTAAAACATATCTGATGGTTTTTACGTGTGCTGCCATCCGTGCTGTACACTTGGAGATGGTAAGAAGTTTAACAACAGAAAGCTGCTTAATGGGATTTAGACGTTTCATGGCTCGGCGGGGTACTCCATCGGTCATATATTCCGATAACGCTCGAACCTTTCGGCGGGCAGCTTTGGAGTTAGGTGCTGTGAATCACATTTTCGAGGATGAATCGGTCCATGGGTTTTTGTCCAATAAGCGCGTCAAGTGGAGGTTCATTGTGGAACGAGCTCCGTGGTGGGGCGGATTCTGGGAGCGCCTCATACGCACAATCAAAAACGTCCTCAAGATGGTCATCGGCAAGGCGAAGCTTTCTTTCGAGCAACTAAGAACCGTAATCGTCGAGGCTGAAGGTGTGGTAAATGCTCGCCCTCTAACATACATGAGCAGTAATCCGTTAGATTGTACTCCATTGACTCCTGCTCACTTTCTATTGGGTCATGGTGGATCAGCAGTTCGTAATGTGGAATCTGGGTCACATGAAATACAACATCTTTGGAAGCAGCGAATGAAATATATTTGTATGCTTGAAAAGCGTTGGCGTACTGAGTATATGCAACTTTTACGATCGTTTCATCATAACAAATGCAGTTTCTCACTAGAACTAAAAAGGAATGATGTCGTCCTCGTTTTCGATGCTGGTAAGCCAAGGGTTAACTGGAGGTTGGCTGCCATAGAAAACACATTCGCTGGTCGTGATGGCAAAGTCCGAGCTTGCGAAATACGCTATTCGGATGGAACTCGAACCCGAAGGCCAGTCCAATTATTATACCCACTGGAGCTTACTTCTTCTCCGCCGGCCGGAGGATGTTAAAAATTATCTAGTAATACTAATACATATTCATTATCTCTCTTTATATAATTTCTCTTCATAATTTCTCTTACTTCCTATCACCTAATTGTAATTGATTTAGAGTAACTTACTTTATAATTTCAAGTCAGTCACAATTTATAATCGGTAAAAGAAGTACCTAATAAACATTGCATATTTAACATTGTCTTGGCCTTTCTTCTCACTTACGTTCCGTCGGATTTTCAGAATACCCTATTTTTTTCCACAAACAACGTTCCTATATTTGTCAGCTGGCTTGGACTTGGCAAAATTTTTTCCTCCACAGGAATGGGAATGTTTTTATTTTGTGTAAATAACCTTTTATTATATGGGCAAATTCTTTTACTTTTATCCCATAAGGTTATTATTCAATTTGAGACATTAAAAATTTTTTCTCAAAATTGATCATTTTCATACACATTCCCTATAGTAGTTTAGAAACGGCGTTCCAGCATTTGCCTTCTGTCTGGGACTTGACAAAATTTTCTCCCTCATAAAATCGGAAATGTTTTTATTTTGTCTCAAATAACCTTTAATAATGCGGGCAAATGCTTTTACTTTTATCCCATAAGGTTATTATTCGATTTGAGACATACAAATTTTTTTCTCAAAATCGATCATTTTCATACACATTCCCTATAGTAGTTTAGAAACGGCGGTCCAGGATGTGTCTTTTTTCTTGTACTTGCTTTTTTACTTAATTTTTTTCTTAAATTTTTTTGTATCAGAAAATGATGTTATAATGATGTTTTCATCACTAAAAGTTTTCTCAAATGAAAACTTGTAAAATTTCATATGAGATATAGTAGGAATTTCCACATCATTTGACGATCATTTTAGTTACCTTTAATTTTTCATACATTTTTGTACTATGAAAATTTTATTTTCTCACAAAATGAGAAACAGACCTTTAATAATGTGGTCAAACATTATTATTTGCATTTAGTTTTCAACCCATAAGTGTATTATTCGATTTGAGACAAAAAATTTTTTTTCTCAGAATTCATCATTTTCACCAAACGGCGGTCCGGGATGTGTTTTCTTTCTTGTGTTTTTTATACTTAATACGTCACTAATAAGATGACGATCATTTATGTAACTTTTTTAACACTTCTAAGTCTTCTTTTCTATCGTTTTCAAACACTTTTCAGTGTTCTATACGATTTGTTCAAATACTTTTGGGCGTTTTATATGGTTTTATACGTCACTAATAGGATGACGATCATTTATGTAACTGTTTAGCACTTCTAAGTCTTCTTTTCTATCGTTTTCAAACACTTTTCAGTGTTCTATACGATTTGTTCAAATACTTTTGGGCGTTTTATATGGTTTTATACGTCACTAATAGGATGACGATCATTTATGTAACTGTTTAACACTTCTAAGTCTTCTTTTCTATCGTTTTCAAACACTTTTCAGTGTTCTATACGATTTTTTCAAATACTTTTGGGTGTTTTATATGCTTTTATACGTCACTAATAGGATGACGATCATTTATGTAACTGTTTAACACTTCTAAGTCTTCTTTTCTATCGTTTTCAAACACTTCTCAGTGTTCTATACGATTTTTTCAAATACTTTTGTGTGTTTTATATGGTTTTATACGTCACTAATAGGATGACGATCATTTATGTAACTGTTTAACACTTCTAAGTCTTTTTTTCTATCGCTTTCAAACACTTCTCAGTGTTCTATACGATATTTTCAAATACTTTTGAGTGTTTTATATGGTTTTATACGTCACTAATAGGATGACGACCATTTATGTAACTGTTTAGCACTTCTAAGTCTTCTTTTCTATCGTTTTCAAACACTTTTCAGTGTTCTATACGATTTGTTCAAATACTTTTGGGCGTTTTATATGGTTTTATACGTCACTAATAGGATGACGATCATTTATGTAACTGTTTAGCACTTCTAAGTCTTCTTTTCTATCGTTTTCAAACACTTTTCAGTGTTCTATACGATTTGTTCAAATACTTTTGGGCGTTTTATATGGTTTTATACGTCACTAATAGGATGACGATCATTTATGTAACTGTTTAACACTTCTAAGTCTTCTTTTCTATCGTTTTCAAACACTTTTCAGTGTTCTATACGATTTGTTCAAATACTTTTGAGCGTTTTATATGGTTTTATACGTCACTAATAGGATGACGATCATTCATGTAACTGTTTAACACTTCTAAGTCTTCTTTTCTATCGTTTTCAACCACTTCTCAGTGTTCTATACGATTTTTTCAAATACTTTTGAGTGTTTTATATGGTTTTATACGTCACTAATAGGATGACGATCATTTATGTAACTGTTTAACACTTCTAAGTCTTTTTTTCTATCGCTTTCAAACACTTCTCAGTGTTCTATACGATATTTTCAAATACTTTTGAGTGTTTTATATGGTTTTATACGTCACTAATAGGATGACGACCATTTATGTAACTGTTTCACACTTCTAAGTCTTCTTTTCTATCGTTTTCAAACACTTTTCAGTGTTCTATACGATTTTTTCAAACACTTTTGTGTGTTTTATATGGTTTTATACGTCACTAATAGGATGACGATCATTTATGTAACGGTTTAACACTTCCAAGTCTTCTTTTCAATCGTTTTCAAACACTTTTCAGTGTTCTATACGATTTTTTCAAATACTTTTGGGCGTTTTATATGGTTTTATACGTCACTAATAGGATGACGATCATTTATGTAACCTTTATAATTTATATAATCCAATAGCCACCATTTTCATACACTTTTGTATGTTGTTTTATACTTTATAGTATAATTTTATTTATTTTTTTGTATAATGAAACAAGAAGAGCCAACATTTTTCATACATTTTTGCATGTTTTATGTTTTACTTCATAGTATCATTTAACTTTTTGTTAATGTACAAGAAGAGCCAACATTTTTCATACATTTTTGCATGCTATTATGTTTTACTTCATGGTATCATTTAACTTTTTGTTTAATGTACAAGAAGAGCCAACATTTTTGCATGTTTTATGTTTTACTTCATAGTATCATTTAACTTTTTGTTAATGTACAACAAGAAGAGCCAACATTTTTGCATGTTTTATGTTTTACTTCATAGTATCATTTAACTTTTTGTTAATGTACAACAAGAAGAGCCAACATTTTTCATACATTTTTGCATGCTATTATGTTTTACTTCATGGTATCATTTAACTTTTTGTTTAATGTACAAGAAGAGCCAACATTTTTGCATGTTTTATGTTTTACTTCATAGTATCATTTAACTTTTTGTTAATGTACAACAAGAAGAGCCAACATTTTTGCATGTTTTATGTTTTACTTCATAGTATCATTTAACTTTTTGTTAATGTACAACAAGAAGAGCCAACATTTTTCATACATTTTTCATACATTTTTGCATGTTTTATGTTTTACTTCATAGTATCATTTAACTTTTTGTTTAATGTACAAGAAGAGCCAACATTTTTCATACATTTTTGCATGCTATTATGTTTTACTTCATGGTATCATTTAACTTTTTGTTTAATGTACAAGAAGAGCCAACATTTTTCATACATTTTTGCATGCTATTATGTTTTACTTCATAGTATCATTTAACTTTTTGTTAATGTACAAGAAGAGCCAACATTTTTCATACATTTTTGCATGCTATTATGTTTTACTTCATAGTATCATTTAACTTTTTGTTAATGTACAACAAGAAGAGCCAACATTTTTGCATGTTTTATGTTTTACTTCATAGTATCATTTAACTTTTTGTTAATGTACAACAAGAAGAGCCAACATTTTTGTATGTTTTATGTTTTACTTCATAGTATCATTTAACTTTTTGTTAATGTACAACAAGAAGAGCCAACATTTTTGCATGTTTTATGTTTTACTTCATAGTATCATTTAACTTTTTGTTAATGTACAACAAGAAGAGCCAACATTTTTGTATGTTTTATGTTTTACTTCATAGTATCATTTAACTTTTTGTTAATGTACAACAAGAAGAGCCAACATTTTTGCATGTTTTATGTTTTACTTCATAGTATCATTTAACTTTTTGTTAATGTACAACAAGAAGAGCCAACATTTTTGTATGTTTTATGTTTTACTTCATAGTATCATTTAACTTTTTGTTAATGTACAATTGTACAACAAGAAGAGCCAACATTTTTGCATGTTTTATGTTTTACTTCATAGTATCGTTTAACTTTTTGTTAATGTACAACAAGAAGAGCCAACATTTTTGTATATTTTATGTTTTACTTCATAGTATCATTTAACTTTTTGTTAATGTACAACAAGAAGAGCCAACATTTTTGCATGTTTTATGTTTTACTTCATGGTATCATTTAACTTTTTGTTTAATGTACAACAAGAAGAGCCAACATTTTTGTATGTTTTATGTTTTACTTCATAGTATCATTTAACTTTTTGTTAATGTACAACAAGAAGAGCCAACATTTTTGCATGTTTTATGTTTTACTTCATGGTATCATTTAACTTTTTGTATAATGTACAAGAAGAGCCAACATTTTTGTATGTTTTATGTTTTACTTCATAGTATCATTTAACTTTTTGTTAATGTACAACAAGAAGAGCCAACATTTTTGCATGTTTTATGTTTTACTTCATGGTATCATTTAACTTTTTGTATAATGTACAAGAAGAGCCAACATTTTTGCATGTTTTATGTTTTACTTCATAGTATCATTTAACTTTTTTCACGTCACTAATAAGATGACGATCACTTTGGTTACTTTTGCGCGTCCCCTAACATAAGCTACATATACATAAATATAAGATATACAATATACATAAATACATATATAATATATAATATAAATAATATACAATAATAATAATAAGATAACCTATAATCATATAAAATACATAATAATACATAATAATACTAATAATAATATAATATACAAACCTAAACTAAACCCTAATCTCCTCTCTTCTCTTCTCTCCTCTTATTCTTAATCCGATTCGTTCGTATCTCGAATCATCAAGCAAAGGATGAGCTTCAGTGGATCGCAGTATGGCAGCTGCTCTACCACTTACAACACCTTGCCCGTTACCAAAGTCGTTTACAATTGATTCTAGGCATTGTCATCGTATTTAATAATGTTTAACTATGTAACTAGCGAGGCTACAGGTGATATTTAATACATCCCATATATGCTTTGTTACATAGAACATTGGCATCACATCCATTGTCGTTTATCGAAGATAAACTTTTAATGGTTTATTGCCATACAATACAATTGCCCCATTTTTATCATTGCTGTCCAGCACGGATACGACCTTAGAGGCGTTCAGGCATAATCCAACGGACGTAGCGTCATACCACTGTTCGCTCGAACAAGTATTGTGCCATTGGTCCGTACCTGCGGTTCCTCTCGTACTACGCAGGAATGCTGTCGCAACAACAATTGTCATCAGTAGGGTAAAACTAACCTGTCTCACGACGGTCTAAACCCAGCTCACAAACCAACGTTTGGTGAATTTTGCTTCACAATGATAGGAAGAGCCGATATCGACGTCGCTATGAACGCTTGGCCGCCACAAGCCAGTTATCCCTGTGGCAACTTTTCTGACACCTCTTGTTATAAAAACTCTTTAAACCAAAAGGATCGATAGGCCGAGCTTTAGCTGGATCAAGTCAGCATTTGCCCTTTTGCTCTATGTGTGGTTTCTGTCCGCACTGAGCTGCCATTGGGACACCTTCCTTATTATTTTGAGAGATGTACCGCCCCAGACAAACTCCCTACCTGACAATGTCAGTTTTTCCGTCAATCCGGAATAGTGAATTTTTTCACATTCCATATAATAGTGTAGAAACAATGTTAAAAATTATCTAGTAATACTAATACATATTCATTATCTCTCTTTATATAATTTCTCTTCATAATTTCTCTTACTTCCTATCACCTAATTGTAATTGATTTAGAGTAACTTACTTTATAATTTCAAGTCAGTCACAATTTATAATCGGTAAAAGAAGTACCTAATAAACATTGCATATTTAACATTGTCTTGGCCTTTCTTCTCACTTACGTTCCGTCGGATTTTCAGAATACCCTATTTTTTTCCACATGGTGCCGAAACCCGGGAGAAAGGCGAACAAAGACATCTAAATACAAATCTTAAAGCACGTACAACATTTAATTAGTGGCTCTTAAGATTCGTACTCGCGGGCGCGAACAAAAAAAAAATTAAACGTTTTAATGGAGCTTTCAGCGCGTTCGGCCTACAGGGGGCAAGTCACTAAAATCGTAAAAGCGGCGTCGGAGTTTCTTAGCGCGGATGAATCCCAATTAAGTGACCCAAATAAGTACGATGAAATAGAAGAAGAACTTTTTTCCTACATTCAACGATTGACCGCAGCACATGAAAGCCTAATGACAACGAATAAAGAAGTGCTTGTCAAAAATCTCATTAAAGTGGACGGTGCTGATCTTGATAAAGAACTGGAAAAAATTGCGGACTACCAAGATTCCGCTATAGGTATGCTTGCAAAACTTAACTCGCGTCTAAATAAAATTCGAAGAAGTCAGACTCCAGTTACTGAAAAATTCGAATCCAACACATCGTCGACGTCTGCCGCATTAAAGCTTCCCAAATTGCAGTTGAAAAAATTTGACGGCAATTTCCAAGAATGGCTGCCGTTTTGGGAACAGTTTCGTACCGCTGTGCATGAAAACAACAATTTAACATCGTCTGACAAATTCAGCTACCTTGAGTCCGTGTTAGTTGGTAATGCAAAAAAAAGTAATTGCTGGCTTTACGGCTTCAGAGATGTGCTACGATGCAGCTGTCTCACTTCTACAGGAGCAATTTGGAGACACCGAACGTCTAGTGGACAAACACATGGAGCAGCTAATCTCTCTTCGCCCAATACATTTGAAAACAGACGTCGTGGGCTTACGGAATTTGTAAAATTGTATAACAGCTTGCAGTCGCTCTTTAACAGCATTGCAAATTCCCTCGCACCAATATTATGTCATGCTCAAGTCCATATTGCTACGGTGCTTGCCAGTGGATCTTCGAGTCGATTATCACCGCCTGACCGAAAGAGACAGCGACGTTGAAGATACCAGAAATTCAGACTCGGGAAGTACGTCTACTCTTTCACATATCGGAGACAAGCAAGTCCAAGGTCTAATGCGTTTTCTAAAGCGGGAAGTGGAGTCATTAGAAAAAAGTCGAGTTTTCTCTGTCGCGACAACTGTCAAACCATCTACTTCATTTTCAACCACCAATACTGCTGCTAGCTTAGTTTCTTTAAGCGACAAAGACGAATGCTTATTCTGTAACTCAGACAAACATGCTACAAAAGAGTGCGATAGTGAACTGTCACTCGCGGAAAAAAGAGACATACTGTGCAAAGGTAATCGATGTTTTCGTTGTGCTAAGCGTGGTCACTCTTCCAAAAAATGTCGTAGTGCGAAGTTTATTTCGTGTAAGAAATGCAATGGCAAGCACTTTACATCAATGTGTGATCCATCATTTGCAAAAACAAATACCCTTATTGTGCCAGCGGTCGCTGAAACAGAAGAAAATGAAACGGAAAATGCATTAAACTTATGTGCGTGTAATTCAGTTTTAGAAAATTCAATGGTCTTTTTAAAGACAGCTCGGGGCATTGCCGTAGCTCCGGGCAGGGAAAAACAATTACTAATTCGCTTTATTATCGACGGCGGCAGTCAATATTCATTCATTCGCGAAAGCTTGGTTCGGAAATTAAATCTTGTTCCCTCTGGTGTAATAAACATTTCCGTGATCCCCTTTGGATCTAAGGAAAAATCTCCATCCCAAAAATTACAAAAGGTGAAAATCGAATTAATTAGCCAGTACAATAACAAACTGGTAGAAATTGAAGCAGTTGTTGTGCCAGAAATCTGTATTGACGTTCTGCAAGTGCCTGACAGTTCATGCCCATCGCTGAAAGGCCTATGTCTTGCAGATTCAAATCAGGTTTCGATCGCTGCAGAGGATGGACTAAGCATTTTAATTGGGTCTGACTACTACTGGATGGCAGTGACCGGTAAACAACGCCGCATTAGCCCGACGTTAAGAGCTGTCGAAACTATCTTTGGCCGGACACTACAGGGAGCACATACTTCTGTCGGTAAGAGTCTTGTTTCGAACATTCACTTATGCTCTTCTTCATCTCTATTTAGCACGAGTTTACTCCTACCTGCCCTGTGCGACAACGATCTTACGTCATTTTGGTCCTTGGAAGCAATTGGAATCCAAAGTGAAGATGCTGAAAACCACCAACTAGCAGAAAATCTAATCGCAAAATGCATCAGCAGAAAAGGTTCGCGCTATGAAGCATCACTACCGTGGAAGAATCCAGACGTTGTGATAAAAAACAACAGGAACGAAGCTCTAAGACGACTTGATTCGCTAACGAGGCGATTAAAGAGGATTCCAGACAAGTTTAAAGAATACGATGCCGCTATTCGACTGATGGTTGCAGATGGTATTGCTGAAGTAGTTCCTTCTGGCGATAAGAAGACATTGGAGCGGGTTTTCTATCTTCCACACCGTCCTGTGTACAAGGAAGAAAGTACAACAACCAAGATGAGGATTGTGTTCGATGCCTCTGCAGGTAATGAAGTCTTTCCGCCACTCAACGATTTGCTGCATGTGGGTGCAAACTTGCTACCAGAGGTTCTACGAGTGCTGCTAAACTTTCGTCTCGGAAGCATTGGGATAGTAGCGGATGTGGAAAAGGCCTTTCTGCAAATTTCGCTGAATGTGAACGATCGTGACAGCCACCGTTTTGTTTGGTATGCTTCGCAAACATCACCGGACCAGAAACCGGAATACAAGGACTACAGGATGACCAGGGTCACGTTTGGGGTCAACTCCAGTCCATTTCTTTTGACTGGGACGATCCGCCTGCATTTAGCTGAAGAAAAGATTCGTTTCCCCAGAACATGTAAGGTGCTGCAGGAATCCTTTTATATGGACGATCTGGCTATAAGTGCTGATACTGAGGAGGAAGCGAAGCTGATCAGCAAAGAAGCTATCATTATAATGAACAACGCCAGCATGAACCTGAGGAAGTGGAACTCCAACTCGTTTAAAATTCGTGAAGATCTTAATTCAGCTGATGCCCCAGTTATACAGAAGGTTTTGGGACTAACGTGGTACGTTTCTAGTGACGAAATCTCTGTGCCGCTACGGTCTGTGGAAAGCTTGCTCGCTTCAAATTTAGCAAGAGGAACTAAGCGTTATGTACTACAAACTATAGCTAGAATTTTCGATCCATTGGGAATGCTTAGTCCAGTTGTTATAAAGATCAAGATTCTGTTTCAATCGATATGGAAAAGGAAACTGTTATGGGACGAAGTTTTACCATCGGACTTAATGGCTGAATGGGAAGTTTGTGCAAGAAGTCTGCTGCTGTTAAAAGAGATAGCCATCCCGCGATCGGCGTTGGCTTTTGGTTCTAAAAGTATGGTGGACATCCACATATTCGCCGATGCCAGCATGAAAGCTTATGGTGCCGTGGCTTACATCAAGAGCACTAATGCAATAGGTGAAAGCAGCGTTTCATTCCTGTGCGCGAAAAGCCGAGTAGCTCCGCTGAAGGCGGATGGGACGAAGGAGCTTACATTGCCAAAGCTGGAGTTAACTGCTGCATTGATAGCTGCGCGATTGCGTTCTTACTTGAGCCGATCTTTGAAAATGTCTATTCGGAAATTTTATATGTGGACAGATTCAAAAATCAATCTTAATTGGATACAAGGAGAAGTCGATCGGTGGAAACCTTATGTGCAAAGCCGAGTCACCGAAATACGTCTTCACACATCAGCTCAGGACTGGAAGCACTGTTCCGGGAAGGAGAACCCTGCGGATCTCCTTACACGAGGTATAACTGCCGAGAATCTTCGAACTTCTTCGTTGTGGACTAATGGACCAGCCTGGCTCAACGATTCTGAAAACTATAACTCTGATGGCGTCAAAACAGTTCTGGAAAACTCAACTCCGTTGGCTCTACTAGCACCGACTTCTGTTACTGTGAGCAAACCACTTCAGCCGCTTCTTCGCTATGAAAACTTCAGCACTTGGAAGCGTTTGTTACGAGTTACAGCCTACATGTTGCGCTTCTGGGACTCGTGCCGTAAAACAAGGGAAAGGGCATTCTCTTTTCATTTGACCGCTGAGGAGCTTGACCTCGCTGAATCCTATTGGTTCAGGTACATTCAATTTGATAAATACTCTAACGAAATTTGTTTCTTACAGAAGAAAAAATCGGTACCTGATGGGTCAAAGATTGCACAATTGTTTCCATTTCTGGACGTCAATGGCGTTCTGAGACTGGGTGGTCGCCTTGAGTGCTTAGACGAACCTATGGATTTCAAGCACCCCATAATTTTGCCAAAAAATTCCTACGTCACTGAACTTATAGTAAAGGACTACCACGAACGAACTACACATGGGGGAGTCAACATGGTTTTATCGCAGATAAGATCTCGATTCTGGATTCCTAAAGGACGCCAGTTGATTAAAATATTGCAACTACAGTGCTCCAGTGTAACGTGCAGCTGTTTTCGATTGAGCTAAATACTACATTGCAATTCCACCTTAAAGTGTGAAGTCAGTGAACACACTTCTTAAGGCTTCGTCAAAAATTTCAAGTAGATTCGTATACACTGACAAGAGGTCGCCAAAATGATTCGGCATCGCACTCGCACACTCTCCCATATAAGCCACTCCAGCGTTAACTTCCGCCTTTTCTATTCTAAACTTCGGTCGAGTGTGGTTATATGGCAATTCAGGTAAAACCAAGTTCAATTTAAGTCAGTGGTTGTTCGACTTTGAACTTGCAAGACAGTGTTGCTACCGGTTTTAATTTAAGTGAAAATTGCTGTAAAACTTGCGGAAATAAAAGTACTGCCTTTTAAAACGTTATAAAAATTATTGATTTATTTGACGTAGATGCGTTAGCTTTTATATACAATGATTTGTTTATATATATCGAACAATACTTGACAGCTTATTTGACATCTTTACAATATCGTAAATGGGTGCATTCTGCATTATCGGTGACGTCATAACAGCTTTGGGTTGTGGAATCAACATTCTCCCCCACCGATGAGTGAAGATCATCAAATTGTCTGCTACCAATTTTATTTTGCCTCACTGTACTTTCGTCTGCGACTCTGCCTTCAAATCAAATTGTCGATGTACTTATATATGTACATGCACATGCGTATCAGTATGTATGTACATGAAAAGAGAAGACGAGTGATTAATTTGCTTAGATATAGACAAACAATAACAAACAAAACAGTAATTCGACCAGAAAACAGACATTCTATGGAGAATTAAGTTGATTCGTTTACGCAAGATACCGTTTTCGCGCTCTCGCATTATCTTGTTAGAGTTAAGACCGAGATGACGATATGACGACAGTGCTTGTGTGAATCTTCGTCTTCGGTTTCGGTGTGCGGTAGCGGTGCAGTGTGTATTGAGAAAATCAATCAGTTGACTTGATTTCAATCGCCGCAATTGTCATTCGTTAATCGTTCGGTGTTGGTATAGTGCGCGAATTTAATCGAGTGTTTGTTATAATAACATTAAAATTATAATTGTAATTAAGTTGATTTGTGATGTGGTGTAGAAGAATTCCTGTGAGTGTCATTAATTCGAATATCATTAAATTTGAAATTGATTTAGGTTCTTCGAATTGTACGATTTTGAATTATTTATTGTGTTGATCAATTTTGCCTTGTGAGTTGCGTCCATTGTTGGTGTGCATAAGTGTGTATATTTTGTTCTCTCTGTTGTGTATTGTGTCTGTGTGATTGGATTGTGTTTCCCTCGATGGTGTGCATTTGCTGTTCTGTGCCGTTTATTGAGAAACAAGGGGAAGTGGTAAGTGGACTGTAATCTTATTAGTGTTTGTGTTGGGTTTGGAATAAGTGTGCATGTAGGAGCGCGACCGTTTTCCATGTTGTTTTGAGTGAATTTATATTTTGTGTTGAATTGTGTTGTGTTGCAATCGGTATGAAGACAGTAGGGTGCATAAGTTTTCATACAGATGGTTTTAAATGTTTAAAATTTATTTTTTTTTGTTTTTATTCAGTGTTTAGTGTTGTTTGGTTAGCGTTACACGGAAGAGGGCATAGTTTGGTAATAGGTCTCCGGAATTCTCCCTGTAGTGTTTTTACCTTTACCACTCTGGTTATTTTGTCAGCTCCGGGGTAGGTTTCAACTACGCGGCCTAGGTTCCATTTTGCAGGGGGAAGTCGTTCGTCTCTGATGAGTACCAAATCGTCTTCCTTTAGTTGTGGGTGTAGTTTCAACCATTTTGGACGATGTTGGAGACGACTTAGATACTCAGTCTGCCATTGCCTCCAGAAAGTCTGCAAATAGGATTGAATGGTCTTCCATCGATCTGCTAAATTTTGTTTTCCTATAGTCAGGTCTGCTTCGGGAACTGTAAATAAGCTTTCTCCAATGAGAAAATGTGCCGGTGTTAACGCCTGAAAATCCGCAGGATCTTCTGTTAAGGGACAGAGGGGTCTCGAATTGAGACACGCTTCGACTTGTGTTAAAAGCGTGGCGAGCTCCTCGTAGGTAAGTGTCCCGTTTCCTACAATCCTTTTTAAGTGGAATTTGACACTCTTTACTCCCGCTTCCCACAATCCTCCAAAGTGGGGAGAAGCGGGAGGAATGAAGTTCCACTTTGTTCCTTCGGTTGCTAAGACGTTGGCTATTTCGTTGTAGTCTTGTGTTCCGCTTTTTAAGAGACGACGAAGCTCAGCGTCAGCTCCCACAAAATTTGTGCCACAGTCGCTATATATCTGGGCGCAGACTCCACGACGTGCAGCGAATCTGCGGAAGGCAGCTAAAAATGCCTGACTTGTTAGGTCGCTGACCGCTTCCAGGTGCATTGCTTTGGTGGCCAAGCAAATGAAAATGGCCAAGTACCCTTTGTGGCACTTAGACCCCCTACCTTTCCAAGCTCTTATGTTGATGGGGCCTGCATAGTCAACACCAGTGTGGGTAAAAGGTCTTGACATTGTAACTCGGGGTGCTGGTAATTCTCCCATCAGCTGCTGAGTTTTCTGAGCGTGGAATCTGTAGCAAATGACGCAACTGTGGATGTGCTTTTTTACCGCTCTTTTAAGCCTAAAAATCCAAAATTTGTTTCTTAGATGCGCCATCATTAATTGAACACCTCCGTGTAGTGTTTTATGATGGGCATCTCGTATAATTAATATGGTTATCTGGTTATTTGGGTCCAAGATAATCGGGTGTTGTTGGTTATACGAGATGTTCGCCTGGCTAAGTCTTCCGCCCACTCGAATTACACCGTTACCGTCCACGAATGGATTTAAAGACCCCATTCCTCTTGTCTTCGTGATGCCATTTGGAAACATCCGTCTTTGTGCGACCCGAATCAGTGAGTTTGTGGCTTCGTCGAGTTCCGTTGGTGTAAAGGGTTTACTGATGTTGTCGTTTCGTAGACTTCGTGCGTAGTTGCAGAATTTATGATGGTGTTGACGAAAGATGTTGATGAACTTCTGGCAATACGCAATAATCCTTACCAATCTTGGGAACGTTGAAACCTTACTGATCAGTTGCAGAATTTGGTTGTCTTCTGCTTCCAATCGGAGACAACGCGTACGTTTTTGTCCTTCCTCGGTTGTCAAATTGTTTGGTTGCGTCGGTATCTTGAAATCCCATGATTCATGCAAAAACGTCGGCCCATTCCACCATAAACGTTCCTGTATTAGTGCCGAGGGCAGTACTCCTCGGGACGCTAAATCTGCTGGATTCTGCTCTGTTGGAATATGTTTCCAAATGGACAAACTCGTTAGACGCTGAATTTCTGCAACTCGATTTCCGACAAAAGTTTCCAATTGTGATGGTGACGATCTTATCCAACAAAGATTAATTGTTGAGTCGGTCCAAGCATGAACCTCTACATCTGTTAGATTGAAAATTTCGATGACATGGTTGAGAAGCCTCGCTAGGATGACTGCTCCGCAAAGTTCCAGTCGGGGAATGGTTACTCGTTTAAGTGGGGCTACGCGAGTTTTGGAAAACACGAGATTCATGTGGACCGAACCTCCTTCACCCAGTACTCGGATATAGACAACGGCACCAAATGCCTTTTCCGATGCATCTGAGAAGCCGTGAATTTGCACCTTCTTGTAACGTTGTCCACACTGAATCCATCGAGGCAAACGGATCCTGTTGATTGCCTCCAAGTCTTGAAAAAATAAATTCCAACTTCTTCCGAGCTCTTCGTCGATAGGGTCGTCCCACGTGATCTTCTTCGCCCAAAGCAACTGGAGAAAACATTTAGCCTTTATGATGCACGGCGAAATCCAACCCATTGGATCGAAAAGCCTTGCTATGGTGGATAGGATAGACCTTTTGGTTGTTTGTGGATGACTTGGTGGGTCGTATCTATAGAGAAAGCTGTCCGTGTTAGGATGCCAGTGAATCCCCAGCATCTTTAGTTGCCCAGAGTCTTCTGAAGGGAATGAAAATGTTGTCTCCCTTTCTTCCAACGGCACTTCCCTTAAGAGGCTCAAAGTGTTGGACGCCCACTTGCGTAGATTCAAACCGGCTGCTCCTAATATGGTTTTCACTTCTTTTATCTTCCTTTCAGCTTCGTCGGTGGTGTCCGCTCCAGAAATGAGATCATCTACATACATCTCCTCTTGGATCATCTTCGCCGCTCGTGGAAATGCATGACGTACTTCTTCTGCTAGCCAGTTTAGAGTTCGGATAGCTAGATATGGCGCAGATGCTGTGCCGAAAGTCACTGTCTTTAATCTATAGATTTTGATAGGCTCAGCTGGATCCTTTCGCCACAATATCAATTGGTAAAATGAATCCTTACCCGTTACCCAAATTTGGCGGTACATTTTCTCGATGTCGGCTGTGAAAGTGTATTTATATAGCCTCCACCTAAGAATGACGTCGATGATGTTATTTTGTAACGCTGGTCCAGTCATGAGCCTATCGTTGAGTGATGTTCCATCAGATGTTTTGAAAGACGCGTCAAAAACTACTCTCAGTTTGGTCGATGAACTGCTCTCCTTTATTACTGCATGATGCGGCAGAAAATAGTGTGGTGTAGTTTCTAACAATGGCTCGTTAACTTCGCTCATATGACCCATCCGTAAGTACTCTTCAATGCAAGTAGTGTAGTCCTTATGAAAGGTTTTGTTTTTTATTAGACGTCCCTCCAGCTGCTTGAATCGTTTAAGCGCTCCTTCTTTTGACCGTCCGAGTATTGGATGGATGTCACCCTTGAAAGGAAGGGCAACTTCAAAACGGCCGTCTGCTACGCGCTTAATATTTTTCAAAAAATGTGTCTCGCATGCGATGTTTTCTGGAGTCTCGGTAATTTGAAACGGTGCTTCTTCCATCTCCCAGAATTGGCGCATATCAGCATCTAGATTGCACGTTTGATGGAAACTCTTGACAGCCTGCGACGCGAATGTAGCGCGTCCGAAGAGAATCCATCCGAATTTGGTGTTTTGCGCTATAGGTAAATTGATATTAGTTGGCCTCACCAACTCTGGCAAAAGAATGTCTGCTAATACATCGCCCCCTAACAACAAATCAACCTTGGCTGGCTTAAAAAATGATGGGTCGGCTAAGCTCAAGCCGTCAAGATGTCTCCAATCAGTGACTGGGAGGGTTCGGGATGGAATATGCCCAGACAGCGACTTGTAGACGAGAGCCTGTGTGTTGACTGCAAATGTTGAATGGCGGGACCCAATCGTAACATCAACGATTTTGTTACATGTGCCGCTGTTGACCATACCCAGCCCGGACACCTCGACAAAGGTTGATTTGTGCTTCAGACGCAGAAGCTGAACTGCTGACTCAGTGATAAAAGTCGCCTCAGAACCAGAATCCAGCAATGCCCGAAGTGAAACAACTTCCCCTGACGAACCGCTGACCTTCACGATAGCTGTGGCCAACATCACTTGGGTGTTCGTGTGTGGCACAGAGTGGTACGTGTGGACGGATTTGCTGCAACAAGGGTGTTCTTCATTCGAGGGTTGAACATTCGATGCATCTCGTTGATTTGGAGGAGGTCGTTCCATATTGGGTGGCTTGAAACTCGGAGCATTCGGATTAATTGCAGAGGTAAGACAATTTGTAACTTGTTGTTGAGAATTTTGACTAAAACTTGACGTATTACAGGGGTTTGACATATAATTGGTTTGTGGAGACGAATTATGTAACAACGAATGATGGGACTGCTGACAATAATAACATCTACGAGTACTTGGACAGCTTTCGGACAAATGGCTATACGCTAAACAGTTTCTACACAAACCTAGTCTAGAAATAGCTTGACAGCGATCGTTGATATTCATTTTTAAGAAACGATTGCATTTGCGGATTGCATGTTGACCCCTATCGCAAAGCTTACAGGCAAACTTGGATTTGGCGGCCTGGGCGTGAAACGAGTTTCGCTGGGCAACCTTTTTTGGTGGTTCAGATGGAGTTTTTCCCTGTTGGTAAGAAACTGCTTCTAGAGTGCGGAACCTTGATTCAAGGAACTGTTTAAATTCCCCAAACGTCGGTAGTTCCTTGGTGTTATCCTTGGATCCCAGTCTCTCTTCCCACAGCTGCTGTGTTTTCGTGGGTAATTTTTGCAAAAGCACATAAATTAACACCACATCCCAGTGTTCGACTGGCACTTTCAAATTATCCAGGCTATGCACTATTTCTGTAGACGTATCTAACAATTCCTTTATTGCTTCAGATCGCTCCTGGGTTATTGAAGGCTGATTAAAAAGACATTTCATTTGTGTGTTGACAAGAAAACGTTGATGATCGTACCTATCTTCCAAAATCTTCCACGCCTTTGTATAATTTCCATTGGAAATGGATAAATGCGACAAAATTTTGTCAGCTTCACCTGCTACACTGGTTTTTAAGTAGTGCATTTTCTGTATTTCAGACAACGAGGTATTCTGATGGACAAGAGAAAGAAACAAGTCACGAAATCCACGCCACGACTCATACTTCCCCGAGAAAACAGGCACTGGAATATGGGTTAACTTAATATCCGCATCGTGAGACGGCTTTATATCGCTTGACTCTGCCTTCGGGACATCACTCTGGGCTTCCTTTGCCTTAACTTTGTCCATGGCATCAAGAAGAGCGGATCTGTAATCCAAATACAACTCGCGCAGCCTATCATACACTTCCTCAATCTTAGAACAATCACTATCCTCATCCTGACTATCTACCAAATGTTCGTACACTTTTTCAGCTGTTTCCATTGTCTCTTTCAACAAAAGCAAACGACCCGACAAGTAATTTGCCGTTCGAGTACTGGATCCCCTTTTGCCGAAATTTTCTATATCTTTTTCCAAGCGGGTAAGTACGCGACTTAGCTTGTTTGGCTTCATGATTTAAAATTCTACCTTATTTCCAGACACACAAAGAAATAATACAAGAAGTTCTGTATGTACTTACTTGCAAATTATTTGGAGATTTACAGTCACCACTGTGATTCAAACAGTTTCGGATTAGATCGCTTCCTGTGGGTCCGGTTGTTGAGTTCTTCAGATGACGGCGGCACAGAACACAGCACACAAAAAAGCAGCAAAATCCAGCAAAATCCAGCAAATCCTCAAAAGATTGTATCCAATGTGTAAAAAGACAGCACTCAAATCGCACACAAAAGGCAGTGATATTACAACAAAAAAGTTAACAAAAATCCGGCTCGTGGACCAAAATGTTCGACTTTGAACTTGCAAGACAGTGTTGCTACCGGTTTTAATTTAAGTGAAAATTGCTGTAAAACTTGCGGAAATAAAAGTACTGCCTTTTAAAACGTTATAAAAATTATTGATTTATTTGACGTAGATGCGTTAGCTTTTATATACAATGATTTGTTTATATATATCGAACAATACTTGACAGCTTATTTGACATCTTTACAATATCGTAAATGGGTGCATTCTGCATTATCGGTGACGTCATAACAGCTTTGGGTTGTGGAATCAACAGTGGTGTTAGCTAAAATTATAATTTTCACTAGATAAAGGCCATCCCGTGATCGAAGTTTTATTCCCAAACGAATAATAATTAGAAATAAATTTCGAGTGATCCTCAAGCCTATATAGCGCATGATCAAGGTAAATGCCAACATAAAGTTTCACGGTAAAATATTATCACTGATCGATGAAAAACTGCTAGATTTTGTAGACTTCACAAGCAACGATTAGTAACCTTCGTGGGTGAATTTGTTGTCCGATCTCGCTAACTGATACTGATCTGAAACAATTCCCCTGTACCAGAGAGTCAAAGTCGAGCATCAAGTATCCGAGCGTCTCAGTGTCTCAGCATCACACAAACCGCGCTGTACATTGTCTGCCTGCGTACTCCAGTGGGAGAAATTCCAATACCGCACCGCACCGCACAAATAAAATTAAAAGCTCATCCCAGCACGTTAAAGACGGCTGCGAGAGCCAGCAACATCCTCCGACTACGGTTCCCTTGCCCATCGAGACAAAAATCACATGCCAATGCGAATGCATCAAGCCCCCTTTTCATCTCAGCCCTACTCGTCATCGAAGCAATAGAGGAAACCCAAAACAAAAAGCAGAATTGTCTCATCGTACACGCAGTAAGTGCACCCACTGGTAAAGCATCAAATCTACCTGCCTGTCCACGAAACGTATGTATATATCAAAAGCGTATTTTCGTATGGTTATAGGGTAAAGGCCCCTAATCTGAGCCCCCCACCAGTAATGAGCCCCCTGTCTGCATTTCGCTCCAAAGCTAAGCCCCTGTTATTAAAAATACATTTTTGTTTTAATCAAAGTCTTCCGTTACTTCTTTACTTGTATTCTGTTAATTGTTTTCCTATAAAATGTTACGTCAATCGGTGAAAAAAATTCGGTAATTGCGGACATATCCTTCGTGTGTTGTGCGATTGTGTTTATAAACAGTTTTCTTAACAAACTCTTTACATAAAGCAAGTGATTAAGTATTTTCTTTATATTTTATATTAACTAATATATGTTTGTATTAACAATTAGACTCCATTGTACTTATTTCCATATTAAAAGTTAAAAAAAATGCTTATTTATTAAAATATAGTGGGGGCTCACAATTGGGAATCTGAAACAAGCAAATCCAAAAATGAGCCCGGGGGGGCTCACTATTGGGCAAACACCAAAAACCCTTGTTCCATTTATGAGCCAGGCCAATTTTTATATCAAATCAATTTCGCAGCAAACTTAGTTATCTCATATAACGTAGGTAAAAACAGTTTGTCCAGATGACTGAATGGCTATTAGTGATCAACGCCCAGGAATCTGATATTTTGAAACAAAAATATCTTTTTATGGTCAAGTTGAACATTTAGGACCGATTTAGAGAAAGTCTAACTTAAAATTTTGTTTTGGAAATTTTGCTTGGGTCCGAGTAATTAGCGGCGGGAAAATGGGATTCAATATCTATGGGGAACATATTCTTTCATCTATCGAGCGCATATCAAAGCACACAAGGTAACTAGCTACTTCACCAACGGAAGCGCAGCTTCGAGTAAATGCTAGTAAATAATAAAATTATTCCGATATAGGTACCTATACCATACCTACAACACTACGTATTATTATGCCTATTTTATGGGTGTATTATGTAGCATGTAGGTATGTTATATACTAGATATCTTATTATTAATTGGGAAATAAATTTTTTTTTATTTTTCACATCGCTTATTTTTTTTTTTTAACTTTTGACTTACCGGAGCACTAGGATGCACGTCGACCTAAAAGATCTATTGTGCTTGACGTCAGATATATGTTTAGGTTAGTAGCGCTTCTACTTTCCTAATGTATCTGATCATACATTCAGCAGAGGAATTTCTTAGTTCTTCGGTACTTATTACTTCCCTGAAAAATGATTTCCTTCTTATACTGTAAAGGGCCGGGCATTCACATATTATGTGTTCGGCTGTTTCGTCTTCTTCTAGACATAGTCTGCACTCCGGTGAGTCGACTACATGCATTTTATTTAGGTGATATCGCAGACCGTGGTGACCCGTTAGTAGGTATACTAGATTTTTAATATCATGCCTGCGAAGATTTAGTATCTTTCTGGCATCTGCTTTGAAGGGCTGAATAGCTCTTTTGGCCTGTCTTATAGGCCTGATGGGATGTTCTCCCAATACGAAGTACATTTGTTTTGCTCCCAGCTTTTTATAGCCAGATTTATAGCTGATTTGGGAATCGAACAGAATGGTTCAGGTCCAATGAAAGGGGTTTCCGAGCCATTTCTGGCTAGTTCATCGGCTTTTTCGTTTCCTTCAATTCCCTTATGTCCGGGGCCCACCATAGACTGGTTTTGTTCCTGTAACTAAGTGTTTGGAGGGAATCGAAGCAGTGTAGTACTGATTTGGAGTCAATAATGTGTGAGCTAAGTGCTTTTTTAGCTGCTTGACTATCCGTGAATATATGGATGTTGGCGCCTTTAATGCCTGAATTGTATATAAGGTTTGCGCATTCTTTAATGGCATGGAGCTCTGCTTGAAATACGCTGGGGCTTTTTCCCATAGGTATTGAGATGTTACATCGCTTATTTACACCAACTCGTAGATTTACCAACTTTCAAATCTTTAAAATGGATGTAAAGAGAAAATAATCTAGATCTAGAAGATATTGAAAATGGTCTCTCAATACATGCTGCTTCAAGATGTTATAATATTCCAAGACCCACTCTTCAAAATCGGTTGCATAAACGTTCCTTAAAAAACCAAAAAGGACCGTTGACAATTCTTAAATTGTAAACTGGATTTTTGAAAATCATGCAAGAGGCTTTCCAAGACGTTGTATCTTTATCTGAGCATCCCCCTCTGCCTAAGAACCTAAAGAAAAGGAACGTAAACGAGACTATGAACCTGTTCCTGAAAAAGAAGAAAATATATGTAAAGAATACATTGAAACTGGGCTTTGTTTTGATTGTGGGGCAATATTTCAAAAGCTGAAAAGGGAACATCATGTTTCATATGCTCAAAACCGTATCATGTTAAATGCGCTGAAAATACATCGAACGATATTGAATTTTTTAGCTGCAAAAGGTGCAAAATAGTCTAGTTTATGCTTTTTTTAATACTTTAATTTGTTTGTCTAATCATATATATATTTACCCTTACTGATTCTGTAACGCTCCTTACTTTTCTTATTTTTCTTATTTTAAATAAAAGTAGGCGGTGGGTATTTGAATAAATTTTCAATGTTTGTGTTTTCTCATTATTCAAATACGCACCGCCTATTTTTCATATATTTTAATTTTCTTCAAAGTTCAAACTCTACTATAGTAATGCTCGGCAAGTGTTTTCAAAAGGAAATTGCCAAATAAAACCAACCCTTCTTAGGGGGTCAAAGTTTGTACGGGAGAATTTTTATTTTTCATCCGATCGACTTCAAACTCGGTTTGTGTACTCTATATACCTAAGTAATATTTAGGTATTTTGCTTTGGGCTCCAGTTATTGGCAATGATTTTAATGAGAACTTTTTCATAACTCACGAAGGAGTTTGTCGTATCAATATGAAACTTTGTACATTGATAATAAAGAAGTAAAAAGAAGTAAAATATTATTTATACTCATAAATCTAAATTCTAAATCGATAGATACAAAAAAAATAGAAACCGTTTTTAGGCAATATGTACTTTGCAATATGTATTTTAAGATCACTGATTTACTAACTGCTCCTCAGGTACTTTAATAGGAAATTTTATTTCGCGATATTTAAATATAAAAGAGAAAACTAACTGATCGTGAAGGAATCTCTGTGGACAAAATCCTGAGGGCTATTAATATATGAGTCTTCTCATTATTGCAAAATTGCCGCGGGTAGCAGAAATGTATGAAGACGACGTTGTTGAAATTCCCACGGAAATTATATTAACAGGAGACTTAATTAAGACAATTTTTGGCGATCTGCTGCAAAAGTCAATGCAGGAACTTTCAGAACGAGTCATTGCCGCGCTGACAAATGTGCAGACATTAGAAATGAATAGGAGCGATTCTGTTATCAGTGAAGACTGAAGATCCAAATGATGCACCAAATTTCCCTGTTGAATTCCTCAATCAGCAAACTCCATCCAACAAGCCACCTCATGTGCTGTACTTAAGCAAGGTGTCATCATCATGTTGCTGAAAAACTTGAACCCTAAAAAAGGACTGCAATGGAACTCGATTGATTGTGGAAGAGCCTGGACGAAATTTGATAAGAGCATGAATTACCACAATGATTCCATTTCCGATAAATTCTAGCATACGCTATAATAATAAACAAGGCTCAAGACCAGTCATTTGATCACGTTGGCATGCATTTGAAGACCGGAGTATTTTCACACGGCCAACTGTATGTGGCTTTATCACAATCAAGAGTTGCAAGACAAAAGAAGGTGTATATTGAATCTAATCCACAGCAAGGAAGATTATTAATTAACCAGAGACAATTTACACGCAATGTAGTTTTCAAAGAAGTTCTTTAAATAAAATCAATTTGTTTATCAAATATTACTTTGCATACCCAGCGAAGCGGGTACAACCAACTAGTACTACATAATTTGTGTTTTATAACATTTACCTATGAAGTTCCTACTTACTTATTTATTTAGTTTATAAAATTAAATGTTCTTAAATAAAACTGGCAATAAATATTTGAACAATTTTAAAAGTAACGATAACTTTATAAAAAAAAGCAAAAAAAATGGTTTTATATGGGGGCTCGTTATTGGAACGGTAAGAGCTCAAATTAGGAACAGGGGGGCTCATTACTGGACTACTTCGCTTTTTGTAATTATTTTCCTTTTATTTAAATCTTACCAAAACTAACAAACAAGTTAATAGTTTTATCAAATTAGAATTAATCACATTATAATTTAATGAAATATTTGTTCCGATACATGCAAACAATTAATTTTGCAAAAGCAGCAAACTCAAAACTATCCTTAAGGGGGCTCAGTACTGGGGGTTTTACCCTAATTACTATATTACTATCTATATATATATAATTATCTATAAACATATATTCGCAATGAGGATCAGCACTATTGATAATAATCAGTGAGAAACAAGTTTCAGTTCAGTGAGAGAAAGTGTTACTTAAAATTAGCTAAAACAGACTAGATAAATGAAATAAATTGAAAGATAAAACAAGAAAATATATCAAAATAGATATCCTAACCTACAACTTAGAACCTAAATAAATTTTTTTACGGATATTTACATATATTCACAAAAAAAAAAAAAAAGAAAAAAAAAAACACATGCAAATTCAATTCTAAGTACACTAGAATATGAAATAGAAATATAAGTTATACATAAACTAGTATCCCTACATAAGAGTACATATATGAGTACAGATACCTTTTAAGATTAATAAATTTAAATTTTGATTGTCATCCGATGAGGTTAATGTGCACATAAGCGTCAAGGAAGAGTAGGAACAGTTAATTTTGTTAGCATTTAAGTTAAAAGGGGATATAGGTTAAATGAATAATTACATAAGCTAACATGAATTGAATGATTATACATACATAATTTCAAATGGAATAATCACTACTATGAATTAAATGATTATACTTACGTTCAAATGAAAACAATTAGTTTCAATTTATGTTTATTTTGGTTCATTTATTAGAAAGGATATGTTTTAGGTGAAAATATTTGAAAGGTGAGATCAGTGCGATGTAGAAAAAGGGAGTGAAACGCGGCTTGAAGTTAAGGGGTCATCAAAAGTTTTTAGGAGGGAAATTGATGACATGGTGTGGCACAATCATAGGTGTCATACAAGAGGGGGGTATCCCAAGATGGTGGACACAACTTCTGAGCCATCATAACATCAAGGGTGTGTGTATCTGCTGGAACTTACATTGTTACTTTATTTAAATATCAAGTGCAACGATATCTAGCGCTGCTGTAAGCAAGTTCCTCAGCAACAGAACATACAGTATAATTAGTAGATTTTCCATTTTCCTTCTATTTTTAATTTTCAAATTTTTCATTGGCACGATAATAAATTTGTTTTGTGTGGGAGTAGTAGGCAGCAAGAACTCTGACCAATACGGCGAGCTAAGCCGAGCTTATGCCTGCGTGCCAACCCGCTGCCAAATCAAAGGTACAAATCAACATAGCCCAAAAGTAGCTAGTACAGCCTCTCCTCACAAACATGGCGCCCAACGGCTTGGCCTTATCAGTCGAAAGACTGATTAGATTACCAAATATTAGTTTTTATTTACCTACAAATAATGTTTCTTTCATTTTATCCGACAATCTCGTCAATCATTTCTTTTTTTTTATTTCCGCTTGTTTAGTATAACTGATATCATCTACTGTATGTTCTAATTTTACAAACGTTAATGGTCAATGGATAGTCTCACGAAGAAGTTAATCAGTCGGTTCAAATACCATAGGTAAAAGGATTCAGGTTACTCTTCGTAGAAGACATTCAATATAGTGTTATCTTACTTTGCTATCTCAGTTTCCTGTGATAAATTGCAATTGTGAATTTCAGCGAACGAGATAAAGAGCTTAGGAACACGGTTCATTGAAGCAAATTTGAAATGCATAATAGGTTTATGAGTCGATTGACATATATCAATTACTTGTTTAAGTAAATCTCAAGTTGCCATAAACTATCATATTTCAATTAACCTGCGGAGTATTTTTCAGCTTTACTGATCCGAAAATATTTCGTAAATTTAGGAGCAATTGCGTTAAATACTTTGTAATGATTACATCCTGAAACATGTCAATTTTTGTTTAGCCCAACCAAATTTCACCTTCTTTTGTTAATCAAACTGATCTCACCTCAAGATTTATGAATTTATAATTTACAAAAATACCAATTTATCTTTATTTTACTGATTTTACAAACACATACATTTTTTTTATATGAAACCACATAAATTGTTTTTAGATTAATTTGCTTTAACTCACTCACTTACAAGATTTTGATTTTTAATAAATCCTTATAATGAGTAACTCAAAAGGAGCCGTCTCTAAGGACGCAAGAAAATCTGCTTTTGATACAAGTCGTGGTATGGTGACTCGATCGCTTTCCCATAGACAACCCAATTTTGACACTTCGCGTGATACTTTCACTGCAAATGAACCTAGGCAGGCAATTATACATTCACCTCCGGTTACTGCTAGTACGAATACCCAACATCGACATACTGAAAACTCGAATGTTACAGAATCCAGTGCTTTTCCTCTTCTAATACCAGCCTTGACTAGCAATACAGTGACTGCGTCCTCAAATACAAATACACAACCAACGTCTCTTATTCAAGATGATCTAACACAGATACATGCGAATGGTAGGCAAAATATGGCTACTGCTTCTGCTAACCCGATTTTTGTCACACCCAACAGACAAACAGCACTCAGCGCGCAAGTAAAATCGATTGTGGATGCGAGTGTTGGTGCAAGTCAGGCTTTTATGCTTCGATCCCTATTAGACTCTATGAAACAATGTGTTCAAGAATCCGTACGCGATGCACTCGCAAGAGAAAATCCGAATGCACAACAAACTGTTTCCAATAACGCTTTACCTAGTGATCTTCCAAACGATAGAAACGTCTCTCAATCTAACAGAATGCGTGCAAATTTACGTCCTCCACCTGTTGAGCAAAATCATCACTATGGTGATTATTCGCTAAATATATCTAACGATAGAGACTCTCAGAATGACTATCATTTTCCACGAGTTAATCATCAAAACCCTTCAGGCTCTTGGCGGATGGAAGATCGTGTACAGCCAGCTATTGATAGAAAAGTCGATATAGATCGCTGGGGACTAAAATTTGATGGCACTTCTAAGTCTATGTCTGTTCATGATTTCTTGTTTAGAGTGGAGATACTCAAAGATAATCATCATTTTTCTTGGTCAGAAGTTTTGAAAAGTTTTCACGTTTTGCTTTCCGGCGTTGCTCAGGAATGGTTCTGGCAATACCTTCGCAGTAATCCCAGACCTGATTGGCCAGAGCTACGTAGGGCTTTTTACAAGCAGTTCAAGATTCATGATAGTGACGTAGAAATTATCCAGCAAATTACTGAGCGACGACAACATCCTCAAGAAACGTTTGATGATTATTACAATGCGGTTATCTATCTGAAAAATCAGTTACGGCGACCAATGGCTGAGCGTCAGCTGCTACAGATAATGAAGTCAAAAATTAATAATAGATTATTGAATCTTGTGTATCCTATGCCAATTTACTCTCTAGATAATTTTCGAGATGAGTGTCGCAAAGCGGAAAAATTGTTCCACTCTCGTGATCAAACTCGTTATTTGAGAAATCAGAATGTTAATGAAGTGGAATATGATAGCATTCCTGTTGAGCTTCTCTCGGTAGAGGATCAGATCGACGTTTCTGCATTAAGATACTCTGATTCGAACAATTTACGAAACGCCAATAACAGGGATCAGAATAACTATCGGTGCTTCAATTGCAAATTGTCTGGTCATAGCTTCATGTACTGTCCTTCGCCGGTCAGGAATCTCTTTTGCTACAAATGTGGTACTGACAATGTTACCACTTTAAATTGTCAGAAATGCCGACCTATGGGAAACACAAGATCGAGCGGGATGCAAGTCGGGGAATCTCGTTCGACCCAAACAAACCCCGAACATTAGATAAATCAACATCTACTGATTCTCCATCTTTACTATCCACCTGTACTGATGAGAGAATACAGATACTTTCACCGGATTCTTCATTTTTCAAAACAGACCAACCAAAGACCAGAACGATAATACCATATGAAACTAGATTAAAAAAATATAACGAAATCCGAGCAAAACTATTTCACTTAGATGAAGTTAAACTTTTCAATTGTTCATCTAAGATTGCGAAAGCTAGAATTAGACAAAAGAAACGAAAGCTCTACAATAAAATTTTTGAATCGTGTGCGTTAGGAAAAGATGGAGATCCCAGGCCTTATGCAAATATTTCGATCTTTGGTACTGAAGTAGTTGGCTTGCTCGATAGCGGCGCAACAATCTCTTGTCTCGGAAGAGGATGCATAGAATTCGTTCAAAGTCTAGATCTCAAGGTCATTCATCTAGCAACTCATTTAACAACTGCTGACGGGAAAGAACAGCATATCATAGGCTATGTCAAAATTCCAGTGAAATACAATTCAGTTACCAAGGAAATGGACATTTACCTTGTACCTAGTTTATCACAGCCAATGTACCTTGGTATCGATTTTTGGCTCAAATTCAATGTAGCGCCAGGCATAGTAAGTGAATTAGGAAATTTAAACGAGTCATCAAAACCTAAGCACGAACTTACTGAAGACCAAACGCTAGCGTTATCAGTAGTTATCAATAAGTTTCCTTCCTTTGGTGAACGGGGACTCGGAAAGACAATGCTAGAAACGCATAGAATAGATACGGGTACAGCCGAACCAGTTAAACAGCGGCATTACCCGGTGTCACCTGTTATTCAACAGTTGATGTATGAAGAATTGGACCGCATGCTTTCGCTGGGAGTGATTGAAGAAAGTCAAAGCGCTTGGAGTTCGCCGATTGTGCTCATTCGAAAACCAGGCAAGAACCGATTATGCCTAGACTTTCGAAAAGTCAATCAACTCTCAGCGAAGGATGCGTATCCTTTACCTCATATAGAGGGTTTGCTGAGCCGTCTGCGAGATACACACTACATAAGTAGTGTGGATCTCAAAGATGCGTTTTGGCAAATACCTCTCGATGAGAAGTCAAGGGAAAAAACCGCTTTCACGGTACCGGGTAGACCACTCTATCAGTTCACGGTCATGCCTTTTGGACTGTGTAACGCAGCCCAAAGGATGTGCCGTCTAATGGACAGAGTGGTACCGCCTGAGCTTCGTGAAAGTGTGTTTGTGTACCTGGATGATCTCCTGGTGATTTCGAAAGATTTCGATGAACATCTTCGTATTCTTGAAACTGTAGCTGACTGCTTAAAACGAGCAAACCTTACCATTAATGTATCCAAATCGAACTTCTGTTTTAAGGAGTTGAAGTACCTTGGTTATGTTATCGGACAAGGACACATAAAGCCCGACCCAGCTAAAGTTTCGGCTATAAAGGACTTTCCTTTGCCAAAGTCGCAAAAACACGTCCGACGTTTTTTGGGTTTATGTGGCTGGTATCAAAGATTCATTCGAAACTTTGCGGCGATATCAGCACCCTTGTCCGATACACTACGTAAGGGAAAAACATTCTCGATTTCAGAGGAAGCAAAGACGGCATTTGAGGCTTTAAAAACAGCTCTAGTTTCAGCTCCGCTACTGAGTAATCCCAATTTTTCCGAGCGTTTCTACATACAATGTGATGCTTCAAGCTGCGGCGTAGGTGGAGTCTTATTTCAATATGATGAGGACAGAAATGAGAAACCGATTGCCTTCTTTTCGCAGAAGTTGAATTCGTGCCAGCGAAACTACAGCGTCACCGAGCAGGAATGCCTGGCCGCTGTACTAGCTGTAAAAAGGTTTCGCCCTTACGTTGAAGGACTTCCATTTACAGTGATAACAGACCACGCAAGTCTAAAATGGCTAATGGGCCTTAAAGACCTGAGCGGTAGACTTGCGAGGTGGTCTCTTAAACTGCAAGCTTTCCAATTTGACATCCAACACAGAAAAGGTTCGCAAAATATCGTACCTGACACCTTATCGCGAACCTTCATAGAAGAATTGTCGCAATCTAATAATCTCTACCCGATTGTTGACTTAAATGGCGATGAGTTCAGATCGAAAGAATATCTCGATCTAATTGACACCATATCCAAAAATAATGGACAGTTGCCTGATTTGAAGGTATCTCATAATTTGGTATTTAAACGAGCATTTTCAGCAAATAAAGAACCACTGAACTCAAGTTTGGAATGGAGGCTGTGGGTACCATCAGAACTGACAGATTCTTTAATTCGAATGGCTCACGATCCCCCAAATGCATCTCATGGTGGCATTGTAAAAACTTTAGAGCGGTTAAGAGATAGTTACTATTGGCCAAATATGACGACGCAAGTCAGAGAATTTGTTCGCAGCTGTGCAAATTGTAAGGCAAATAAAGCTCCGAATACGACCCTAAGACCACCAATGGGCAAGCAGTTAGAAATCGAAAAACCTTTTCAAAAACTCTATATCGATTTTATGGGACCTTACATCAGGTCAAAGAGTGGAAATCTGTATTTGTTTGTAGTACTTGATCATATGTCGAAGTATGTATTTTTAAAACCACTGCGTAAGGCCTGTTCGAGTTCGGTAATTGAGTTTTTAAAAAGGGAAATTTTTCACAAATTCGGAGTACCTGAGTTTGTAATGTCAGATAATGGAAAACAATTTGTGTCAAAGGACTTCGAGAAATTTTTAGCCTGTTTTGGAGTAAAGCACATTACCACAGCATTGTATTCCCCGCAAGCAAATGCGTGTGAACGAGTAAATCGTTCCATTCTCTCAGCTATAAGAATGTATCTTAAAAGTGACCAAAGAGCGTGGGATGAATACATATCCGAAATTCAAATGTCCTTGAATACTTCGTACCATCAGTCAATTGCAGGCAACCCATACTTTTGTATTTTTGGGGCTAATATGATTTCTCACGGAAGTGCATACGACCTTCTGCGTAAGCTCAACGTACTGAACGATAGCGAAAGTAACTCACTAAAACACCCAGAGAAGCTGGAGACCATTCGGAACAAGTTAAAAATAAACCTTAAGCTAGCATTCGACAAAAATGAAAAGTCGTACAATTTACGAAGTTGCGTAAGAAAGTTTCATGCTGGTGACGAAGTTTTCCGTCGAAACTTTATACTGAGTGATGCAAGCAAGAATCTGAGTGCGAAGTTATGCCCGAAGTTCGTGAAGTGTAGGATAATTCGTCCCGTTGGAAGGTCCCTATATGAAGTAGAAAACATGACTGGAAAGCGAATAGGCGTATTTCACGCTAAAGATTTGAAGTATTAGCCCGGCTAACTATCTTTTATGTGATACTTCTCAGGGTCATGAGTCGAAGCCACACGAGATCTTGCTAATAAACATATCTACGATATCATAGGTTACCATCGGGGCTGCCTTGTCTTCAATGGATTTTCGCTTGAATAGTATCTCTGTGGAACTATATCGCGAAACCCATTGTGTTGTACCGTGCAGCTGTTTTCGATTGAGCTAAATACTACATTGCAATTCCACCTTAAAGTGTGAAGTCAGTGAACACACTTCTTAAGGCTTCGTCAAAAATTTCAAGTAGATTCGTATACACTGACAAGAGGTCGCCAAAATGATTCGGCATCGCACTCGCACACTCTCCCATATAAGCCACTCCAGCGTTAACTTCCGCCTTTTCTATTCTAAACTTCGGTCGAGTGTGGTTATATGGCAATTCAGGTAAAACCAAGTTCAATTTAAGTCAGTGGTGTTAGCTAAAATTATAATTTTCACTAGATAAAGGCCATCCCGTGATCGAAGTTTTATTCCCAAACGAATAATAATTAGAAATAAATTTCGAGTGATCCTCAAGCCTATATAGCGCATGATCAAGGTAAATGCCAACATAAAGTTTCACGGTAAAATATTATCACTGATCGATGAAAAACTGCTAGATTTTGTAGACTTCACAAGCAACGATTAGTAACCTTCGTGGGTGAATTTGTTGTCCGATCTCGCTAACTGATACTGATCTGAAACAATTCCCCTGTACCAGAGAGTCAAAGTCGAGCATCAAGTATCCGAGCGTCTCAGTGTCTCAGCATCACACAAACCGCGCTGTACATTGTCTGCCTGCGTACTCCAGTGGGAGAAATTCCAATACCGCACCGCACCGCACAAATAAAATTAAAAGCTCATCCCAGCACGTTAAAGACGGCTGCGAGAGCCAGCAACATCCTCCGACTACGGTTCCCTTGCCCATCGAGACAAAAATCACATGCCAATGCGAATGCATCAAGCCCCCTTTTCATCTCAGCCCTACTCGTCATCGAAGCAATAGAGGAAACCCAAAACAAAAAGCAGAATTGTCTCATCGTACACGCAGTAAGTGCACCCACTGGTAAAGCATCAAATCTACCTGCCTGTCCACGAAACGTATGTATATATCAAAAGCGTATTTTCGTATGGTTATAATTACTATATTACTATCTATATATATATAATTATCTATAAACATATATTCGCAATGAGGATCAGCACTATTGATAATAATCAGTGAGAAACAAGTTTCAGTTCAGTGAGAGAAAGTGTTACGTAAAATTAGCTAAAACAGACTAGATAAATGAAATAAATTGAAAGATAAAACAAGAAAATATATCAAAATAGATATCCTAACCTACAACTTAGAACCTAAATAAATTTTTTTTACGGATATTTACATATATTCACAAAAAAAAAAAAAAAGAAAAAAAAAAAACACATGCAAATTCAATTCTAAGTACACTAGAATATGAAATAGAAATATAAGTTATACATAAACTAGTATCCCTACATAAGAGTACATATATGAGTACAGATACCTTTTAAGATTAATAAATTTAAATTTTGATTGTCATCCGATGAGGTTAATGTGCACATAAGCGTCAAGGAAGAGTAGGAACAGTTAATTTTGTTAGCATTTAAGTTAAAAGGGGATATAGGTTAAATGAATAATTACATAAGCTAACATGAATTGAATGATTATACATACATAATTTCAAATGGAATAATCACTACTATGAATTAAATGATTATACTTACGTTCAAATGAAAACAATTAGTTTCAATTTATGTTTATTTTGGTTCATTTATTAGAAAGGATATGTTTTAGGTGAAAATATTTGAAAGGTGAGATCAGTGCGATGTAGAAAAAGGGAGTGAAACGCGGCTTGAAGTTAAGGGGTCATCAAAAGTTTTTAGGAGGGAAATTGATGACATGGTGTGGCACAATCATAGGTGTCATACAAGAGGGGGGTATCCCAAGATGGTGGACACAACTTCTGAGCCATCATAACATCAAGGGTGTGTGTATCTGCTGGAACTTACATTGTTACTTTATTTAAATATCAAGTGCAACGATATCTAGCGCTGCTGTAAGCAAGTTCCTCAGCAACAGAACATACAGTATAATTAGTAGATTTTCCATTTTCCTTCTATTTTTAATTTTCAAATTTTTCATTGGCACGATAATAAATTTGTTTTGTGTGGGAGTAGTAGGCAGCAAGAACTCTGACCAATACGGCGAGCTAAGCCGAGCTTATGCCTGCGTGCCAACCCGCTGCCAAATCAAAGGTACAAATCAACATAGCCCAAAAGTAGCTAGTACAGCCTCTCCTCACACCAGCTGTCGGAAACTATGGGGAAAGCCGGCTTCACAACCATTTGGACCACTTCCAATCGAAAGGCTAACGCTATCAAGGCCTTTCGCCAACGTTGGCGTCGACTTCGCTGGTCCTCTCTACTGCTTCGATAACTCGAAAGAGGAGATGAGTAAAACATATCTGATGGTTTTTACGTGTGCTGCCATCCGTGCTGTACACTTGGAGATGGTAAGAAGTTTAACAACAGAAAGCTGCTTAATGGGATTTAGACGTTTCATGGCTCGGCGGGGTACTCCATCGGTCATATATTCCGATAACGCTCGAACCTTTCGGCGGGCAGCTTTGGAGTTAGGTGCTGTGAATCACATTTTCGAGGATGAATCGGTCCATGGGTTTTTGTCCAATAAGCGCGTCAAGTGGAGGTTCATTGTGGAACGAGCTCCGTGGTGGGGCGGATTCTGGGAGCGCCTCATACGCACAATCAAAAACGTCCTCAAGATGGTCATCGGCAAGGCGAAGCTTTCTTTCGAGCAACTAAGAACCGTAATCGTCGAGGCTGAAGGTGTGGTAAATGCTCGCCCTCTAACATACATGAGCAGTAATCCGTTAGATTGTACTCCATTGACTCCTGCTCACTTTCTATTGGGTCATGGTGGATCAGCAGTTCGTAATGTGGAATCTGGGTCACATGAAATACAACATCTTTGGAAGCAGCGAATGAAATATATTTGTATGCTTGAAAAGCGTTGGCGTACTGAGTATATGCAACTTTTACGATCGTTTCATCATAACAAATGCAGTTTCTCACTAGAACTAAAAAGGAATGATGTCGTCCTCGTTTTCGATGCTGGTAAGCCAAGGGTTAACTGGAGGTTGGCTGCCATAGAAAACACATTCGCTGGTCGTGATGGCAAAGTCCGAGCTTGCGAAATACGCTATTCGGATGGAACTCGAACCCGAAGGCCAGTCCAATTATTATACCCACTGGAGCTTACTTCTTCTCCGCCGGCCGGAGGATGTTAAAAATTATCTAGTAATACTAATACATATTCATTATCTCTCTTTATATAATTTCTCTTCATAATTTCTCTTACTTCCTATCACCTAATTGTAATTGATTTAGAGTAACTTACTTTATAATTTCAAGTCAGTCACAATTTATAATCGGTAAAAGAAGTACCTAATGAACATTGCATATTTAACATTGTCTTGGCCTTTCTTCTCACTTACGTTCCGTCGGATTTTCAGAATACCCTATTTTTTTCCACAAACAACTTTCCTATATTTGTCAGCTGGCTTGGACTTGGCAAAATTTTTTCCTCCACAGGAATGGGAATGTTTTTATTTTGTGTAAATAACCTTTTATTATATGGGCAAATTCTTTTACTTTCATCCCATAAGGTTATTATTCAATTTGAGACATTAAAAATGTTTTCTCAAAATTGATCATTTTCATACACATTCCCTATAGTAGTTTAGAAACGGCGTTCCAGCATTTGCCTTCTGTCTGGGACTTGACAAAATTTTCTCCCTCATAAAATCGGAAATGTTTTTATTTTGTCTCAAATAACCTTTAATAATGCGGGCAAATGCTTTTACTTTTATCCCATAAGGTTATTATTCGATTTGAGACATAAAAATTTTTTTCTCAAAATCGATCATTTTCATACACATTCCCTATAGTAGTTTAGAAACGGCGGTCCAGGATGTGTCTTTTTTCTGGTACTTGCTTTTTTACTTAATTTTTTTCTTAAATTTTTTTGTATCAGAAAATGATGTTATAATGATGTTTTCATCACTAAAAGTTTTCTCAAATGAAAACTTGTAAAATTTCATATGAGATATAGTAGGAATTTCCACATCATTTGACGATCATTTTAGTTACCTTTAATTTTTCATACATTTTTGTACTATGAAAATTTTATTTTCTCACAAAATGAGAAACAGACCTTTAATAATGTGGTCAAACATTATTATTTGCATTTAGTTTTCAACCCATAAGTGTATTATTCGATTTGAGACAAAAAATTTTTTTTCTCAGAATTCATCATTTTCACCAAACGGCGGTCCGGGATGTGTTTTCTTTCTTGTGTTTTTTATACTTAATACGTCACTAATAAGATGACGATCATTTATGTAACTTTTTTAACACTTCTAAGTCTTCTTTTCTATCGTTTTCAAACACTTTTCAGTGTTCTATACGATTTGTTCAAATACTTTTGGGCGTTTTATATGGTTTTATACGTCACTAATAGGATGACGATCATTTATGTAACTGTTTAGCACTTCTAAGTCTTCTTTTCTATCGTTTTCAAACACTTTTCAGTGTTCTATACGATTTGTTCAAATACTTTTGGGCGTTTTATATGGTTTTATACGTCACTAATAGGATGACGATCATTTATGTAACTGTTTAACACTTCTAAGTCTTCTTTTCTATCGTTTTCAAACACTTTTCAGTGTTCTATACGATTTTTTCAAATACTTTTGGGTGTTTTATATGCTTTTATACGTCACTAATAGGATGACGATCATTTATGTAACTGTTTAACACTTCTAAGTCTTCTTTTCTATCGTTTTCAAACACTTCTCAGTGTTCTATACGATTTTTTCAAATACTTTTGTGTGTTTTATATGCTTTTATACGTCACTAATAGGATGACGATCACTTATGTAACTGTTTAACACTTCTAAGTCTTCTTTTCTATCGTTTTCAAACACTTTTCAGTGTTCTATACGATTTTTTCAAATACTTTTGTGTGTTGTATATGCTTTTATACGTCACTAATAGGATGACGATCATTTATGTAACTGTTTAACACTTCTAAGTCTTCTTTTCTATCGCTTTCAAACACTTTTCAGTGTTCTATACGATTTTTTCAAATACTTTTGTGTGTTTTATATGCTTTTATACGTCACTAATAGGATGACGATCATTTATGTAACTGTTTAACACTTCTAAGTCTTCTTTTCTATCGTTTTCAAACACTTCTCAGTGTTCTATACGATTTTTTCAAATACTTTTGAGCGTTTTATATGGTTTTATACGTCACTAATAGGATGACGATAATTTATGTAACTGTTTAACACTTCTAAGTCTTCTTTTCTATCGTTTTCAAACACTTTTCAGTGTTCTATACGATTTTTTCAAATATTTTTGTGTGTTTTATATGCTTTTATACGTCACTAATAGGATGACGTTCATTTATGTAACTGTTTAACACTTCTAAGTCTTCTTTTCTATCGCTTTCAAACACTTTTCAGTGTCAGACTTTTTGTGTGTTTTATATGCTTTTATACGTCACTAATAGGATGACGTTCATTTATGTAACTGTTTAACACTTCTAAGTCTTCTTTTCTATCGCTTTCAAACACTTTTCAGTGTTCTATACGATTTTTTCAAATACTTTTGTGGATGACAATCATTTATGTAACTGTTTAACACTTCTAAGTCTTCTTTTCTATCGCTTTCAAACACTTTTCAGTGTTCTATACGATTTTTTCAAATACTTTTGTGTGTTTTATATGCTTTTATACGTCACTAATAGGATGACGATCACTTATGTAACTGTTTAACACTTCTAAGTCTTCTTTTCTATCCTTTTCAAACACTTTTCAGCGTTCTATACGATTTTTTTATGCTTTATACGTCATTAATAGGATGACGATCATTTATGTAACTGTTTAACACTTCTAAGTCTTCTTTTCTATCGTTTTCAAACACTTTTCAGTGTTCTATACGATTTTTTCAAATATTTTTGTGTGTTTTATATGCTTTTATACGTCACTAATAGGATGACGTTCATTTATGTAACTCTTTAACACTTCTAAGTCTTCTTTTCTATCGCTTTCAAACACTTTTCAGTGTTCTATACGATTTTTTCAAATACTTTTGTGGATGACAATCATTTATGTAACTGTTTAACACTTCTAAGTCTTCTTTTCTATCGTTTTCAAACACTTCTCAGTGTTCTATACGATTTTTTCAAATACTTTTGTGTATTTTATATGCTTTTATACGTCACTAATAGGATGACGATCACTTATGTAACTGTTTAACACTTCTAAGTCTTCTTTTCTATCGTTTTCAAACACTTTTCAGCGTTCTATACGATTTTTTGAAATACTTTTGTGTGTTTTATATGCTTTTATACGTCACTAATAGGATGACGATCATTTATGTAACTGTTTAACACTTCTAAGTCTTCTTTTCTATCGCTTTCAAACACTTCTCAGTGTTCTATACGATTTTTTCAAATACTTTTGTGTATTTTATATGCTTTTATACGTCACTAATAGGATGACGATCACTTGTGTAACTGTTTAACACTTCTAAGTCTTCTTTTCTATCGTTTTCAAACACTTTTCAGCGTTCTATACGATTTTTTCAAATACTTTTGTGTGTTTTATATTGTTTTATACGTCACTAATAGGATGACGATCATTTATGTAACTGTTTAACACTTCTAAGTCTTCTTTTCTATCGTTTTCAAACACTTTTCAGTGTTCTATACGATTTTTTCAAATACTTTTGTGTATTTTATATGCTTTTATACGTCACTAATAGGATGACGTTCATTTATGTAACTGTTTAACACTTCTAAGTCTTCTTTTCTATCGCTTTTAAACACTTTTCAGTGTTCTATATGATTTTTTCAAATACTTTTGTGGATGACAATCATTTATGTAACTGTTTAACACTTCTAAGTCTTCTTTTCTATCGTTTTCAAACACTTCTCAGTGTTCTATACGATTTTTTCAAATACTTTTGTGTATTTTATATGCTTTTATACGTCCCTAATAGGATGACGATCACTTATGTAACTGTTTAACACTTCTAAGTCTTCTTTTCTATCGTTTTCAAACACTTTTCAGCGTTCTATACGATTTTTTGAAATACTTTTGTGTGTTTTATATGCTTTTATACGTCACTAATAGGATGACGATCATTTATGTAACTGTTTAACACTTCTAAGTCTTCTTTTCTATCGCTTTCAAACACTTCTCAGTGTTCTATACGATTTTTTCAAATACTTTTGTGTATTTTATATGCTTTTATACGTCACTAATAGGATGACGATCACTTGTGTAACTGTTTAACACTTCTAAGTCTTCTTTTCTATCGTTTTCAAACACTTTTCAGCGTTCTATACGATTTTTTCAAATACTTTTGTGTGTTTTATATTGTTTTATACGTCACTAATAGGATGACGATCATTTATGTAACTGTTTAACACTTCTAAGTCTTCCTTTCTATAGCTTTCAAACACTTTTCAGTGTTCTATACGATTTTTTCAAATACTTTTGTGTGTTTTATATGCTTTTATACGTCACTAATAGGATGACGATCATTTATGTAACTGTTTAACACTTGTAAGTCTTCTTTTCTATCGCTTTCAAACACTTTTCAGTGTTCTATACGATTTTTTCAAATACTTTTGTGTGTTTTATATGCTTTTATACGTCACTAATAGGATGACGATCATTTATGTAACTGTTTAACACTTCTAAGTCTTCTTTTCTATCGCTTTCAAACACTTTTCAGCGTTCTATACGATTTTTTTCAAATACTTTTGTGTGTTTTATATGCTTTTATACGTCACTAATAGGATGACGATCATTTATGTAACTGTTTAACACTTCTAAGCCTTCTTTTCTATCGCTTTCAAACACTTTTCAGCGTTCTATACGATTTTTTCAAATACTTTTGAGTGTTTTATATGCTTTTATACGTCACTAATACTTCTTTTCTACCGTTTTCAAACTTTTATAATTATATAATCCAATAGCCACCATTTTCATACACTTTATAGTATAATTTTATTTATTTTTTTGTATAATGAAACAGAAGAGCCAACAAGTTTGCATGTTTTATGTTTTACTTCATAGTATCATTTAACTTTTTGTTAATGTACAACAAGAAGAGCCAACATTTTTGCATGTTTTATGTTTTACTTCATAGTATCATTTAACTTTTTGTTAATGTACAACAAGAAGAGCCAACATTTTTCATACATTTTTGCATGTTATTATGTTTTACTTCATGGTATCATTTAACTTTTTGTATAATGTACAACAAGAAGAGCCAACATTTTTCATACATTTTTGCATGTTATTATGTTTTACTTCATAGTATCATTTACTTTTTTTCACGTCACTAATAAGATGACGATCATTTTGGTTACTTTTGCGCGTCCCCAAACATAAGCTACATATACATAAATATAAAATATACAATATACATAAATACATATATAATATAAATAATATATAATAATAATAATAAGATAATCTATAATCATATAAAATACATAATAATACATAATAATACTAATAATAATATAATATACAAACCTAAACTAAACCCTAATCTCCTCTCTTCTCTTCTCTCCTCTTCTTAATCCGATTCGTTCGTATCTCGAATCATCAAGCAAAGGATGAGCTTCAGTGGATCGCAGTATGGCAGCTGCTCTACCACTTACAACACCTTGCCCGTTACCAAAGTCGTTTACAATTGATTCTAGGCATTGTCATCGTATTTAATAATGTTTAACTATGTAACTAGCGAGGCTACAGGTGATATTTAATACATCCCATATATGCTTTGTTACATAGAACATTGGCATCACATCCATTGTCGTTTATCGAAGATAAACTTTTAATGGTTTATTGCCATACTGTAATGTGCTTAGGTCAGGCCACAGAGGCATCTTTGGCATGGAGGAGGAGGACGGTGGCACGCTCGCGGTTACACGGCTAAACTCGTCGGACGGGGTAGTTCTTGTCCCCTCTCACACCAGCCACCTGCTCATCACAAAAAAAAATCGTGCCAGAAAACAAAACAAAAGATGGATAGTAGGAGAACTAATACTAACTGACGGCGGACGGACAAGATAATGGTAGAAGAAAGAGAAAATGATAGCAAGATAGAAAAGAAGAAAAGGAAATACTCAATAGAACCTGTGCCCATACCGAGGAACAAGGTTGGAAAGTCAGATGCATAGGAATACTAACCCTAAACTAACCTAATCTAACCCTACTCTACCCGACACCAAAACATACGCGCTAAACTACTCTAATCCACTTTAAACTAACCTAATCTATACCTATACATCTTTCCAGCTTTCCACTATCATTCCTCCGTACAGGTTCGACTCGTTCCGGAGATGTGCCTGATGTTGTCAGCACTAACGCGGCCTTCCCTCCCCATGCCTAGAGTGGCATATCCATGGCCATCTTCTCGGCCAAAATATTGAAGATGGCCCCTTGATTCGCTGAATCCAGTCGGTCGTCAGTCAGTCAGTTGTAGATCATGTCCTAGTCGCGTTAAAACATGTCGCGTATTACGTCTATACCCCAACTAGTCCGGCGGGAAGACGGCCTTCCAAACAACCCACACACCACATCACTTCAGTATCTATTCCATGTTTAGGCAGTAAAAGAACAATAAAATATTTATTCATGCGAGGCTCGATCTTTAAAATATTATTCCTGATTCAAAAAAAATGAAAAAATTCAACTTAACCTAACTGAAAAATGAAATTATATCGCCAAGATGAAACTCTATCCCTAAACCAAAAAAAAACAAAAAAAAATCTACTTACTAGCTATAAATGTAATTCATAAAAAAAATATATATGTAAAAAAAAATAAAAGAAAAATAACTTACGGATACGGTCTGGTGGTGAGGATCCCTCGTCGTCCTGCGCGCAGCACTTGAGGGACTTTTTTGGCGAGGATACTTGGAAGGCGCCAATGCGGTGACTTTTAGAGTCCGCAGTGGAGAATCCCTGGCTTAATCACTTTGACATATAATGCGAAACTCGGATTATTGTCTTAACTCAATGAAACAAGCGGATGGTGATTATGTTGCGGGGCTTTGTCTTCAACGTGCCCGTACGGTTCTTGAGACCGTTGCACAACCCTGAACTGCTACCTCACACGCTGAAATACGGTTTCTCCCACGGTTCCTTTTGATACGCTATTTTTGCTTGCAGCGTAGGAGCGTTTTGCGACCGTTTAGGAGATGCGAATGGCAGCAATTCCAGAGGAAGGCGTTGAACAACAGGAAAACCCGCAGAGGTCTGGATCGTAACGACGACCAGCGGCCTCAATCCAGCACCTGTCCAAAAAAATGTCGATCAGATATATCGTCCAAACCCATGACTAAATGATAAAACATACCTCTGCTCTAATTTTGGAATACAAATTTCCGTTTCCCTTTGTTTGGGGACCCTTTCACTTGATGGGGTTCTTTTTCTTCGGTTTTACACTATATATGTTTAACAAACTAATTAATTTCTTTTTATTTTATATTGGCACAGTTTTTTTTTCTTCTTACCCCGCACTAAATATCTTTCTTTTCGTTTTTAAAAATTATCTAAATGCACCTTGGCAGACGTACGGAATCAATCCGTTGCACTATCTAGCACTGATAATTTATTGAAAATTTAAATCACCCTATGGCACGGCGACACTGAGGTTTTGGCACAGCTGTTCGTGAACAGACTACGATTGGTAATGACCTACATTTCCAATCATGTCAATGCCCTTTTGTTTCGTCTTTTGTTTTCTTTTTGTTGAGTGATTCTGTCCCTTTTTCTCACCAAATGAATTTGGTTCCGATCATGGATAACCTTGGTTAACTCATTTTATGGCATCTATACACATCTCCATAATATTAATACAATTCTCTAAATACGTACACCTAATTCTATTGATTTACTTAATTTACATGAAATACATAAAACTAACATCTAATCTTACCCTAAGTGACATAAACTACCTAAATGACTTTAAACTCACGTCGATCTAATTGGTATAATTTAACCATATCCCCTCGGGTATGCAATGGTTTAAATATAATTTTTATGTCCATAATGTTGGACAACAGATATGACTGGCGGTTGGACTAGAGCGAGAGAACGAGATGGAGGTAGGTATTGTACTTCTTGTATCATACGTACACAAAACACTCAACAACTGTCAAAACAAATCGGACAACCATAATAGCAACACGCGTTTGGACATTCACCACAGGTAATTTGTTGAATTTATATTAGAATTTTAGGTTTTTTTTTAATAAAATATTTGTTTTATAATTCTAGGAAGTGTATAAGATCAATTAGTCCCGTCCTAGGAACCCGGGCCATGACATGCAGATAGGATTTACAAAATTAATGTGAGTATACTCAATTGTTATTGGGGTTGTTGCTTGACCAGCCGCTCAGTTGTTCGAGCCAGCCCCCTGTCGATATTTTATGCATTTTTGTGTTTCTAATTTTGTTCTTTTTTTTTTGTTTTCAGGTATTGCAGGAATACTCTTTTTACGAGGTCGGTGTGCTCACGACCACTCACCCACCGTCGTCGATCCTGTTGCGTGTACCTCCCAGAGGACAATCGAAGGACATCATATAATTAGTGCATAGATTTGTGAGCGAGTGCGTGCTTAAATTGTAACGCTAAATTTTTGAATTTTTTTATTAGTTTAAGCCAATTTTGGCTGAGTAATTTTTGAATTTTTTTGCAATTGCCAAGTGTTCTGTCGCTGAACCAAACGGTCGCGTGAATAGGGTTTTAAATCCCAAAATTTTAAGGTGTTACAGGACGGTTTCTCCAAGTGCTGCGCGCAGGACGACGAGGGATCCTCACCACCAGACCGTATCCGTAAGTTATTTTTCTTTTATTTTTTTTTACATATATATTTTTTTTATGAATTACATTTATAGCTAGTAAGTCGATTTTTTTTTTGTTTTTTTTTTGGTTTAGGGATAGAGTTTCATCTTGGCGATATAATTTCATTTTTCAGTTAGGTTAAGTTGAATTTTTTCATTTTTTTTGAATCAGGAATAATATTTTAAAGATCGAGCCTCGCATGAATATTTGTTCAAATACTTTTGGGCGTTTTATATGGTTTTATACGTCACTAATAGGATGACGATCATTTATGTAACTGTTTAACACTTCTAAGTCTTCTTTTCTATCGTTTTCAAACACTTTTCAGTGTTCTATACGATTTGTTCAAATACTTTTGAGCGTTTTATATGGTTTTATACGTCACTAATAGGATGACGATCATTCATGTAACTGTTTAACACTTCTAAGTCTTCTTTTCTATCGTTTTCAACCACTTCTCAGTGTTCTATACGATTTTTTCAAATACTTTTGAGTGTTTTATATGGTTTTATACGTCACTAATAGGATGACGATCATTTATGTAACTGTTTAACACTTCTAAGTCTTTTTTTCTATCGCTTTCAAACACTTCTCAGTGTTCTATACGATATTTTCAAATACTTTTGAGTGTTTTATATGGTTTTATACGTCACTAATAGGATGACGACCATTTATGTAACTGTTTCACACTTCTAAGTCTTCTTTTCTATCGTTTTCAAACACTTTTCAGTGTTCTATACGATTTTTTCAAACACTTTTGTGTGTTTTATATGGTTTTATACGTCACTAATAGGATGACGATCATTTATGTAACGGTTTAACACTTCCAAGTCTTCTTTTCAATCGTTTTCAAACACTTTTCAGTGTTCTATACGATTTTTTCAAATACTTTTGGGCGTTTTATATGGTTTTATACGTCACTAATAGGATGACGATCATTTATGTAACCTTTATAATTTATATAATCCAATAGCCACCATTTTCATACACTTTTGTATGTTGTTTTATACTTTATAGTATAATTTTATTTATTTTTTTGTATAATGAAACAAGAAGAGCCAACATTTTTCATACATTTTTGCATGTTTTATGTTTTACTTCATAGTATCATTTAACTTTTTGTTAATGTACAAGAAGAGCCAACATTTTTCATACATTTTTGCATGCTATTATGTTTTACTTCATGGTATCATTTAACTTTTTGTTTAATGTACAAGAAGAGCCAACATTTTTGCATGTTTTATGTTTTACTTCATAGTATCATTTAACTTTTTGTTAATGTACAACAAGAAGAGCCAACATTTTTGCATGTTTTATGTTTTACTTCATAGTATCATTTAACTTTTTGTTAATGTACAACAAGAAGAGCCAACATTTTTCATACATTTTTGCATGCTATTATGTTTTACTTCATGGTATCATTTAACTTTTTGTTTAATGTACAAGAAGAGCCAACATTTTTGCATGTTTTATGTTTTACTTCATAGTATCATTTAACTTTTTGTTAATGTACAACAAGAAGAGCCAACATTTTTGCATGTTTTATGTTTTACTTCATAGTATCATTTAACTTTTTGTTAATGTACAACAAGAAGAGCCAACATTTTTCATACATTTTTCATACATTTTTGCATGTTTTATGTTTTACTTCATAGTATCATTTAACTTTTTGTTTAATGTACAAGAAGAGCCAACATTTTTCATACATTTTTGCATGCTATTATGTTTTACTTCATGGTATCATTTAACTTTTTGTTTAATGTACAAGAAGAGCCAACATTTTTCATACATTTTTGCATGCTATTATGTTTTACTTCATAGTATCATTTAACTTTTTGTTAATGTACAAGAAGAGCCAACATTTTTCATACATTTTTGCATGCTATTATGTTTTACTTCATAGTATCATTTAACTTTTTGTTAATGTACAACAAGAAGAGCCAACATTTTTGCATGTTTTATGTTTTACTTCATAGTATCATTTAACTTTTTGTTAATGTACAACAAGAAGAGCCAACATTTTTGTATGTTTTATGTTTTACTTCATAGTATCATTTAACTTTTTGTTAATGTACAACAAGAAGAGCCAACATTTTTGCATGTTTTATGTTTTACTTCATAGTATCATTTAACTTTTTGTTAATGTACAACAAGAAGAGCCAACATTTTTGTATGTTTTATGTTTTACTTCATAGTATCATTTAACTTTTTGTTAATGTACAACAAGAAGAGCCAACATTTTTGCATGTTTTATGTTTTACTTCATAGTATCATTTAACTTTTTGTTAATGTACAACAAGAAGAGCCAACATTTTTGTATGTTTTATGTTTTACTTCATAGTATCATTTAACTTTTTGTTAATGTACAATTGTACAACAAGAAGAGCCAACATTTTTGCATGTTTTATGTTTTACTTCATAGTATCATTTAACTTTTTGTTAATGTACAACAAGAAGAGCCAACATTTTTGTATATTTTATGTTTTACTTCATAGTATCATTTAACTTTTTGTTAATGTACAACAAGAAGAGCCAACATTTTTGCATGTTTTATGTTTTACTTCATGGTATCATTTAACTTTTTGTTTAATGTACAACAAGAAGAGCCAACATTTTTGTATGTTTTATGTTTTACTTCATAGTATCATTTAACTTTTTGTTAATGTACAACAAGAAGAGCCAACATTTTTGCATGTTTTATGTTTTACTTCATGGTATCATTTAACTTTTTGTATAATGTACAAGAAGAGCCAACATTTTTGTATGTTTTATGTTTTACTTCATAGTATCATTTAACTTTTTGTTAATGTACAACAAGAAGAGCCAACATTTTTGCATGTTTTATGTTTTACTTCATGGTATCATTTAACTTTTTGTATAATGTACAAGAAGAGCCAACATTTTTGCATGTTTTATGTTTTACTTCATAGTATCATTTAACTTTTTTCACGTCACTAATAAGATGACGATCACTTTGGTTACTTTTGCGCGTCCCCTAACATAAGCTACATATACATAAATATAAGATATACAATATACATAAATACATATATAATATATAATATAAATAATATACAATAATAATAATAAGATAACCTATAATCATATAAAATACATAATAATACATAATAATACTAATAATAATATAATATACAAACCTAAACTAAACCCTAATCTCCTCTCTTCTCTTCTCTCCTCTTATTCTTAATCCGATTCGTTCGTATCTCGAATCATCAAGCAAAGGATGAGCTTCAGTGGATCGCAGTATGGCAGCTGCTCTACCACTTACAACACCTTGCCCGTTACCAAAGTCGTTTACAATTGATTCTAGGCATTGTCATCGTATTTAATAATGTTTAACTATGTAACTAGCGAGGCTACAGGTGATATTTAATACATCCCATATATGCTTTGTTACATAGAACATTGGCATCACATCCATTGTCGTTTATCGAAGATAAACTTTTAATGGTTTATTGCCATACAATACAATTGCCCCATTTTTATCATTGCTGTCCAGCACGGATACGACCTTAGAGGCGTTCAGGCATAATCCAACGGACGTAGCGTCATACCACTGTTCGCTCGAACAAGTATTGTGCCATTGGTCCGTACCTGCGGTTCCTCTCGTACTACGCAGGAATGCTGTCGCAACAACAATTGTCATCAGTAGGGTAAAACTAACCTGTCTCACGACGGTCTAAACCCAGCTCACAAACCAACGTTTGGTGAATTTTGCTTCACAATGATAGGAAGAGCCGATATCGACGTCGCTATGAACGCTTGGCCGCCACAAGCCAGTTATCCCTGTGGCAACTTTTCTGACACCTCTTGTTATAAAAACTCTTTAAACCAAAAGGATCGATAGGCCGAGCTTTAGCTGGATCAAGTCAGCATTTGCCCTTTTGCTCTATGTGTGGTTTCTGTCCGCACTGAGCTGCCATTGGGACACCTTCCTTATTATTTTGAGAGATGTACCGCCCCAGACAAACTCCCTACCTGACAATGTCAGTTTTTCCGTCAATCCGGAATAGTGAATTTTTTCACATTCCATATAATAGTGTAGAAACAATGTTAAAAATTATCTAGTAATACTAATACATATTCATTATCTCTCTTTATATAATTTCTCTTCATAATTTCTCTTACTTCCTATCACCTAATTGTAATTGATTTAGAGTAACTTACTTTATAATTTCAAGTCAGTCACAATTTATAATCGGTAAAAGAAGTACCTAATAAACATTGCATATTTAACATTGTCTTGGCCTTTCTTCTCACTTACGTTCCGTCGGATTTTCAGAATACCCTATTTTTTTCCACATGGTGCCGAAACCCGGGAGAAAGGCGAACAAAGACATCTAAATACAAATCTTAAAGCACGTACAACATTTAATTAGTGGCTCTTAAGATTCGTACTCGCGGGCGCGAACAAAAAAAAAATTAAACGTTTTAATGGAGCTTTCAGCGCGTTCGGCCTACAGGGGGCAAGTCACTAAAATCGTAAAAGCGGCGTCGGAGTTTCTTAGCGCGGATGAATCCCAATTAAGTGACCCAAATAAGTACGATGAAATAGAAGAAGAACTTTTTTCCTACATTCAACGATTGACCGCAGCACATGAAAGCCTAATGACAACGAATAAAGAAGTGCTTGTCAAAAATCTCATTAAAGTGGACGGTGCTGATCTTGATAAAGAACTGGAAAAAATTGCGGACTACCAAGATTCCGCTATAGGTATGCTTGCAAAACTTAACTCGCGTCTAAATAAAATTCGAAGAAGTCAGACTCCAGTTACTGAAAAATTCGAATCCAACACATCGTCGACGTCTGCCGCATTAAAGCTTCCCAAATTGCAGTTGAAAAAATTTGACGGCAATTTCCAAGAATGGCTGCCGTTTTGGGAACAGTTTCGTACCGCTGTGCATGAAAACAACAATTTAACATCGTCTGACAAATTCAGCTACCTTGAGTCCGTGTTAGTTGGTAATGCAAAAAAAAGTAATTGCTGGCTTTACGGCTTCAGAGATGTGCTACGATGCAGCTGTCTCACTTCTACAGGAGCAATTTGGAGACACCGAACGTCTAGTGGACAAACACATGGAGCAGCTAATCTCTCTTCGCCCAATACATTTGAAAACAGACGTCGTGGGCTTACGGAATTTGTATAATTGTATAACAGCTTGCAGTCGCTCTTTAACAGCATTGCAAATTCCCTCGCACCAATATTATGTCATGCTCAAGTCCATATTGCTACGGTGCTTGCCAGTGGATCTTCGAGTCGATTATCACCGCCTGACCGAAAGAGACAGCGACGTTGAAGATACCAGAAATTCAGACTCGGGAAGTACGTCTACTCTTTCACATATCGGAGACAAGCAAGTCCAAGGTCTAATGCGTTTTCTAAAGCGGGAAGTGGAGTCATTAGAAAAAAGTCGAGTTTTCTCTGTCGCGACAACTGTCAAACCATCTACTTCATTTTCAACCACCAATACTGCTGCTAGCTTAGTTTCTTTAAGCGACAAAGACGAATGCTTATTCTGTAACTCAGACAAACATGCTACAAAAGAGTGCGATAGTGAACTGTCACTCGCGGAAAAAAGAGACATACTGTGCAAAGGTAATCGATGTTTTCGTTGTGCTAAGCGTGGTCACTCTTCCAAAAAATGTCGTAGTGCGAAGTTTATTTCGTGTAAGAAATGCAATGGCAAGCACTTTACATCAATGTGTGATCCATCATTTGCAAAAACAAATACCCTTATTGTGCCAGCGGTCGCTGAAACAGAAGAAAATGAAACGGAAAATGCATTAAACTTATGTGCGTGTAATTCAGTTTTAGAAAATTCAATGGTCTTTTTAAAGACAGCTCGGGGCATTGCCGTAGCTCCGGGCAGGGAAAAACAATTACTAATTCGCTTTATTATCGACGGCGGCAGTCAATATTCATTCATTCGCGAAAGCTTGGTTCGGAAATTAAATCTTGTTCCCTCTGGTGTAATAAACATTTCCGTGATCCCCTTTGGATCTAAGGAAAAATCTCCATCCCAAAAATTACAAAAGGTGAAAATCGAATTAATTAGCCAGTACAATAACAAACTGGTAGAAATTGAAGCAGTTGTTGTGCCAGAAATCTGTATTGACGTTCTGCAAGTGCCTGACAGTTCATGCCCATCGCTGAAAGGCCTATGTCTTGCAGATTCAAATCAGGTTTCGATCGCTGCAGAGGATGGACTAAGCATTTTAATTGGGTCTGACTACTACTGGATGGCAGTGACCGGTAAACAACGCCGCATTAGCCCGACGTTAAGAGCTGTCGAAACTATCTTTGGCCGGACACTACAGGGAGCACATACTTCTGTCGGTAAGAGTCTTGTTTCGAACATTCACTTATGCTCTTCTTCATCTCTATTTAGCACGAGTTTACTCCTACCTGCCCTGTGCGACAACGATCTTACGTCATTTTGGTCCTTGGAAGCAATTGGAATCCAAAGTGAAGATGCTGAAAACCACCAACTAGCAGAAAATCTAATCGCAAAATGCATCAGCAGAAAAGGTTCGCGCTATGAAGCATCACTACCGTGGAAGAATCCAGACGTTGTGATAAAAAACAACAGGAACGAAGCTCTAAGACGACTTGATTCGCTAACGAGGCGATTAAAGAGGATTCCAGACAAGTTTAAAGAATACGATGCCGCTATTCGACTGATGGTTGCAGATGGTATTGCTGAAGTAGTTCCTTCTGGCGATAAGAAGACATTGGAGCGGGTTTTCTATCTTCCACACCGTCCTGTGTACAAGGAAGAAAGTACAACAACCAAGATGAGGATTGTGTTCGATGCCTCTGCAGGTAATGAAGTCTTTCCGCCACTCAACGATTTGCTGCATGTGGGTGCAAACTTGCTACCAGAGGTTCTACGAGTGCTGCTAAACTTTCGTCTCGGAAGCATTGGGATAGTAGCGGATGTGGAAAAGGCCTTTCTGCAAATTTCGCTGAATGTGAACGATCGTGACAGCCACCGTTTTGTTTGGTATGCTTCGCAAACATCACCGGACCAGAAACCGGAATACAAGGACTACAGGATGACCAGGGTCACGTTTGGGGTCAACTCCAGTCCATTTCTTTTGACTGGGACGATCCGCCTGCATTTAGCTGAAGAAAAGATTCGTTTCCCCAGAACATGTAAGGTGCTGCAGGAATCCTTTTATATGGACGATCTGGCTATAAGTGCTGATACTGAGGAGGAAGCGAAGCTGATCAGCAAAGAAGCTATCATTATAATGAACAACGCCAGCATGAACCTGAGGAAGTGGAACTCCAACTCGTTTAAAATTCGTGAAGATCTTAATTCAGCTGATGCCCCAGTTATACAGAAGGTTTTGGGACTAACGTGGTACGTTTCTAGTGACGAAATCTCTGTGCCGCTACGGTCTGTGGAAAGCTTGCTCGCTTCAAATTTAGCAAGAGGAACTAAGCGTTATGTACTACAAACTATAGCTAGAATTTTCGATCCATTGGGAATGCTTAGTCCAGTTGTTATAAAGATCAAGATTCTGTTTCAATCGATATGGAAAAGGAAACTGTTATGGGACGAAGTTTTACCATCGGACTTAATGGCTGAATGGGAAGTTTGTGCAAGAAGTCTGCTGCTGTTAAAAGAGATAGCCATCCCGCGATCGGCGTTGGCTTTTGGTTCTAAAAGTATGGTGGACATCCACATATTCGCCGATGCCAGCATGAAAGCTTATGGTGCCGTGGCTTACATCAAGAGCACTAATGCAATAGGTGAAAGCAGCGTTTCATTCCTGTGCGCGAAAAGCCGAGTAGCTCCGCTGAAGGCGGATGGGACGAAGGAGCTTACATTGCCAAAGCTGGAGTTAACTGCTGCATTGATAGCTGCGCGATTGCGTTCTTACTTGAGCCGATCTTTGAAAATGTCTATTCGGAAATTTTATATGTGGACAGATTCAAAAATCAATCTTAATTGGATACAAGGAGAAGTCGATCGGTGGAAACCTTATGTGCAAAGCCGAGTCACCGAAATACGTCTTCACACATCAGCTCAGGACTGGAAGCACTGTTCCGGGAAGGAGAACCCTGCGGATCTCCTTACACGAGGTATAACTGCCGAGAATCTTCGAACTTCTTCGTTGTGGACTAATGGACCAGCCTGGCTCAACGATTCTGAAAACTATAACTCTGATGGCGTCAAAACAGTTCTGGAAAACTCAACTCCGTTGGCTCTACTAGCACCGACTTCTGTTACTGTGAGCAAACCACTTCAGCCGCTTCTTCGCTATGAAAACTTCAGCACTTGGAAGCGTTTGTTACGAGTTACAGCCTACATGTTGCGCTTCTGGGACTCGTGCCGTAAAACAAGGGAAAGGGCATTCTCTTTTCATTTGACCGCTGAGGAGCTTGACCTCGCTGAATCCTATTGGTTCAGGTACATTCAATTTGATAAATACTCTAACGAAATTTGTTTCTTACAGAAGAAAAAATCGGTACCTGATGGGTCAAAGATTGCACAATTGTTTCCATTTCTGGACGTCAATGGCGTTCTGAGACTGGGTGGTCGCCTTGAGTGCTTAGACGAACCTATGGATTTCAAGCACCCCATAATTTTGCCAAAAAATTCCTACGTCACTGAACTTATAGTAAAGGACTACCACGAACGAACTACACATGGGGGAGTCAACATGGTTTTATCGCAGATAAGATCTCGATTCTGGATTCCTAAAGGACGCCAGTTGATTAAAAGATTGCAACTACAGTGCTCCAGTGTAACGTGCAGCTGTTTTCGATTGAGCTAAATACTACATTGCAATTCCACCTTAAAGTGTGAAGTCAGTGAACACACTTCTTAAGGCTTCGTCAAAAATTTCAAGTAGATTCGTATACACTGACAAGAGGTCGCCAAAATGATTCGGCATCGCACTCGCACACTCTCCCATATAAGCCACTCCAGCGTTAACTTCCGCCTTTTCTATTCTAAACTTCGGTCGAGTGTGGTTATATGGCAATTCAGGTAAAACCAAGTTCAATTTAAGTCAGTGGTTGTTCGACTTTGAACTTGCAAGACAGTGTTGCTACCGGTTTTAATTTAAGTGAAAATTGCTGTAAAACTTGCGGAAATAAAAGTACTGCCTTTTAAAACGTTATAAAAATTATTGATTTATTTGACGTAGATGCGTTAGCTTTTATATACAATGATTTGTTTATATATATCGAACAATACTTGACAGCTTATTTGACATCTTTACAATATCGTAAATGGGTGCATTCTGCATTATCGGTGACGTCATAACAGCTTTGGGTTGTGGAATCAACATTCTCCCCCACCGATGAGTGAAGATCATCAAATTGTCTGCTACCAATTTTATTTTGCCTCACTGTACTTTCGTCTGCGACTCTGCCTTCAAATCAAATTGTCGATGTACTTATATATGTACATGCACATGCGTATCAGTATGTATGTACATGAAAAGAGAAGACGAGTGATTAATTTGCTTAGATATAGACAAACAATAACAAACAAAACAGTAATTCGACCAGAAAACAGACATTCTATGGAGAATTAAGTTGATTCGTTTACGCAAGATACCGTTTTCGCGCTCTCGCATTATCTTGTTAGAGTTAAGACCGAGATGACGATATGACGACAGTGCTTGTGTGAATCTTCGTCTTCGGTTTCGGTGTGCGGTAGCGGTGCAGTGTGTATTGAGAAAATCAATCAGTTGACTTGATTTCAATCGCCGCAATTGTCATTCGTTAATCGTTCGGTGTTGGTATAGTGCGCGAATTTAATCGAGTGTTTGTTATAATAACATTAAAATTATAATTGTAATTAAGTTGATTTGTGATGTGGTGTAGAAGAATTCCTGTGAGTGTCATTAATTCGAATATCATTAAATTTGAAATTGATTTAGGTTCTTCGAATTGTACGATTTTGAATTATTTATTGTGTTGATCAATTTTGCCTTGTGAGTTGCGTCCATTGTTGGTGTGCATAAGTGTGTATATTTTGTTCTCTCTGTTGTGTATTGTGTCTGTGTGATTGGATTGTGTTTCCCTCGATGGTGTGCATTTGCTGTTCTGTGCCGTTTATTGAGAAACAAGGGGAAGTGGTAAGTGGACTGTAATCTTATTAGTGTTTGTGTTGGGTTTGGAATAAGTGTGCATGTAGGAGCGCGACCGTTTTCCATGTTGTTTTGAGTGAATTTATATTTTGTGTTGAATTGTGTTGTGTTGCAATCGGTATGAAGACAGTAGGGTGCATAAGTTTTCATACAGATGGTTTTAAATGTTTAAAATTTATTTTTTTTTGTTTTTATTCAGTGTTTAGTGTTGTTTGGTTAGCGTTACACGGAAGAGGGCATAGTTTGGTAATAGGTCTCCGGAATTCTCCCTGTAGTGTTTTTACCTTTACCACTCTGGTTATTTTGTCAGCTCCGGGGTAGGTTTCAACTACGCGGCCTAGGTTCCATTTTGCAGGGGGAAGTCGTTCGTCTCTGATGAGTACCAAATCGTCTTCCTTTAGTTGTGGGTGTAGTTTCAACCATTTTGGACGATGTTGGAGACGACTTAGATACTCAGTCTGCCATTGCCTCCAGAAAGTCTGCAAATAGGATTGAATGGTCTTCCATCGATCTGCTAAATTTTGTTTTCCTATAGTCAGGTCTGCTTCGGGAACTGTAAATAAGCTTTCTCCAATGAGAAAATGTGCCGGTGTTAACGCCTGAAAATCCGCAGGATCTTCTGTTAAGGGACAGAGGGGTCTCGAATTGAGACACGCTTCGACTTGTGTTAAAAGCGTGGCGAGCTCCTCGTAGGTAAGTGTCCCGTTTCCTACAATCCTTTTTAAGTGGAATTTGACACTCTTTACTCCCGCTTCCCACAATCCTCCAAAGTGGGGAGAAGCGGGAGGAATGAAGTTCCACTTTGTTCCTTCGGTTGCTAAGACGTTGGCTATTTCGTTGTAGTCTTGTGTTCCGCTTTTTAAGAGACGACGAAGCTCAGCGTCAGCTCCCACAAAATTTGTGCCACAGTCGCTATATATCTGGGCGCAGACTCCACGACGTGCAGCGAATCTGCGGAAGGCAGCTAAAAATGCCTGACTTGTTAGGTCGCTGACCGCTTCCAGGTGCATTGCTTTGGTGGCCAAGCAAATGAAAATGGCCAAGTACCCTTTGTGGCACTTAGACCCCCTACCTTTCCAAGCTCTTATGTTGATGGGGCCTGCATAGTCAACACCAGTGTGGGTAAAAGGTCTTGACATTGTAACTCGGGGTGCTGGTAATTCTCCCATCAGCTGCTGAGTTTTCTGAGCGTGGAATCTGTAGCAAATGACGCAACTGTGGATGTGCTTTTTTACCGCTCTTTTAAGCCTAAAAATCCAAAATTTGTTTCTTAGATGCGCCATCATTAATTGAACACCTCCGTGTAGTGTTTTATGATGGGCATCTCGTATAATTAATATGGTTATCTGGTTATTTGGGTCCAAGATAATCGGGTGTTGTTGGTTATACGAGATGTTCGCCTGGCTAAGTCTTCCGCCCACTCGAATTACACCGTTACCGTCCACGAATGGATTTAAAGACCCCATTCCTCTTGTCTTCGTGATGCCATTTGGAAACATCCGTCTTTGTGCGACCCGAATCAGTGAGTTTGTGGCTTCGTCGAGTTCCGTTGGTGTAAAGGGTTTACTGATGTTGTCGTTTCGTAGACTTCGTGCGTAGTTGCAGAATTTATGATGGTGTTGACGAAAGATGTTGATGAACTTCTGGCAATACGCAATAATCCTTACCAATCTTGGGAACGTTGAAACCTTACTGATCAGTTGCAGAATTTGGTTGTCTTCTGCTTCCAATCGGAGACAACGCGTACGTTTTTGTCCTTCCTCGGTTGTCAAATTGTTTGGTTGCGTCGGTATCTTGAAATCCCATGATTCATGCAAAAACGTCGGCCCATTCCACCATAAACGTTCCTGTATTAGTGCCGAGGGCAGTACTCCTCGGGACGCTAAATCTGCTGGATTCTGCTCTGTTGGAATATGTTTCCAAATGGACAAACTCGTTAGACGCTGAATTTCTGCAACTCGATTTCCGACAAAAGTTTCCAATTGTGATGGTGACGATCTTATCCAACAAAGATTAATTGTTGAGTCGGTCCAAGCATGAACCTCTACATCTGTTAGATTGAGAATTTCGATGACATGGTTGAGAAGCCTCGCTAGGATGACTGCTCCGCAAAGTTCCAGTCGGGGAATGGTTACTCGTTTAAGTGGGGCTACGCGAGTTTTGGAAAACACGAGATTCATGTGGACCGAACCTCCTTCACCCAGTACTCGGATATAGACAACGGCACCAAATGCCTTTTCCGATGCATCTGAGAAGCCGTGAATTTGCACCTTCTTGTAACGTTGTCCACACTGAATCCATCGAGGCAAACGGATCCTGTTGATTGCCTCCAAGTCTTGAAAAAATAAATTCCAACTTCTTCCGAGCTCTTCGTCGATAGGGTCGTCCCACGTGATCTTCTTCGCCCAAAGCAACTGGAGAAAACATTTAGCCTTTATGATGCACGGCGAAATCCAACCCATTGGATCGAAAAGCCTTGCTATGGTGGATAGGATAGACCTTTTGGTTGTTTGTGGATGACTTGGTGGGTCGTATCTATAGAGAAAGCTGTCCGTGTTAGGATGCCAGTGAATCCCCAGCATCTTTAGTTGCCCAGAGTCTTCTGAAGGGAATGAAAATGTTGTCTCCCTTTCTTCCAACGGCACTTCCCTTAAGAGGCTCAAAGTGTTGGACGCCCACTTGCGTAGATTCAAACCGGCTGCTCCTAATATGGTTTTCACTTCTTTTATCTTCCTTTCAGCTTCGTCGGTGGTGTCCGCTCCAGAAATGAGATCATCTACATACATCTCCTCTTGGATCATCTTCGCCGCTCGTGGAAATGCATGACGTACTTCTTCTGCTAGCCAGTTTAGAGTTCGGATAGCTAGATATGGCGCAGATGCTGTGCCGAAAGTCACTGTCTTTAATCTATAGATTTTGATAGGCTCAGCTGGATCCTTTCGCCACAATATCAATTGGTAAAATGAATCCTTACCCGTTACCCAAATTTGGCGGTACATTTTCTCGATGTCGGCTGTGAAAGTGTATTTATATAGCCTCCACCTAAGAATGACGTCGATGATGTTATTTTGTAACGCTGGTCCAGTCATGAGCCTATCGTTGAGTGATGTTCCATCAGATGTTTTGAAAGACGCGTCAAAAACTACTCTCAGTTTGGTCGATGAACTGCTCTCCTTTATTACTGCATGATGCGGCAGAAAATAGTGTGGTGTAGTTTCTAACAATGGCTCGTTAACTTCGCTCATATGACCCATCCGTAAGTACTCTTCAATGCAAGTAGTGTAGTCCTTATGAAAGGTTTTGTTTTTTATTAGACGTCCCTCCAGCTGCTTGAATCGTTTAAGCGCTCCTTCTTTTGACCGTCCGAGTATTGGATGGATGTCACCCTTGAAAGGAAGGGCAACTTCAAAACGGCCGTCTGCTACGCGCTTAATATTTTTCAAAAAATGTGTCTCGCATGCGATGTTTTCTGGAGTCTCGGTAATTTGAAACGGTGCTTCTTCCATCTCCCAGAATTGGCGCATATCAGCATCTAGATTGCACGTTTGATGGAAACTCTTGACAGCCTGCGACGCGAATGTAGCGCGTCCGAAGAGAATCCATCCGAATTTGGTGTTTTGCGCTATAGGTAAATTGATATTAGTTGGCCTCACCAACTCTGGCAAAAGAATGTCTGCTAATACATCGCCCCCTAACAACAAATCAACCTTGGCTGGCTTAAAAAATGATGGGTCGGCTAAGCTCAAGCCGTCAAGATGTCTCCAATCAGTGACTGGGAGGGTTCGGGATGGAATATGCCCAGACAGCGACTTGTAGACGAGAGCCTGTGTGTTGACTGCAAATGTTGAATGGCGGGACCCAATCGTAACATCAACGATTTTGTTACATGTGCCGCTGTTGACCATACCCAGCCCGGACACCTCGACAAAGGTTGATTTGTGCTTCAGACGCAGAAGCTGAACTGCTGACTCAGTGATAAAAGTCGCCTCAGAACCAGAATCCAGCAATGCCCGAAGTGAAACAACTTCCCCTGACGAACCGCTGACCTTCACGATAGCTGTGGCCAACATCACTTGGGTGTTCGTGTGTGGCACAGAGTGGTACGTGTGGACGGATTTGCTGCAACAAGGGTGTTCTTCATTCGAGGGTTGAACATTCGATGCATCTCGTTGATTTGGAGGAGGTCGTTCCATATTGGGTGGCTTGAAACTCGGAGCATTCGGATTAATTGCAGAGGTAAGACAATTTGTAACTTGTTGTTGAGAATTTTGACTAAAACTTGACGTATTACAGGGGTTTGACATATAATTGGTTTGTGGAGACGAATTATGTAACAACGAATGATGGGACTGCTGACAATAATAACATCTACGAGTACTTGGACAGCTTTCGGACAAATGGCTATACGCTAAACAGTTTCTACACAAACCTAGTCTAGAAATAGCTTGACAGCGATCGTTGATATTCATTTTTAAGAAACGATTGCATTTGCGGATTGCATGTTGACCCCTATCGCAAAGCTTACAGGCAAACTTGGATTTGGCGGCCTGGGCGTGAAACGAGTTTCGCTGGGCAACCTTTTTTGGTGGTTCAGATGGAGTTTTTCCCTGTTGGTAAGAAACTGCTTCTAGAGTGCGGAACCTTGATTCAAGGAACTGTTTAAATTCCCCAAACGTCGGTAGTTCCTTGGTGTTATCCTTGGATCCCAGTCTCTCTTCCCACAGCTGCTGTGTTTTCGTGGGTAATTTTTGCAAAAGCACATAAATTAACACCACATCCCAGTGTTCGACTGGCACTTTCAAATTATCCAGGCTATGCACTATTTCTGTAGACGTATCTAACAATTCCTTTATTGCTTCAGATCGCTCCTGGGTTATTGAAGGCTGATTAAAAAGACATTTCATTTGTGTGTTGACAAGAAAACGTTGATGATCGTACCTATCTTCCAAAATCTTCCACGCCTTTGTATAATTTCCATTGGAAATGGATAAATGCGACAAAATTTTGTCAGCTTCACCTGCTACACTGGTTTTTAAGTAGTGCATTTTCTGTATTTCAGACAACGAGGTATTCTGATGGACAAGAGAAAGAAACAAGTCACGAAATCCACGCCACGACTCATACTTCCCCGAGAAAACAGGCACTGGAATATGGGTTAACTTAATATCCGCATCGTGAGACGGCTTTATATCGCTTGACTCTGCCTTCGGGACATCACTCTGGGCTTCCTTTGCCTTAACTTTGTCCATGGCATCAAGAAGAGCGGATCTGTAATCCAAATACAACTCGCGCAGCCTATCATACACTTCCTCAATCTTAGAACAATCACTATCCTCATCCTGACTATCTACCAAATGTTCGTACACTTTTTCAGCTGTTTCCATTGTCTCTTTCAACAAAAGCAAACGACCCGACAAGTAATTTGCCGTTCGAGTACTGGATCCCCTTTTGCCGAAATTTTCTATATCTTTTTCCAAGCGGGTAAGTACGCGACTTAGCTTGTTTGGCTTCATGATTTAAAATTCTACCTTATTTCCAGACACACAAAGAAATAATACAAGAAGTTCTGTATGTACTTACTTGCAAATTATTTGGAGATTTACAGTCACCACTGTGATTCAAACAGTTTCGGATTAGATCGCTTCCTGTGGGTCCGGTTGTTGAGTTCTTCAGATGACGGCGGCACAGAACACAGCACACAAAAAAGCAGCAAAATCCAGCAAAATCCAGCAAATCCTCAAAAGATTGTATCCAATGTGTAAAAAGACAGCACTCAAATCGCACACAAAAGGCAGTGATATTACAACAAAAAAGTTAACAAAAATCCGGCTCGTGGACCAAAATGTTCGACTTTGAACTTGCAAGACAGTGTTGCTACCGGTTTTAATTTAAGTGAAAATTGCTGTAAAACTTGCGGAAATAAAAGTACTGCCTTTTAAAACGTTATAAAAATTATTGATTTATTTGACGTAGATGCGTTAGCTTTTATATACAATGATTTGTTTATATATATCGAACAATACTTGACAGCTTATTTGACATCTTTACAATATCGTAAATGGGTGCATTCTGCATTATCGGTGACGTCATAACAGCTTTGGGTTGTGGAATCAACAGTGGTGTTAGCTAAAATTATAATTTTCACTAGATAAAGGCCATCCCGTGATCGAAGTTTTATTCCCAAACGAATAATAATTAGAAATAAATTTCGAGTGATCCTCAAGCCTATATAGCGCATGATCAAGGTAAATGCCAACATAAAGTTTCACGGTAAAATATTATCACTGATCGATGAAAAACTGCTAGATTTTGTAGACTTCACAAGCAACGATTAGTAACCTTCGTGGGTGAATTTGTTGTCCGATCTCGCTAACTGATACTGATCTGAAACAATTCCCCTGTACCAGAGAGTCAAAGTCGAGCATCAAGTATCCGAGCGTCTCAGTGTCTCAGCATCACACAAACCGCGCTGTACATTGTCTGCCTGCGTACTCCAGTGGGAGAAATTCCAATACCGCACCGCACCGCACAAATAAAATTAAAAGCTCATCCCAGCACGTTAAAGACGGCTGCGAGAGCCAGCAACATCCTCCGACTACGGTTCCCTTGCCCATCGAGACAAAAATCACATGCCAATGCGAATGCATCAAGCCCCCTTTTCATCTCAGCCCTACTCGTCATCGAAGCAATAGAGGAAACCCAAAACAAAAAGCAGAATTGTCTCATCGTACACGCAGTAAGTGCACCCACTGGTAAAGCATCAAATCTACCTGCCTGTCCACGAAACGTATGTATATATCAAAAGCGTATTTTCGTATGGTTATAGGGTAAAGGCCCCTAATCTGAGCCCCCCACCAGTAATGAGCCCCCTGTCTGCATTTCGCTCCAAAGCTAAGCCCCTGTTATTAAAAATACATTTTTGTTTTAATCAAAGTCTTCCGTTACTTCTTTACTTGTATTCTGTTAATTGTTTTCCTATAAAATGTTACGTCAATCGGTGAAAAAAATTCGGTAATTGCGGACATATCCTTCGTGTGTTGTGCGATTGTGTTTATAAACAGTTTTCTTAACAAACTCTTTACATAAAGCAAGTGATTAAGTATTTTCTTTATATTTTATATTAACTAATATATGTTTGTATTAACAATTAGACTCCATTGTACTTATTTCCATATTAAAAGTTAAAAAAAATGCTTATTTATTAAAATATAGTGGGGGCTCACAATTGGGAATCTGAAACAAGCAAATCCAAAAATGAGCCCGGGGGGGCTCACTATTGGGCAAACACCAAAAACCCTTGTTCCATTTATGAGCCAGGCCAATTTTTATATCAAATCAATTTCGCAGCAAACTTAGTTATCTCATATAACGTAGGTAAAAACAGTTTGTCCAGATGACTGAATGGCTATTAGTGATCAACGCCCAGGAATCTGATATTTTGAAACAAAAATATCTTTTTATGGTCAAGTTGAACATTTAGGACCGATTTAGAGAAAGTCTAACTTAAAATTTTGTTTTGGAAATTTTGCTTGGGTCCGAGTAATTAGCGGCGGGAAAATGGGATTCAATATCTATGGGGAACATATTCTTTCATCTATCGAGCGCATATCAAAGCACACAAGGTAACTAGCTACTTCACCAACGGAAGCGCAGCTTCGAGTAAATGCTAGTAAATAATAAAATTATTCCGATATAGGTACCTATACCATACCTACAACACTACGTATTATTATGCCTATTTTATGGGTGTATTATGTAGCATGTAGGTATGTTATATACTAGATATCTTATTATTAATTGGGAAATAAATTTTTTTTTATTTTTCACATCGCTTATTTTTTTTTTTTAACTTTTGACTTACCGGAGCACTAGGATGCACGTCGACCTAAAAGATCTATTGTGCTTGACGTCAGATATATGTTTAGGTTAGTAGCGCTTCTACTTTCCTAATGTATCTGATCATACATTCAGCAGAGGAATTTCTTAGTTCTTCGGTACTTATTACTTCCCTGAAAAATGATTTCCTTCTTATACTGTAAAGGGCCGGGCATTCACATATTATGTGTTCGGCTGTTTCGTCTTCTTCTAGACATAGTCTGCACTCCGGTGAGTCGACTACATGCATTTTATTTAGGTGATATCGCAGACCGTGGTGACCCGTTAGTAGGTATACTAGATTTTTAATATCATGCCTGCGAAGATTTAGTATCTTTCTGGCATCTGCTTTGAAGGGCTGAATAGCTCTTTTGGCCTGTCTTATAGGCCTGATGGGATGTTCTCCCAATACGAAGTACATTTGTTTTGCTCCCAGCTTTTTATAGCCAGATTTATAGCTGATTTGGGAATCGAACAGAATGGTTCAGGTCCAATGAAAGGGGTTTCCGAGCCATTTCTGGCTAGTTCATCGGCTTTTTCGTTTCCTTCAATTCCCTTATGTCCGGGGCCCACCATAGACTGGTTTTGTTCCTGTAACTAAGTGTTTGGAGGGAATCGAAGCAGTGTAGTACTGATTTGGAGTCAATAATGTGTGAGCTAAGTGCTTTTTTAGCTGCTTGACTATCCGTGAATATATGGATGTTGGCGCCTTTAATGCCTGAATTGTATATAAGGTTTGCGCATTCTTTAATGGCATGGAGCTCTGCTTGAAATACGCTGGGGCTTTTTCCCATAGGTATTGAGATGTTACATCGCTTATTTACACCAACTCGTAGATTTACCAACTTTCAAATCTTTAAAATGGATGTAAAGAGAAAATAATCTAGATCTAGAAGATATTGAAAATGGTCTCTCAATACATGCTGCTTCAAGATGTTATAATATTCCAAGACCCACTCTTCAAAATCGGTTGCATAAACGTTCCTTAAAAAACCAAAAAGGACCGTTGACAATTCTTAAATTGTAAACTGGATTTTTGAAAATCATGCAAGAGGCTTTCCAAGACGTTGTATCTTTATCTGAGCATCCCCCTCTGCCTAAGAACCTAAAGAAAAGGAACGTAAACGAGACTATGAACCTGTTCCTGAAAAAGAAGAAAATATATGTAAAGAATACATTGAAACTGGGCTTTGTTTTGATTGTGGGGCAATATTTCAAAAGCTGAAAAGGGAACATCATGTTTCATATGCTCAAAACCGTATCATGTTAAATGCGCTGAAAATACATCGAACGATATTGAATTTTTTAGCTGCAAAAGGTGCAAAATAGTCTAGTTTATGCTTTTTTTAATACTTTAATTTGTTTGTCTAATCATATATATATTTACCCTTACTGATTCTGTAACGCTCCTTACTTTTCTTATTTTTCTTATTTTAAATAAAAGTAGGCGGTGGGTATTTGAATAAATTTTCAATGTTTGTGTTTTCTCATTATTCAAATACGCACCGCCTATTTTTCATATATTTTAATTTTCTTCAAAGTTCAAACTCTACTATAGTAATGCTCGGCAAGTGTTTTCAAAAGGAAATTGCCAAATAAAACCAACCCTTCTTAGGGGGTCAAAGTTTGTACGGGAGAATTTTTATTTTTCATCCGATCGACTTCAAACTCGGTTTGTGTACTCTATATACCTAAGTAATATTTAGGTATTTTGCTTTGGGCTCCAGTTATTGGCAATGATTTTAATGAGAACTTTTTCATAACTCACGAAGGAGTTTGTCGTATCAATATGAAACTTTGTACATTGATAATAAAGAAGTAAAAAGAAGTAAAATATTATTTATACTCATAAATCTAAATTCTAAATCGATAGATACAAAAAAAATAGAAACCGTTTTTAGGCAATATGTACTTTGCAATATGTATTTTAAGATCACTGATTTACTAACTGCTCCTCAGGTACTTTAATAGGAAATTTTATTTCGCGATATTTAAATATAAAAGAGAAAACTAACTGATCGTGAAGGAATCTCTGTGGACAAAATCCTGAGGGCTATTAATATATGAGTCTTCTCATTATTGCAAAATTGCCGCGGGTAGCAGAAATGTATGAAGACGACGTTGTTGAAATTCCCACGGAAATTATATTAACAGGAGACTTAATTAAGACAATTTTTGGCGATCTGCTGCAAAAGTCAATGCAGGAACTTTCAGAACGAGTCATTGCCGCGCTGACAAATGTGCAGACATTAGAAATGAATAGGAGCGATTCTGTTATCAGTGAAGACTGAAGATCCAAATGATGCACCAAATTTCCCTGTTGAATTCCTCAATCAGCAAACTCCATCCAACAAGCCACCTCATGTGCTGTACTTAAGCAAGGTGTCATCATCATGTTGCTGAAAAACTTGAACCCTAAAAAAGGACTGCAATGGAACTCGATTGATTGTGGAAGAGCCTGGACGAAATTTGATAAGAGCATGAATTACCACAATGATTCCATTTCCGATAAATTCTAGCATACGCTATAATAATAAACAAGGCTCAAGACCAGTCATTTGATCACGTTGGCATGCATTTGAAGACCGGAGTATTTTCACACGGCCAACTGTATGTGGCTTTATCACAATCAAGAGTTGCAAGACAAAAGAAGGTGTATATTGAATCTAATCCACAGCAAGGAAGATTATTAATTAACCAGAGACAATTTACACGCAATGTAGTTTTCAAAGAAGTTCTTTAAATAAAATCAATTTGTTTATCAAATATTACTTTGCATACCCAGCGAAGCGGGTACAACCAACTAGTACTACATAATTTGTGTTTTATAACATTTACCTATGAAGTTCCTACTTACTTATTTATTTAGTTTATAAAATTAAATGTTCTTAAATAAAACTGGCAATAAATATTTGAACAATTTTAAAAGTAACGATAACTTTATAAAAAAAAGCAAAAAAAATGGTTTTATATGGGGGCTCGTTATTGGAACGGTAAGAGCTCAAATTAGGAACAGGGGGGCTCATTACTGGACTACTTCGCTTTTTGTAATTATTTTCCTTTTATTTAAATCTTACCAAAACTAACAAACAAGTTAATAGTTTTATCAAATTAGAATTAATCACATTATAATTTAATGAAATATTTGTTCCGATACATGCAAACAATTAATTTTGCAAAAGCAGCAAACTCAAAACTATCCTTAAGGGGGCTCAGTACTGGGGGTTTTACCCTAATTACTATATTACTATCTATATATATATAATTATCTATAAACATATATTCGCAATGAGGATCAGCACTATTGATAATAATCAGTGAGAAACAAGTTTCAGTTCAGTGAGAGAAAGTGTTACTTAAAATTAGCTAAAACAGACTAGATAAATGAAATAAATTGAAAGATAAAACAAGAAAATATATCAAAATAGATATCCTAACCTACAACTTAGAACCTAAATAAATTTTTTTACGGATATTTACATATATTCACAAAAAAAAAAAAAAAGAAAAAAAAAAACACATGCAAATTCAATTCTAAGTACACTAGAATATGAAATAGAAATATAAGTTATACATAAACTAGTATCCCTACATAAGAGTACATATATGAGTACAGATACCTTTTAAGATTAATAAATTTAAATTTTGATTGTCATCCGATGAGGTTAATGTGCACATAAGCGTCAAGGAAGAGTAGGAACAGTTAATTTTGTTAGCATTTAAGTTAAAAGGGGATATAGGTTAAATGAATAATTACATAAGCTAACATGAATTGAATGATTATACATACATAATTTCAAATGGAATAATCACTACTATGAATTAAATGATTATACTTACGTTCAAATGAAAACAATTAGTTTCAATTTATGTTTATTTTGGTTCATTTATTAGAAAGGATATGTTTTAGGTGAAAATATTTGAAAGGTGAGATCAGTGCGATGTAGAAAAAGGGAGTGAAACGCGGCTTGAAGTTAAGGGGTCATCAAAAGTTTTTAGGAGGGAAATTGATGACATGGTGTGGCACAATCATAGGTGTCATACAAGAGGGGGGTATCCCAAGATGGTGGACACAACTTCTGAGCCATCATAACATCAAGGGTGTGTGTATCTGCTGGAACTTACATTGTTACTTTATTTAAATATCAAGTGCAACGATATCTAGCGCTGCTGTAAGCAAGTTCCTCAGCAACAGAACATACAGTATAATTAGTAGATTTTCCATTTTCCTTCTATTTTTAATTTTCAAATTTTTCATTGGCACGATAATAAATTTGTTTTGTGTGGGAGTAGTAGGCAGCAAGAACTCTGACCAATACGGCGAGCTAAGCCGAGCTTATGCCTGCGTGCCAACCCGCTGCCAAATCAAAGGTACAAATCAACATAGCCCAAAAGTAGCTAGTACAGCCTCTCCTCACAAACATGGCGCCCAACGGCTTGGCCTTATCAGTCGAAAGACTGATTAGATTACCAAATATTAGTTTTTATTTACCTACAAATAATGTTTCTTTCATTTTATCCGACAATCTCGTCAATCATTTCTTTTTTTTTATTTCCGCTTGTTTAGTATAACTGATATCATCTACTGTATGTTCTAATTTTACAAACGTTAATGGTCAATGGATAGTCTCACGAAGAAGTTAATCAGTCGGTTCAAATACCATAGGTAAAAGGATTCAGGTTACTCTTCGTAGAAGACATTCAATATAGTGTTATCTTACTTTGCCATCTCAGTTTCCTGTGATAAATTGCAATTGTGAATTTCAGCGAACGAGATAAAGAGCTTAGGAACACGGTTCATTGAAGCAAATTTGAAATGCATAATAGGTTTATGAGTCGATTGACATATATCAATTACTTGTTTAAGTAAATCTCAAGTTGCCATAAACTATCATATTTCAATTAACCTGCGGAGTATTTTTCAGCTTTACTGATCCGAAAATATTTCGTAAATTTAGGAGCAATTGCGTTAAATACTTTGTAATGATTACATCCTGAAACATGTCAATTTTTGTTTAGCCCAACCAAATTTCACCTTCTTTTGTTAATCAAACTGATCTCACCTCAAGATTTATGAATTTATAATTTACAAAAATACCAATTTATCTTTATTTTACTGATTTTACAAACACATACATTTTTTTTATATGAAACCACATAAATTGTTTTTAGATTAATTTGCTTTAACTCACTCACTTACAAGATTTTGATTTTTAATAAATCCTTATAATGAGTAACTCAAAAGGAGCCGTCTCTAAGGACGCAAGAAAATCTGCTTTTGATACAAGTCGTGGTATGGTGACTCGATCGCTTTCCCATAGACAACCCAATTTTGACACTTCGCGTGATACTTTCACTGCAAATGAACCTAGGCAGGCAATTATACATTCACCTCCGGTTACTGCTAGTACGAATACCCAACATCGACATACTGAAAACTCGAATGTTACAGAATCCAGTGCTTTTCCTCTTCTAATACCAGCCTTGACTAGCAATACAGTGACTGCGTCCTCAAATACAAATACACAACCAACGTCTCTTATTCAAGATGATCTAACACAGATACATGCGAATGGTAGGCAAAATATGGCTACTGCTTCTGCTAACCCGATTTTTGTCACACCCAACAGACAAACAGCACTCAGCGCGCAAGTAAAATCGATTGTGGATGCGAGTGTTGGTGCAAGTCAGGCTTTTATGCTTCGATCCCTATTAGACTCTATGAAACAATGTGTTCAAGAATCCGTACGCGATGCACTCGCAAGAGAAAATCCGAATGCACAACAAACTGTTTCCAATAACGCTTTACCTAGTGATCTTCCAAACGATAGAAACGTCTCTCAATCTAACAGAATGCGTGCAAATTTACGTCCTCCACCTGTTGAGCAAAATCATCACTATGGTGATTATTCGCTAAATATATCTAACGATAGAGACTCTCAGAATGACTATCATTTTCCACGAGTTAATCATCAAAACCCTTCAGGCTCTTGGCGGATGGAAGATCGTGTACAGCCAGCTATTGATAGAAAAGTCGATATAGATCGCTGGGGACTAAAATTTGATGGCACTTCTAAGTCTATGTCTGTTCATGATTTCTTGTTTAGAGTGGAGATACTCAAAGATAATCATCATTTTTCTTGGTCAGAAGTTTTGAAAAGTTTTCACGTTTTGCTTTCCGGCGTTGCTCAGGAATGGTTCTGGCAATACCTTCGCAGTAATCCCAGACCTGATTGGCCAGAGCTACGTAGGGCTTTTTACAAGCAGTTCAAGATTCATGATAGTGACGTAGAAATTATCCAGCAAATTACTGAGCGACGACAACATCCTCAAGAAACGTTTGATGATTATTACAATGCGGTTATCTATCTGAAAAATCAGTTACGGCGACCAATGGCTGAGCGTCAGCTGCTACAGATAATGAAGTCAAAAATTAATAATAGATTATTGAATCTTGTGTATCCTATGCCAATTTACTCTCTAGATAATTTTCGAGATGAGTGTCGCAAAGCGGAAAAATTGTTCCACTCTCGTGATCAAACTCGTTATTTGAGAAATCAGAATGTTAATGAAGTGGAATATGATAGCATTCCTGTTGAGCTTCTCTCGGTAGAGGATCAGATCGACGTTTCTGCATTAAGATACTCTGATTCGAACAATTTACGAAACGCCAATAACAGGGATCAGAATAACTATCGGTGCTTCAATTGCAAATTGTCTGGTCATAGCTTCATGTACTGTCCTTCGCCGGTCAGGAATCTCTTTTGCTACAAATGTGGTACTGACAATGTTACCACTTTAAATTGTCAGAAATGCCGACCTATGGGAAACACAAGATCGAGCGGGATGCAAGTCGGGGAATCTCGTTCGACCCAAACAAACCCCGAACATTAGATAAATCAACATCTACTGATTCTCCATCTTTACTATCCACCTGTACTGATGAGAGAATACAGATACTTTCACCGGATTCTTCATTTTTCAAAACAGACCAACCAAAGACCAGAACGATAATACCATATGAAACTAGATTAAAAAAATATAACGAAATCCGAGCAAAACTATTTCACTTAGATGAAGTTAAACTTTTCAATTGTTCATCTAAGATTGCGAAAGCTAGAATTAGACAAAAGAAACGAAAGCTCTACAATAAAATTTTTGAATCGTGTGCGTTAGGAAAAGATGGAGATCCCAGGCCTTATGCAAATATTTCGATCTTTGGTACTGAAGTAGTTGGCTTGCTCGATAGCGGCGCAACAATCTCTTGTCTCGGAAGAGGATGCATAGAATTCGTTCAAAGTCTAGATCTCAAGGTCATTCATCTAGCAACTCATTTAACAACTGCTGACGGGAAAGAACAGCATATCATAGGCTATGTCAAAATTCCAGTGAAATACAATTCAGTTACCAAGGAAATGGACATTTACCTTGTACCTAGTTTATCACAGCCAATGTACCTTGGTATCGATTTTTGGCTCAAATTCAATGTAGCGCCAGGCATAGTAAGTGAATTAGGAAATTTAAACGAGTCATCAATACCTAAGCACGAACTTACTGAAGACCAAACGCTAGCGTTATCAGTAGTTATCAATAAGTTTCCTTCCTTTGGTGAACGGGGACTCGGAAAGACAATGCTAGAAACGCATAGAATAGATACGGGTACAGCCGAACCAGTTAAACAGCGGCATTACCCGGTGTCACCTGTTATTCAACAGTTGATGTATGAAGAATTGGACCGCATGCTTTCGCTGGGAGTGATTGAAGAAAGTCAAAGCGCTTGGAGTTCGCCGATTGTGCTCATTCGAAAACCAGGCAAGAACCGATTATGCCTAGACTTTCGAAAAGTCAATCAACTCTCAGCGAAGGATGCGTATCCTTTACCTCATATAGAGGGTTTGCTGAGCCGTCTGCGAGATACACACTACATAAGTAGTGTGGATCTCAAAGATGCGTTTTGGCAAATACCTCTCGATGAGAAGTCAAGGGAAAAAACCGCTTTCACGGTACCGGGTAGACCACTCTATCAGTTCACGGTCATGCCTTTTGGACTGTGTAACGCAGCCCAAAGGATGTGCCGTCTAATGGACAGAGTGGTACCGCCTGAGCTTCGTGAAAGTGTGTTTGTGTACCTGGATGATCTCCTGGTGATTTCGAAAGATTTCGATGAACATCTTCGTATTCTTGAAACTGTAGCTGACTGCTTAAAACGAGCAAACCTTACCATTAATGTATCCAAATCGAACTTCTGTTTTAAGGAGTTGAAGTACCTTGGTTATGTTATCGGACAAGGACACATAAAGCCCGACCCAGCTAAAGTTTCGGCTATAAAGGACTTTCCTTTGCCAAAGTCGCAAAAACACGTCCGACGTTTTTTGGGTTTATGTGGCTGGTATCAAAGATTCATTCGAAACTTTGCGGCGATATCAGCACCCTTGTCCGATACACTACGTAAGGGAAAAACATTCTCGATTTCAGAGGAAGCAAAGACGGCATTTGAGGCTTTAAAAACAGCTCTAGTTTCAGCTCCGCTACTGAGTAATCCCAATTTTTCCGAGCGTTTCTACATACAATGTGATGCTTCAAGCTGCGGCGTAGGTGGAGTCTTATTTCAATATGATGAGGACAGAAATGAGAAACCGATTGCCTTCTTTTCGCAGAAGTTGAATTCGTGCCAGCGAAACTACAGCGTCACCGAGCAGGAATGCCTGGCCGCTGTACTAGCTGTAAAAAGGTTTCGCCCTTACGTTGAAGGACTTCCATTTACAGTGATAACAGACCACGCAAGTCTAAAATGGCTAATGGGCCTTAAAGACCTGAGCGGTAGACTTGCGAGGTGGTCTCTTAAACTGCAAGCTTTCCAATTTGACATCCAACACAGAAAAGGTTCGCAAAATATCGTACCTGACACCTTATCGCGAACCTTCATAGAAGAATTGTCGCAATCTAATAATCTCTACCCGATTGTTGACTTAAATGGCGATGAGTTCAGATCGAAAGAATATCTCGATCTAATTGACACCATATCCAAAAATAATGGACAGTTGCCTGATTTGAAGGTATCTCATAATTTGGTATTTAAACGAGCATTTTCAGCAAATAAAGAACCACTGAACTCAAGTTTGGAATGGAGGCTGTGGGTACCATCAGAACTGACAGATTCTTTAATTCGAATGGCTCACGATCCCCCAAATGCATCTCATGGTGGCATTGTAAAAACTTTAGAGCGGTTAAGAGATAGTTACTATTGGCCAAATATGACGACGCAAGTCAGAGAATTTGTTCGCAGCTGTGCAAATTGTAAGGCAAATAAAGCTCCGAATACGACCCTAAGACCACCAATGGGCAAGCAGTTAGAAATCGAAAAACCTTTTCAAAAACTCTATATCGATTTTATGGGACCTTACATCAGGTCAAAGAGTGGAAATCTGTATTTGTTTGTAGTACTTGATCATATGTCGAAGTATGTATTTTTAAAACCACTGCGTAAGGCCTGTTCGAGTTCGGTAATTGAGTTTTTAAAAAGGGAAATTTTTCACAAATTCGGAGTACCTGAGTTTGTAATGTCAGATAATGGAAAACAATTTGTGTCAAAGGACTTCGAGAAATTTTTAGCCTGTTTTGGAGTAAAGCACATTACCATAGCATTGTATTCCCCGCAAGCAAATGCGTGTGAACGAGTAAATCGTTCCATTCTCTCAGCTATAAGAATGTATCTTAAAAGTGACCAAAGAGCGTGGGATGAATACATATCCGAAATTCAAATGTCCTTGAATACTTCGTACCATCAGTCAATTGCAGGCAACCCATACTTTTGTATTTTTGGGGCTAATATGATTTCTCACGGAAGTGCATACGACCTTCTGCGTAAGCTCAACGTACTGAACGATAGCGAAAGTAACTCACTAAAACACCCAGAGAAGCTGGAGACCATTCGGAACAAGTTAAAAATAAACCTTAAGCTAGCATTCGACAAAAATGAAAAGTCGTACAATTTACGAAGTTGCGTAAGAAAGTTTCATGCTGGTGACGAAGTTTTCCGTCGAAACTTTATACTGAGTGATGCAAGCAAGAATCTGAGTGCGAAGTTATGCCCGAAGTTCGTGAAGTGTAGGATAATTCGTCCCGTTGGAAGGTCCCTATATGAAGTAGAAAACATGACTGGAAAGCGAATAGGCGTATTTCACGCTAAAGATTTGAAGTATTAGCCCGGCTAACTATCTTTTATGTGATACTTCTCAGGGTCATGAGTCGAAGCCACACGAGATCTTGCTAATAAACATATCTACGATATCATAGGTTACCATCGGGGCTGCCTTGTCTTCAATGGATTTTCGCTTGAATAGTATCTCTGTGGAACTATATCGCGAAACCCATTGTGTTGTACCGTGCAGCTGTTTTCGATTGAGCTAAATACTACATTGCAATTCCACCTTAAAGTGTGAAGTCAGTGAACACACTTCTTAAGGCTTCGTCAAAAATTTCAAGTAGATTCGTATACACTGACAAGAGGTCGCCAAAATGATTCGGCATCGCACTCGCACACTCTCCCATATAAGCCACTCCAGCGTTAACTTCCGCCTTTTCTATTCTAAACTTCGGTCGAGTGTGGTTATATGGCAATTCAGGTAAAACCAAGTTCAATTTAAGTCAGTGGTGTTAGCTAAAATTATAATTTTCACTAGATAAAGGCCATCCCGTGATCGAAGTTTTATTCCCAAACGAATAATAATTAGAAATAAATTTCGAGTGATCCTCAAGCCTATATAGCGCATGATCAAGGTAAATGCCAACATAAAGTTTCACGGTAAAATATTATCACTGATCGATGAAAAACTGCTAGATTTTGTAGACTTCACAAGCAACGATTAGTAACCTTCGTGGGTGAATTTGTTGTCCGATCTCGCTAACTGATACTGATCTGAAACAATTCCCCTGTACCAGAGAGTCAAAGTCGAGCATCAAGTATCCGAGCGTCTCAGTGTCTCAGCATCACACAAACCGCGCTGTACATTGTCTGCCTGCGTACTCCAGTGGGAGAAATTCCAATACCGCACCGCACCGCACAAATAAAATTAAAAGCTCATCCCAGCACGTTAAAGACGGCTGCGAGAGCCAGCAACATCCTCCGACTACGGTTCCCTTGCCCATCGAGACAAAAATCACATGCCAATGCGAATGCATCAAGCCCCCTTTTCATCTCAGCCCTACTCGTCATCGAAGCAATAGAGGAAACCCAAAACAAAAAGCAGAATTGTCTCATCGTACACGCAGTAAGTGCACCCACTGGTAAAGCATCAAATCTACCTGCCTGTCCACGAAACGTATGTATATATCAAAAGCGTATTTTCGTATGGTTATAATTACTATATTACTATCTATATATATATAATTATCTATAAACATATATTCGCAATGAGGATCAGCACTATTGATAATAATCAGTGAGAAACAAGTTTCAGTTCAGTGAGAGAAAGTGTTACGTAAAATTAGCTAAAACAGACTAGATAAATGAAATAAATTGAAAGATAAAACAAGAAAATATATCAAAATAGATATCCTAACCTACAACTTAGAACCTAAATAAATTTTTTTTACGGATATTTACATATATTCACAAAAAAAAAAAAAAAGAAAAAAAAAAAACACATGCAAATTCAATTCTAAGTACACTAGAATATGAAATAGAAATATAAGTTATACATAAACTAGTATCCCTACATAAGAGTACATATATGAGTACAGATACCTTTTAAGATTAATAAATTTAAATTTTGATTGTCATCCGATGAGGTTAATGTGCACATAAGCGTCAAGGAAGAGTAGGAACAGTTAATTTTGTTAGCATTTAAGTTAAAAGGGGATATAGGTTAAATGAATAATTACATAAGCTAACATGAATTGAATGATTATACATACATAATTTCAAATGGAATAATCACTACTATGAATTAAATGATTATACTTACGTTCAAATGAAAACAATTAGTTTCAATTTATGTTTATTTTGGTTCATTTATTAGAAAGGATATGTTTTAGGTGAAAATATTTGAAAGGTGAGATCAGTGCGATGTAGAAAAAGGGAGTGAAACGCGGCTTGAAGTTAAGGGGTCATCAAAAGTTTTTAGGAGGGAAATTGATGACATGGTGTGGCACAATCATAGGTGTCATACAAGAGGGGGGTATCCCAAGATGGTGGACACAACTTCTGAGCCATCATAACATCAAGGGTGTGTGTATCTGCTGGAACTTACATTGTTACTTTATTTAAATATCAAGTGCAACGATATCTAGCGCTGCTGTAAGCAAGTTCCTCAGCAACAGAACATACAGTATAATTAGTAGATTTTCCATTTTCCTTCTATTTTTAATTTTCAAATTTTTCATTGGCACGATAATAAATTTGTTTTGTGTGGGAGTAGTAGGCAGCAAGAACTCTGACCAATACGGCGAGCTAAGCCGAGCTTATGCCTGCGTGCCAACCCGCTGCCAAATCAAAGGTACAAATCAACATAGCCCAAAAGTAGCTAGTACAGCCTCTCCTCACACCAGCTGTCGGAAACTATGGGGAAAGCCGGCTTCACAACCATTTGGACCACTTCCAATCGAAAGGCTAACGCTATCAAGGCCTTTCGCCAACGTTGGCGTCGACTTCGCTGGTCCTCTCTACTGCTTCGATAACTCGAAAGAGGAGATGAGTAAAACATATCTGATGGTTTTTACGTGTGCTGCCATCCGTGCTGTACACTTGGAGATGGTAAGAAGTTTAACAACAGAAAGCTGCTTAATGGGATTTAGACGTTTCATGGCTCGGCGGGGTACTCCATCGGTCATATATTCCGATAACGCTCGAACCTTTCGGCGGGCAGCTTTGGAGTTAGGTGCTGTGAATCACATTTTCGAGGATGAATCGGTCCATGGGTTTTTGTCCAATAAGCGCGTCAAGTGGAGGTTCATTGTGGAACGAGCTCCGTGGTGGGGCGGATTCTGGGAGCGCCTCATACGCACAATCAAAAACGTCCTCAAGATGGTCATCGGCAAGGCGAAGCTTTCTTTCGAGCAACTAAGAACCGTAATCGTCGAGGCTGAAGGTGTGGTAAATGCTCGCCCTCTAACATACATGAGCAGTAATCCGTTAGATTGTACTCCATTGACTCCTGCTCACTTTCTATTGGGTCATGGTGGATCAGCAGTTCGTAATGTGGAATCTGGGTCACATGAAATACAACATCTTTGGAAGCAGCGAATGAAATATATTTGTATGCTTGAAAAGCGTTGGCGTACTGAGTATATGCAACTTTTACGATCGTTTCATCATAACAAATGCAGTTTCTCACTAGAACTAAAAAGGAATGATGTCGTCCTCGTTTTCGATGCTGGTAAGCCAAGGGTTAACTGGAGGTTGGCTGCCATAGAAAACACATTCGCTGGTCGTGATGGCAAAGTCCGAGCTTGCGAAATACGCTATTCGGATGGAACTCGAACCCGAAGGCCAGTCCAATTATTATACCCACTGGAGCTTACTTCTTCTCCGCCGGCCGGAGGATGTTAAAAATTATCTAGTAATACTAATACATATTCATTATCTCTCTTTATATAATTTCTCTTCATAATTTCTCTTACTTCCTATCACCTAATTGTAATTGATTTAGAGTAACTTACTTTATAATTTCAAGTCAGTCACAATTTATAATCGGTAAAAGAAGTACCTAATGAACATTGCATATTTAACATTGTCTTGGCCTTTCTTCTCACTTACGTTCCGTCGGATTTTCAGAATACCCTATTTTTTTCCACAAACAACTTTCCTATATTTGTCAGCTGGCTTGGACTTGGCAAAATTTTTTCCTCCACAGGAATGGGAATGTTTTTATTTTGTGTAAATAACCTTTTATTATATGGGCAAATTCTTTTACTTTCATCCCATAAGGTTATTATTCAATTTGAGACATTAAAAATGTTTTCTCAAAATTGATCATTTTCATACACATTCCCTATAGTAGTTTAGAAACGGCGTTCCAGCATTTGCCTTCTGTCTGGGACTTGACAAAATTTTCTCCCTCATAAAATCGGAAATGTTTTTATTTTGTCTCAAATAACCTTTAATAATGCGGGCAAATGCTTTTACTTTTATCCCATAAGGTTATTATTCGATTTGAGACATAAAAATTTTTTTCTCAAAATCGATCATTTTCATACACATTCCCTATAGTAGTTTAGAAACGGCGGTCCAGGATGTGTCTTTTTTCTGGTACTTGCTTTTTTACTTAATTTTTTTCTTAAATTTTTTTGTATCAGAAAATGATGTTATAATGATGTTTTCATCACTAAAAGTTTTCTCAAATGAAAACTTGTAAAATTTCATATGAGATATAGTAGGAATTTCCACATCATTTGACGATCATTTTAGTTACCTTTAATTTTTCATACATTTTTGTACTATGAAAATTTTATTTTCTCACAAAATGAGAAACAGACCTTTAATAATGTGGTCAAACATTATTATTTGCATTTAGTTTTCAACCCATAAGTGTATTATTCGATTTGAGACAAAAAATTTTTTTTCTCAGAATTCATCATTTTCACCAAACGGCGGTCCGGGATGTGTTTTCTTTCTTGTGTTTTTTATACTTAATACGTCACTAATAAGATGACGATCATTTATGTAACTTTTTTAACACTTCTAAGTCTTCTTTTCTATCGTTTTCAAACACTTTTCAGTGTTCTATACGATTTGTTCAAATACTTTTGGGCGTTTTATATGGTTTTATACGTCACTAATAGGATGACGATCATTTATGTAACTGTTTAGCACTTCTAAGTCTTCTTTTCTATCGTTTTCAAACACTTTTCAGTGTTCTATACGATTTGTTCAAATACTTTTGGGCGTTTTATATGGTTTTATACGTCACTAATAGGATGACGATCATTTATGTAACTGTTTAACACTTCTAAGTCTTCTTTTCTATCGTTTTCAAACACTTTTCAGTGTTCTATACGATTTTTTCAAATACTTTTGGGTGTTTTATATGCTTTTATACGTCACTAATAGGATGACGATCATTTATGTAACTGTTTAACACTTCTAAGTCTTCTTTTCTATCGTTTTCAAACACTTCTCAGTGTTCTATACGATTTTTTCAAATACTTTTGTGTGTTTTATATGCTTTTATACGTCACTAATAGGATGACGATCACTTATGTAACTGTTTAACACTTCTAAGTCTTCTTTTCTATCGTTTTCAAACACTTTTCAGTGTTCTATACGATTTTTTCAAATACTTTTGTGTGTTGTATATGCTTTTATACGTCACTAATAGGATGACGATCATTTATGTAACTGTTTAACACTTCTAAGTCTTCTTTTCTATCGCTTTCAAACACTTTTCAGTGTTCTATACGATTTTTTCAAATACTTTTGTGTGTTTTATATGCTTTTATACGTCACTAATAGGATGACGATCATTTATGTAACTGTTTAACACTTCTAAGTCTTCTTTTCTATCGTTTTCAAACACTTCTCAGTGTTCTATACGATTTTTTCAAATACTTTTGAGCGTTTTATATGGTTTTATACGTCACTAATAGGATGACGATAATTTATGTAACTGTTTAACACTTCTAAGTCTTCTTTTCTATCGTTTTCAAACACTTTTCAGTGTTCTATACGATTTTTTCAAATATTTTTGTGTGTTTTATATGCTTTTATACGTCACTAATAGGATGACGTTCATTTATGTAACTGTTTAACACTTCTAAGTCTTCTTTTCTATCGCTTTCAAACACTTTTCAGTGTCAGACTTTTTGTGTGTTTTATATGCTTTTATACGTCACTAATAGGATGACGTTCATTTATGTAACTGTTTAACACTTCTAAGTCTTCTTTTCTATCGCTTTCAAACACTTTTCAGTGTTCTATACGATTTTTTCAAATACTTTTGTGGATGACAATCATTTATGTAACTGTTTAACACTTCTAAGTCTTCTTTTCTATCGCTTTCAAACACTTTTCAGTGTTCTATACGATTTTTTCAAATACTTTTGTGTGTTTTATATGCTTTTATACGTCACTAATAGGATGACGATCACTTATGTAACTGTTTAACACTTCTAAGTCTTCTTTTCTATCCTTTTCAAACACTTTTCAGCGTTCTATACGATTTTTTTATGCTTTATACGTCATTAATAGGATGACGATCATTTATGTAACTGTTTAACACTTCTAAGTCTTCTTTTCTATCGTTTTCAAACACTTTTCAGTGTTCTATACGATTTTTTCAAATATTTTTGTGTGTTTTATATGCTTTTATACGTCACTAATAGGATGACGTTCATTTATGTAACTCTTTAACACTTCTAAGTCTTCTTTTCTATCGCTTTCAAACACTTTTCAGTGTTCTATACGATTTTTTCAAATACTTTTGTGGATGACAATCATTTATGTAACTGTTTAACACTTCTAAGTCTTCTTTTCTATCGTTTTCAAACACTTCTCAGTGTTCTATACGATTTTTTCAAATACTTTTGTGTATTTTATATGCTTTTATACGTCACTAATAGGATGACGATCACTTATGTAACTGTTTAACACTTCTAAGTCTTCTTTTCTATCGTTTTCAAACACTTTTCAGCGTTCTATACGATTTTTTGAAATACTTTTGTGTGTTTTATATGCTTTTATACGTCACTAATAGGATGACGATCATTTATGTAACTGTTTAACACTTCTAAGTCTTCTTTTCTATCGCTTTCAAACACTTCTCAGTGTTCTATACGATTTTTTCAAATACTTTTGTGTATTTTATATGCTTTTATACGTCACTAATAGGATGACGATCACTTGTGTAACTGTTTAACACTTCTAAGTCTTCTTTTCTATCGTTTTCAAACACTTTTCAGCGTTCTATACGATTTTTTCAAATACTTTTGTGTGTTTTATATTGTTTTATACGTCACTAATAGGATGACGATCATTTATGTAACTGTTTAACACTTCTAAGTCTTCTTTTCTATCGTTTTCAAACACTTTTCAGTGTTCTATACGATTTTTTCAAATACTTTTGTGTATTTTATATGCTTTTATACGTCACTAATAGGATGACGTTCATTTATGTAACTGTTTAACACTTCTAAGTCTTCTTTTCTATCGCTTTTAAACACTTTTCAGTGTTCTATATGATTTTTTCAAATACTTTTGTGGATGACAATCATTTATGTAACTGTTTAACACTTCTAAGTCTTCTTTTCTATCGTTTTCAAACACTTCTCAGTGTTCTATACGATTTTTTCAAATACTTTTGTGTATTTTATATGCTTTTATACGTCCCTAATAGGATGACGATCACTTATGTAACTGTTTAACACTTCTAAGTCTTCTTTTCTATCGTTTTCAAACACTTTTCAGCGTTCTATACGATTTTTTGAAATACTTTTGTGTGTTTTATATGCTTTTATACGTCACTAATAGGATGACGATCATTTATGTAACTGTTTAACACTTCTAAGTCTTCTTTTCTATCGCTTTCAAACACTTCTCAGTGTTCTATACGATTTTTTCAAATACTTTTGTGTATTTTATATGCTTTTATACGTCACTAATAGGATGACGATCACTTGTGTAACTGTTTAACACTTCTAAGTCTTCTTTTCTATCGTTTTCAAACACTTTTCAGCGTTCTATACGATTTTTTCAAATACTTTTGTGTGTTTTATATTGTTTTATACGTCACTAATAGGATGACGATCATTTATGTAACTGTTTAACACTTCTAAGTCTTCCTTTCTATAGCTTTCAAACACTTTTCAGTGTTCTATACGATTTTTTCAAATACTTTTGTGTGTTTTATATGCTTTTATACGTCACTAATAGGATGACGATCATTTATGTAACTGTTTAACACTTGTAAGTCTTCTTTTCTATCGCTTTCAAACACTTTTCAGTGTTCTATACGATTTTTTCAAATACTTTTGTGTGTTTTATATGCTTTTATACGTCACTAATAGGATGACGATCATTTATGTAACTGTTTAACACTTCTAAGTCTTCTTTTCTATCGCTTTCAAACACTTTTCAGCGTTCTATACGATTTTTTTCAAATACTTTTGTGTGTTTTATATGCTTTTATACGTCACTAATAGGATGACGATCATTTATGTAACTGTTTAACACTTCTAAGCCTTCTTTTCTATCGCTTTCAAACACTTTTCAGCGTTCTATACGATTTTTTCAAATACTTTTGAGTGTTTTATATGCTTTTATACGTCACTAATACTTCTTTTCTACCGTTTTCAAACTTTTATAATTATATAATCCAATAGCCACCATTTTCATACACTTTATAGTATAATTTTATTTATTTTTTTGTATAATGAAACAGAAGAGCCAACAAGTTTGCATGTTTTATGTTTTACTTCATAGTATCATTTAACTTTTTGTTAATGTACAACAAGAAGAGCCAACATTTTTGCATGTTTTATGTTTTACTTCATAGTATCATTTAACTTTTTGTTAATGTACAACAAGAAGAGCCAACATTTTTCATACATTTTTGCATGTTATTATGTTTTACTTCATGGTATCATTTAACTTTTTGTATAATGTACAACAAGAAGAGCCAACATTTTTCATACATTTTTGCATGTTATTATGTTTTACTTCATAGTATCATTTACTTTTTTTCACGTCACTAATAAGATGACGATCATTTTGGTTACTTTTGCGCGTCCCCAAACATAAGCTACATATACATAAATATAAAATATACAATATACATAAATACATATATAATATAAATAATATATAATAATAATAATAAGATAATCTATAATCATATAAAATACATAATAATACATAATAATACTAATAATAATATAATATACAAACCTAAACTAAACCCTAATCTCCTCTCTTCTCTTCTCTCCTCTTCTTAATCCGATTCGTTCGTATCTCGAATCATCAAGCAAAGGATGAGCTTCAGTGGATCGCAGTATGGCAGCTGCTCTACCACTTACAACACCTTGCCCGTTACCAAAGTCGTTTACAATTGATTCTAGGCATTGTCATCGTATTTAATAATGTTTAACTATGTAACTAGCGAGGCTACAGGTGATATTTAATACATCCCATATATGCTTTGTTACATAGAACATTGGCATCACATCCATTGTCGTTTATCGAAGATAAACTTTTAATGGTTTATTGCCATACTGTAATGTGCTTAGGTCAGGCCACAGAGGCATCTTTGGCATGGAGGAGGAGGACGGTGGCACGCTCGCGGTTACACGGCTAAACTCGTCGGACGGGGTAGTTCTTGTCCCCTCTCACACCAGCCACCTGCTCATCACAAAAAAAAATCGTGCCAGAAAACAAAACAAAAGATGGATAGTAGGAGAACTAATACTAACTGACGGCGGACGGACAAGATAATGGTAGAAGAAAGAGAAAATGATAGCAAGATAGAAAAGAAGAAAAGGAAATACTCAATAGAACCTGTGCCCATACCGAGGAACAAGGTTGGAAAGTCAGATGCATAGGAATACTAACCCTAAACTAACCTAATCTAACCCTACTCTACCCGACACCAAAACATACGCGCTAAACTACTCTAATCCACTTTAAACTAACCTAATCTATACCTATACATCTTTCCAGCTTTCCACTATCATTCCTCCGTACAGGTTCGACTCGTTCCGGAGATGTGCCTGATGTTGTCAGCACTAACGCGGCCTTCCCTCCCCATGCCTAGAGTGGCATATCCATGGCCATCTTCTCGGCCAAAATATTGAAGATGGCCCCTTGATTCGCTGAATCCAGTCGGTCGTCAGTCAGTCAGTTGTAGATCATGTCCTAGTCGCGTTAAAACATGTCGCGTATTACGTCTATACCCCAACTAGTCCGGCGGGAAGACGGCCTTCCAAACAACCCACACACCACATCACTTCAGTATCTATTCCATGTTTAGGCAGTAAAAGAACAATAAAATATTTATTCATGCGAGGCTCGATCTTTAAAATATTATTCCTGATTCAAAAAAAATGAAAAAATTCAACTTAACCTAACTGAAAAATGAAATTATATCGCCAAGATGAAACTCTATCCCTAAACCAAAAAAAAACAAAAAAAAATCTACTTACTAGCTATAAATGTAATTCATAAAAAAAATATATATGTAAAAAAAAATAAAAGAAAAATAACTTACGGATACGGTCTGGTGGTGAGGATCCCTCGTCGTCCTGCGCGCAGCACTTGAGGGACTTTTTTGGCGAGGATACTTGGAAGGCGCCAATGCGGTGACTTTTAGAGTCCGCAGTGGAGAATCCCTGGCTTAATCACTTTGACATATAATGCGAAACTCGGATTATTGTCTTAACTCAATGAAACAAGCGGATGGTGATTATGTTGCGGGGCTTTGTCTTCAACGTGCCCGTACGGTTCTTGAGACCGTTGCACAACCCTGAACTGCTACCTCACACGCTGAAATACGGTTTCTCCCACGGTTCCTTTTGATACGCTATTTTTGCTTGCAGCGTAGGAGCGTTTTGCGACCGTTTAGGAGATGCGAATGGCAGCAATTCCAGAGGAAGGCGTTGAACAACAGGAAAACCCGCAGAGGTCTGGATCGTAACGACGACCAGCGGCCTCAATCCAGCACCTGTCCAAAAAAATGTCGATCAGATATATCGTCCAAACCCATGACTAAATGATAAAACATACCTCTGCTCTAATTTTGGAATACAAATTTCCGTTTCCCTTTGTTTGGGGACCCTTTCACTTGATGGGGTTCTTTTTCTTCGGTTTTACACTATATATGTTTAACAAACTAATTAATTTCTTTTTATTTTATATTGGCACAGTTTTTTTTTCTTCTTACCCCGCACTAAATATCTTTCTTTTCGTTTTTAAAAATTATCTAAATGCACCTTGGCAGACGTACGGAATCAATCCGTTGCACTATCTAGCACTGATAATTTATTGAAAATTTAAATCACCCTATGGCACGGCGACACTGAGGTTTTGGCACAGCTGTTCGTGAACAGACTACGATTGGTAATGACCTACATTTCCAATCATGTCAATGCCCTTTTGTTTCGTCTTTTGTTTTCTTTTTGTTGAGTGATTCTGTCCCTTTTTCTCACCAAATGAATTTGGTTCCGATCATGGATAACCTTGGTTAACTCATTTTATGGCATCTATACACATCTCCATAATATTAATACAATTCTCTAAATACGTACACCTAATTCTATTGATTTACTTAATTTACATGAAATACATAAAACTAACATCTAATCTTACCCTAAGTGACATAAACTACCTAAATGACTTTAAACTCACGTCGATCTAATTGGTATAATTTAACCATATCCCCTCGGGTATGCAATGGTTTAAATATAATTTTTATGTCCATAATGTTGGACAACAGATATGACTGGCGGTTGGACTAGAGCGAGAGAACGAGATGGAGGTAGGTATTGTACTTCTTGTATCATACGTACACAAAACACTCAACAACTGTCAAAACAAATCGGACAACCATAATAGCAACACGCGTTTGGACATTCACCACAGGTAATTTGTTGAATTTATATTAGAATTTTAGGTTTTTTTTTAATAAAATATTTGTTTTATAATTCTAGGAAGTGTATAAGATCAATTAGTCCCGTCCTAGGAACCCGGGCCATGACATGCAGATAGGATTTACAAAATTAATGTGAGTATACTCAATTGTTATTGGGGTTGTTGCTTGACCAGCCGCTCAGTTGTTCGAGCCAGCCCCCTGTCGATATTTTATGCATTTTTGTGTTTCTAATTTTGTTCTTTTTTTTTTGTTTTCAGGTATTGCAGGTACACGCAACAGGATCGACGACGGTGGGTGAGTGGTCGTGAGCACACCGACCTCGTAAAAAGAGTATTCCTGCAATGCCTGAAAACAAAAAAAAAAAGAACAAAATTAGAAACACAAAAATGCATAAAATATCGACAGGGGGCTGGCTCGAACAACTGAGCGGCTGGTCAAGCAACAACCCCAATAACAATTGAGTATACTCACATTAATTTTGTAAATCCTATCTGCATGTCATGGCCCGGGTTCCTAGGACGGGACTAATTGATCTTATACACTTCCTAGAATTATAAAACAAATATTTTATTAAGAAAAAACCTAAAATTCTAATATAAATTCAACAAATTACCTGTGGTGAATGTCCAAACGCGTGTTGCTATTATGGTTGTCCGATTTGTTTTGACAGTTGTTGAGTGTTTTGTGTACGTATGATACAAGAAGTACAATACCTACCTCCATCTCGTTCTCTCGCTCTAGTCCAACCGCCAGTCATATCTGTTGTCCAACATTATGGACATAAAAATTATATTTAAACCATTGCATACCCGAGGGGATATGGTTAAATTATACCAATTAGATCGACGTGAGTTTAAAGTCATTTAGGTAGTTTATGTCACTTAGGGTAAGATTAGATGTTAGTTTTATGTATTTCATGTAAATTAAGTAAATCAATAGAATTAGGTGTACGTATTTAGAGAATTGTATTAATATTATGGAGATGTGTATAGATGCCATAAAATGAGTTAACCAAGGTTATCCATGATCGGAACCAAATTCATTTGGTGAGAAAAAGGGACAGGCCGAAAAGGCAAAGTGCGAAGGCAAGTGTCTTACGCACACAACGATTCGACACCCGTTTCAAACTGCGCATGCTCTGTGCTGTAAACGGATAGAGGGATAAAGAATCACTCAACAAAAAGAAAACAAAAGACGAAACAAAAGGGCATTGACATGATTGGAAATGTAGGTCATTACCAATCGTAGTCTGTTCACGAACAGCTGTGCCAAAACCTCAGTGTTGCCGTGCCATAGGGTGATTTAAATTTTCAATAAATTATCAGTGCTAGATAGTGCAACGGATAGATTCCGTACGTCTGCCAAGGTGCATTTAGAAAATTTTTAAAAACGAAAAGAAAGATATATAGTGCGGGGTAAGAAGAAAAAAAAAACTGTGCCAATATAAAATAAAAAGAAATTAATTAGTTTGTTAAACATATATAGTGTAAAACCGAAGAAAAAGAACCCCATCAAGTGAAAGGGTCCCCAAACAAAGGGAAACGGAAATTTGTATTCCAAAATTAGAGCAGAGGTATGTTTTATCATTTAGTCATGGGTTTGGACGATTTATCTGATCAACATTTTTTGGGCAGGTACTGGATTGAGGCCGCTGGTCGTAGTGACGATCCAGACCTCTGCGAATTTTTGTTGTTCAACGCCATCCTCTGGAATTGCTGCCACTCGCATCTCCTAAACGGTCGCAAAACGCTCCTACGTTGCTAGCGAAAATAGCGTATCAAAAGGAACCGTGGGAGAAACCGTATTTCAGCGTGTGGGGTAGCAGTTCAGGGTTGTGCAACGGTCTCAAGAACCGTACGGGCACGTTGAAGACAAAGCCCCGCAACATAATCACCATCCGCTTGTTTCATTGAGTTAAGACAATAATCCGAGTTTCGCATTATATGTCAAAGTGATTAAGCCAGGGATTCTCCACTGCGGACTCTAAAAGTCACCGCATTGGCGCCTTCCAAGTATCCTCGCCAAAAAAGTCCCTCCCAGAGGACAATCGAAGGACATCATATAATTAGTGCATAGATTTGTGAGCGAGTGCGTGCTTAAATTGTAACGCTAAATTTTTGAATTTTTTTATTAGTTTAAGCCAATTTTGGCTGAGTAATTTTTGAATTTTTTTGCAATTGCCAAGTGTTCTGTCGCTGAACCAAACGGTCGCGTGAATAGGGTTTTAAATCCCAAAATTTTAAGGTGTTACAGGACGGTTTCTCCAAGTGCTGCGCGCAGGACGACGAGGGATCCTCACCACCAGACCGTATCCGTAAGTTATTTTTCTTTTATTTTTTTTTACATATATATTTTTTTTATGAATTACATTTATAGCTAGTAAGTCGATTTTTTTTTTGTTTTTTTTTTGGTTTAGGGATAGAGTTTCATCTTGGCGATATAATTTCATTTTTCAGTTAGGTTAAGTTGAATTTTTTCATTTTTTTTGAATCAGGAATAATATTTTAAAGATCGAGCCTCGCATGAATAAATATTTTATTGTTCTTTTACTGCATTTGAAAGTGTTTCTTTGCCTAAACATGGAATAGATACTGAAGTGATGTGGTGTGTGGGTTGTTTGGAAGGCCGTCTTCCCGCCGGACTAGTTGGGGTATAGACGTAATACGCGACATGTT